>CM074725.1:130613474-131213474 GCA_037306005.1 Rhinophrynus dorsalis
AACCTTTTGTTTGGAGTGCAATAGCTCAGGAAAACTGATCAGCAAGCGGCAGTGCAACAAAATAGCCCCATGGATGCTTTAAGTGCCTGCACTTATTGATTTGTATACTATAGAGTCAGGCTTCTCTACATTGTTTCTTGCACTCTCTCGGTTTTCACAGTCTCACACACAAAAAAAGATGAAAATATAAAACAAATATAGGTAATTTGACATTACATATTATTGACTTGCTTTTATATGGCCAGTTTCTGTTCATAATGGTTCCCAGGATACAATTGGCTGGGATGTGTGCTTAATCACCTCCCATCCAATCAACTTTTAGTGGGGGGATGACGAAGCCCGCTAAAAGCTGATTAGCTGGGAGGTGTGTAAGCACACTTCCAAGCCAATTGTAGCATGGGAACCATTTTGAACAGAGACTGGCCATATAAAAGCCAGTCTTTGCTCAAATTTCCCTCAGTATGGCTTGGGCAACAACCTGAAAGGTAACAAGGTGGGGGGGTTCTTGATCTGTTTACCTGCAGACACCAGTGGCGGCGGCAATGTGGACTTGTTTGGGAGGCATCATGGACATTTATATTGGGAGGCATAATAGCCATATGTTTTTGAATTTATTTCAGGCATCCTGGACATATTTATTGGACATTTTGGTGAGTATCAAGGACTTACTTATGAGGGGTGTTAGGATAGTGTTACAGCTAGTATTATTTCACTTTCTTGTTCATGTTAGAGGTAGTGTAGGGTTAGTGTTTGGGAGGTGGGGGTGGGTGACTATGTTTTGAGCTCACTCTTGTTGTTTGACTCTTTGTCAAACTACGAGAACTGGTTATTTTCCTTTGTTGTTCCCACAACTACTTAGCATGCATTGTGGTAACAAAAAGCTGCAACGAGGGTTTGGCCGCAATGTGGGTTTTGGCCACCAATGCTCATTGTTTCATGTACCTGTCCAGTTATAGGATAATTGTGGAACAAAAGTATGTTTCTTGTTCTGTCTTTGTTTTTCCATTACCAACTGTTTTATCGGTGGGCATAGTATCTAGCCCTATATGTTAGGTTGACAAGAAGTCCCTGGTTTCCAGGGACAGTCCCTGGATTGAGGGCACTGTTCCCAGATAGAACGTGTCTATGGAAATGTCCCTGGATATCAGTGCCTGGCACTGACATTAATTACATAGGCAAAATTTCAAGTACTTTGGGCTACTCCGAGATGTCACGTGATCCAGACATATTTTGTCATCTTACTTTAGCACAGGACCGATAGTGGGAGAGTGTGTTGGTCTGAAATGGAAGATAGAGATCTAGGGTATGTGGACTGTCAGGATTCAGTAGGTAAGGTGGGGGAAAGGACCCTGTATTTAGAGAGGTCTGCTTCACAATGTTTTGCTCCCATTGGTTTTCATGCCCTATATTTTAGACACTTGCTGTTGCAATAGCAAATGGGTGATTCACATTCTATACAGGCTTGCAAGGCCATTGAAACATTTAGTTTGGATTTGGAGGGTTTTTTCTGCATTGTCTTTCCCTAAGCAATTGCTAAGTTACCTTTTAGACTAAAAGGTGTGTACGTGTTGCATACTTGTCTGGTCATGAAATGGTTAATAAGAGACAAGGCCAATATGTAATGTGTGTTTTATTTATATGTAGTAAAATGAATAAACTAACATCTACTAACGTGTGGCCCATGTCGTAGATAGTGTCACCTGGCTTGTGGGTGGACAGTGTGGAGGTGGACAATGTAGGCAGAATGTAGAGGTGGGCAATGTAGATACAGGCAGTGTGGAGTTGGGCAGTGTGTGGAGGAGGAGAGGGTGGACTGTTCGTGGAGGAGGATAGGGTGGGCAGTGTGGAGATGGACACTGTGTGGAGGAGGGCAGTGTGGAGTGTGGACAATGTGGGCAGTTTGTGGAGGTGGACAATGTGAGTAGTCTGTGGAGGTGGGCAGCGTGGGAAGGAGGAAAGGGTGGAGAGTGTGAGGAGGAGGACATGGTGGGCAGTGTGGAGGTGGACAATGTGGAGATGGACAGTGTGTGGAGGTGGACAGTGTTGAGGTGGGCAGTGTGGATGTGGACAATGTGGAGTTGGACAGTGTGGGCAATGTGGGGGTGGACACTCTGGGGGGGCAGTGTTGATGTGGGCAATGTGGGCAGTGTGGAGGTGGACAATGTGGAGGAGGACAGTGTATGGAGTTGGACAGGGTGGGCAGTTTATGGAGGAGGACAGGGTAGACAGTTTGTGAAGTAGGACGGGGTGTTCAGTGTGAGGAAGTGGACAATGTGGAGATGGACAGTGTTAGCAGTGTGGAGGTGCTCATTGTGGACAATGTGGGCAGTGTGGAGGTAGGCAGGGTGGGCAGTGTGGAGGGAGGCAGGGTGGACAGTGTGTGGAGGGTGGACAGTATGTGGAAAGGGTGTGAGGGTTTACAGGGTGTGGGCAGTGTGTGGACAGGGTGTGAGTGTGGGCAGTGTATGGGCAGGGTGTAAGTGTGGGCAGTGTGTGTGGACAGTGTGTGGAGGTGGACAGGGTGTGGAGGTTGACAAGGTATGGACAGGGGGTGGAGAAAAAACAACAACCCAGATTTCATTTTAAAAATCTGGTCACCTTCCTATATGTTATTGTAGTGCTGATTATCATTGGTGATACAGTACTTGTCCCAGTTGACAAAGAAACATCATGGGGACTGTCAGAAACGCATGAAGTCCTTTCTCTTGCTGGAATGCAGCTTGGTGATATTTGTTGGATGGTGTGGCTGATGTCAAAGCTGGGTCACACCTTGCACCAACATTATCTGCATCCATTCCGCACCTCTGAGTAAGATTTCCAGCAGTGGAGAGGACTGCATGCATCCCCAGGTCACTGTCTGTCTTTATTAATTCAGAGAATAGGAAGGAGATGGGTGGGGGGTGACTGGAGCAATATGGAGTAGGAGAGATTATTCCTGTTGTCCATGGTGCCTGAGGCATCACTGAGTGGGAAGGGGCATGTAAAGGGTGGATAAAATGGAGTAGGAGGAAGGAATCCCAGAGACAGAGAATGTTATCATAGGAAGCAAAAATCACACAGAGCAGCATCACGGAGTAGAAGAAAGGTATCACACAGGATGGCATCATGAAATTGAAGGGAAATCACAGAGGGGCATCATGGATTGGGGCACCATAAAGGCTGTATCATGGGGGCATGATGAAAGGAGCCTCATGGAATGTAAAGACTGCATGATGAATTGTGGCATAAAGTGGAGAATGGTGGAATGTGGTACGATAAAGTGGAACCTGAAAATCATGTTTTCTTAAAAATGGCATACAGCTTTAAGTGTGCTGCCTACAGTCAGGAGTTGCCTATAACTGCTCCAATGCACTATATCAGCTACAAGAAGGCAAAGTGGAAAGGAACTTCCCAACACTCACATACATTTCCCATGGCCCTCTTTTTAATGCAATTAGCATGAAGGAGATCATTTTAGGATTAAGTAGCTTAGTAAATTGGGACAGAAAGTAGATTCTAGCACCTGGTTTCAGTAGGAATCAAATGTTTTCATTCCCTCCACAGAAATAAAGAATTTGATGGCATATAACAATAAACTGGCCCATCTAGACGACCAATTTCTCTACCTTTTTGAAAACTACAGACATTCAAAGTAACAGTCAATCTCATTTTATATTACTTTACTACATATTCTGCAAGTGCATTATATGTAAAACAAAATTGCTGTCACTTTTAATATTTTTTTGGCTTCACATATTTGCTTTGACATTTATACTCCTAACAGGGAGCGCTCTGAGTAACAGTTCACAGAGAACTTGCTGTAGGGCTAGTGGTACAATGTAACACTCAGGAACAGGTTATGTTGTGCTGAGTTTAAAGGTGTTTCGAAGCATTATATTTCTCTGTGTCTTGTTTCTCACAATGTACAGAAAATATTTAAAGAAAAAAACTATTTTTTCCTGTGAATGCTATTGGGGAGGTGTTCTGGACATGTTTGCATTAGTCAACATACATACATACATGTGTGATTGTGTGTGTGAGCTGAAAAGTGGCACAATTATGGAGCATATCAACGGAATCATAGGAAGAGATAAGTAAAAATACCCCTAACTGACATAGATTTAAGTGGGAGTTATAACAACTTGCAATAAATATCTTTGGCTGGATGGACAGTATTCTGAAACCATTGGTCAAAAAACATGCAACTTCATACAAGACACAACCAACCTTTTAAACGAACTGTCTGATCTTGGCCCCATCCCAAGGGAAACCCTTCTAGCTACTATTTTGTGGAATGCCTCTACCCCAACATTTCACAGGAAGATGGCATTGTAACCTACAAATTATTCCTAGAGCAAGAGGGCCTACCCACAGAAATTGTAATCCAGCTAATACACTTTATACTAACTCATAATCATTTCACATTTGGGCAAGAACTATACATACACAAGATAGGAATGTGAATGGTGCCACAATATACCAACCCATTCATGGAAAAAAAAGAGGAGCAGTTCTTGTCCACATGCCAAATAAAGCCTCTGCTCTACCTTCAACAGCTAGCCAATCATTGAATAGCTTGTGGGATGACGAAAAGCACATTCGTGACCCTTCCATCTAGAATCTGATTGACTGGGAGGTGTGGTTACTGCAGGGCACATTCCACGCCCTGTGCAACACCACATTACAACCAACGGAAGCAGTGTCTGTGCAAATTTGCTTCTGTCTGGATCAGGCAATGGCTGGAAAGATACTGTAGTGGGGACTTTTTGTTTCTTGTTTCTGCTGCCGCCAGTGTGCAGAAGACCCCGTTGGACATCAGATTTACAGGTAAGTGTTACAGCCGTGGGGTATGGGTGATAGGATATTGTTAGGGCTAGTATTTGTAAACTTTATTGATAATGTTAGGTGGGTTAGTGTTTGGGAAGTGGGGGAGACGGTGACAAACACTGAGCGATAGCTAGTTTCCTTTGATGTTCCAGCGTTTCACTCTATTTAGTGTGTTTTGTGGAAACAAAAATACGAACGTTGGGCTGCAAGTTAGGTTCTGTACCGTTCTGAAATAAATTTTGCCCTACCGTGTGTTTTACCTGTGGTAATTGAATGGAACACCTAGTGTCTTGAAAGCCTGCATCTTAGAGCCACTCAGCCAATAAAAGGTATTGTTTTTCACTCTACCAGTCTCCTGCAATCTCTTGAATGGTAGAGAGATGTCCAACTCCTTGCTATCCATTGGGCACCTCTCTAGCACTCAAGGTGATAAAAAAAATCTTTAAGTCCGTACACATTTTTATTTGTTCCCAAATGTGTAGTTGGTTTGTCCCAAAATTGCACTTCTTTTCTTAGAACATCAGCCTCACTGTCAAAGACACACAAACTCACTGCCATACAGAGTCTTACACACACAAGTCATGTGAATTAATATATACGCTGTCACACATATACTATGTGGCATCCATCCTTGTTACATTGTCCCACTGGAAACCACAAGGCCACCCAAGCACTGAATAACACTCCACTCTGTTCCGCTGTCCACCTGTAGTACAAACTCATCTATGCACTGTCTAACATGCCAGCTTTCCTATACTAACACAGCAGACTTATAAATTGTCATGTCCGTTCCTATATTGGCATTTGGAGTCTCCAGCTCTGAGCCTTTCAGTTGGCAGTTTTGCACTTATCTATCTGGCTTCTGTGCAGGTAGATGCACATTCTTCATGCTATTTCCAGATTACTGATTGTTCCTTTTTGCTGTTCCAGTGTTTTTACCTTGGTCCGTCTCTGACCTTGCTTTGCCTAGTCCTTTTGACCTTCTGCCAATGGCCTAGATGATCCTTCTATTCGCCAGTATCTGACCTTGGCCTGTCTGTGACCAACCTTGATTCTTCTTCTCTCCAGTATCCGACCTCAATCTGTCTATGACCAACCCTGATCTTACAACTCTCCGGTATTCGTCCTTGGCCTCTCCATGGCCTACTCTGATCATACAACTATCCAGCATGCAATCTCAGCCTGTCCTCAACCATCCTGCAGCTCTGTCTCCAGGAATCTGATCATTGCCTGTTCCACACGTTTTGCTTCCTTGACTCACTGTCTACAACATTGTCCCTGCCTCATCTTCAGCTGGTTATCCATCTCTCATCTAAGTGGCCAGTGGTGATTGGGTGTATATATCCAGCCACCAACACTAAGCTCCCAAAGGTGGAGGAAGAAGGATAGAGCTCAAGCCTGTCCCCATAATACCAGAGTTCCCCAGGAGTATCCAGAACTGGAACACCCCAAACAGAACCAAGTGCCAACACACAAAATGTGCACAGCACACAAGAAACAAGAGCCAACAGCTGAACAACAGTCAGTCCCAAGAAAAAACATGTCCCCAGACAGGCAGAACCACCTGAAGGACCTTCCGGCCAAAACTTGCTTCAGCTGAAGCCATGACATCTACATGATAGTACTTACCAAAATGTATGCAAGGAGGACCAGGTCGCTGCTCTGCATAACTGCTCAGCCCAGGCTTGATTCTTGTAGGTCCAGGAGGCCCCCACAGGACTAGTGGAATTTGTCTGTGACTTTGAAGGGAACAGGTTTCTTTCTGAGCTCATACTCCTGACGTATGGTAGACTTAATCCAAGAGGCCATAGTGACCTTGGAAGCAGCCTGACCTGCTCTGGGACCCTCATGAAAGACAAACAGGGAATCTGTCTTATGAAAAGACTCTGTGCAGTGCACATAAAACTTAAGGCACCACATCCAACACTTTGGGTCAGGCCAAAACAAAGGCACAGTCTCCTGACTGATGTGGAACTTAGAGACCACCTTAGGAAGGAATATCTGAAAGGTTCGAAGCACCATCTTTTCCTTGTCTTGCAAGAGTGGCTTGCAAGACAAATCCCACAACTTGGCAACTATGCGAACTGACACTACTGGCAGGAGAAATGCCATCTTGCTCATCAACTGCAAAGGGAGGGTAGCAAGGGGATCAAAGGGAGGCCTCTGCAAAACAACCCAAACCAGATTAAGGTGGCATGGAGGAGTGGGAGGGTTGAATGCAGGGAAAGCATGAGCGACCCCCCCTAAAGAAACATATTGACATCAGGAAAAGTGGCAATACAGCTCTGAAAAAATACAGAGAAGAAATTTGAACCTTCAAAGAGTCCTTTGTTCACATAATCCTGGAGAAAAGAGAACACCACCAGAAGGTCAAACTACTGGGAGGGAAGAGACCTATCCACACACCAGGAATGCAAAATAGACCATACTCTGTAGTAGGCCTTAAAGGAGACAGTCCTCCGAGCCTGAATCATTGTGGAAATCACAAGGTTGGCAAACCATGCCTTCCTCGACCAATAAGGAGCAACTAGAGTCACAGTCACACATCCATCCTGAGCATCCTGGGAATTACAGAAACTGGAAGAAAGACATTAGTGAGGTGGAAGTTCCATGGAATTGACACTGTGTCCGAGGCAAATGCCAGAGGGTCCCCCTTGTGGAAGCAGAAGACTGGACCCTTCCTGTTTTCCCTTGTGTCCATAGGTGTATCGTTGCCAATCCCCACTGTTGCCCAATCAGGTAGAACTCTTCCAGAGTGAGTTCCCACTCTCCCGCATATGACTTAGAAAGTCCACCAGCACTTTTTCTACCCCTGGAATGTGAAAAGTGGAGATGGCCAGAATGTGGGCTTCTACCCAACCTAGAATGTACCTCACCTCACACTATGAGACAGCACTTCAAGTGCCTCTCTGACAGTTGATGTAAGCCACGGCCGGGGTGTTGTCCAACTGGACTATCACTGGATGTCCCTTCAACTGAGAGGTCCAGTGCACAAGGGCGAGTCTGATCAGTCTGAATTCCAGAATACTGATGGACTGAAGAGACTCCTCCGCAGTTCATCTTCCCTGGACCACCACATAACACAGAAATGCACCCCAGCCACTCAGGCTGGTGTCTGTCATGACAAAGAGTCCATTCCGGTGTCACAAAGTATTTCCCCTGTTCCAGGTTGCGTCTGTGAAACCACCACTGCAGGTCCCCGGTGAGAGGGAGATCTGCCAATTCAGAAGCACTGGGTTCCCTGGCCAATCTTGGATGACATGTCTCTGGAGCTCCATACTATGCATCTGAGAGTAAGGCATCACCTCTAGTGTCAACACCAGTTTGCCCAGAGCTCTCGTGTACTGCCAGACTGTGGCAGAGGGCCACTCCAGGGTCTGAAACACCTCCTGCATAAACTTCAGGATCTGGGAGGAAGGCTTTCCCAAGGTGAGTGTTGAACCTCATGCCTAGAAACACCTGCTCATGGGATGGCACTGGAGATGACTTCAACATGTTCAAGATACAACCATGGTGGACCAGGACGCAAGCACATTCTTGGACATGCTGGTCCAAGAGCTTTCTGAAAGGAGGAGCCTTGATCAAAAGGTTGTCCATGTACGGTGTCACAGAAATTCATCAGCTGTTCACCCCATACAGCAATAGCCCTGTTGACCCAGGCAAAGGCAGAAATAGGCCTCATTGCCACCCCAGTGGCTGCAAAATTTGCCCTGAGGTAGAATCCAGCTTTCTTATCCACTGTATCCTTCAGGCCCGCTGCGTCCTCCAGTGGCAGGGTAGTAGACTCGGTTAGCCTAGAGATTGGGGGATCCACAGTAGGAGGAGAGGCCCACAGCACCAAAGCTACCTATGAAAAAGAGCTATTGTCTAGAAAAACTTTTGGTAATACACAGCCACTTATCAGGGGTCTTCCACTCATCCAGAGGGATCTGATCAAGTGGCATTAGTGGGAAAAACTCTAGAATTATTACACCTCTGGAAGGCGTCCTCATCAGAGGTGTCAGGGACCTGAAGGGTCTCCAAGACAGCCCTTATCAGTCCCTCAGCCGAGGGAAGGGGGTCAGTCTCATAAGAGTCGCCATAGTAGTAGGAAGAATTCATATCCTCATATTCCCCTTCGTCATCCTCCCCATCTGAAATTTCCTCCTCAGAGGAGGTCCCTAGAAGGTTAATCTGGAGAAAAAGTGTCTGCCTCTGCAATGGGATAAGAAAGAAAGAGAAGTAAAATGGTGACTGAAAAACTAGCAGCCAATCAGATGAAAGCCTGCAAAAAGGGCATTTTCTGTTTTTGTTGCCTAGCAACATCTACAACTCCGTCTGTGGAGTCGCCAAGGACCACCAAGACACTCAGGACATGAACCAGATGAAAGGACAGGAGGAGACATGATCAAAGAGTCCACTCTGATTTCTGTATGTCAAACAGTTAAAGAGATATGTCCCTAATAAGAACACCCATAAAAGTCAAAGGAGTCAAAGATGGCAGTGGCTCGGGAACCAAACAATTTACAAAGTTACCCAAAAAACCACATGACCCCAGGGAACATGTGGAGGGCACACAACAGCCATCCTACTAAAGGAAAAAGCCCAGGAAAAGCCCCCAACCCGGAAAGAATAACAGGGAAGGGGTTAACTATCCCAAATGCAGGCATCCTTGCTCCATAGCCCATGAAAAGGACAGATAGAATAAGAAAGATACCCAACATGAGTGCAGGAGCCCAAGGGCTCAGAGAAAACCTCTGTATGGAGAGGTACAAGGTAGGGACAATGTGGACTAAGGCACTCAAAGGGTTACTCACCAGTATTCTTTCTTCAGGTTACCATTGTGAAGGAAGCAGAACTCCAAAGGATTCTGCTGGGAGGGAAACCTTGGGTTGCAAGATTCCCTCCACAGGGCAGGAAGGGTCCACACAGCACCTCACACTGGTCAATCCACTATAGGGCAAGCCCAGTAATGGTAACCCGCCTAATGGTGGAATTTTGACAGCCCCATTTCTAACAGAAAATAATTAAAAAATCTAAAAACTAAGAGAAGTGTCGCTGGCCATGTTTTCACCTCAGAGGACACATCATAACTGGAGATGCAGGGGAAAAGGGTTGAGCTGAAGGAGTGGCTGGGAGTCTCCATTCAAAAAAACTCTGTCTTGTCTTTTTGAGATGTGTGTTGCCTTCCAAAGAGGGACTCAACCCCATGGTACCTGTGTTCCATAGTGGACGTAAGAGAAAATAGGATTTTAGTCTTATCTGTTAAATCCTTTTCACTTAGTCCATACAGGTCACTGGTACAATGGGAGGCGATCCGCCCCTTTAATAGGCAGGAACATTCATTCAAATGTATGCAGGGGGTGGAGCCTCCCCTACTACTTAAGCTGCCTTCAGGCCAGAGCCAAGCTAGATTGATTTGAGACACTAAACTGACCAGAGGTAAGAAGGAAAAGGAAGACTCCTGTGAGCATGCCCCGAAGGTCTCCCACTGAATGCCACAGGAGAGCCAAGCATGGTCCCTTGACAGGGTGGGAGACCAGTGACCTGTATGGACTAAGTGAAAAGGATTTAACAGGTAAGACTAAAATCCTATTTTCACTGTCGTCCAATATAGGTCACTGGTACAATGGGATGTACAAACATTGAGCTTTCCCTGAGGCGGGAAGTAAGGCATGGACCAGGCGCAAGGCCCAAGTCACTCAGAACTGCTATGAACCAATTAATCATACAGCCCAATAACAGGAGTGTCTACGGACACCAACCAGGGGGAAAAACGAACCCCCGAACTAACACAGCACACTGAACCAGAGTCAACGGGGCTCAACAACAAAGAAGCACTAAGAACCACAGAGTAGAAGGTCCTAAACAGGCAAGACTGCCTCCAGGACCTTCCTCCCAAAGCTGGCATCAGCCGAGGCCAGTACATCAACACGATAGTGCTTCGAGAATGTGTGCACAGAGGACCAAGTGGCAGCTCTGCACAGTTGATCAGCAGACGCCTGATTCTTATAGGCCCAAGAGGTCCCAATTGATCTGGTGGAATGAGCAGTAACCCTGAAGGGGACATGCTTATTCCGCAGTTTGTAGGCTTCACGAATGGTAGATTTTATCCAAGAGGCAATAGTTACCTTGGATGCCGGTCTCCCTGCCCTAGGCCCCTCAGGAATGACGAACAAGGCGTCAGACTTCCTGATAGACTCAGTGCGATGAACATAAAATTTAAGACAACGCACAACATCCAACAAATGGAGATCTCTTTCCTTTTCAGAGGAAGGGTTAGGGCAGAAAGAGGGAACCACAATCTCCTGATTGATGTGAAATTCGGAGACAACCTTGGGTAAAAACTCCTTGGAAGTGCGAAGCACTGCCTTATCCTTGTGAAACACCAAGTAAGGAGGTTTACAAGACAGAGCTTGTAACTCTGCTACCCGGCGAACTGAGACAATAGCCAAAAGAAAAGCCATTTTCCAGGTCAAGAGATGAAAAGGAATAGAACCCAAGGATTCAAACGGGGGTCTCTGGAGAACCCCCAGCACCAAATTGAGGTCCCACTGGGGAGTAGGACTCTTGAAGGTAGGCCGAACATGAGCCACACCCTGAAAGAAAACCTTAACATCAGGAAGAATAGCAATTCTTTCCTGGAAAAACACAGACAGAGCAGAAGTCTGAACCTTGAGAGAACTCAGGCTGAGTCCCTTCTCAACCCCATCCTGTAAAAAGGCTAGGACTGTGGAAAGATGGAAATCTAGAGACAGATCCCTATCAGTACACCATGCTACAAAGGTGGACCATATGCGATGGTAGATCTTGGAAGACACAGGCTTGTGAGCTCTAAGCATCGTGGACACCAGTGAAGAGGAAAACCCTTTCTTCTTTAGAATTGAGGATTCAACCTCCAAGCCATCAAATGGAGATGCTGAACATCCTCCTTCCAAAGATATCCCTGAAGAAGTAGATCTGGACATGCAGGAAGCGGAACAGGATCCATCACAGACATGGCTAGCAGTTCCGGATACCAGGACTGACGAGGCCAATTTGGAGTGATTAGGATGACAGGACAACGCTCCACCTTCAGCTTCTGGATGACTCAGATCAATAGAGGAAGAGGAGGGAAGATGTAAGCCAGAGGGAATGTCCAAGGGATTGACAAAGCATCCACTGCCAGAGCAAGAAGGTCCCTCCACCGGGAGCAAAACACTGGCACCTTCCTGTTGTGTCTGGTAGCCATCAGATCCACTACTGGCACCCCCCACATCTGGGTGAGAAAGTGAAACACCTCTGGATGAAGCGCCCATTCTCCGCTTTCGACTGTGTGACGACTGAGAAAATCTGCCATGACGTTGTCTACGCCTGGAATGTGCACCGCTGAGATGACTGGCACATGAGCTTCTGTCCAAGATAAAATGGCCTTGACCTCTAACCAAGCGGTGAGACTTTTTGTGCCGCCTTGTCTGTTGATGTAGGCCACGGCGGTGGCGTTGTCGGACTCCACTCTGACTGGACAACCTTCCAGCTGAGATTCCCAGTGCCTCAGGGCAAGAACGATGGCACGAAGCTACAGAACATTGATGGAGAGAAGAGATTCTTCCAGTCCCCATTTCCCCTGAGCACTGAAACGACCCAGAACTGCCCCCCATCCCCGAAGGCTGGCATCCGTCGTGACTGTGGTCCAATAAGGAACCCGAAAGGACCTCCCTTTCAGGAGATGAGACAGGTCCAACCACCACTCTAGGCTCAGCTCGACATGAGGGGGCAGAGATATTGAGAGATGCTGATAATCTGGATGAGTTCTGCAAGTCTGAATCACAAACCTCTGAAGTTCCCTGGTGTGTGCCATGGCAAAAGGCACTGCCTCTATCGTGGAAATAAACTTCCCCACCAGAGAGGTCAACTTTGGTACTGGAACCCTGTCCAGTTCCAGGATCCTGGCCACCCGGATAGCAATCTGATGAGCCACTTCCTCCGGTAAAAACACCATGCACTGCTGAGTGTCGAACAGGAGACCCAGGAAGAGGAGCTGTTGAGATGGAACCAAGTCTGACTTGTCCAGATTCACAATCCAGCCGTGGCGATTGAGTGTCTGTATGCACAACTGCAGCTGCTGGTGAAGGATCTCCGCAGATGAGGCTTTCAGGAGCAGATCGTCCATGTAAGGAGTCACCCTGACTCCATCTTGATGAAGCACAGCTATCAAAGCTCCCAACACCCTCTGAAAGACCTGAGGAGCTGAAGTCAGACCAAAGGGAAGAGCTGAAAACTGAAAGTGGCCTTTGTGACAGGGAAATCTGAGATACCGTCTGCTCTCTGGATGAATAGGGATGTGAAGGTATGCATCCTGAAGGTCCAGGGAGGCAAAGAACTCCTCTGGAGACATTGCTGCTATCACAGAATGCAGAGATTCCTGACGAAAGTGGGAACTCACAACAAAGGAATTGAGATCCTTGAGATCCAAAATAGGACGAGCACCTCCATCCTTTTTGGCCACAACGAACAGGTTGGAATAGAATCCTGAACCTGTGTCCTCTGGTGAAACCAATTCTAGGACCTCTTTGTCGAAAAGATCCTGAATAGCGTCGCCGAACAGACGTCTTTTTGTAGGCTCCTGAGAAGGACGAGTAAAATGGAACCGAAAAGGAGGAAGAGAAGAGAAAGGGATACTGTATCCCTCTGATACCACCTGAACAACCCAAGGGTCCGCCACTGACTCTTCCCAAACCCGGCGAAAGATGTGGAGACGTCCACCTACAGCCGGATGCGGACCCGGGTTCGGCGAGTCATACCGAAGCAGTCTTGGAGGTCTTGGCCTTGGGGGCAACTTTGGGCTTCCAGGACTGTTTGGGCTTGGAGGAGGAGCGCGTGGAGGACGGACCCGTCTGGGACGTGGAGCGTGTCTCAGTTTGGAAAGAACGAAAGGACCGATTGCGTTTGGCTGGAAACTTCTTCTTGAATACCGATGGCAGAAGAGTACTTTTGCCACCAGTGGCCTCTCTAATCATCTCCTTAAGTTCAGATCCAAACAGTAAGGACCCCTGAAAAGGCAAAGAAAGCAAGGCTTTCTTAGAGGCAGTGTCAGCAGACCAAATTTTCAACCAAAGAGCACGTCTAGCTACTACAGAGGAAGTAGAGGCCCTCGCCATCATGCGCACAGCATCAAAAGCAGCGTCAGAAACATAATTTTGAGCTTCTAATATGTTAGCAAGAAGCTGTAACTGCTCAGACACTGGTGCATCCTGGCGAACCGCCTCAGCCAGTTGTTCAGTCCAGGCCGCAATGGCCCTATTAACCCACGCCACTGCAAAGGTTGGACGCATGGCAGTGCCAATAGAGGCAAAAATGGATTTAAGACAAATCTCTAACTTTTTGTCCGTCCAATCCTGCAGGGCCGAAGCATCTGACACAGCTAAGGCAGTAGATTTGGATAACCTAGAAATAGGAGCATCCACTTTAGGAGGATGAACCCATTTTGCCAGTTCAGCCTCAGGAAACGGATAAAGTTTAGCAAACTTTTTGGACACAGAAGAGGATTTTTCAGGATTCCTCCACGCATCAGAGACTAAACGGGCAAAAGTAGAGTTATTAGGAAAACAAACCACAGCCTTAGATGGTTTTTGGAAAGCATCAGTTGGATCATGAGTAGATTCCTGAGTCAGAGGAAGGTTGAGCGTAGTTAACACAGCTCTAATCAAACCCTCAGCAGAAACTTCAGGGTCACATTCATAAGGGTCACCAATGGACCTGTTAGATTCTATAACAGTGCCTTCCTCAGCATCAGAATCCTGCAAAAGTTCTTCCTCAGAAGAATCAGACACATCAGGAGCCCCCTGTGGCTTAGGCAGGGAGGTCCTGATTGTGGAGGGGGTCTGCCAGACTTGCAGAGGCCCCTGAACCTGAGAGGGAAAGAGTTGAAGAGTGGATCTGAGATCCCTAGTGGCAGCTTTAAACTCTTTTACCCAAGTTGGCTCAATAGCGTGGCTGGGAAGCCCAGGGTTGCTATCCTGACTTTCTGCACATTTTGGGCATAAATGACCTGAAAATCCTCTAGGCAGCCCAGAGTGACAAGAGGAGCAAAATGCAATGGGGGAAATGGCCACCCCAGCCTCTTTAGTCTTGGGTCTAGCCCCTGACTCCAGTGGAGTAGACATGCTCACAGCATCAGATATACTCCACTAAGAAAAATCACCCAGTAGAAGTGTGAAAGATTAAAGTTTCACCCCAGAAATGCCTAAAATCGGACTTATCTGGCCAGCGAAGGGTTAATCTGCTGAGAGGAGAGAAGGCTCGGTCCCTGCGTAGTATACTCGCTGAGGATAACACCACAAAATGGCTGCCGCGACGGTAGCCAATCAGAAAACGAGCACGAAATAAGCGCTCATGGGAATCGTAGTTTTCCTCAGAAGTACCCCAAAACAGTGCCCGAAGCCCCCCAGACTCCCAACACACCGAATCTAGCTACCAGATGATAGAGTAGGGGAAGACCAACAAAATGAGCCCTCTCTGAAGTTGCTGTGACAAGCGGTTCCAGAGATACGTCCCACACTGTGTAAACCCATAGAGAGTAAAGGAGCAATGGCGTTTATGCGGGTAAAAGCGCGCTTAAAGGCGCGGAACATTAAATATTAATAAAGTTGAATGAGAGATGTTCTCCACCTGGTGTGCACAGCACACAGGAACAAATCAATCTAGCTTGGCTCTGGCCTGAAGGCAGCTTAAGTAGGAGGGGAGGCTCCACCCCCTGCATGAGAGGGAAAGAGTTGAAGAGTGGATCTGAGATCCCTAGTGGCAGCTTTAAACTCTTTTACCCAAGTTGGCTCAATAGCGTGGCTGGGAAGCCCAGGGTTGCTATCCTGACTTTCTGCACATTTTGGGCATAAATGACCTGAAAATTCTCTAGGCAGCCCAGAGTGACAAGAGGAGCAAAACGCAATGGGGGAAATGGCCACCCCAGCCTCTTTAGTCTTGGGTCTAGCCCCTGACTCCAGTGGAGTAGACATGCTCACAGCATCAGATATACTCCACTAAGAAAAATCACCCAGTAGAAGTGTGAAAGATTAAAGTTTCACCCCAGAAATGCCTAAAATCGGACTTATCTGGCCAGCGAAGGGTTAATCTGCTGAGAGGAGAGAAGGCTCGGTCCCTGCGTAGTATACTCGCTGAGGATAACACCACAAAATGGCTGACGCGACGGTAGCCAATCAGAAAACGAGCACGAAATAAGCGCTCATGGGAATCGTAGTTTTCCTCAGAAGTACCCCAAAACAGTGCCCGAAGCCCCCCAGACTCCCAACACACCGAATCTAGCTACCAGATGATAGAGCAGGGGAAGACCAACAAAATGAGCCCTCTCTGAAGTTGCTGTGACAAGCGGTTCCAGAGATACGTCCCACACTGTGTAAACCCATAGAGAGTAAAGGAGCAATGGCGTTTATGCGGGTAAAAGCGCGCTTAAAGGCGCGGAACATTAAATATTAATAAAGTTGAATGAGAGATGTTCTCCACCTGGTGTGCACAGCACACAGGAACAAATCAATCTAGCTTGGCTCTGGCCTGAAGGCAGCTTAAGTAGGAGGGGAGGCTCCACCCCCTGCATGAGAGGGAAAGAGTTGAAGAGTGGATCTGAGATCCCTAGTGGCAGCTTTAAACTCTTTTACCCAAGTTGGCTCAATAGCGTGGCTGGGAAGCCCAGGGTTGCTATCCTGACTTTCTGCACATTTTGGGCATAAATGACCTGAAAATTCTCTAGGCAGCCCAGAGTGACAAGAGGAGCAAAACGCAATGGGGGAAATGGCCACCCCAGCCTCTTTAGTCTTGGGTCTAGCCCCTGACTCCAGTGGAGTAGACATGCTCACAGCATCAGATATATTCCACTAAGAAAAATCACCCAGTAGAAGTGTGAAAGATTAAAGTTTCACCCCAGAAATGCCTAAAATCGGACTTATCTGGCCAGCGAAGGGTTAATCTGCTGAGAGGAGAGAAGGCTCGGTCCCTGCGTAGTATACTCGCTGAGGATAACACCACAAAATGGCTGCCGCGACGGTAGCCAATCAGAAAACGAGCACGAAATAAGCGCTCATGGGAATCGTAGTTTTCCTCAGAAGTACCCCAAAACAGTGCCCGAAGCCCCCCAGACTCCCAACACACCGAATCTAGCTACCAGATGATAGAGCAGGGGAAGACCAACAAAATGAGCCCTCTCTGAAGTTGCTATGACAAGCGGTTCCAGAGATACGTCCCACACTGTGTAAACCCATAGAGAGTAAAGGAGCAATGGCGTTTATGCGGGTAAAAGCGCGCTTAAAGGCACGGAACATTAAATATTAATAAAGTTGAATGAGAGATGTTCTCCACCTGGTGTGCACAGCACACAGGAACAAATCAATCTAGCTTGGCTCTGGCCTGAAGGCAGCTTAAGTAGGAGGGGAGGCTCTACCCCCTGCATACATTTGAATGAATGTTCCTGCCTATTAAAGGGGCGGATCGCCTCCCACTGTACCAGTGACCTGTATTGGACGACAGTGAAATATGGCTTTGACTATATGCGAGCATCCATTTTTTTCTGCTAGATAACAACCTCCCAGACTGGGAGAAAAATTCACCCTGATTACTTATAGGGCCTCAGGTTAAACCTTTATGCCCTTCATACGTTCAGTTCTTCTCTCCCTTAAACAGCTGAATTTATTTACCCTTTTCTCACCTCTAATTTACTGCTCCATCTTATTCTAAGCTGTCTATGTATTGCTTGTTCGTTTGATTTTGTTTATGCCTCTGCTAGTTCTGTGGTCCATTTGACCATCCTCCTTGCTCTGTTGAGTTATTCAAGACATTCTTTTACGATCTTGATTTTCTGTATTCTTGATGATATATATATGGATGTCATCCAGATCTGAGTTGTGTGTCTAATGTCCATGTTTAATTGCCATGTGTTAGATTATTTGTTAAACTCAAAAGTAATAGCTGTATGTGTAACATTTCTGGTACCCAAAGTAAAAAAATAAATTAGTAAAAGAGGGGGAACAACATTTTATAAATGTGTGGCCACTTTTTATACAGTATATCTGGCTAAGAGGTGAGGGTGCTCCAGTAACTTTTTGTGCCAAAGACTTAGCCAACGTGAGCACGGGAAAAAGTTTGACAGATCTGGACCTCCAACATCCAAGTAAGAGTTTGTCAATGACAACAAGTATATGGGTGGAGTGTGTGACTGACTATGTGACTACATGGGGGGTCGTGGACTACTGAATTACATGTGAAAGCGGAGTCATGGACTATGTGATTAAATGAGGGAAAGGGGTGTCACAGACTGTAATTTTTTTATGTATATCAGATGAACATTTAGAGGGAAAGAGGAGCTCACAGACTATGTGATCTTATGGCTAAAAGTGGAACATGTCAGAGAGAAAAGGGGTTGATGTATAGGTGATTCTATGGTTACCAGTAAGATATGGAGGGGGAGGCATTTTGTGTGGTTTTGTGGTTAACAGTTTAACAAGTGTTTGTGTGATTCAATGGCTACTAAAGGAACAATCTATGTGTGATTGTTTTTGTCTACCAGTTAAAATAGCTAATTGTTGACATTTGATACAGCAGCAAGCAGTAGCTATTTTCCTTTGATCTTCCTGGTTCTTACAATCAAAATGTGACACAATGAGGAAAAAATAGAGACAAACGGTAGATGGCTACATGGATTTGTGCGGCCTATGTTAGTTACTCAAAAAAAAGAGATGAAATCCCAAAAAAATTCCTAAATGTACAAGGTGATCAGTGTGAATGAACTGACATATCCAAAATTACACAATGCACATAAAAACAATGAAACCAAGGGGCAAAGTTACTGCTTTCTGAGCGCTTGACAGGGCTAACCTAAAGCAACATTAGCACTTTATTTAGCACCTTATCTGTTGGTGTAGTCTATGCTCTGGTCTCCCTAGCACAAGGGGATAACTGGTCACAGGAATAAGAAAGGACTATAACCTCTTTTTTTTAGCCAAAGTTCTGTGCTCTCCTCAGATGCAATACGTTCCCGCCACCGAAACTTCGGATGGATGTGAGATGCCAATGGACCACACACCTATGAGGTTAGAGATGGTCAATTATGTTATTAAGAACACTCTAAAATGGATACCGTCTAAAGATGACCTGAAAAACATTGTCAAGAGAGACAATATTAAAGCGGAACTACCATGTCACAAAATGTTTAGCTTAACTAAGTCCCCTTCTGGCGACTAGATGCTTAGTAGCGCTAGTCACAAGAATTATAACCTGATTTAATAGATATATGCTTTATTCCCCAGCTGTCCGTAGCACGGAGTGTGGACATCTTGCCAGAGTGACATCCGTGCGCCTGCGCTGTCAGTCCCAGCCGGGTTTAGGAAGAGTTGCTAGGAGCCGGCCGGCTTCGGCTGGGACTGACAGGGCAGGGGCGGACATCATTCTGACAAGATGTCCGCGCTCCGTGCTACTGACAGCTGGGGAATAAAGCATATATCTATTAAATCAGGTAATAATTCTGGTGACTAGTGCTACTATGCAACTAGTCGCCAGAAGGGGACTTAGTTAAGCTAAACATTTTGTGACATGGTACTTCCACTTTAAGACATTTCCTACATGTGATAACAGAGGTCTCAGACCTTGAGGAGACTACTGAATCGTTGGCCTGTATGGAGGGAGATTTACACCAGTATATATTACGGCAAGAGGAGGAAATCAGCACCCTGGTGATGCACTTAGATGATTTAGAGAACCGTGGCAGAAGGTGCAACATTTTGGTGTGCAGCCAGCTGGAGTCCATAGCTCCAAGAGGCCTCCTGCCTACCCTACAGAAAATCTTTCGGCAAGATTTTGCAAATAGATATTTTGATGGTTGAACTAGAATGTACACATACAACTATGCCTGAAATTACCTATTGGTGATAGGCCCCAAGACATCATCTGCTGTCTGATCTCCTACTTTTAGAGAGACTCTATATCACAGTGCCCGTGCTCCTGGCTGCAGGCGGCGACATTCTCATTTCCTGGTTTTGACTGCCTCACTTTTATTGGTCCTTGATCTTGACTCCACCCAGGGCCAGCCTATTTATACCTTGTCATGACAGTACTCGGGTGCCCTTTCGTGTTGTACCTGTTCCTAGCACTTGTTCCATTTACAGCTCTGTTCGTGTATGACCTGGCCTGCCTGACGACGTTCCTGCGTATCCTGATTTACTGATTCTCCGTTGCTGACTGATCTGGCTGAGAATCCGCTCTGTTGCTGACTGATCTGGCTGAGAACCCGCTCTATTGCTGGCTGATCTGGCTGAGAACCCTCTCCGTTGCTGACTGGCCTGGCTGAGTACCCGCTACGTTGCTAACTGATCTGGCTGAGAACACGCTATGCTGCTGACTGATCTGGCTGAGTTTTCGCTGTTGTGGCGCTGGGCTGGTGCTATCACTTACGTTGTCGACCTTGGGCTGAGCACTTGCTGCTGTAGCCGCTCATACTGGTTAACCACCCCTGGCGGTGTGCACATGAGAAGTACCGGTTACGTGCTGTCTCAGCTCAGACTATGTTACTCCTGTTATCTGTACGTGTCCTCTGCTCCAATTACCACTAGCTGGGCTCACTCCCTGTGGGAGTTGCAGGCATTCCCTTGGGTGCATTACCTCCTGAACCTTTCTGTACCTAGATCCTCTAGGCTGATTCACTGTCTCGTCTTGCCATCTGCAGTAGCTGCAAAGCTCAAGAGCCAGCTGTTGCGTGGTGTACCATCTTGGTACTATAGGTACTTGGACACCTGTTGCCTTCCGTGATACGTTGCCTTCAATCCACTCCTAGCGTTCTAGGGTCTCTGTTGCCAGTAGCGGTTGCCTTGGTCCTTCTGATACCCTAGTGCCCTAGGGTCTGAGCTGCCAGTATCCCCTAGCGTTCCTGAGTTTATGTGCCAGTTGTCTGCCTCTGGACTCCTAGAGTTCTAGGGTCCCTGTTGCCAGTGCCTGTGCTGCGTTGCCTCCATTTATCCCTAGTGTGCTAGGGTCCTTGCTGCCAGTAGTCTGAGTCGTGGGCCTCCGATACTCCTTTAGGTACTAAGTCTCAGTACCATCATCAGCAAGTCGCTGCCTCCTCTTCACCCTAGCCCGCTAGGGGACTTGCTACTCTCAGTACACCTTCCTCATAGTGTGCATACTCTGCCATTGTGTATTGTACTGTACCTGTACTGTCCTTTTGGGCTTGTGTGCATATTACATTATTGCTGTCTGTACTTTATTTCAATAAAGTTATTTTAACCTTACTAGTCTGGTCTGAGTGTTCATCATAAACCGTGACACTCTATTATGCACAGGACCAAACAACTGCATTTAATCACCTATGAGAATGTAGAAATGTAACTCTCTGTAGATATGTTCCAGCTGAGGAGAGTCCTAAATGTGTTCCACAGATATCCTCCGGGAACATCATTATGCTTACATATGGGGTCAGTGTGGCAGAAGGTGATCCCAAGGAAGAGGAATACCTTTGCAGGTGAATCTGGCCTATTAGAGATTTCCTTGGAATCTTAATGTGTCTGTGGGTGGTTTGCTGCAATGACAGTCCAGTTTGCACCACTTGCTAATTTGTGAACTCTTGGAGGAATGTATTGACTTTTAGAGCCCATCTCTCAACAGACTAAGGCTAGCTCTTCTTTTGTGGAGGAATGTGGGTGGGGGTATTACAATGGGTGGGATAATACACCATCCCTTTTTAAGTGGGTTTGTCATTGTGCCCTCCATTCTAGCCCCTTTTCTCCCTCCCCCTTCATCTTTCCCTCCTCCTCTCCCTTTTTTAGGGGGGTGGGGGCAGGGGGATGTGGAATACTGTTCTATTTAGACCCCTGAAGGGATGTTTTTAGGGATGTCCATGTTGCACCATATCTGCCAAAATAGGGAGATCCCTGAATATTGCAATAACTCTACTCACTCTGTGTAACACCCGGGGTAACCACCCCCCATTGCCTGCTCCCTTTCATAGTTTTTTATATTATGCCCTTATTAGAGTGAGCCCTGTGTGGTTCCTGGCAATTTGGAGACCTGGCACACTTTTATTTCTCACCCAGTTGGTCTCTACCACCACCTCAAGTTCCAGCTCTAGTAAACTGAGATGTTTGCAGTAGATATTCCTACATTTACAACTATATTAAAGGGATAGTAATGTTTCACAATAAAAGCAGCTCCAATTGTAGTTCAAGAGTAATTGAATGATAAAGTATCCCCCTTCCGCCACTTTTACTGATGTAACACAGCTCTCCTCAGAGCAGCAAGACTGTCCAGATGGATCGTAGCGAGGGACAATCTTCAGTGAGCATAAGGAAAAACCTGTCAAGAGGGGTAGGGTTTTTCTTATGCTCACAGTATGCAGATTGTCCCTTGCTGCAACCTGTCCAGTCAAGAAACAAGATTCCACATCTGAGGGGAGGTGGCTTACACTAGGTAAAAGGTACGAGAGGGGGATACTTTATCATTCATTACTCTTGAACTACAACACTGACAGTATTGAAATAACACTCTCTATGGCCCAAATACTATGAAGATTAATTGGAGCTGCTGTTTTTGTGAAACATTACTATCCCTTTAACTATGGAAATTGCTGTGCTTTATGATTTTTGTTTTAGGGTATATGCATATCTTTCTGGCATGTGTCGAGACTACTAACCCTGTCCTCTATTGCCTGTGTGTTTTTCTTGTTGGTTTAATAATAATGCCTTAAAAGTTATCTCCCTTAATGTCAAGGGTCTTAAGTCTCCTGATAAGCTGTGTCTATTAGGTCTGTTTATGTTTACAGGGCCAGATTTTTTTGCAGCAGCCAGGGTTGGAATCAGGAGTGCCTTAAAAATAATTTTCCTTGGCAAAACTACAGTTCTGCAGCAATAAAAAAAGACTCTTCATGATGAGAGGGCTTATAATCTCCTTATTACTTGAATCACATGCATATATAATCTTTTATTACCACTCATACTGATAAAGTAGACCTTTTACGCCAAGTGTCGCTTTTTGAGTTGGACTTTCTGCATTCTTTTCTCAAGTAACTGAGCTCTGTATAGCACTCTTATCAGCAATTTGTGCAAATGTGAGCGATAGATTTCGATACAGAAGGGACAGGGAGCTACAAAACCCCTTGTCTGACAAGCAATGGAAGGAGGGGATATGTAATGTTCAAATATATTAACCTTAGAAAACCATCTATAAACTTCTAATTGCTCCGTTTTGGTGGCAGAATTCTTCCATCACATCAAAATTACTGGGATTGTCTAACCCTCCGAGCTGGATACTGTTATGGACACAGGCAAGTTGCAGCAAAATTTGCAACAAAACTGAATCCATTGCATATTTATGTTCCCATGTCCTACATCACACATTTAGCTCACCACCATTTTCCTTTGCCTTTGTTTTTTTTCCCCTGGTCTGTTTGAGCGGGAAAAGGACAAAGAAAGGACCAGTTCCCTTTGTCTCCCTTTTTCTTGGAGGAGAGGAGGGGTGTGTCAGTCAGGTAAAGTGGGCTGGTGATCGGCAGGGTTTGCGAACAATGAAAGAGGTGTGCAGTGAGCCCTTGAAAAAGCAGTCTTGCAGAAGCAGTGTTGGAGAGAAGCAGTCTTGGAGTGAAGCGGTCCTGGAATGGAGAAGGAGAGAGATGGATGGGGGTAGATTCCAGCCAGGCCATGTAGGCCCAAAAACTGTTCCAGAGCAGAGCCTCACCCAGACCTCCAGCATGAATTTATCCGGTTCTCCTGGCCTGCTTTTCCTGCCTCCCGTCTCATGATTTTTTTTTAGCTAAGTATGGATGAAGAGTGTGGTACAGTCCAGGAGGCAACCTGGGTACCCCTATAAAATTTTGGTATCCTGGGATGAGGATAAACAAGTGCATGTGGAGTCTAAAGAGTGGGTGTTACCACGATCCACTGATCAGCACAAGCAGAAAGGAAAGGTTATTTTGGATGGTCCTGGTAATACTGAAGTTGTATTATTAAATGGTGATTCTGTACCTGTCGTCTTTCCCTCAAATAGATTGGTGGCCGGCTAGCCCCTGTGAGCCCTTGGTCATCCAACACATTCATGAACCCCTTGGTCAGCTATGCAAGAGTGGACAACTCCTCTGACTGTTGAGGCGCCATCCCCGTCAGTGAGGAAGGAGGGTACCCGTTCTTTGGAGTCTAGTGGGCACAGCGAGAAATGAGACTACTCTCTGGACACAACACTGTATTCTACTACCAAACTGTCTTATGAGCAGCTACAAATCAGGGCGGTAACTCTCCAAAATCACCTAGCCCTGGACTGTTCTTACTGCCAATGGAGGAGTTTGTGGGCTGGTAGGAAAATAATGCTGCACTTACATTGTGAACTATGAAGGCGAAATCAATTATGATCCATCGAAACCGACAGCTATAATAGACAAACTTCAGGAAACACCAGATGGTGGACTAGTTGAGCAATTTGGGAAGTCAGTGACCTACCTATCCAGTGAGTGACTTTAGTGTGGTTTATGGCATGGGGCCAAGAGGTGGAATGTTATGGACACAGGTAAGTTGTGGCAAAATTTGCAACAAAACTGCATCATTTACAGGTTTATGTTCCCATGTCCTACATCAGACCTTTAGCTCACAACCATTTTCCTTTGCCTCTTTGTCTTTTCCCTGGTCTGTTTGGGCAGGAAAAGGACAAAGGACCAGCTCCCTTTTGTCTCCCCTGCTTCTAGGAGAGGGAAGAAGGGGTGTGTCAATCAGGTAAAGTGAGCTGGTGATGGGCGGGGCTTGAAAACAATAAAAGAGGTATGCAGTGAGCCCTTGAAAAAGCAGTCTTGGAGTAGGAGTGCTGGAGGGAAGGCAGTCTTGGAGTGAAGCTGTCCTGGAATGGAGAAGGAGAGAGATGAATGAGGGTAGATTCCAGCCAGGCCATGTAGGCCCATGAATTGTTCCAGAGCAGAGCCTTACCTAGACCTCCCACATGAATTGATCCAGTTCTCCTGGCCTGCTTTTCCTGCCTCCCGTCCCAGGAGTTTTTAGCTAAGTATCTCTCTTTCTTTTATACAATATTACTGGGAAAAACACCCTAGTAACCAAAGTATAGTGTCTCTACTATAGTTGTTGAATTTAGTGTTTATTTGCACTGTGGGAAGTAATTGTCTAGTTAATATTATTAGGTGTTTAGATAGAATATATTTGATAATATACAGTGTATTGTTCTTATTATAGTATTATTGTTTGTTACTAAATATTATTGCTTATTGCTAGTACTGGGGTGTTATTTTGTTAATTGTGGTATTGGTCGTTAGAACAAACTTCTCTGGGTATATCCTAAAATATATGGTTTGGCTTTTGGGGTGTTGGCAAATGCATATTGTTTCCAATAACTGTGCTAGTGTCTGTTACTGTGCGCATACCGTGTGTCTCTCTGTTTGTGCTAGGCCTGTGTTTTTGTTCTCAAGCCACATGGTCTGACGCCATCTTGTTTGGCCTCAACGCATATCTTTGTTCTCAATCCACATGGTTGAGGACGCCATTTTGTAGAGAGCACATGGTATGTGACTGCATTAATTTTAACACAGTTGTTATTGTTAAACCCTTTGCGCCAGATTAATGCACCTAAAATTACGAACTTATACAGATACAAATGATCTTACACATTTATCCAGGCCATGTACATTTTGCTGCATGTAGAACTGCCCAATATCATCACTGAATCAATGTCACTAAAATGTGCATCCCTGCCAAACAGAAACAGGTGGCGCATCCCACTATTTTTGATTGGGTACTTGGGTACTCAGGGAGAACTTCCTGAGAAATTACCAGGACCCTTTATTTTGGGAGATTAGACAACCCTGGTTTTCATATTGGAACGCAGAGGCTTGAAGGGGTTGTATCACGATGCCCGTGATTGCCTTCTGGGAGCGCTGTGCTGCAGGAGACATTGCCATTACTTCCTGGTTGTCATGCTTAGGTGCATTTGCTACCCTTATAGGCTGTTGGTAACTGCCTGAATGAGTCTCCGCCTACGTGCTAGGCCTTATGGGCCTCAGCCTGCCAGTACTTCTTTGCCCTTTTGTGGTGTACCTATGTGCTAAGCTCTTGTGTTATTCCAATGCTCTGTTCTGTGTGTAACTCCTGGCTATGTTTGGCTCCGGCTACATTTGATCCCTGATGCCTTCCGATCCAGTCTGACCCTTGGCTCCGTCTGACTACCCGCTCCGGTCTGACCCTTGAGTCAGTCTGACTACCCGATCCGGTTTGACTCTTGGCTTTGGCTGACTACCCGATCTGGTCTGACTCCTGGCTTTGGCTGACTACCTGCTCCATGCTGATCCAGGCTCCAGCTGACTATCCAATCGTTCCTACCTGTTACGGTTTTCAGACACTCAGACAGGGGTAGATAAAATAAATGGAGTTTTATTAAGTAAATGAAGAACAAGGTCGCCACTGGGGCGGTACTGGTAGAACAGAATACGACAGAGATACCTGGCGCAGCAGGTAATATAAAACAAGTAAGGAAGCACAAAACAGAACTCAAGAGGTTAATACTACTGGTTATCAGTCTCAAATGTGGTGTTAGGCACACCCTTGGTGCTGCTTATAGCTCTGTGTGCTGTTAGGTAGCACTGTGTCCATACAAATATAGAGCTGTAGCATAAAGTCCTGGCTGAACGGGAACTGCAAGTGATAAGGAGATAGCCCCCACGGGCGTAACCAGAGACTGCAGTATAATGATAGCGTGAGCCAATAGCCCCCACGGGCGTAACCGGAGACTACAGTATAATGATAGCGTGAGCCAATAGCCCCCACGGGCGTAACCGGAGACTTCTACTATCACAGTCGCTTAAGCCAATAGCCCCCACGGGCGTAAACGGTGACTACAGTATCGTGATTGCTTCAGTCAATAGCCCCCTCGGGCGTAACCGGAGACTACAGTATAGTGATTACTTGTGCTGATGGCCCTAGCGCGGGCGTAACAGGAGAGTACTGGGTACTGCTTTGCCAAAAGCCACAGGCGTAACGGAACCGCTGCTCGGTCACGGAGAGCCGCCGACTACTATGGCCCGCAAGCGGCCGGCTGTCTCCGCTTGCACTTAACGTGCTCTGCTGTTTCCTCCGGTTCAAGCGGTGCTCAGTTACTGCGTCAGACCTTGTCTCTGGCATTCCTGTTCTACCTGTTGCCGGTTAGTGCCATTGGGTATACCCTAGCTTTCTAGGGGACTCAGTCACCGTTGCCCGTTCTACCCTAGTGGTCTGGGGCTCTCGGTCAACATTGCCTGTAGGTTTACTCTAGCGTTCTAGGGATCTCAGTCACCATTGCCTACTCTCCCTAGCGCTCTAGGAAGTCCTTTCTCTGTTGCCTTGTGCTACCATAACATTCTAGGGGATTTCCTTTCATTTTGCCTGGGATTTTCAGCTTCTCCTGCACTAGTAGCTACTGCTATCCTTGCTACCATTGCATACTACTGTCAGAGTGGTATCAGCCTCTGTGCCGTCGGTGGATCCTGTGCTGTCTCCACACCTGGTTCTTTGAGGGTTGGGGAAGTGCTATTCACATTTTTTTTCTGTTCCTATTTTAACAAAGATATTGATTTTTATGTATCTGTACTTGTTAGTGTTGTTATTCCACAGTCACCCCGTGACAGGTTGTTATCCGGATGGGGAATGGTTCCACATTCTCCTTTTTTTCCCCTTCAATTTCCACTTTTGTCTAGGTGGGACAATTTATTTTATTTTTCCTTTCATTTCTTTCTGCTGTTTTTTTCTATCCTCTCTGTTTTTGAACACTTTTGTGGCTCATGCCCTCTTTGGAATCTTCATATGTGCATATAAGATATTATCTTTTGTTCTATTTGTCCTATCTCTTTTGTATTTGTTAACGTTCATATTTGTCTCAATCGAGATGTCATAATTGCATACCTTATGCTCATTTGCATGCCACTGAACAATGATGGGGTAATTATGTTATCCAGCTTTGGCTTCAAGCAAATTATTAAACATTATAAAAAATAAAAAAAACACAATATAAAGAATGGATCTCTATTGGGTGGCTGACCTCCTCTATATAAGTAAATGTGCAGTAGGGAATGCTGCGATCTCTTCAGTGTTATAATAATCCCCAAATCTAAAGCAGTTGCTAATATATCCATGTGCCAGTATTTGAAGCAGCTTAGTTGTATTGTTTTGCCTTAGTATAGACCACATCTCCTGTTAGTCAATGTCCCTTCTATCTGAGTGACTGTTAGTGTCTTTACCAAACTCTAACAACTTCACAATTCAATGGAGTCATCTCCAGCATTTGAGGGGTTGAAATTTCAATGTAAATCAATGGATATTTAGTCCTCCCCTATAGTGTAATTGTTTGCCCGAGGATTCCTCCACTTTGCTTTTGCACATCCTGCTGGAAGTGATTATATTCCACTGACCATAAAGCTGAAACTTTACTGGGGATTTTGCAGTGGTTCGAGTTCTATACTCACACCCACACTGTCTTCATCCTGTGGCAAGAGGAAAAGTTAATATTACATGAAACAGAGGGATAGTAATACTTCATTTTAACCTTATTTTATTTTGTAGGCATTAAAAAAACATGAAGAACGATATAAGTCTTATCTCTCAAGCCTTTATGGTTTAAGAGCTATTCACAAGCAAAGTTTCCCCTCCCACCCCTTTTTCCTTGTGTAAGACATCTCTTCTCAGATGTGAATCTAGTTGTAAGACTAGACAGATAACAGAAGGGGACATTCTTCTTACAATGAAAACAATGAAAGCCCTTCTCCCCTTGACAAGCTTTTCAGCTTTTTCCCTTATCTTAATTGAAGATTGTCCCTCTCTGCAGTCTACCTGGGCACCTCCCTTCTGATCTGACTGAACGGGGGGGGGGATACTTTGCTTGTGAATATCTCTTAAACCATAAAGGTTTGAGAGATAAGACTTATATCGTTCTTCATGTTTTTTTAATGCCTACAAAATAAAATAAAGATAAAATGAAGTATTACTATCCCTTTAAAAGTACATAACTATATTCATGTCAGCAATTGATGTTAGCCTATGAGTGAGAAAGTTTTGTAGTAATCTGTCACATTCCACTGCATCTCCCAGTCAACCACCAAAGGCACAGTTACCCTTTCATAGGGTTCAGGTTCAATATCCCCTATTAAATAAATAATCTGGGGGCTGATAATGTAGGTCTCTACCTACTGTGTCCAGGAACATAAGCCTGGTTTTGAGAAGGCTGTAGGTTCCCTCAGTTATATCCCTTTTTCCTCATTTGTGCTTCATTGTAGTTGTGGTGGGTAGGGGTCTGAGGAATAGCCAGGGTCTGCAAGCACAGCTTGCATCTCCTGTAAGGCAGAAGAGAATACTGTGGTTGGTGTATGGGGTGAAGGTTCAATGTATAATGTTACCTGCTATTGCTAAGTGGAGGTGTTTTTCCTTAACTAACAGCCAGCCCCCATAAAGAGTTCCATTTTCAAAGTCCCTGTGGATGGAGGATAGGGACAGGACATTAGGAGTTATGTGTGTTCCCAGGGAAGGCAACAAGCACATGGGTTATCCCCATATTTGCATCACAAACCATCTGTGTATTTATTGAATGGCAGTTCTTACAGTTCAAATATATGTGCTCATCCTCATAAGGAGTTAAAATCCATACATGGGAGCAATCAATAGCCCATAGAGTCCTTAGTCCTGTTTACTGGGATGGGACATCCTAAACACTTTGCCCGCACTGGACTGGAAGGCACCTAATGACATGAAATGTATGGTACATAATTTCTGAAGCCCAGTGATTGAATTGTTACAGTAAGCTTGGGGGTCCATGTCCTCATATAAGACCTGGTAGAGCTGTAGAAGACTTGTAGATATTAACCTGTAGTGGTCTCTAACCTCACCCTCAACAGTGTGACCCAGGTCCTATAAATGCTGGCTTGTTCCACTCTCATGCTCCATGCAGCTTGGTTCTTGCCCTGGACTGGCATCCGTGGCTGGTAAATGGGTGGAGCTGCCATTCTAGGTGGTGCATTGACAGCAGCAGCAGGTGAGTCAGCACCTGGAGCAGAGATGTACATGATAGACTGCTCCAACATATGTCATGCCAACAAAGGGTAACATGCTGAGTTTTGCACATGAGGATAGTACTATGATCTGTGGAAACATAGTTTTCTGGTTGTTATAGGATCCTTGAGCTCAGTGTGCTTGTGGTACACCTCTCTTCTGGATCATGTCAGTAAACATAAGGATAACATGTACAGCAAGAAGGATACACTGAGATTGTTACTCATTTTTTAGTTAGCCCTGGGTACCCTTTTTATCTGCCTCAGAAGGAAGAAAGGCTAATTTGACTTTGCTGGGACAAGAAACTGTGCACATGGCACTAAAGGTGTTACAGTATAAAAGGTGGCCTTAAGAATGTTACAATACAAAAAAAGAAGGCATTAATTATCACTTTAACATTTTCAGTGCTAAAGGGGTTTTGCAATGACAACCGTCTGATACTCACAGTTAATCATTTGGCCACAATGCAAGGAGCTGCAAATATTGCTGGCACAGAAAGCATTATGCCCTTCTGCTGTAAACTATCAATCTCAGACTGAATTCATAAGACTCCAACACTGGACAGTGGAACCCTTTTTTTCCCCAGTTCCTTATGCGACAATGAATTTTATTGAAGATTCTATTTTACAGACAGGAATTTCAAAAGGCTTACACAAGCACAGCTAGTAATAAGACCATGTCATGCCAGAAGCAGCAAAACATTTGAAGAGAAACTGCACCTCAGAAAAAAATAGTTATTCTTGATGAACATGACAGGCACTCGAAGCTGGTGGTAGAAATTGAATGTACAAAAGGGCAGAGGCCAAGTTCAAAGCTAGCTCTCTCAAGACATTCCTCAGCCTGACATTTGAACAAGGAGACAGCATACAGCACATAAAACCATAGCTAGTTAATGCTGCCCAACAGAAGGAAAGTAACCGAGAAAAGAATCTGTGTAACCTGAATGTTAAATGAGTTTTCAGATTAACAATTCTTATTTATTGCATGTTTAAAAAGACTAATGCTATCCTTCTTCAGAGACAAGTTTCAAAAATAAAACACACAAAGCATTTCCTAACCCCAATGCTTATTAATTTACATAATCTCCTGTTTCCCATTATACTTTTCAACACAGAGTTTACAGGATATGCTGTATAAATAAGTATTCAAAAATAAATTAGCAAAAGGAAGCTTAAATGTTTGTTTACCATTGGATCATGTATATATTATTATTGTGCATTTCGCCAGATTATTTGGGGAAATTATTACTCACATTGCTTCATTAAATTCACATTATTATTATGACCCTTAATTTATAAAACTCTAAAATATTCCACAGAGAAGAGCAATGGAGGTACAAAGTGTACAGAGACTTATGACATTACAAGGAAAATACATCAGTACAAAATATTAAAAGAACAGGAGTCTGGCTGGCCACAAATTGAGCACTCGTAATCACCTCACTAGAAGGTATGGAAAGATAAGGTAAATTGGGTCGCCAGTGCCAGCATAAGTATGCAATTAGCATCATTAACCAAACTGATGCAAGAGACATTTCAAATACATGACTTTAAAACAGAACACGTGAAAAAAATAGGATTTTAGTCTTACCTGTTAAATCCTTTTCACTTAGTCCATACAGGTCACTGGTACCATGGGATGTGTAGTCCCCTTTAATAGGCAGGAACAATTATGCAAATAATTTGCAAGGGGCGGAGCCTCCCCTCTTACTTAAGCCACCTTCTGGCCAGAGCCACCCATATTGATTTGAGACCCTAAACTGACCCCAGGTAAGCAAAAAGAAAGACTCCTGTGAGCATGCCCGAACGGTCTCCCACTGAATGCCACAGGAGAGCCAAGACTGGTCCCTTGACAGGGTGGGAGACCAGTGACCTGTATGGACTAAGTGAAAAGGATTTAACAGGTAAGACTAAAATCCTATTTTCACTGTCGTCCAATACAGGTCACTGGTACCATGGGATGTACAAACATTGAGCTGATCCAGAGGCGGGAAGTAAGGCAAGGACCAGGCGCAAGGCCCAAGTCACTAGAACTGTTAACCAGTTGATAACATAGCCCAAACTGTAAGTGTCAACGGACACCAATCAAGGGAACAATCCCTGAACTTAACACAGCACACGGAACACGAGCCAACCGGGCTCAACAGTAAGGAAGCACTAAGGATCACAGAGCGGAAGACCTACACAGGCAAGACTGCCTCCAGGACCTTCCTTCCAAAGCTGGCATCAGCCGATGCCAGTACATCAACTCGGTAGTGCTTAGAAAAAGTGTGCACAGAGGACCAAGTGGCCGCTCTGCACAGTTGATCAGCAGAAGCTTGATTCTTGTAGGCCCAGGAGGCCCCAATAGATCTGGTGGAATGGGCAGTCACCCTGAAGGGAACATGCTTATTCCTCAACTTATAGGCTTCACGGATGGTAGCCTTAATCCAAGAGGCAATGGTAACTTTGGAAGCCGGTCTTCCTGCCCTAGGCCCCTCAGGAATGACGAATAGAGCGTCAGACTTCCTGATAGATTCGGTGCGGTGAACATAAAACTTGAGGCAACGCACCACATCCAACAAATGGAGATCTCTTTCCTTGTCAGATGAAGGATTAGGGCAGAAAGAGGGAACCACAATCTCCTGATTGATGTGAAACTCAGACACAACCTTGGGTAAGAATTCCTTGGTAGTGCGAAGCACAGCCTTATCCTTGAGGAACACCAGGTAAGGAGGTTTACAAGACAATGCCTGTAACTCTGCCACCCGGCGTACTGACACAATAGCCAAAAGGAAGGCCATCTTCCAAGTCACAAGACGTAATGGAATGGAAGCCAAGGATTCAAACGGTGGTCGCTGAAGAACTCCCAGCACCAAATTGAGATCCCACTGGGGAGCAGGACTCTTGAAGGCAGGTCGAACATGAGTCACACCTTGGAAGAAGACTTTCACATCAGGAAGGATGGCAATCCGTTCCTGGAAAAACACAGACAAGGCAGAGGTCTGAACTTTGAGGGAACTCAGACTGAGCCCCTTGTCCACACCGTCCTGCAAGAAGGCCAGGACAGTGGGAAGATGGAAGTCAAGAGACAACTGCTTGACAGAGCACCATGTCACGAAAGTTGACCAAATGCGATGATAGATCTTGGAAGACACAGGCTTACGAGCACTGAGCATCGTCGACACCACAGAAGGAGAAAAGCCTTTCTTAGCTAGAATCGAGGATTCAACCGCCATGCCATCAAACGGAGAGAGTGAACATCCTCTTTCCACAGATACCCCTGAAGAAGCAGGTCCGGACGGGCTGGAAGTGGGATTGGATCCTTCACTGACATGGCCATCAATTCCGGAAACCAGGACTGGCGAGGCCAGTTTGGAGCAATCAGGATGACAGGACAACGTTCTCTCTTCAACTTCTGAATAACTCTGATCAATAGAGGAAGAGGGGGGAAGATGTAAGCCAGGGAGAAGTCCCAAGGGATCGACAAGGCATCCACCGCTAGAGCAAGGGAGTCCCTCAGACGGGAGCAAAACACCGGAACCTTCCTGTTGTGTCTGGTAGCCATCAGATCCACCACTGGCATCCCCCACCGTTGAGTGAGCATGTGAAACACCTCTGGGTGAAGAGCCCATTCTCCGCTGTCGACGGTGTGACGACTGAGGAAGTCTGCCATGACGTTGTCCACGCCTGGAATATGAACTGCAGAGATGACAGGCACGTGAACTTCTGCCCAAGACAAAATATCCTTGACTTCCCACCAGGCGGAACCGCTTCTTGTGCCGCCTTGTCTGTTGATGTAAGCCACCGCCGTGGCGTTGTCGGACTCTACTCTGACTGGAAGACCGGTCAATTGAGACTCCCAGTGCCTCAGGGCCAGCCGGACAGCTCGAAGTTCCAGAACATTGATGGAGAGCATGGATTCCTCCAGACCCCATTTCCCCTGAGCACTGAAGCGACCCCAGACTGCACCCCAGCCCCGAAGGCTGGCATCCGTTGTGACTGTGGTCCAATGAGGAACTAGAAAGGATTTCACTTTCAAGAGATGAGAGAGATCTAACCACCAGTGCAGACTCGACTCGACATGAGGAGGAAGAGAAACAGACAGATGTTGATGATCTGGATGATTCCTGCACGTCTGGATCACAAATCTCTGAAGATCCCTGGAGTGGGCCATGGCAAATGGTACTGCTTCGATCGTGGAAATGAACTTCCCCACTAAGGACGACAACTTCGGAACTAGAATTTCGTCCATGTCCAGAATCCCAGCCACTCTGACGGCTATCTGGTGAGCCACGTCCTCTGGAAGAAACACCATGCATTGGCGAGTGTCGAACAGGAGACCCAGGAACAGAAGCCTCTGAGAAGGAATCAAGTCCGACTTGTCCAGATTCAGGATCCATCCGTGACGGTTCAGGGTGTGCATGCACCTCTGCAACTGCTGGTGGAGAAGCTCCGCTGAGGAGGCCTTCAGTAGGAGATCGTCCATGTAGGGTGTCACTCTGATCCCATCCTGATGGAGCACCGCTATCAAGGAGCCCAGCACCCGCTGGAAGACTTGAGGAGCTGTAGTCAGTCCAAAGGGGAGCGCTGTAAATTGAAAGTGTCCCCTGTGGCAGGCAATCCTGAGATACTTCCTGCTCTCTGGATGAATAGGGATGTGAAGATAAGCATCCTGAAGGTCCAGGGAGGCAAGAAACTCCCCTGGAAGTGGGAAGTCACCACATAGGCATTGAGATCTTTGAGATCCAAGATGGGACGGGCTCCTCCGTCCTTTTTGGCTACCACAAACAGGTTGGAATAAAATCCTGAACCTGTGTCCCCCTGCGGAACCGCCTCCAGGACCTCTTTGTCCAAGAGATCCTGAATAGCGTCGTCGAACAGACGCCTTTTTGAGGGTTCCTGAGAAGGACGAGTAAAATGGAACCGAAAAGGAGGAAGGGAAGAGAAAGGGATCCTGTATCCCTCTGACACCACCTGAAGAACCCATGGGTCCGCCACTGACTCCTCCCAAGACCGGCGAAAGATGCGGAGACGACCGCCTACAGCCGGATGCGGACCCGGGTTCGGCGAGTCATGCCGAAGCAGTCTTGGAGGTCTTGGCCTTGGAGGCAACTTTGGGCCTCCAGGACTGTTTGGGCTTGGAGGAGGAGCGCGTAGTGGGAGGACCCGTTTGGGCCGAGGAGCGTGTCTCAGTCTGAAAGGAACGAAAGGACCGATTGCGTTTGGCTGGAAACTTTTTCTTAAAGACTGAGGGTAGAAGAGTACTTTTACCGCCAGTAGCCTCACTGATCATTTCTTTGAGCTCAGAGCCAAAGAGCAAATTCCCCTGAAAGGGCAAGGAAAGCAAGGCTTTCTTAGAGGCTGTATCAGCAGACCAAATTTTCAGCCAAAGAGCGCGTCTAGCCACCACAGAAGAAGTGGAGGCCCTCGCCATCATGCGCACAGCATCAAAAGCAGCATCAGCAACATAGTTCTGAGCTTCAGTGATATTAGCAAGAAGCTGCAACTGTTCAGATACAGGCGCATCCTGGCGAACCGCTTCAGTCAGTCGTTCAGTCCAGGCTGCAATAGCCCTATTAACCCATGCCACAGCAAAGGTGGGGCGCATGGCAGTGCCAATAGAGGCAAAAATAGATTTAAGAGAGAGCTCTAATTTCTTATCCGTCCAGTCCTGCAAGGCAGAGGCATCTGAGACAGCCAAAGCAGTAGATTTGGATAGTCTAGACCCAGGAGCATCCACCTTGGGAGGATGAACCCATTTTGCCAGCTCCGCTTCGGGAAAAGGGTAAAGTTTGGCAAACTTTTTGGAGACAGAGGAAGATCTATCAGGATTCTTCCATGCCTCAGAAACCAGACGGGCAAGAGTAGGGTTAGTTGGAAAACAAACAACAGGTTTAGATGGCTTTTTCTGAAAAACATCAGTAGGATCATAAGTGGATTCCTGAGTCAGAGGAAGGTTGAGCGTATTCAGAACCGCTCTGATCAGACCCTCAGCCGAAACTTCAGGGTCACACTCATAGGGGTCCCCAATGGACCTGTTAGATTCAATAACAGTACGTTCCTCAGCATCAGAATCCTGTAAAAGTTCTTCTTCAGAAGAATCAGTGATATCAGGAGCTCCCTGTGGCTTAGGCAGGGAGGTCCTGATAGTAGAGGGGGTCTGCCAGACCTGGAGAGCCCCCTGTACCTGAGAGGGAAAGAGTTGAAGCGTGGATCTGAGATCCCTAGTGGCAGCTTTAAACTCCCTCACCCAAGATGGCTCAATAGCGTGGCTGGGAAGCCCAGGGTTGCTATCTTTATCAGTACAATTAGGGCATAGATCCCCCACATTATCGCAATCCAGCCCAATGTGGCAAGAGGAGCAAAACGCCATGGGGGTAGAAGACCCCCCAGCCTCCTTAGTCTTGGGTCTAGCCCCTAGCTCCAGTGAAGTAGACATGCTCACAGCGTCAATATACCCCACAAAAAACACTATCACCCAGAAAAGTGTTAAAGATTAAAGTTTCACCCCAGAAAAGGTCTAAAAACGGACTTATCTGGCCAGCGAAGGGTGAATCTGGTGAGGAGAGAGAAGGCTCGGTCCCTGCGTAGTGTACTCGCCTTGGAAAAGTACCACAAAATGGCGGCCGTCATGACAGCCAATCAGAAACGAGCGCGAGCTAAGCGCTCATGGGAAATGTAGTTTTCCCTATGCAAGTACCCCAAACAGTGCCCGAAGCCCCCCTGAACCCCCTACATTAATAAAACACCAACCGGATGATAGAGCAGGAGCCTAGCATTAAAATGAGCCCACTCTGAAGTTGCTGTGACAAGCGGTTTCAGAGATATGTCCCAAACTGTGAATTCCCATAGAGAGTAAAGGAGCTCTGCTGCTGAGCGGGAAAAAGCCGCGCTTAAAGGCGCGGAACACCATTTTTAATAAAGTTTAGTAAAACATTAAAAAGTGCCCAAACAAGCATGAAATACATGAGAAACATAAATAAATGAATACCCAATGCTCCAAAACTCAGAGAATAACACAGAAATTGCATAAATAGTGATAATGCAATAAAAACACCCTATGAGTGCTGGAGTGTATTAAAACTCCCAAATACAAGCCCATCAAAGGGACACTGTGGGGACAAGTGGACCTTCAGCACTCAATGGGTGACTCACCTTTCTCGCAGACTTCTGTCTTCAGGTGACCATGATAGGGAGGGAAAGAACCAGAGGTAATTTCCCCAACAGGGGAGCTGCTTAACACAAGCTGTCCCCTCTTCAGGTATAGGTCCACAGAAATCCCTGGAAGCTGCACCAGCCACTTTGAAGAGGGCAATTCACAGCCATGGTCACCCTCCTAATGGTGGTATTCCATATTTGAATAAAAAAATAATAAAACTCTAAGAAGCATAGCTGTTCTCTGCCTGGTGTGCAAGCACACCAGGAACAAATCAATATGGGTGGCTCTGGCCAGAAGGTGGCTTAAGTAAGAGGGGAGGCTCCGCCCCTTGCAAATTATTTGCATAATTGTTCCTGCCTATTAAAGGGGACTACACATCCCATGGTACCAGTGACCTGTATTGGACGACAGTGAAAGGAAAGTTTCAAAATTACAGAAACTCCTAATCATCCCTGTTTTTCATATGTGTTGTTTTAAAGGGAAGTAATGTCCCATAAAAATGCTTTTAGTTTTGTAGAGAATCCTATATAATAATGTGGTAGGATGTTTGTCACAATGCAGTCATGCGCAGTAGAGACTGCACGCGTTCGGGCATTCTCTACTGCCATGATTGCATTGCGTGAGTGAGGCGACGCAAGATTGCATCGTGTGGAGCACTGAGGTAACGGCCTCTTAACATTACCCAGACCTTGACCCATGTACACGGGCTTTTACACTAGTAAAACATAAACTCTATGGCACAAATCCTATCTCTCAAACCGCTATGGTTTGAGAGATATATGCATTCAAAGTTTCCCCCTCTCTCCCTTCTCCTGATGTCAGCTGACAGCAGGAGATCCATGATGGCCGACACGAGGAGGCTCTTCAGCACAGCCTAAATCTCATTATTTAAAACAAACTACTTAACTGGAATGGTCTACAAAGTGTGCTTGCAAACCAGGCACACTTTGTAGATCTTTCCAATGAAGTAAATCTTTTCCAATAACGCGATTTTGGCTCTGCTGCAGAACCGCCGGCTGGTCCCAGACCGGCATCTCCTGCCATCAGCAGAGCGCCAACATCAGGAGAAGGGGAGGGAGGGGGGATGAATGCATATATCTCTCAAACCATAGCAGTTAGAGAGATAGGATTTGTGCCATAGAGTTTATTTTTTAATTCTCTACAAAACGATAAGAATTCTTTATGGACATTACTGTCGCTTTAAATGGAAACATTCATGTTTTACCAACTCTGTATAGGAGCAGACTTAGTAGAATGCAAGATAATGTGCTGTGCAGCCCCTAAACCGCTCCTGACCACAGCTGGAATGGGGGCTGGACAAACCCAAGAAGTCTGTGACTCAAAGGAATACATTTCACTTGCTGCAAGGTTTAAAAACCCTACCCTAGCAGTCTATGGAGGTTATGCACTACAGTATGATAAAGAGGGATAAAGTGGAGATGACTTCTCCAGTGATATCACTTCTCCGATTCATGTTATTCTATGGAGACAATGAGCTAAAATTTCTCCAGCTTAGTGCATACGCTCTATAGAATAACACAGGAACTGGAGAAGCGATCTCCGCTTTATCACTTCTTTATCACATCCTAGTGCATAACCCCCTATGAGAGCTGCAGCCACAGCCTCATGTGACAAAAGTGAAAGATTTTTAAGACTCACAGTTGAGTCCCTTTTGTAGGATTAGCCAGAGAGCCACTAGCAGCTTTTCTGACTCTATTTTGTTTCTCCAGCTGATCTGCCAAGGCTCACAGTGCAGCTCTGACTTCCTTGGCAGGTCTGCTCCCAGAGAAGAAGTGCAACTAACACATACTGTAAAATCTTGCGTACAATTTTGACCCTCTTCACCTTATGTGAAGTGGGCGGTGCGTATTATACACGAGAAAAAAAATGTCTGCCTCTCCCCTGCCGGTGTCCAAATTCAGCACCCTGACAGGGTCCCAGCAGGTGGCATACTTCCATGCACCTCCTCTGTCCAGCCAATAGTAGTGTCTTGGAGGACCGCAAGGTCCTCACAGGGCAATACCATAGATCCAATGTGCATAGCTATGCGTATTGGATCTATGGTATTGCCCTGCACAAGATCAATAGTACCTTCACCTGCAAACCATCCAATATAATATACCTCATTATGTGTGCAAAATGCCCAACAGCTCTTCAAGTGGTGAAACTGGACAACCACTACATAAAAGGATTCATTCCCACAGATCCAGCATTAACAACAAAAAGACTGAGGCACCAGTGGTAGAACATTTTGGCCAGAATGGACACAGTGTCAGGGACGTTAAACTGACTGTGCTGATGGTACGGTTTCACACTCAGTGGGACAGAAAAATGTGGGAGGTTAAATTAATACTGCAGTTTAATGCTTTAGAAAATAGTCTGAACAGAGATTGAGGATTCCTATCACATTATTACATTGTGAATTAACCTTTACAACAGTCCCAACGGGATCTTAAATACCTTGGACTCCTCAGAGGAAGGCTGCAATTTACATCTCTCCTCTACCATTGACTGATCAAAAGAACTTGGGTCTGACTGGGCTTTCTTATCTGATTTCCATTCTAAACAATACTATGTGTATTCCTATTTATCTATATAGCATGCCTGAGGGAGGGCTCCCGTGGCACACACAGGGTTAAATGTATATTTCTTATATACCTCTTTGAGTGAGGGAATCTGAACCCCTCCTGATGCCCACTTAGTATTTATCACTTACACTAACATGTAAGCAATCATTAATAGTGACTGAAAGGCATTTACTGCCTTCCTTCGCTCTCCCACACTCAAGCAGGGATTCCCCAAAATTCTGGCTTTATGAGGAGGTTCAGGGAAAACACTACATGATAGCTGATATCAGGGGTGACTCACATGGGCCATACTGCTCCTCCAACTTGTTCTGGAATGTCAGGGAATGCCAGAGAGTGTGAAGGAGTGTGGGAAGTAAGGCAGTGAGTGCCCTCCAGTTGCCATTATTGATAAGATACAAGATAATGCAAGCGATTACTACCAGGGGGCATCAGAAGGGGTCTTGTTGCCCTCCAACTAGGTCTGAAAAAAATTATTAAAGAAGTACAGTAGGGGGAGTGCATAACCATAGCAGTGCAGCTATATATGGTCAAAACCATAGCTATCTCAGCTTTGCGTTCTAAAGCCAACAAGATTCAAATACAAACCAAAATATAGAAACTGAACCTACAATGCTTCAAACACAGAAAAATAAATTAGAACTGAAATTAGAATCGATTGGCTCGCTTGTGTGTATGTTGTTCTTATATGAAGGAGTGCAAGAAACATAAAAACAACATGCTCAACATCAAATCCAAAATTATATTAACCCCTTAAGGATGAGCCGCATGATGTGCAGCCTGCAGTTAAGGTCCACCGGGCATTTATTTTCTTCAGCATTGGATTCGGGTGTCCCTGTGCGGCATGCAGCCACGCGGGGACCCCTGAATTCCATGATATGCCAGGACCATCACTGGTCCTTAAAGGGATAGTAATACTTCATTTTAACTTTATTTTATTTTCTAGGCATTAAAAAAACATGAAGAATGATATAAGTCTTATCTCTGAAACCTTTATGGTTTAAGAGATATTCACAAACAAAGTATCCCCCCCCTGTTCAACCAGATCAGAAGGGAGATGCCCAGGTAGACTGCAGAGAGGGACAATCTTCAATTAAGATAATGGAAAAAGCTGAAAAACTTGTCAAGGGGGGAAGGGCTTTCATTGTTTTCATACAAAGAAAATTGTCCCCTTCTGTTATCTGTACTGTCATACAACCAGACTCACATCTGAGAAGAGATGGCTTACACTAGGTAAAAGGGGCGGGGAGGGGAACTTTGCTTGTGAATATCTCATAAACCATAAAGGTTTGAGAGATAAGACTTATATCATTCTTCATGTTTTTTTAATGCCTACAAAATAAAATAAAGTTAAAACGAAGTATTACTATCCCTTTAAGTGCAGGACAGTCTTGATGGTCCTGGCAAGTCATTATCCCTTAAAGTGTTAGTAATGTCTAAAAAAAAGTTTTTTGCATTTAGAAGAGCTTAAAAAGCTGATCTAAATTCAAAAAAATGTATCTCTCAAACCGCTATGGTTTAAGAGATACGGGCGTTTAAAGTTCCCTGTTTCCTACTGACAGCTGTAAAGCTGTCAGCAGGAGATTCCTGTCGGTCGACACGGAGGCACTTGAGAAGTGCCGAGATCTTGTAACTTACACTGAATCCCTTCATTGGAATGGTCTAAAACATGTGCCTGGTGTTCAGGCACACATTTTAGACCATTAACGAGGGAACTTTAAACGCCCGTATCTCTTAAACCATAGAGGTTTAAGAGATATGTTTTTTTGCATGTAGATCAGCTTTTTAAGCTCTTCTAAATGCAAAAAAACTTTTTTTTAGACATTACTAACACTTTAAGAGGTTAATGTAAGGAAATGTTTCAATGAATGCTAAAAAATTTCCTTTCAGTGTTTGAAAAGTAATCTAATACTATAAGGCAAGTTACACGAAGGAAATGTTTTAACATTCACAGATACATGTAAATATTCCCAGCCTTTAACAGAACTTATTTTTTCACACCTTACTTTTTTGTTACGAGGTTCAACAATACTGGGCTTTATGCACACGATTATTGATTTCAATAGGGTTTTAAAGGGGCTCTATCACCACTATACAAGTGTGTGTTAAATATTAGGTTATATATAGCGACTAGGTGGATTTCTTTATTAATTTTTTTAACCCTATTTGGGTGAAAATTAATGTTTAAAGAGCACGTTTCCAGACAGATTGCAGTTACCTGCTCTGTACCTCAGTCTGTCACTCTTCCTCTGCTCCCTTCCCCCTACGCAGCCTCCTCCAAAGATGGAGGCTTTCTGTCTTTTAGCTGGAGAAATCTCATTGGCTAGATATCGATCTCTGCCAATGAGATCGCTCCAGCTTACAGACAGAAAGCCTCTGTCATCAGAGGAGGCTGCCTAGAAGTAGGGGAGCTGAGGAAGGGTGACCGACTGCGGTACAGAGAAGGTAACCGCAGACTGTCCTGAAATGCACTCTTTAAACATTAATTTTTGGCCAAAATTAATAAAGAAATCCACCTAGTCGCTATATAACCTAACATTTAACACACACTTGTATAGGGGTGATAGATTCCCTTTAACACCTTGAATGCTGGAGGTTTTCAATGTGTTAGTTGCCTCTCTAGCATTCAAAAGGTTAAATGTACCCTTTAAATCAAAATAAACCTTGATTTCTCCCATGTTGCAGTTGGTTTGCTCCACAATTGCCTCTCCTTTGTTTTGTGCATACACAGCTGGTCAGGAGTGCAAGAAGTAACATTTTAGCACACTGGGCTTCCCTGGCTCTCTGGATTTTTCTACCATTGTTTTGAATAATTAGTTCTAAGTGTGAAACATACCCTTTCATAGCAATGTAATAACAAACTAATTTTAAAAGCTCAAACTCAAATTTTCATATAGCCGTATATCTAATTCCAACTTTATGAGCTGTTGCTATAACCTACTATCAAAACTGCATGCCTTATTGTAGCTATATAAATAAAGTTAAAAATTCATACAGAAATAATGTGTGTCATTTGCTACACATTACATACAACTTAACCCCTTAACGACCGGCCGCGCAGGTACGTTGTGGTCACTAAAGGACCATGGAGCGTTTTTTTTTTATTCGCCGATCCGACTCAGGGCTCCCCGAATGGTGTGCAGCCGCGCAGGGAGCCCTGAAATCCAAGACGGTCCTGGTACATCATGGGTCGTTTAGTCACTTTTACCCATGACGTACCAGGACCGTCAAGGGTCGTTAAGGGGTTAATAGAATATAGTGTTATTTGGAACAGTGATGCAAGTAAGTTAACCAAGAGCTATTGCTGGGCATTTGCAAAGAGTTTCAGTGATTTTATATCATTACTAGTGTAAAAGCCCGTGTACACGGGCCAAGGTAGAGAGGCCGGTCCTGCTCTGTGTACTGCCGCCACCTCGCACGCGATGCAGTCATGCGCATGACTGCATAGGACAAACATTCTGGCCTTTTATATTATAGGATTTTCAAATGGTCAAGTCCATCTGCATGCACTGCTAGAGAAATCTGCCACACACATGAAAAAGCTGGACTGCACAGAGCAACTGTGCAACACATAAAAGGTCTGCTAAGAACAAAACAAAAATAACTACTTTTAAGTTAATAAATTGGCACACCTTATTAGATATTAGCTATAACATTTCTCTGTGACGTAACCAGTTCCGATTTCTGTGGCACAAGATCAGTTTGGCACAGCTCTGCAGGACGTCACATGTCCTCAAATTCTCCTGCCACATCCCTCCCAGCTCTCCCTGGGGGCGTGTTCACGATTTCCTTCATAGTGATGTGCAACACATATAATGGAACAGCAAGCTCCAGTACAATTACATTTCAGTCTCCCATAATGAAAAAAGAAAAATGTATTTACATTAGTCCCAAGTGTGCAGGAATGAATACTGCATTAAGAGTTGCAATGTGATGGAGTGATGCTAGTAGCGTCACTCCATCACACTGCAACGCTTAATGATCAAGGAGAAGTACATATTGGTGAAGTGGATAGTGACACTTATCACACTATCCACTACACCAATATGTATATTGCCTCGATTATTAAGTGTTGCAGTGTGATGGAGTGACGCTTCTAGTGTCACTCCATTACGTTGCAACACTTAACACATTTTTCATTGAAGCACATTTGGTACTAAAGCTTCATAAATACATTTTACTTTTATTATGTGCAACTGAAATTTAATTGCATGGAAGCTTACTGTTCCATTATATGTGCACATCAATAGACCTTAATAGACAACACGAGAATACTGGCAGTCCTGATGCTTGCGGTAACCTGCTGAATGAGACATCTGACTTCGGAACTCCAGCGCATTGCACAGCACCAGCATAAACAGATTATCCAAGATCCAGATGATTCTCATGAAGGGATTGGCTGAACTGAGGTTGGCTTTTATCTGTCCACACTGAATAAATAATAGTGGGCAAACTGCTGTGCAATGCACTGGAGTTCCTTGGATGACGCTCAAGAAATCTTGATTCAGAATGGACAGTGTTGACTGATACCGATCCCAACAGCAATTTGTGAGGTACTAACCCTCTGGCACTCAAAGGATTAAATTCTTCCTGCTTTTCATCAAAAGCCACTGAATGTCTGTAAAGGAAAGTCTCACACGGCAGCACTCGATCCTTATGGGAGATCTTCGATCATTAAAGGCGAGATGTTCAGAAAGTGATGGTAACTGAAATTGTCTGTAATCAGAAAAAAAAAGTTCTTACGCCATGGTCCGCCAATTCTCAGACATGTTTCTGTCATTTTTTGCATTCAATTCCGCCATCTCCGTCAAAGGGGGAAAAGCAGTCTTAAAAGGGGGTGTGGTTTATTCTACCATCATTTTGTAAGGTATTTTCAGAAAAAAATATCTGTTTCAACGTCACTTTTTTATCTGATTAACGTCATTTTTTCCCAATAAAATAAAAATGGTCTAAACTTGCAGGAGAAAATTAAAAAACTGTTAGCAGGACTGAGAAGCCATTTATTGTTTCAAAGACAAAAAAAAGCCTGATTCTTTGGAAACTTTAGTTTCAAAGACAAAATCAAAGACAATTTTTAACATCAGAATTTTTAAAGACAATGTTCATCAAGATCTTGCTACCGTCATTTTTAATCCTTTAGATGTATTTTCAAACATGACAGATTTACTGAAAAAGAGGATTTTAGTCTTACCTGTTAAATCCTTTTCTCTTAGTCCATACAGGTTACTGGTAACTTCGGGTAGGCGATCCACCCCTTGAATTGTAGGCAGGAACAATTCTAGAATTGTATGCAGGGGGTGGAGCCTACCTTCCCTCCTTGGCTGCAGCTAGCCAACCAGCTCCAGAAAGATTTGAGACACTAACTATTGACTAGATAGTGGAAGGGAAAGAAGACTCCCGTAAGCATGACCCCGAAGGACCCACACAGTCTGCCACAGGAGAGCCAAGTATGGTTCCTTGACAGGGTGGGAGACCAGTAAACCTGTATGGACTAAGAGAAAAGGATTTAACAGGTAAGACTAAAATCCTCTTTTCTCTGTCGTCCAATACAGGTTACTGGTAACTCTGGGATGTCCAACCATTGAGTTTCCCAGAGGCGGGAAGGAAGGCAAGGACCAGGCGCAAGGCCCCCAAAGTCACCAGAGTAGATATGAACCCTCAGATTACAGATAGCCCAACAAAACAATGAAGTGTCATCGGACACTGAATGGGGTAAAAACACCCCAAACTGTTACACAGCACACTGAACTAGAGCCAACAGGGCTCAAAACTGAAGGAAGCACCATGAACCGAAGAAGATCCTAGACAGGCAAGACTGCCTCCAGGATCTTCCTCCCAAAGCTGGCGTCAGCCGTTGCCAACACATCAACACGGTAGTGCTTCGAAAAGGTGTGCACAGACGACAAAGTGGCAGCCTTGCACAACTGATCAGCAGAGGCCTGATTCTTGTAAGCCCAAGAAGCCCCAATAGATCTTGTAGAATGAGCCGTGACCGGAAAGGGGAAAGGTTTCTTCTTTCTCAGCTCGTAAGCCATATGAATAGTGAACTTGATCCAAGAAGCAATAGTCACTTTGGATGCAGGTCTTCCTGCCCTGGAACCCTCAGGAATGACAAACAACGCGTCAGATTGCCTGACAGACTCAGTGCGATGTACATAAAACTTGAGACAACGCACCACATCCAACAAGTGGAGATCCCTCTCCTTGTCAGAAGTGGGGTCAGGGCAGAAAGAATGCACCACAATCTCCTGATTGATGTGGATCTCTGAAACCACCTTCGGAAGAAACTCCTGAGAAGTGAGAAGCGCCGCCTTGTCCTTGTGAAACACCAAAAAAGGTTGTTTATAGGACAGAGCATGTAACTTCGCGACTGACAAGATCGCCATGAGAAAGACCATTTTCCACGTCAACAGGCGTAGAGGAATAGTAGCCAAGGACTCAAATGGAGGGTGCTGAAGAACACCCAAAACCAAGTTATGATCCCACAGAGGAGTGGAATTCTTGAAGGCAGGGCGAGTATGAGCAATGCCCTGGAAGAAAACCTTGACATCAGGAAGGATGGCAATGCGCCTCTGAAAGAAAACAGAAAGAGCAGAAGTCTGAACCTTAAGGGAACTCAAACTGAGGCCTTTATCCCCACCATCCTGCAAAAAGGCCAGGACCGTAGGCAGATCAAATTATTAAGACAGGTCCTTGTCAGCACACCAAGATAGAAAAGTCAACCAGACACAATGGTAGATCTTAGAAGAAACAGGTTTGCGAGCACTGAGCATAGTAGCCACGACCCCAGAAGAAAAGCCTTTATTCTTCAATATTGAGGATTCAATTTCCAAGCCGTTAAAGCTAGCCAATGACCATCCTCCTTCCACGAGTAACCCTGTAGAAGAAGATCCGGACGAAAAGGGAGCCAGAATGGCTCCTCCACTGACAGATCCAGCAACTCCGGAAACCAAGCTTGGCGAGGCCAGTATGGAGCAATCAGGATGACTGGACAGCGTTCCAGTCACAATTTCCGCAACACCCTGTGCAACATTGGGAGGGGAGGAACGATATAGGCCAAAGGAAACAACCAAGGAATGGACATTGCATCCACCGCCAGAGCTAGAGGGTCCCTGTACTGAGAGCAGAACCTTGGAACCTTCCTGTTGTGTCTTGTCGCCATCAGGTCCATGTAAGGAAGACCCCACTTCTGAAAAATGAGGGTGAACACCTCTAGGTGCAGTTCCCACTCTCCGCTGTCCACTGTGTGTCGACTGAGGAAGTCCGCCATGACGTTGTCTACGCCAGGAATGTGCACTGCAGGTATCGCCGGACCGTGTTCTTCTGCCCAGGACAAAATAGCCTTGACCTCTAACCAAGCAGCGAGACTTCTTGTTCCGCCCTGCTTGTTGATGTAAGCCATGGTTGTTGCATTGTCGGACTGTACCCGGACTGGACAGTTTCCAGCTCAGTTGTCCAATGACGAAGGGCATGAAATACCACCCGAAGCTCCAACACGTTGATGGAAAGGAGAGATTCCTCCGGAGACCACCGACCCTGAGCACTCAAGTGGCCCAGGACCGCTCCCCAGCCGGAGAGGCTGGCGTCCTTCGTTACCATGGTCCAGAAGGATACCAGGAAGGACTTGCCCTTCAACAGACTGGAGAGGTCGAGCCACCACGACAAACTCAGTTCCACATGAAGAGGGGGGACACTGACATCTTCAGAAGGTCCGTCTGACACTTGCACACCTGGATCCCAAACCTCTGGAGTTCCCTGATGTGTGCCATGGCGAACCGGACCGCTTCTATGGTGAAGATGAATTTCCCCACTAGAGAGGACAGCTTCTTGGCTAGAACTGGATCTTGAGCCAGAACCGCAGAAACCCTGTTGACAATCTGGTGAGCTACATCGTCTGTGAGAAACTCCATGCTCTTCTGAGTGCTGAAGAGAAGGCCCAGGAAGACCAGACGCTGGGATGGGACAAGATCTGACTTGTCCAAGCTGATGATCCACCCGTGATGGGTGAGAGTGTGAATGCATAGCTGAATGTACTGATAAAGAAGTTCCACAGAGGGGGCTTCAGAAGCAGGTTATCTATGTATGGAGTAACTGATGCTGTCCCAGTGGAGGACGGACACTAAGGCTCCCAGGACACGGTTGAAAACTTGAGGAGCTGTAGTCAGACCAAAGGGAAGAGCTGAAAACTGAATGTGCCCTCGGTCGCAGGCAAATCTGAGATACTGCCGGCTCTCTGGATGAATGACGATGTGTAAATACGCATCCTGAAGATCCAGAGAAGCAAGGAATTCCCTCAGGGACATAGCAGCAATCACCGTCCACAGAGACTCCTGGTGATAATGAGTCCAGATCACAAAGGAATTGAGATCCCTCAAATCCAAAACAGGGCGACAACCGCCATCCTTTTTGGAGACCACAAAGAGGTTCAAGTAAAAATCCATACCTCTTTCCTGAACTGGAACCGGCTCTAGAACATCCTTGTCCAGAAGAGCCTGAATAGCGCCGTTGAACAGCTGGCATTTCTCCACGCCCTGAGACGTATGAGAAGGAAAGAAACGAAAGGGAGGAAGAGAGACTAAAGGGATCCTGTATCCTTCCGCCACCACCTGTAAAACCCAGGGGTCCGCCACTGAATCCCCCCAGATGCTGTGGCAGTGACACAGACGGCCACCCACAGCAGAATGGTGACCCAGGTTTGGTGAGTCATTCCAAAGATGGCTTGGAAGTCTTGGGCTTGGAGGAGACCAGATGTGTCTCAGTCTGAAAGGAACGAAAATACCGATTACGCTTAAGCAGCGTTTTCTTCCTGGGGACCAAAGGCAGAAGGGTACTTTTACCCCTTGTGGCCTCACTAATTAGATTCTTGAGATCTGGCGCAAACAATGAAGTGCCTTGAAAAGGCAAGGAGAGCAAGGCTTTCTTGGAAGCAGTGTCAGCAGACCAAAGAGCCCGTCTGGAAACCCTAGTCACCAAACGGATGGCATCAAACAAGGCAGCAGAAACATTGCTGGGCCTCAGAAATTTTGGCAAGAAGCCTCAACATATACAAAGCAGGAGCACCCTGACGGACAGCCAGGGTGAGCTGTTCAGTCCAGACCGCAATCGCCCAGTTAACCCATGCTGCAGAGAACGCTGGACGCATGGCAGTACCAGAAGTGGCAAAAATGGACTTGAGGGAAACCTCAAGTTTCTTGTCAGTCCAGTCTTTCAGAGCTGATGAATCAGAAACTGGCAAGGCAGTAGACTTAGATAACCTGGCGATAGGAGCATCCACTTTGGAAGGATGAACCCACTGAGCAAGTGCCGCCTCAGAGAAAGGATAAAGCTTGGCAAATTTCTTGGACACAGAAGGTTTCCTGTCCGGAGATTTCCACTCTTCAGACACAAGGCGGTCAAGAGTGGGGTTAGGTGAAAAGCAAATAAGGGGCTTTTTAGGCTCCTGAAACACATCAGAGGGAACAAAAGGAACCTCTTGAACTAAGGGAATGTTTAGGGTAGTCAAAACAGCCCTGATCAGGCCCTCAACAAGGACTCAGGATCGGCCTCAAAGGGGTCCCCAAAAAACTGAAAGGAGCCCACAGCGGAACATTCCTCAACGTCTAAATCCACCAGCAGTTCGTCCTCAGAGGAATCTGATACATCAGGTACTCCCTGTGGTTTTTGCAGGGAAGACTTGATGGAAGAGGGGGTCTGCCAAGGATGGAAGACCCCCTGTAAGTGGAATGGAAAGAGTTGCAATGTAGAAATGTAGTTTTCCCAGAAAAAGTACACCAACATTGCCCAAAGCCCTCTGAACCCCCCAACACACATAAAACATGAACCAGATGATAGAGCAAGGACAGACAATAAAAATGAGCCATCTCTGAAGTCGCTAGGTGGAGCGGTTGCAGAGATATGACCTAAACTGTACAGTCCCATAGGAGTGAATGGAGCAATGGCGCCTATGCGGTAAAGCGCGCCGGAACTCAAATTTTACAAAATTGAAACAGTAAAATAAAAATGCATGAAACAACACTAAAACATGTTAGGATACCCAAAAAACACTGAACCAGAAAAGTGTCAGAAAACCCCCCAAAAGATGCAAAACCAGCAGCTAAAGGGTTAAAGTACCACATAAACCTGCTCCAAAACACCCAACAGACAAACAGATAGACCCAAAGAGTGCAGAACTGTGCAATAGGAACTCCAAAGGTAAAACCCCTGTGCGGAGTGGCACTGTGGGACATGTGGACCTGCAGCACTCAAAGGGTTGCTCACCTTTCCTGCAGATCTTCTGTCTACCATGATTACCATGTATTAAGAAGAAGCCTCGGTGGGCAACTCCTGAGGAAAGAACTTGTAGCCAAGATGCTGGTGAGATAGCTCAGTGGTAAAGTCCCTGACTATGGAGCCTATTCCAACCGCAAGGTTGCAGGTTTAAATCCCAGCAGGGTCAACTCAGCCCTTCATCCTTCCGAGGTCGATAAATGAGCACCATTGAATGGGTAATAATAACATCTGTTATTTCAGCTGCCGATTTGGTTAATTCCGAGAGCGTGCGCTGAAAGCGCTTTGAGTCCCACTGGGAGAAAGGCGCTATATAAATACTAGTTATTATTATTATTATTATAAGATTTCCCCCCCAGGGCTTAAGGTCCACAAAAAGCACCTGGTCACTGAGCTAGCCACATCTAAGGGCATTGTCAGTTATGGTAATCCGCCTAATGGTGGTATTCCATTTCTAACAGAAAAATAAAAAAAAAAATAAACTAGAGCAGAACTGTTCTCTTGCCTGTGTCTTCACCAAGGAACAAATCTTTCTGGAGCTGGTTGGCTAGCTGCAGCCAAGGAGGGAAGGTAGGCTCCACCCCCTGAATACAATTCTAGAATTGTTCCTGTCTACAATTAAAGGGGCGGATCGCCTACCCGAAGTTACCAGTAACCTGTATTGGACGACAGAGAAATATTGTTCTTCTGACAATTTTTTCATTATCATGACATTTTGAACATCTCGCCCTAAGCATTGCTGCAATGCTTAATACATTATTCACTGAAAAACACGGTACTAAAGCTTGATAAATACATTTTTCTTTATTCATTATGGGAGACTGAAATGTAATTGTACTTGAGCTTGCTTTTCCATTATATGTGCTGCACATCACTATAAAGGGAAGTAGGAACGCACACCCAAGGAGAGCTGGGAGGAGAATTTGAGGACATGGGACATCCTGCAGAGCTTTGCCGGACTGATCGTCAAAGAGAACTGTTACAGCTAATATCTAATAAGGTATGGAAAAAAAAATAAAATCACCAATCTATAGACCATTTTAGTAGATGAATCAAGTAAGATACAGTGTTTTGGGGTTGAAAGTTCCCCTTTAATACATAAAGTCAAATTGCCTATATTTTTTATAATTTTTTTTCCTGTTTACTTTTTTTTTGTTTACACTTGCATGTAAATAAAAAACTTTGTTTACACAAAAGTAAAAACAAAAAACAAAACTTTACATGAGCTTTTTGAATCTGAAGGCTTTCTGTGTTACATGGCCAGTCTCTGTTCAAAATGGTTTCTAGCTTTCCATTGGTTGGAATATGAGTTAAGCACATCCCAGCCAATCAGCTTCTAGTGGGAGAGATGCAAAACCCACTAGAAGTTGATTGGGTGGGATGTGCGTAACTCACATTCCAAACCAATGGAAGGATAACAATTTTGAATAGAGACTGGCCATAGAAAAAGTCAGTCTCTCTTCAAATTTCCCTCAGAACGGCTCAGGCAATGGCCCGAGAGGTAGCTAAGGGGAAAGGGGGTGGGGTATTTTTGCACTCATCTCTTGCCACCAGGGGCGGCAGTGATGGCAGCATATACTTATGGAATATCTTTGGGGGCAGTATTACTTCAACATGGCTTTTCTTTTTCTTTATAGTGGCATGAGTTGATGGAAGATTAGAAAAAAGAATATAGGAAGAAGGAAGAAAGATGCAAGATAGAAAATTAAAGAAGAAGACTGGGAGTGGATGACCAGGGTGCTGAAGACCCTGCTGCACAGCAGACTTACAGGTAAGTGTTTATTTTCAGGGGGTGGTGTTAGTTTTAGTGGGATCAACTCTGTGAGTGCCAGTGGGGTACGTAATGCTCTGCAATATGTTGCATTCCCCTCTGGCACTTATAGGGTTAATTTTTCTTACATTACACACATTTTTCAGTACTTTGAATGTATTGGCATGAGTCTTAGGACCAAATATCAATACATCAATTGGTCTCTCAGGGTTTTTGTTTCAGGTTTTTCCCCTTCATTCCACCGTCGGTAGTTTATACATGCGTTAGGGGACTCTATTTCAAAAAAAGTTGGCACAGATTTTTGGCAATTAAATGGGTTCCCTTAAAGCATGCTATTGCCCAACTCATGGAACGGAATTGGGAGTTCAAACTCTTTTAATTGCTTTCAGTAGACACAAAATTTAGCGGCCAGTGTGGGTTTTTTTATGAGGTAGTATTTCACAGCACAAGTAATTGGAAGGCTTCTTTTGCTTGAAAAACTACTGATGGCTGTTTATTTACAGAGCTCTATTAGATCGAGCCCCAGGTGCTTCATGGAGACTACAGGATAGTACAAATATCTCTGCTTTTACAGACAGAAAATTCTCTGGAAAGATCAAGGAAGCTTAATATCAGCGGCATAAAAGTATTAAAAAAAATAGGTAAAAAAAAAAAAAAATTCTAACATCTCAGCCAATTCAGATAGCTCTACTTAAACATTATCATCTATGAGGAGTTTTATCTACACATATGCTTCCTCGCTTTATAGTCCTCCCTCTGCTTCCCAACCTTGTGGACTAAGTTTGTAAATTTGTGCTACCTCTAGAGTTTTTTTTTCTGTCTGTTATGACAATCACATCATAATTAAACTTTTGATGCTCTATAATTGGACATATTTGTTTTAATCCTTCCCAATACCTTACATTCAGATATGGTAATGACTTATTTATATTGCTGCTCATACGCACAGTGAGTTATTAGTTGAGGTACATTCTGATGACGTCCCTAACAATGGTCAAAATATATATCTATTCGGGAAAGACAATAACCACTCTCTCCCCACAGGAAGAGAAGGAAAGGAAAAAATAAAATAATAATAGGGAAAAAATGTGAAACGAGTATGGTTTTATCCTCCCCAATAATGTAAGATTTCTTGCCATTTTCTGCAGCTCCTATCTCAGAAGCACTATTTCTGTGGAGCCTTTCACAGTGACACCCCTCTCCACTTTGTAAAATATCACAGTCCTACCCAATCTGAATTCTGTTTTCTCCTATCAGATAGAAACATTAATTTATTACTGAATTGCTTAATGTACAATTTGTTCAACTAATCATTTATAGAATTCATATTATGTCTATAGTCCTATATAATTTTGCAATGTCATTCCGTTCTTTGTCATTAGAGACGTGGTGGGTTGGAGGGAGTCCTCCCGTGGGTGGAAACTTATTTCTCCCAGGGACTGACTATTCCCTTCTCTCACCTCACTCTGTTTTTATGGTCCTCCTTGAGCTCTCTCACTGGTCTAACACATACTCCACTACATCTACTCCATTGCCATCCCCCATCATGCCTTGTGGCATTAACCCTCGACTCTGCCATTTATCTTTAACCCTCTCACTTTTAACTTTATTGTCTTTTCAGGACACTAGAGGGTGTTTTCCTCATTTTACTTTTTCATCCTCACAAACAATACTGCTCTTATTCCCTTCTCCTCTCCCACATTCTCTTGGTTGTCTCTCTTTCAGGGTCAGGAACACCGGGGGGGGGGGGGGGGCCGCGCCCGCAGTCTTCTGTGCCATGGGTGCGTCTCTTACTCTGATTCGTAGTAATGCATAGTCTCAGGTTTACACCTATTAATGTCAAGGGCCTAAACTCCCTGGAAAAACATTCTATTGCCCTGAACAAATTAGAACGCATGACATCTGATATAGTTTTGGTCAGGGCTCGAAATTTCCACTCGCCTCCTTGCATTTGGCGAGGAGAAATTGAGTGAGGGTGAGTGGAAATTTAAGCCCCCTCTGTCCTGCCTGCCTCAGTGCTTGCATTCCTTGACTGGCCTCAGACCAGTGATGCCGGAGGCATCAGGCCACCATGAGGAGAAGAGGATAGCTTGGCCCGCTCGGCCGTGGTATTACAATGCATGATGTGGTATGCCTAACTCAGCGCTGTGCTGCTCTGCAATATAAGGGTTACATAGGGCTGATTCTCAGCACCAAAAAATGGCACTCAGATAGTTAAGGTACACACTGTGCTGCTGTGCAATATAATGAAAAGTAAAGGCATTCTTCAGTCTGGCTTCTTACAATGTTTGTGTTAACCCTTTGAGTGCAAGGGTTAACACAAATATCGAAAGAAGCCAGAGTGAAGAATGCCTTTATGTTTCATCATATTGAAGAGCAGCACAGCGTGTACCAGAAAGAAAAGGAGCCAACCTGTATTAACCCTCTTGGTGCCAGTCAGCATCAGGTCTCTGCACGATGCGGTCACATGCACCAAAAGCTGGCATCAAGTGATCCAGGTCCACAGGGTAAGGCACTCTCCTAGTTAGAGTGTGGGGTACTCAGTTGGAGGTGGAAGGTATATCCCACCCTCATCACCTCTGGCCCTTGACTCCATTGGAAAATGGTCAACTGTCTGGTCATGGGCCTCACTGTGGGACAGGCTTTTAGTGGGCTGTGACTGCAGGCGGTAATTGGTGTTGTGGGGATGTTGAGCTCAAGACAAAGAACTTGTTGCAGGGAGACAATTCTTTATTTGGAGGAGACGAAGGGAGCGTGCTCACAGTATTAGTGTAACTACAGAAAGTACAGATGTGCCTGGTGTCCCAGGGGGCCCGCAGCAACTGCATCTTCTTGCGGGCACCTTTCTCTTTCATTGCTAAATTGTGTATCCCCTGCTTGAACTCACTGCATCATAGCAAGTAGGGGTGGCCTTACTTAATAAAAGTTCTGTAAAGTCTGCTTCTCTGGTTCTCCTATGTCACATTGTCCCTGAAAGTAAAGTTATTCAGACCAAACAACATGTACCATTTTATAAGAAAAACTTTGGGGGGGATTTTTTTTTAGGCATCTACCCACTCTGGAGCTGGTCTGTATTTAGCTGCCACTAATCTCTCTAGTTCTCTTTCCTGACAATACTTCATTTTTTCCACAGTATATAATAGTTTCCTCCTGCTGCTATTATGTGTAGCTGGAAGGGACAGAGGGCATGACTTGGTCACAGAGTGGGGCAACTTTATGTATATGTATGATAAATTGATTATACCGTACACACTAAACTAAATCTTGTCCTGTTATAACAAGGAGTAGGCAGGACTGAGTATAGTGGGCAGACAGTATAATCAATTTATAATCCAAATACTGAGTTTGGTGCACAGACAGTGTAATCAATTTACAATACAAACATACATAAAAAAGTGCCCCATGTTGTGACTAATTTGTCCACTGAGGTCACTCCTGCTACTTTCAAAATAACTAGGCTTCCCTCCCTGCTGTCTGATCAGTCCGATGACAGCACCACGTTACAAAGCATAAGTAACTAGGTTCTGAAGCTTTACATCTCTGTTTGGCTCTAGGGTAAATTATTCAGATGTGCTCAGTCAGCTCCAGAATGTGAAGACACTTGCACATTCCACAGTATTGGTCTGTTCCATCAGTGTGTGTGTGTGTGTGTGTGTGCATGTGTGTATGTATATGTGTGTGTGTTTCTGTGTCAGACAAAACACTTTCACATTATTTAAAAGAAGCATTTAACTATCATAATGCTTGAGAGGCTAATGCGTTGTAGACCTTGATAGCATTAAGGGGGCTAAAACAGCTGGAATTTTGCACAGTTTTTGTCCCCTATGGCATATGCTGAATGAAACATAGAACAACTGTGTAATTTCATCAAAGAGAACCTGAGATGGGTGGGCTTAAAGGCGGGGATATGAGTGGGGTTAAAGGTGGGGATATGGGTGAGGCAAGGAATGGAAACTGGTGGCAAGTAACTTTTCAGGCCTGGCAAGTAGCTCAGGACTTGAAATTTTGAGCCCTGGTGATGGTGCAAGAAACCCATATCCAACTACAGAAATCCCCTAGATTTTGCAACAAAAAAATTTCTTATGCATACTTTTTCTCAGCTCCTACAAAACTGTGTGGAGTTGCTGTCCTCATTCGCACATCCTTCCCTTGGACTCTCCTCGAACAACTAGTGGATCCTGACGGGCGTTATCTATTGCTTAAAGGTCTTTTATACAATAAACCCTTTGTCATATTGAATGTATACACTCCAAAGTCAAATCAGCTAGCCTTCCTTCAACGTACTTTATCTTTACTTGACTCTTCTCTAGAAGGTTGAATTATAGTGGGGGAGACTTTAATATTGCACTGGAACCCTTCTAGACTCCTCTACATCGAAATATCTTTTTAAGCTATCTCATCGAAAGCAACTTCAATCTAGATTTTCAGACCTACAATTGATAGATGCATGGCATACTTTACATCCCACTGATCGTGAATACACTTTTTACTCTTATCCACAAGGTTCTTACTCTAGGATTAACTATATCTTCCTTTCACACTTCTTACTACATTATTTACTTAGCGTTTCCATCTACCCCATATCATAGTCAGACCACTCTTCAGTTTCAGTAATGCTTGATCCTCCCTCATCACTGCCCTCATCTCCCATTTGGAGACTGAACAAAACCCTTTTACAGAACAAATCTACAATGCAATCCCTCAATGAATCTCTTATTGAATATTTCGATATGAACGTATCTGATGAGATCCAAGACACTACTCTCTGAGAAGCACATAAATGCATCATCAGAGGTCATTTGTTTAAACACAATGCTATACAAAGGTGTGCTCGATGGAAATGCACTGAAGACCTTCTCACTCAAATATAGACATTAGAAAAGCAACACCAGTTAGATCAGTCAGATTGCACCTTATACTCACTGTCATTGGTGAAAGTCAGTCTAAACGCCATACTTAGGGAATCTGCACACAAATCCCCTATGTGGTTGAAATATCATAAATATCTTAACAATAATAAATGTGGCAGCTCGCTGTCCAAACTCATACGTCATCGTAGGAAAGCTATGTATATTTCTCTTAAAGTCCCAACTGGTGAGAAGGTCTCCACCTTTCCAGAAATAGCCGAGGAATTTAAAAGATTTTATTCTTCACTGTACAACCTCAAAACATCCTCTCAATCAGCCCCACAAGATTGGTCTTCTAGACTCTCTTATTTCTAAACTATAGCGCAGATTCCGTTATTAACCGTTGACCAAACAGATCTTCTTGACAAACCTATCACTGATGCTGAACTGGTGGAGGCAATTAAAGCCATTCCGCTGGGTAAAATCCCTGGTCCAGACGGACTCTCTTTACTTTATTACCGCACTTTTCGAGGTACCTTGGTTCCACATATATACGCTCGGCATTCAAAGCCTTCATGTCTGGATCCTCATTCCCATCAAAAGCCCCTGAGTCACATATTGTGGTCATTCCAAAACAAGGAAAGGATACCTCCTATTGCAGCAACTTCCATCCCATCTCTTTAATGAACATCAACTTGAAACGTCTTACCAAGATCATTTCTAACCATCTTCACCCTCTCCTCCCACGTTTACTACACCCCGACCAATGTGGTTTCATAATGGGTAGGGAAGCTAGACACAATCCAACAAAAGCTGTCTCTCTAATTTACTTTGCTATTCGAAAAAAGATTCCGTTGTTATTCTTATCAAAGGACGCTGAAAAAGCTTTCAATAGACTGAACTGGGAATACATTTTTGGCATTATGAAACATATAGGTCTTGGTCCTCACCTCATGTCATCTGTCACCGGCCTCTACTCCTCCCCTTCAGCTCATGTATTAGTTAACCTTTTAAAATAACGAAAACCACATGTCAGGGTTGCCTCTTTCCTCAGTCCTCTTCATTCTTTCTCTGGAACCTCTTTTAAATTTGATTTGCCTCTCTCCAGATATTTCAGGCTTACATTCACGCTCCACCACTTTCAAGCTAGCAGCTTTTGCCAATGATGTCCTTTTCTTTTTAACCAGACCACAATACTCTCTACCTGCCATAGTTGATCTACTGAATGAACATTGTTTCCTATCACAAGCCAAAATGAATTATGAAAAATCTGAAGTGTTGGCGGTGAAACTATCGGAGAAATCAAACACCCTCCTGAAACATCGCTTCCGCTTCAAATGGACAGAGTCTTCCATACTTTCCTAGGTATTCATTTATCCTTAGACATATCTACTCTAGGCGACATCAACTTTCGCCCACTAATTAGTTCTATATCAGCAGATCTTTCTTCTTGGAAACATCTGCCTCTTTTGTGGATGGACAGGATTAAGGTCTTATATTTGTTTAATGCCCTTCCTATCTCATTACCTAAACAATATATTAACACGTTGCAGTCCTCATTCATGTCTTTCATATGGGCAGTGAAATCACTCCGACTGCTTTTCCATCCTATCACAACCGATTACTTCAGGAAGGTTGGGTGCCCCTGACATCTGGAGGTATTATTACGCTTCTGCCTTGGCAAAACTTTTTGCTCTCTCCCCTAAATCCAAGCTCCTTTGGGTTCACAGGTTAGAAAAAATTCTTGGTTTTATTGATCTGCTTCAACTTTTCTGGTCCACAGACCCGAAGATTTGCACTGATTTGAAAGAGCATATTGTTTTTGGCCATCTTCTATTCACTTGGAAACGTCTGAACACCTCTCTTTTTCTGTCTCCTTCCCCTTCCCCCCTTAAATCTGTTCTTGGTAACCCTGATTTCCCAAGTGGATTGGGGGAGCCAGGGATTCTATGTCTAAGAGAAGATGCTCAAGACACTCTAGGTTTCCTCTCCTCTCATTCTGATGCTTTGATACATAATACCCTGGACACAGCGCTGAATCTACGTAAAATTCCTTGGCTTAGGGCTCTTCAAATCCTTCACTGGATCTTATCGGAATGTGGATCTTCACATTCAGTGCAAGATCTTTCCTTTTTTGAGAAACTTATCAGTAGATCTCCACGCATTTTACACCCCTTTTCCAGTTGTTACTCTCTCTCGACCTATTCCAGAATTCCTCCCAAATATTATTACCTACGTCTGTGGGAGGGTGAAACTGGTTCAAATCTCGAGATGGGCACTTGCAAAGCAACTGCTCTCACTCTATATAAATTCGCAAGAGACACAGCAACTAGAGAACTTAACTATAAGCTACCCACCAGATGGTATTATACCCCGCAATGACTGGCTCTATTCTCAGCTTCCACATCGGCCGCATGTTGGTGTTGTTCATCTGGAACAGGTTCAATGTTTCATATCTGGTGGTCCTGCCCATCTATCTCCTCTTATTGGAAAGAAATCTTATATCATATTAATAAGGCCTTTAGAATCTCTCTACCATTCAACTCCATGCTTACTCTTTTCTTTTACTCCTCATATTCGACTTTGCCACTTCCGAAACATCATAGGTCCTGCATACATATCCTACTAAATGCGGCTCTACTAAACCCTCGACTAAGGAATGGTTTTCTAGAATTAATTCTCTCTTTCATCTAGAACACATCCACTTACAGAACTCCACCAATTCCAACTGCAACCTGTCCTCTTGGAATATATGGAATTCCTATGCACTCTCTTCATCCTCTTCCTCCTACCTGACCTCTCCATATCACTCTGTTTCCTTAGTTTAGGCCTCAGTAATGAAATCTGCATCCTGAACTATTGTCCTCATGTTTTCTCTATCACTTTGGAATAATATCTGTTTCAATAGGAGCTTTCTCTACTGAGTGGGGGCTCGCCCATGGGGGCGGGGGACCGTGGGGGGTGGTTCTGTCTCCGGTGTGTCCTGTCCTGTCTGCACTGTTGGTGTGCCCCGAGGACTAACGTTGAGAAACACTGGATTAGGGACTTCTTTAAAAAAAAACTGCAAATGCAATTTGAATTACCACTTTAATGGTAATTAATTAAGCAGATCATTAAAGCTTTTTTTACAAATTCATAACAGAAATACAATCTCAGAAATACATTATTTGTACTGGTTATTAAAACAATTTACTGGTGTCTCCTGCAAAACATTTATTGTCGTAACCCAACAAAATGCAAATATTTCCTCAAGACAACCCAATAAAAGCACAAAAAAAAAAAAATCCATTAATTACATATATTTACATGAATAAGGTCTTGATAATTGTACAGAATAGAACTAAAACACATACAATACACTACACCTTTCAGATTCACCATATAAAGTCCAGTGAGTACTGCTTTTCTGAAATATTCATGTATGACCGTTTGTGCATATTACACCTGGACATTAGTTGTTACTTATCGTGTGTGAACTTTTTCATATTAGTTATGTGAATAAATATATATTTAACAGTGGATACCTCTCTGGCACTCAAAGGATTTTTAAATGAGTCAATGAATATAGAACTTTTTGCAGCTTAAAAGATTAGTAATGCCCGTATTTAAGTTGATGCAGTATTGTAGACTAGTTGAACAGCCCATTACACAGGCCACAGTGCCACTGCCACCCGGTCGCGGGGCAGTCACGCGCGGCGCGGGCAGTCTCTACTGTGCATGACGGCAGCATGCGCAGCAGTGTCTACTGCGCATGTCGCGGCGTTACACACGATTTAGCAAATTATTATATAGGATGTTAAAAAAATAAAGTATCTGGAGAAAGTCCCATCAAAGTATCTGGAGAAAGTCCCATCTGTCAAACCTTTATGGTTTGAGAGATATTCGCCGCTAAAGTTCTCCCCTCCCTCATTTCAGCTGTAAAGCTGACAGAAGGAGATGCATGTTGGCCGACTCGAGGAGGCTTTTCAGCAGAGCTGAAATAGCGATATTTAAAAAGAACAACTTAATTGGAATGGTCTACAAAGTGTGCTTGCAAACCAGGCACACTTTGTAGACCCAATGAAGCAATTATTTTTAAATATCGCTATTTCGGATTTGCTGAAAAGCCGCTGGCTGGTCCCAGGAAGGGATCTCCTACTGTCAGTACAGCGCTGACGTCAGGAGAAGGGGACGGGGGAACTTTAGCGGCGAATATCTCTCAAACCTTAAAAGGTTTGAGAGATGGGACTTTCTCCAGATACTTTATTTTTTTAACATCTACAATACAGTATCAACTTAAAGGATTAGTACGGCCCAAAGATAACTTTATTTTGTGTTGTAGACTTTAAAAAATAAATTATGTGGTGCAAATCCCATCTCTCAAACCTTTATGGTTTGAGAGATATTCAACAATAAAGATCCCTTCTCCTGACATCAGCGCTGTGCTGGCAGCAGGAGATGCCGGTCCTGGGACCAGCCGGCGGCTCTTCAGCAGAGCTAAAATAGCGTTATTTAAAAAGAATTACAGCTGACATCAGGAGAAGATGAAGGAGGGGGAACTTTAACTGAGAATATCTCTCAAACCATAAAGGTTTGAGAAATGGGATTTGCTCCACATATATATTTTTTTTTTTAAATCTACAACACAAACTAAAGTTATCATTGGGCATTACTATCCCTTTATATATGGGCATTACTAACCCTTTAAACAAATAGTTAGAAAATTATGTCTACACAATCCATGGGAGTCACAGATATCAAACATTTCATCCAGTATTCAGAAAGCAAAAGATGAGCAATTTTAGAGGAAACCAACTTCAACATGGGACAAAGGCAATTCATAATAAAAATATCCATTGATTTAAATGGGCCTTCTAAACCTTTGAAAGTTAGAGACTTATTCAATGCACTGCAAGATTTCTGTAAATACGTTCCCACTATAGTGTAATAGGCATTCCCCGGACCTGATATTATTATTCTTTATTTATATAGTGCCAACTAATTCTGCAGCGCTGTACAATTGGGAATAGACATACAGATGTATTAAACAGTACAATCAGATGTGGAGAACAGAAGGATCAGAGGGCCCTGCTTGTGATAGCTTACAGTCTAGAGGATATTTCACCAAATGGTTAACTCTGCTCTTAGCAGCTGGGTAGAAGGCTCCCAAAGTTATAAATTTGTCAACATACATCAATACCATGTATTTTTCCTTCTTGTCCAGCACCTGTGCAGAGATTTTCCTTTTAGGCTTACCTAAGGCCTTCTTTAGACCTATCCAGTCCCAGGTCTCTTACTCCATGGCAGCTGATTTCCTCTTTTATGCTCCCATCAGGGTCAAGTATATGTACAATGTGAGTAAGTAATCAGCGTTATATGTCCACTAAGAAAACGGGTGATGGTGGAAGGGATTATGAGAAATATCACAAGTGTATGTCACAAATATATGTGTTAAGAAGTTCCAAAAACTCCACAACTGTGAAGAGTACTTTATAGTTCTTAAGTCTATGCTGCTGGTCCCTTTCGTCTCAAGATCCCAGAGACATTGTTTTCACATGTAAAACAAGAGAAAGGGAGTAGGGAGGGACAGCGCAAAAGAGCACTCTAAGTGTAGTATTTATTAGGACAATATTAAAAAAGAAAATACATCCAAGGGTTATTAGACAGACATCAAGTGACAAAATTAAAATCAAAAAACACAGTGGTAACCACAACAATGTAACAGTGCTATATCCCACTTATAATCTGGATCTTTAGGACGGCAACAACATGTACCAACAAAGATAAGGATAGTGGCTGCTACAACATGGAGAAGTATGCTCTCCACTAATGATAAGATGTGACAAGTAGATATAAAGATAAAAAAATGGTTGCTGTAACTAAGAAACTAAAATCACAAACAGCACACATGCAATATAAAATGTTAATAGCCCAAAATAAAGCGGTGTGGGCTAATAACACTGATATAGTTAGACCCCATCTATATGGAAATATATAAATGTCTTAAACGGATCCTAGAATAAATCCAATATGTAAGGGTTATTACAACCAATAAACTAAAATTACAAGCAACACATACACAGTAATTAGATGAACCCAAAGTGAAACAGTAGGGCTGATAACACAGATATTGTTAGACCCAACCTATATGTACATATATAGGCTTGTTGAATGGATCCTAGATAAGGTCCAATATATGTAAATTAAAAGGTGTCACAATATGGTCACGCTGTGTCCCATGGAATCTAACAGGTGAGACAAATACAAAGAATATTTAAAACCAACATATGACTGAATAGCAATAATATTTTAAACACAATAGAGGTATTGTACTACTCCATGGATTGCCCCAATAGTGAATGCCCTTACTTGATTTCAGAGTCTACTGCACCTTATCGGAACACGTTTTACCCAGTCAGGTCCATATGCTGATCTCCAGACCACAATCCCCACGGATTATATGTTTTATCTTTATATCTACTATCTGTATCCATATCTGTCTAATGAGATTTTGATATATTTTAAGGCTTGATACTAGACCTAGTATCGGTGCATGATGGAAAATGTAAAAGCTTGGGAGTTTTCCTGTCCAGCAGCTGAGAGCAGAGTTTACCCTTTGATAAATGCTGACATCTTCATGGTCGGTAAAAGAAAATAGCAGTAAGCTGAAATAATGTTCCTTTTTCTTAGTAACCTGGCATTAAGGTTTCAGCTTGCCTCGTGTTGGTCTTATATTCAGTATGAGAACTGTATTATATAGAAAGAATAACCATTTACCTCTCAGTGAGAAAAACACTGAATCACATTGCTTTACTTGGGTTGTTGGCCCTTTCGTTACTATTCAATGCCTACTGTGTGCATACATTAACACCATACCTGGTACCTTACTGAATGTACTCTACAGACTTAATTTCTGGATTTCTAAGAAAGAGGTGAATTCTCCAGCTTGCTAATTTATCTGTTAAACTCATGTACTCACAGCCCACCTTTGCCTTCTCCTCCTCTTTCCACCTACTTAGGGACAGATTCTACCATTACCTCTCAATCCCACCCACTGAATTATGCCCCACTCACATTATGCTGTCAATAGCATCAGTTGGACATTTCCATCATTATCTCTCTTTGTACTCCAAGGGCTTGAAGGTTCCCAGCAATGACTACCAATGGACATTAACTCAGTATAGACCTATATTAACAAGTGTATTAAGAAGAATCACACACATACACACAAACTGAACAAAATAGCCACCATTAATCTCTTGGATGCTATAGACATTTCACTGTATTACCACTGAAAATATTACCTCTTAATGTAACATTATACACTTAAAGCACATAAGTGAAAATAACAATTTATATTAAACTAGAAAGAGACTTTATGTCCAGTTCGCTCTAGCTTTTATTTCTCTCATAAAATAATAAAAGTATGCTTCATTACATGCAAGGCTATCATTATATTTTCTCATACTCAACCTGCTATTAATTCAAGGAGCAAATTATACATTACCAATATGAATAGATATGAAAATTGAGATTATAAGTACACATTTTCTTAGAGGGGAAAAAAGACAAAAAAAAAAAAAAAACAGGCAAATATTTACTCAGTCCTTTCAGTGCCAGAGACTTGAGGACTTTTTTTTCTCCCTTAAAGGCCAGTTTCATTTTCAGTATTTTGCAATCCATCTTTTTTGGTATGATTTCCATACATAACTAGAAAGTTACACATGGAAAATATATACAGTATTTTTCAGAAAAATTAAGGTTTTTAATGGTGCCTTGCTTTAACTAAATTTTGCATTGTGCGACAAGCTATGATGTCATAAATACAACAAATGAAAAAAAATATTTTGCAAATATTCACTATATCAAAAATTTTATTAGCTCTGTATCCTCCAAGTACAACAATAAAATTATGTACAGTTTTACCTACATTCATGGCCGGCAAATACCCCTAATTAATAGACGTGACAAAAAAAATATTTTCAGCTTTGTGAGTTAAATGCAAATTCCATTAATTACATGGTAAAACTTAGTACAGCTCAATAACTATATAAAGCATATACTTCCTTGAAGTAGACTAACTTAAGAATCATAAAATGGCTGAAATTTCTTCTCACACAAAGTGATAAAGCAAGGACATTATGGAGAGATGCACTAAAAATTCCATGATTGCTCAGGATACAGATGTTGTGTTGGATCTGTGTCAAAAGCACATCACCAGTATGCAGAAGCATGTTCGCCAGTATATCCTCTTCAATCCACCAATACGCCATGCCTTCAACGGGTTTATGATTTTAGACTGAACACATCTACAATGGCTAATTTCCCTGTGGAAATGCAGGTTAATGAGCCACTGTCATATTCATGTGCGTGTGTTTATATGTTTGCCACATGCACAAAACATTAATATCAGCCTCTGCTGTTGGTGATAGTTACAACATCACCTACTTGAGGTTGGCGATGTGGGGATTTCCCTGTAGCTTCCTATGCAGTAACAGCCCTCAATCAATCGTAAGCATGGAGGGTTGTTATACTACTGGAAATATGATAGGGATACCTCTCTCTAAAAACATCCTCTCTGATGCTCCACTTGTTCAGTGGGGGGAGTGGAGATGATCCTCCCAGCACCACAATCAGAATCACTCCCTTAAAGAGATAGTAATGGTTCTTTTCTATCACATTTTAATATTGTAGCCATTAAAAATATTAATAGAATGAGCTATGTCCCATGTCTCAAACCTTTATAGTTAGAACAATCGAAGCATCTAAAGTTCCCCCCTCCCACCCCTTTCAGAGACGTCAGAGCTCTAGCTAACAGATGCTGATCCTGGTCCCCGGGACCGGTGGAGGCTCTTCAGCAGAGCCAGAATAGCGGTATGTAGAAAGAAATACTGCAATGGATCGGTCTACAAAGTGTGCTTGGAAACCTTTAACCTCTGAGTGCCTTAGGGATGTGCATTTCACACCCCTGTGGCACTCAATGAATTAGAAAAGTACAGTATACCAGCCAGAAAACAATCATCCTCTCAGCTCTATGTCTTTTTTATTCATAATTGTAATGTGCACACATTATTCTAAAAAACATTGAATTTAAGCCCTTGTTTGTAGAGATGTATCCAATGCATTGCTTTATAATGTGTTGGAGACACTCCTAGCAGCCAAAGGGTTAACCTTTTCAGTGCCAGAGGGGTATACAACGTATTGCAAAGCTATGAGTTGCGTACCCCTCTGGCACTGAAAGGGTTAATACATGTAAGGAAGTAACAAAAACCATTTCCCTCTCTCCTGCACATATGAAGAGACAATCTAGATGTAATCTAAATATTTATACACACACATATATATTTTTCATGAAACCATATGATTCTAAAATATAATCTAATAAATGTATATTAACATTGTATATATAGTATGTATAGTTTAATACACATAACTTATGAATATCTTGTGTTTTCACATTCAAGTAATAAGGCCAAGTTCTACATATTCCAAGCTGTAACCCATTCCCTACTTCTGTACTGAATATGTTGCAGAATTCTTGGATTTTAAATGTGGACCCAGTGTTGCTGATCACTGAAATCCCCAGTCTCCAACTGCAGTTTGTCTTTATTGCTCAACAGAAAGGATAAAAAGGGATACAAGACGCAGCAAATACAGAAGAATAAAAACATCACTAGCAACAGAACAAACCTATTTTATCTCTCCTGCCAAAACTTTAATCAACTCCTCCAACATGACTCAAACCATTAAGAACAACACAGTCTGGTTCCCTCAATAAGCTTTGTAATTTGCAAGGGTAAAAAATAACGCCAACATACTGGTCAAATGGAGAAATATGTTTATAAATCTGGGGTTGAGTTTTGCAATCGTTTTCCTCAGATACAGAGCACTTCACATATTACAACTGAAGTGGAACTATGTCGGAATTAATAACTATAACGGGAAGGAAACCCTGATGTGGTTTTTATTTTCAAAACTGTCTACATTAGATGTCATCTTGTTATTTAGCAAACGTAGACATTTAAAATGGAACAATTGTGGGGTAAAACATCTGCAGTGAAGAGAACTAAAAGTCCCAATAATATAAATGGGGATTTCATCTTATGAAAACTAAAAAAGACCTAAGGGTTTAAAGCCCAATTTAATTAGGGATTTCTGTCTGTGTATGTTTGCTTTGATTTGCCCCCAAATTGCTCCACTTGTGTTTTTCTGCACCGGATAACAGACGTCTATAGCGATCAATATGTGGCTCTTCAGCTATCGGAAGTAAGCAGCTCTCACCCATGCCCAGCCGGTATCTGAATAACTGAGGATGATGGGAACTTAGTCAAAACAACAGCTGGAGGGTCACAAGTTGACCAAAAACGGCCTATGCAAAGCGCGCAGACTATGTCAAAAACAAGCTAATTTCATCAATAAAGAAACACAGCAGTTACTAATAAGAATTTAGAATTACGATGTGCGATTAATACACAGTTTGATTTGTAAACTTAGAGAGCCCAAGCCAATGTTTTAGTATAATTTGTGTCAAGAAGAGCTCAGTGGACCAGTTACAAGAAAACTCTTATTGCAAATAAACAATCCCGATCGTTCCTATCGTAAAAAGTTCTGCAGATTAGTCAGTTTTATGGAGAAAAGAGGTAGAGTCCCCACTATGAGGTTCAGTGTAACAAACGGCTCTTCTCACACGTATTCCTTACCACACATCAATTATGCTGCCTTGCAGCCCCTGCAATTATTGAAAGAATGCGTGAGTGGAAAGAGCTTTATATACATTCCTCCTCTATTGCAATGTTCTACCCTCCTCCCCTATTTCCTCACCCCACCCCTCTGTATTTATCTCCCACAGTGCCATGGACTTACCCCTTGGTATGCAGAATAGCAGCTGCTTCCACCACCACCTCTCCCTATGATCAGTCTGAGCTTCTGAGCCACTCAGCCAGCTCCGTGACGTCACAGCCATGTACCCACTCGGGGACCCCCTCCCTACTCATCACTCGCACCCCTTCCCTGCTGAATCGCCGAGTTGACAAAGGGCAACCTCTGCCACCCTTTGATTAATCCTGGGCAGAATGCCAGGGATTATATTTGACACACCCCACACAGCATGCTGCTGGCTCAGGCAATAACAAGCCCCATTTACAAATCTTGGAAGGGAAGCCTGAAATCCTGAGGACTTCAGAAAATGCAATATTGATACCTCCTGTTTCTCAGTATGCACTGAAGTGTTCTGGCACTGGGTTTTCTATTTCACTCTGCATCAAATAGAAGTTCAATTTGAGTGGTGTGATGCAATGTTCTTTCCTAAACGTTATTTACATATTTTTGAAGGAGCTCAAACGTTTGATCCCAAACTAAAGTTGTATAAAACATGTAAACTTGAATTGACTAAAATTACATTTATTTGATGTTTAGTTTTACTTGATGGGGGTGACTAGAATGTACTGAGTCATGGGGTATCGTTTTAGGCTGGGCCACCTCACAAACACACATGGTCCGGAGCATGTTGAAGAAAATATGCCAGCAGAAACCATAACATTTCACCGGACGTTTTTCTGGTGCTCAAAACGTTAATGAAGAAAAGGGAAGGAGCTCACCATCATATGTGATTATATTAGATACTGTCAGCCAAAGTAGGACAATAATCTAATTTTAAGCAGTTTAAATGATTAGGACATATCATTTACTATCACTGCAAACTAACTGGGCAATGCTTTTGGCAAGTCAATGGTTTATTAAATGAGGAACACAACAATCACCCTCTCTATATATAAATGTATATAGAAAGTCATTCATTTATTCAGATTATTTTTGATATACAGTTTTTTGGGAACCCATGGTCAAATAACACAGTTGCATGCAAATGTTTGGGCAACCATGGCCAAATAACATGTTTTACTGGTTTTCTAAGTGAAAAGAAGCTAAAACAACCTCTGCAGAGAACAAACTTAAACTTGACATGTTCCTGCAAATTTTAATGCACAGTTAGTATTTAGTTTGCTGAATTTAACAAATTTAAATAAATAAACAGAAAATGTGGCATGTGCAAAACTTTGAGCACCCTTCAAGCTGATCCACTAATGTTATTTTTTGTAAGGTCTCACAGCTTAATTGACTTGTTTGTAGGGATGGGCAAACATTTTGCCACAAACCAAGTTATGAAAAAAATGGCACTTCCACTTCGTGAAAAATTTCCCACAAAAAATTGTTTTCCTGCTTTTTTTTTCCTTAGCTTATTGAATTGAAAACAGTAGGAAGACTGAATTTTTCACCAACACATGGCAGTGTTTTCTTTTCCTGCAGGCATATAACAATGCTCTCTCAGCATGTCATTCTGTGTTTGTGAGAGGAGAAAGCAGCAGATTTTTGAGGTAGAGAAGATAGGCAAATAAAAGGGAATAGAGGCTTAGGTTAGGGAGTCTTTTAGGTAGGACATTTGTTCTTTGTATTAGCTATCACTGTGTTGGACATGTCTGGGCGGGTGAGAAGGGAACAGTGGCGGATGACCCCAATTTCCCTAACTTTCTGTCTACTTTTATTTGAAGGACACAGACAGCAGTTTCCTTGCTGTTATTGTCTCTGTGCTGGGGAAAGAAGTTGTTGATTTTGTTTTTTAGTTTTATATATATACATATATATATATATATGTGTGTGTGTGTGTGAGCAGGCTATGTCTGCATTTGTGGGAGGGGCGAGAGGGCTTTATAAACTGCGTCCTCTCACCTCCTAGCGGAGGCGTCAAGCAGTCCCGTCTACCCGTTCCATTTCCAAGTATAGCAGGTTTCACAGTCCTCCCGTCAGAGGCACATCCGGTTCATTCAGTACAATAGGGCTCCGTCACGTCATCAGCCATTGCCACTTTAGACGCAGGTTCGTCACACGTACTGACATCATCATCGTGCACCAACCCGTTGGTTCATTTCAGGCAAGCGCATCGGAAGAACTCCAGTCATCCATCCTCCTCACACCGCATCTTCGCAAGCATACCCGGATCCTGGGTAAGACCTCTGTAATTCCCTCGCTTCTTTTGAGCTAGGTGAGCCTACGAACGGTACTACTGATGGGGATATGCTTTCTTACTCTCCGTTAATACAATCTCGTCACCAGTTGGGGTGTAGTGATTGAAGCCATTACAGACTGCAAACGCCCTCTATGAATCTTTTCTTTTACAGGTTTTGCGAAAGGCTTGTTTAGAGACACAGTTCAGATTCCATCCGCGCCTGCCCCTCTTTTCATCCTCTTTCCCAGCAATCTCAGGTTAGGTGAGTGCTCCGGTCCACCTTAAAAAAACGGGTCTCTTTCAGGGTTTCAGCACGAATCTTTACATGGGTCTAATTCTACCTTCGTGTTGGTCCTTAAAAAATGTATCATGTAACTTTACTTCTCCTTCCTGGCTTGTCGCTACTCATGCATCTCCTCTTCCTCTGTCCTCATGATACTAGCTACCGTTAAGTAGTGTCAGTTCTAAATTGTGCAGTGTCGCTGGAGCCTGAGCTCCTCTAGTGTTATTCAGTTATAACCTGGTAGGACAGTTCTGCTTTGCCTGGAACCTTCTGCCAAGTCATTTTTCATGGATATCTTAATGAACATACAAGGCAGGCAGGCTTCCCGCATTTATCCTTCCCCCCCTTCTATACATCTCTTTCAGCACTTATTCTACATTTTCACGAAAGTGTCAGAGGACAGTTGCCCGTTCCAGGGATCCGACCGACCAAACTTTGTCATCCATTTAGAATTCATCATGTAAGAGTCCATTTACAAAAAAAAAAGTCACTTCCTACCTCTTCTTTTTCAGTTTAACTATATGGATCCTAATCAAGGTAGGTGCTGCAAGGTACTTCCAGGATACCGTCATATCCTGGGAGGCGTTATTTTACTCCAGCTCACAAGAAATCACATCCCCCTTTCTAACCTCGCCTCCCCTCTACACATCCAATATCCTCCCGTCAGAGGAAACACTCATTCTCACCATAGAGTCAGTCTCCCGTCTGAGACACAGAACCATCAAGCTTTCAGAAATCTCCTGTCAGAGATTGCAATCTAGGTCATAGCTAGATCCTCCCGTCAGAGGATTACCTCTTATTAGTTTATTACATCAGATATTCCAGGGCCGGGCCTCCCATCAGAGGCCCCCCTTTTCTCCCAACCACGTCTAATAGGCAGCATAATCCATTCAATTTCAGTCAGTTTATCAGTAGCCATCTTATTAGCTCCTCCATTACGAAGTACGTTTCCTTAATCACATCCCAGATCCATGTCCACTGCAATGGCAGATATGCAAAATAGAATCATATCCTAGAATCCACTTCCAGATCAACATCTCCTATTGGCGCTTCTACTTCATCATCTTTGAATCAAGGTAACCCTGGTACATCTCCTAACTCCCAAATCACGCCCGCCCACATGGTTCCCGCCAACCTGAGCAGGGACATTCTGGAGGGGAGAGACGTTAACTTGGTATCCCTACTCATTGCTACGAAGGACCTAGTTGTTAATCACACAGTACAATGTGGCGATGTAGCAGTTACTCTAAAGACCAAGGACCCAAGACTATCTAAAAAACTCACCATTCCAGAATTTGTCTTGGCATTTAGTATATACCGGGATATCTTGTGCTCCTCTTTCCCCTCCAGGAGGCAGGAGCTTGATCAATACCTGTACATTTTAGTCGACTTCAGGTACCGCTATGGTAGATTTAGTTATTACGATTACTGTCTGCCATTCTAAGCCAAAGCAGCGGCAGCTTTAGAGCAATTCGGCTTCATGACAGACTGGGGTTCTTTGGACCAAGAACTATTTTGCCGCTACTTTGCGGGTCTTAAAACTCCAGTTTGTCCATCCTGCCAGTCTGCAAACCACAACCTCAGCTTGTGCCCCTCAGCATGGCCTAGCTCTTCAGCCCCCGCCCCAGTCGCTACTCCCATTGAAATTTCTTCCGAACCCCGTCCAGCGAGAAACAGACCTTCAGTAGACAAGCTAGGGCGTACCATCCATTACATGGGATCTTCCCCTATTTGTAATAACTTTAATGGCCGCAGCTGTTTCTTTCATAATTGTAGAATGCTGCACATGTGTTCAATTTGTCGCGATTCACCTTCACGCATTATCTGCCCTCGTCAGGGCCACAATAATAAATAACTAGGAAACTTAAATACTTGTCTCCTCAAATCCTTGCTATCACACCACCCAGACAAAAACTTCTCATCATTTCTCACAAACGGTTTCCAGGAAGGTTTTCTCATAGGTACTCTCGCTCTACCTTCTCAATCCTTAGAATGTCCTAATTTGCGTTCTGCCACCTTGGACCCAGCATCAGTCAATCAGGGCAATTCATGGGTCTCAGCAGGGGCGGCCAAAATCCAAAGTTGGTGACGACACATCTCTTTGGGACTTGCTCCCTGAGTATAGGTTGTTAACTGAAACAGAGGAACACACAGTGTAGCTCCTAGGCATGGTCCCACTGCATGTGAGATCATTTCTGCATACTTGCAGGATAAATATGTTCTAGGCAGAAACAATAACCCCATTTACTACTGGCAAACAAAGCAGAGTGTGTGGCCAGTATTGACACAAACTGCAGGGGAAACCCTTAGTTGCTTTCCAGCAAGCTTGGAGCCTAAGTAGCTGGTTACATTGTCAAAGACTGTAGGATACAGTTACCAAGCTGCAATGTTGGGAGACTAAAATTTTTAAAAATTAACCAACATCCCAAATCATTTGAGTATCAGATAGCAGAACCCACACATGACAGAGAAAGCCAAGACAAATTTATTAACAGCAGCACGAAGGAGGAGGAGGGATATAAAGAAGGGATGCTACCATCTAGCACACATGGGACCACTGCTATGACCAATAAGTAATGTGTATCAGTAATCTGAGAAGAAGGATAGCTTACATTTGACACAAATATGATAATGGTAGAAAACTGCTGTAGGAATCTATATGTGAGGTAATGACCTGGAGCCCAGTAGTCAGAGAGGCACAATACACAGGATCTCTCAAGCTGGTGAGACAAGACAGAGTTTCTGGAACAGGGTAGCCAGCAACAGTAAGTCCAGAAGTAAATGATCAGGGAGTCTGTAGAACAAGCCAAAGGTCACGGAGCCAGAGATCAGATAAGCAGTTGAACAAACCAGAGGTCAGGTAAGACGCTGAACAAGCCAGAGGTCAGGAATCAAGCCAAGGGTCAAGAAGCCAGAGGTCAGGTAAAAGGTAGAACAAGCCAGAGGTCAGGAAAAAAGGAAATAACAACAGGAGAATCAGGAATGCTGGATAACAGGTACGGAGACATCAGACCAACTGAGCCGTGAACAGGCACAACTCAGGGTTTAAATAGGTAACCAAAGGCGGAAACCTGCTTCATCTGGAAGGGATGCATCATGTAAGTGGTGCAAGGAGAGTTGAGTTGCACACTAAGTGACGCTACTCCAAACTCTCCAATCACGAACATCAACCTTGCAAATGGCGTGATACTGACACATAGCATCGCGTACACGTATGCAAGGATGACTCGCAAAAGTGAAATATGAGGAGTGTGCCGGAAGTACCAACCCGGAAGCGAGGTTTGCGACACAACGGAGACTTACATGTCACAAGGTCAGGGCCTGACAGTCCCTCCCCCCGAAGGCACAACCTAAAGGCGTGACCAGGAGCTGGTACAAGATAGAAAAGAAGCAAGTATAATGGTAAGCTAGACCAGATGTGTCCCAGCAGGATGTCTATGCCTGGCAGTCTGCCAATCAGAGTAGCTTCCATGACATAACACCCCTCCAGGGCTAACCTCTGGGTACAATTAAGTGACACTTCAGGCTCTGAGAAGCCATCAGCAGTGGAATAGCCATCAAAATCAGCCAAGTCCTCCTCTGGTTCAAGCAAATCATCAAAGTCTTTAGCCACAGAGACAAGACAGAGGTCATTCAGCAACAGGTTATTGGTCTACTGGGCAACAGTCACTCAGGAAAGCACAGCTAGAGACATAGAGGGAGACTCAGCGATTCAAGCATAGGAAAGAGGCTGGGCATCTGGTAGTTTAGCAGTAACAGCACTGGAAACAAGAGTCACAGGTCCTTGTGTAACAACTCTAGAAGAATGAATAGGCAAGGGGAAAACTAGGTCCTAAGAGGCTGTAAGAAAAGCACTGGAAATCTCAGTCACTGGGACCTGAGTGACAGTAGCAAGACTAGAAGCAGAGGTAACAGGCATCTGGGCAGCCGTGACTGCAGTGAGAGTGGCAATGGCCTGTGTCTAGATGCTGGAGACTTATTCTCCTTTAGCAGAGATAACAGGAACAGGAAGAACTTTGTTAATATAAGTGCCATAGTATTGGTGACAGCATGCTGAATGAACTGGACTGTAAGTATTGGTAACCCCAGGAAGCTCTGTTACTGGTCGTGGAGGGGGAGTAGGGCAAAACCAGATGTAATGGCCTGAAGCCCCACAGTAAAAACACAAGTCCTCGTTCCTCCTGCGAGTCTTTTCATCCACAGATAAGGATGTCCGTATGAGACCTATCTGCATAGTTTCAGGCTGATACAGATGAGGTTCAGACCTCATGGCAAAGGTGGTGAATAGTTCTGGAGCTCTGTTTTTACAAGCCACCTCCCGGCCTACATCCTACCGATGATGGAGGCTTTCTGCCTGTAAGCTGAAGCAATCTCGTTGGCCAGAGATCGCTCCAGTTTACAGGCAGAAAGCCTTGATCATCGGAGGAGGCTGGATAAAGGGAGGGGAGCAGAGACAGAGTGACAGACTGCGATACAGAGCAGGTAACCGCGGTCTGTCCATAACTAGGGTGTAGTGCAGTATTTATTCCTTAGATTTCGGCCAAATCTTGCTTTAAAAATATAAACTAATACAATATTACATATATTCACTATTTAACCTACATATTAAGACTAACTTGTATAGGGGTGATAGTGAACATCTGCCCCATATTTTTCTACCTACTACTATTTATTACTAACATGTGACTCCCACATACTTATTTTATTCAGCATTTAACTCGTACTCCATTCCTTAATTAACCTTATAAGTGTTTAAAAAAAAACAGCCCTGCTTCCTCTTCCCCTCCTCCTATACCATCTTCAATTTCTTTAACTTCTTTTCTACCCCCACAGGAGAATCAAAGACCACTGATTGTTCATTCCATCTAATTTTTAAACTAGAGGGAAAACCCCAGAAATAGCTGATGTGGTTCTGCTTCAGAACCTCACCAAAACCTTTTCTCCAAAGTCTTGTTTGGTAAGATAAATCCTGAAAAATTAGTATGTCCTTAAATTTTTCCTCAGTTGGTTTATTTTCTCATTTTGCTAGCATTATTTGGTCCTTTATTTGAAAAGAATGAACATTTGCAATGACATCTCTCGGGTATTCCTCTGAGATACCTTTCAGTTTAACCATACAATGTAATTGTTCAAGTATAATTTCATGTTCTTGCAGATCAATTCCTAAATCTTTAAAAGAACTCAAGAGAAATTCTTCAAGCTGGTCATTTTTGACTGACTCTGGAACATACGGAATTTCAAATTATTCGATCTATCTTCTATGTTCTGGATCATCAATTCCATAATTTCTATCTTCTTTGTTAGATCTTCATTTACTTCTCTCAAGGATACACATTGCAGATCAATAGCAGTTGTTTTATCCTCCACATTTTTAATTTTCTCTGTTAAGGTTCTAATCTCCTTTTTAATCTCCCTTTTATTTCCCTCTTTAATCTTTACTATCAAAGTATCCAAATGGCCTATAAAATACTCTTGTGTAATTAATTCCTCTGATTTTGGATGTTCTTGAATTACATTTTCATTCACCTAGGAATCATCCATTCCACTACTTATTGGATTTTCTACAGGTTTAGTTACTTTATCTTTATTAGCAACTGGGAAAAAAAACAAAAGCCAGTTTGGGCTGTTTTTCTTCCTTCTTGTCCTTTTTCACCTGACCCTTTTTCATAGCCATTCCTTCAATAATACTTGATAATATTATATAGATAAATCTTTTATTCAAAATAGGGGAGACAGAGGAAATAAAATGTTGTATCCATGCAGCAGACCAGCAGCTTGCTTCCTTATTTCAGATTGGCATTTTTCTTATGCGAAGAGATCCTCTTATGGGCTATAACAAGGAAACCCCAATACATTGTTTGTTAACCTTTTAACCCTTCGACACCTTATCCCTTTTTTTTATCAGGGTCCTTTATTTCCTGTAACACCACTCTTAATCCGTTCAATGTGACCCAGTATTCATATGGATCAAACATTATATGGGTCTTATAGCCAGTAGTCACACGCGGAAATATACAGTCCCTTTAGTTTTAATCAGCAGCCTTGGTATACAGCCATTCTGCACATACAAATAAAAATGTTATTCCCTGGATTATATTTTGTAGGCCATCCAACTCTACTATGTCCAACCTTTAGGGAGCCACTTTTCTTAAATGACTGCCAGTTTCATTTATACTATAGTCTTACAGTCTTTGGATGCCAAAAATCATATGTCTCTTTCACCAGCCAGCAATAGTTTTAAGCTATTCGATGTGCTGTCAGCATCCTATTTTCTGCACATACAAGCACATACAAGCAGAGAAAAAACAGCAATGCAAATATACTTTTAGCTAATTTTTACTTCACTCTAGCTGCTGTTCTTAGCTGTTATCTTCTGTACAGTAACCCGGATGAAGTAAGATGAACCCATATGCAAGGTGAGCCTCTGCCATACTCTGCCATCACCCCAGCTCCCGGTATCTCCCACCAATCCCGGATTCATTCTTCTACTGAAATACAAATATTATAATGGAAAGTGCTCCTGTTAATTGCTGAACTGACCGTCAAAGGTGTATCACTTTCTGCCCCCTAATGCTGTTACAAAGGCATCCAACGGGCATCCGGCATGCTGCTCTGATGTTTCAGTTTTCTCCCCACTGCCTGCTACACCACTCGGAGTGCGCCTTTTCTCCTCCTCTTCCGGCAGCGTGTACTACGTCATTACGCTACAAATGTACTCTAGTTTCCTTGTAATTTTAAGCCACACCTCGTCTTACGGGGTTTTTTTTTCAATTGTATTTAGTATTTATTTATTAACTGCCCTCCAATCCCAGTAAACAAACCCACTCAAAAAACATTCCCTGTTCAACTGATTCTTTCCCCACACTCCACCAACACAGTTGTCTTCTTCTTGCTGATAGATTTTGTCCATCAGCGGTGATTTTTGGATACCAAGGCTTGAGCCTCACTACTCCATCTTCTCGGGTTGGGTTTTAAGTCGCAGGTTTGGATTCTTCCACCAACACAGGTACTCTCATACCCTTTTATACTAGGCCTTTGAGAAATAAATTAGCATTTGCTATGTGTTGTGTGTAAATTAAATGTTCCCTTTGATTTCAATGGAATGAGCTAGGCGAAAAAAGCGGAAAAACGTCACTTTTTGCTGGAAATTATTTGCCAAGTGGGAAGTGCCATTATTCCCCGATTTTGGTTTGAGGCGAAAATTTTCGCCCATCCCTAGTCTTGGATTTTATTTCATTATAGTTGTTATACTCACTAGACAAGATCAAATGATATAATTTATAATGCCACGGTTAATGTAAGATAATGTTATACCCAAGGGTATAGTTACATTTTATGATGTTTAAGGTTATGTTTATAATTATATGGATGTAATATGTATATATTCAACTTATGTGACGATGCCTTTTCTGTTGTTGTATATTCTGTTAGGCTATTACCGTATAATTGCCAGCTGTATTATTGCAGTATATCAACCACAAAATTGTCTATGCTATAAATGTTTTAAGAATAAGTGTATTTAAAGGAGAAATTATTCACATTCAGAAGAATTGGCCTTACTGTGGAAGACTCAATGACTGGTTGGAGTAAGCCTCCCTCCAAATTTGCATTCTTCATTAGCTATTCTGATGAAGAGAAATTAGGATTCCCTAAACTCATTGATCAGTGCTATCATTTAGTTGAGTGAACTTCGCATACATTGTATTGTTACAGTTTATTCACTATACCAAATTATAAACAAGAAATTAAAGCAACACCCTGTAGCACTGTGGAATTATTTCCTCACATCTCATTTTTTTACGGATATTGGAGAAAAAAAGTCATTGTTTCTTCTGTGCAGATGATGGTAATGTTAGCCATTTGGAAAAACATATACATATGCATTAATGGGTATAAGTATGTTTTTTCTTAACTATCATTAGTGCAGTTACACTATATCCTGTTAACCCTTTGCATACCGGAGGAGTGTGCAAAGCAATACATTGCACAACCCTCTGTCATTCAAAGTGTTAATACACATTTCTCATATCTTTTCTGACATATATGTCAAAATGAGAATTTGATAGATGATAGTTTAGATAAGGTTTATACAATGATCACATCTGATATCACTGGATAGCAGCATTAGCTACATATTACTTTCTCAAATGTTTAGTTTATAACCGTTTGAGTGCCAGAGGGGTATGCAACGCATTTCAGAGCAATGCATTGCATACCCCTCTGGCATTCAAAGGGTTAAACCCCCATGTATGATTTAAGTCTAGGTTAAATGTTACACAAAAGACTGTGTTGGGGCATATGTGGAAATTAGCACATTTGCAGAAGGAATGAGTATAGAACGAGGTTTCTGTAATTTAAGAACCGTTAGAAACACTTTTAAAACTTTTCTTTTTTATGAGCTGATCTTTTATATAAAAAGTGCAGTATCAGCTGATACTTCTGTACAAGTTTAGCAAAAGTACAAAAATAACATTTTTCCTGGCAGACATATACCTCAGTCCAGGAAGTAGTGAAACATAGACATCAAAGCCATGAAACCCAACATGGATTTACATTTTAATTGCCTAAGGTATATAGCTGTGTGTAACACTCTCTCTGAGAGAACTGTTTTTCCACTAACTTTCATGTATTGTATCATCTGTTTACAATGATTTGTGCTATTACACCTGGATGTCTTATTGTAGCTTGCTTTATACTGCACTTTGAGAATATGTGGCCTTTGTTTGAAATAATTTGAGCTATAATTGCATGATTAATCTCTATCGGCCATATGTTCAAAGGGATAACGACAAAAAAATGTTGTATGAAAGACAAAAATAAGTAATTTAATGCATGAACAACGTATTTTCTATAGAGTATATGACAAAACACTAGTAATGTCCATTGTGTACGACACGACTCCAGAACTGACGGGCAAAGGGTCGTGACAAGGGCGTGGCTAAACTATTCTCCAGTGTCGTATAGAGGAAAAGAAAATTTGTCGTAACTAACGTTAAGAAAAAAGAGGAGGGAGGGAGAATTTTTGTCTTTAGTTAAGACACTTTTGTCATTGGTAAAGACATTTTAAAGACACTTTTTTTCGTTAGTTAAGACTTTTTTTGTCTTTACAAATGACAATTTCAGTCAGGACAAACGATACTCTCTGAAAACATTAATGATCCCAATGACACTGTACTTTGAAAAGTCGTTACAAACGACAAAAGCAATTTTGCTACTTCTTTGAACATATGGCCCTATGTCTGGCTTGCTACTTATATTTCACCATAAAGGAACACTAACTCTTAAAATGCTCCAGGGTAGTGTACTATATGCTAGCCTTTATAAAATGTCTCTATTTGTTTTCTAAGGGTTCAAAACCAGTCTTCTATTGTTATCTTTTGAAGGACTCTCATTAAAATAGCAAACTTGATAGGTTGTCTGAGATGTGATAGTTCTCTATTGTCTGTTAACTCCTTAAAGACCAGAGACGTGTTAGAACTGTCACTTCTGTTCTAGCACGTCACATTTTTTTTTTTTACTCACAGCACTCCTGCCACCACCTGTGCAAACGGGCTAAAGTCTGGTCCATAAAAGGAAATCAACCCCAGCCTCTGGTCCTTAAGGGGTTAAGAGCATTAGACAAGGGGGGTTATGCATTAAGGCATGATAAAGACGTAATAATACAGAGTTAAATTCTCCAGTGATATAACTTCTCCAATTGTTATTTTATAGAGCTTATGCACTAAGATGTCCAGAATTGGAGAAATCTTAGTTCAGGGCTGTGCAAGTTCAGTCCTCAATGTCCACCAACAGGACAGGATTTAGGGATTTCCATGTTTAAGCACAGGCGAGTCAGTCAAAATGAATGAGCCACTGATTAGCTCACCTTTGCTTAATCAATTAAATCCTTAAATCTTGTCCTGTTGGTGGCGCTTGAGGACTAAACTTGGACAGCTGTGTCTTAGTGCATTTGCTCTATAGAATAAGATAGGACTTATAGAAGTGATAACATTGGAGAAATCCTCTTTAATTTATCACCTCTTTATCACACCTTAGATTATCTCCTCCTAGATATTGGCCTTTTTAAATACAAGCTTGATAGGTACTTAACCTCAATATATTAAGTGTCGTAGCTCTTACTACTCATTACAAACAGCACAAGCAAAATGAACCAAATGGTGCCTGAATGTGTCTACACATACATTACAAAATCAAGTATAGGATTATATTTTAGGGAGCTGACATAAATTAAAACACTTTTACAGATGTTTGCTGTGCATTATACTTAAAGGTATATCAACCAATTTAATTGTATGTATTGGTGTTCCTTTAAGAGTACTTTCTATGCAGATATTCCTAATTTAAATGTATGAGATTGTCATGTATGGTGGATTTGATAGATTTCTATAGTAAAATGTTTTAACATGAAGGAAGTGCTGTATTTTTTAATCTTTGCATTCCTTTATATCATTTTCAGATTATGGGTGTGCCTGTGTATGAATTGACTAGCCAGACATGAAATCATACATTCTGTTCAATTCATTTGTTAATCCATATTCCAGGTATATTATTTTTGTTGGTTCATATACAGTACTTGAGATCATATATATGGGGAAAATGCTCTCTGAGGTATTTTTTTTTTCTCATGGGCCCTCTCTCTTGTCACTGATCCTCATATTTTAGCCCTTTTAAAGTGTCATTACCTCCTAAATACAGCACAGGGGAGTTCATACCTGACACACCTAAGTGACCTCACAAATGTAAAAATTTCTTTCCAATGAGGATATGCTTTTTACACTCTGAATTACCCATGGAGAGGTTCTGGGAATACTTAATGATCTAAAACCTAATATAACCAGGGCCAGATGCCCCCCCCACCCCATCCTGTATGGCTAACAAACAATATACTTTAGTGTTTGACCTTTTCCATTCAGGAGCAGAGTCGGCTGATCAGTGCATCAGTATACATTTGACTTCCATCAGGAATAAGTTATCCAGAAGTTTACATGTACACTGATCCAATGGGTCTGATGGATCATAATAGCACAGAATTAATGCAGGGTCTCTTAGCTGGAGTGAGGACTACCGATTCCTTGTATATATCTGTTAGTACATCATGGGACACTTCCACAGAGAATGAAAGAGGCCGAGTTGGAGCTTACTACACTTTCAGCAGGCACTGTAGATGAGAGCCCAATGTTAAATCTTACTGATAAAGAGTGATAAGCCTTATGTCGTATCCTATACTGGACCTTGTGTTGATACATCCATTGATTGTTTAACAATAGGGACTCAAAGGATAGATGGGATACATCTGCAATCCACATGTTTAGCCCACCCTTAAGAGTGGAGTAGTTCATAGTAAAATAGTTGACGAGGCTGAAAAAAGACATGCATCCATCAAGTCCAGCCCATGCCAAAACACCCCTGTTGATCAAGATGATCAGGAGGAAGTCAAGAAAAAAAGTCACTGAAACCATTGCCAATTAAGCCCCAAGTGGGTAAAAAAATATCTTCCTGACTCCAAACCTCAGTCAGATACCTCCCTGGATCAGCAACCTATCTGCATCGAAGCCATCTGTCATAGTTCTTAATATTGTTCTGTGCTAGATTTGTACTTATTGCTTTTTGAAAACAGTTACAGCATCTGCAAGCAAAACATCCCAAGGCAAAGAATTCCATAGCTTTACCGCCCTTACTGTAAAAAACACCTGCCTTTGTTTTAGTCTAAAGCACCTTTCCTCTAGTCTTAATGGATGACCCCTCGTTCTTAGCTCACCTCTTTGTGTAAATAATTAATTGTATAGTTCTTTGTATTGGCCTTGAATATATTTGTAAATGGTAATCATATCACCCCTTAGACATCTTTACTCTGATGTAAACAAACCCAGTTTGGCTAGTCTCTTTTTATAACTCAGATCCTCCAAGCCCTTTGCAAGTTTTGTTGCATGTCTCTACACTTTTTCCAGTTCAATAATGTCTTTTTAAGAACTGGTGCCCCAAACTGTACTCCATATTCCATATGAGGCCTAACCAAGGATTTATATAGAGGTAGAATAATATTAGCGTCCCTTGTATCTACACCACTTTTTATGCAGGCTAGTACCCTATTTGCTCTTGCAGCAGCTGAGTGACTCTGCACACTACAGTGAAGTCTATCATCTATTAGTACTCCTAAATCTTTCTTTAATGAGGATTCCCCAAGTTGTTTTCCATTTAGAGAATATGTAGCATATTTGTTTCTACAGCCGAAATGCATAACCTTACATTTAGCCACATTAAATGTTATCTACCATTTTTCTGCTTATTCACTCCGCTTATCGAAATCCTCCTGCACAGAATAAACATCCAGCCCTGTATGCATTTCCTTGCACAGCTTAGTGTCATCAGCAAAGATTGAGACACTACTTTCAATTCCCACTTCTAGATAATTAACAAACAAATTAAAAAGGCATTGGGCTCAGGACTGAACCCTGTGGCACTCCACTTACAACTTTAGACCATCTTGAAAAGGTTCCATTTACAACTCTCTTCCATCTATAATTTAGCCAGTTCTCAATCCATGTACAGATATCACCACCTAGACCTAAGCCTGTTGTGAGGCACTTTATCAAAGGCTTTTGCAAATCCAAGTATACTACATCAACAGCAATTCCCTTGTCCAGATAGCTACTTGCCCTTTCGGAAAATGCAAGTAAGTTAGTCTGACATGATCTATTCTTCATAAAGCCATTTGTCTTCACATAGTTCTGAATACTGTGAGTTAGTAACCCTTCTAATATCTTACCCATTATAGAAGTCAAGCTCAAAGGTCTATAATTTCCTGGTTTGGGGTTTTGAATTTATAAATGAGGGACTTGTTAAGCTGTGGATAACATTGCTGTATGTAGCCATCCAAACCTTTGGTGCATATCTGGGTTCTAGTGAATTGTAAAACTTTCTGAAAGTAGTTCTTAGCCTGTAGGAATCTGAAAAGGTGGCTTTGTGACAAATTCTATTTTTCCTGAAGAATGCAGAAAGGCAGTATGGAGCCAGTTCAGGGGTCAAAAAGATAGGTTATCATTTTTATGCCACATCTAGTCTGGTGTGCCATCTTGGAAATGCGGGTTTTGTAATAGGGGTAAGAAGATGGAATAGTGTTTCACTGAGAAAGTGAGTGGTGCACATACTGCCAGGAATCAACAGGATTTGAAAGACATTGGAGGGGTATCTTGGCTGTTGGTGTATGTAAGATGTATCTCAGGTTCAAATGCTGTACAAAGTTCTAATCTCTCTGCCAATCAATATAAACATTGGTACGGGAGATTCATTCTTTAGCTTATCTGATCAGACTAGCTTCATTGTATAAACAATGGTCTGGAAGACCAAAGCCCCCGTCCAGTTTAGGTTGTTGATTTGTAAACCTGTCTTCAGGCTCTGTTATACCAAATGAACCCCTGAAAATTCTTATGAATGCATTCAACATCTCTTGTAGATAATTATATATAGAAAGAAATTAAAGAATATAAAGAAATTGGGGGAGAGTTACCATTTTAATTAAATTAAGCCGGCCTAGGAAGAATAGTGATCATTTTATCCAATTTGAAAAATCAAGAAACATTTTATCTATCAGAGGCTTCATGCTTGTTGTATATGGATGAACAATGTTTTTCGGTATATGTATACCTAAGTCATTGGCCCTTCTAAAGGGGTTTGCTGCATGAGTATCAGGTATCAGATCCACAGGCAGCCAGAGGGCCTTGCACTTGTCCAAGTTTATGTGTAGGCCTGAGATGGCTGCATATTCTCTCAGTGCTCAATAAAGAACATAATTTCATCCACAAAAGCTGCTACCTTGACCTCCCATCTCCCATCCCGATCCTCCTGCACATAGGCACGGTGTACAAGTAATGGATGCGTGGGTTGAGAGCTAGATGAAACGAGGGAAAATGTGGGCATCCCTGTCTTGTGTCTCTATGTAGAAGAATAATTGGTAAATTAATGCTGTTTGTGGTAACTGTGGCTGAGGGAAATTTGTATATTAATCTTATATAATTTGTGAACAAGGGGCCAAAGTCCTGGAGGTCCATGAGATGGAATAAGTGGTGCTTGGTATCAAATGCTTTTTTCTGCATCTAGACAGAACAGCATGCCTGAAGGGGTTGGGGAGTTCCTAGTCTGCATGACTGTCACTGTCACGGTTTGTTACTGTTTGTAAAAGAACTCTCAGACAGTTAGGTAAGGTTAAGAAGCTTTATTGAAAATAATGCACAATAGCCCCACTCAGGTCCAGATAAGGTCCGTACCAGGTACTTTCCAGATCTGACGCAGGTCAGGGCGAAAGTACACACACAATAGTAATAGCAAAATAAGTGTGATGATCTTGGACTTGTAGGCAGGTACTCAGCAAGGTACAGGAACAAGAATATCCTTGACAGCCCCACACCGCAATAGGTGACAGAGGCGATGGGTAACTGAAGGGTAATTCCCTAGTGGACTAGGGATAATGAAGGCAGCAAGAATAGTGTACAAGTGGACACTAGGCCCTAGACTTCTAGGGTAAACGTAGGCAGCACTGGTAAAACATTGGCAGAGAACTGACCCTAGGAGAGTAGGGTAACCAGAGGCTATACTGAACCCTAGAACGCTAGGGTTAATCGAGGCAACACAGACAGTACTCTGGCAACGGCTAGACCCTAGATCACTAGGGTTAATGGAGGCAACACTGAATGGACTCTGGCAGCAACTGGACCCTAGAAAGCTAGGGTTAACGGAGGCAACAAAAACCAGATACTGGCAATATAATGACCCTAAGCCAATAGGGTGAACTGAGGCAATACGGGCAAAAGTGTGGTACAGACTGGACCCAGATAATACAGGGTTACCGGAGGCAACACAGACACTGGTGAGTTCAGGGACTCCCACAGGCTCCGGGAGACTATAGGAGCGGTAAGCAAGCGTAACCAGTTCGCAACCGGTGTCTCCCTATGGAGGTAATAAGCTCGTCCCGTGAACAACTGAGTAGAAGCACAACCAGGTCGGCACACACGGACTACAGCCAGTCAAGAGAGCCACCAGACACTAGCCCAGCCAGATCAGTGATAACAGATTGTCAGCCAGTCCTTAGTCAGTAACGGAATCAGACACTCAGCCACGCCAGTTTGGTACACAAGGAGTTAGTCAGCCAGTCCTAGTCAGTAACAGAATCAGATACTCAGCCAAGCCAGTTCGGTACACAAGGAGATAGTCAGCCAGTCCTAGTCGGTAACGGAATCAGATACTCAGCCAAGCCAGTTCGGTACACAAGGAGTTAGTCAGCCAATCCAAGGTCAGCAACGGAATCAGATCATAAGAGCGTCAGTCACTAAGCATAGTCAGGTGAGTCGGGTCATACACGGAAACAGGAAACAAGAACTGCTAGTCGCTAGATACGGGTACACCACAAAAGGGCACCGGTATAGTGACAGGAGGGCGTATATAAAGGCAAAGCTCAGGGAGGAGTCATAGCGCAGGACCAATAAGAATGCAGCTAGAGTAAACCTGGACGTAACAATGTCACTAGTCAGAATCACGGCACCGTGATAGTCACCGTCACTTTACGGACATTTGTCACTGAATAGTGGCCCAGAAAGAAGACTGTCTGGTCTTGAGCAATAATGGTGGGGAATATATTGAGTAGTCTGTTGGCTAGTATTTTGTTGAGCAATTTGAAGTCAGTATTTAGTAACGATATTGGGGGATACGTGGATACTACCTGTGTGATCATGTTGGATTTAGGCAAGACAATATTAGGGAGAGTCCCACAAATACTTGGTATGAAAAAAGTGTAACTATTGCAACAATTCTTAAATAATTGATCAATAGAACAGAAAAGAGAAAGGATCAGCTGCTCTGTTTTATAGATTTAACCATTCCAGTGCTGAGAAAAATATCTGTTCTGCATGGAGAACCCTCACAAATATAGAGTCATTGTTAAAATGTAACTTTTATTAGTACATACATTTAAAATGGTAACCAACCAAAAAAGTCTCCTAATATTGGAGAACTTACAAGTGAAATTAAAAGTGGATCATAGTCCAGATAATGGGTTCATAGCAGATGAAGCAAATAACAAGAGCATAGTACTAATTAATATCTTATTCATTCATGCAGCACCATACTATTCTAATATAGATCTAAATTGATTCTATTTTTTAATTATATCTGTCATAGGGGTGTATCACACAGTGTGTATTCATGTGGTCTTATATTTATAGGAGATAATTCACAAGACTGATATTTAATGTTGTAATTATATATATGTTCCTACTCTCCTGTCTTGGACACTCTTCCTTGATAGAATGTTTGTGAAAGAAGGAGGTACATCCATTTGTCCTCCCTCTAATTCACACAGCGATCAAGGACGCTTTATATATTACCAAGCACCAAGCCAGTGATAACATTACATGGATATTAGGTATTATTAATATTTTAATTCAAATAAATAACTATAAATTATAACATTTCTCAACCAAATAGGCATTCAATCAAAGAAATTGTTTATGGAACACATTCTTTCTTGTTTTGATATTCTGGGGGAATTTTCATTGTCTATATTTGCCAGTTATTACTCCCCATTCACTTCAGTTAGGGTTAACAGATCACTATCCTAACCTTTAGTACCTCTATTGGCTCATGACAAAATGTCCCCTGACTCTCTTGGTTTTCTCTCTCCTCATAGCACCCCTAGTAGAGTACAGAACATCCTACCCAGATACTGTAGGGATTCCTACTTATACAGGCCAACAGAAAATCTCACTCTACTCCAGTGAAATCCTCGACTATTTCCTTCCCTGAGCTTTTGTTGTCATATCTGTTTTAATCCTTATCTCAAGTTACAACATTAATACCAGCAAAATGGAGATATTCAATTTTTCATATGTTCTCACTCTCCATGAAAACTCTTAGCAGGAGACTGGTAGAGTTAAAAGTTATACCTTTATTGGCTGAGTAACTTTAGTATGCAAACTTTCAAGGCAGCTTAGGTCGCTTCAGCAGGCGAGTTTAGAATCAAGGCTGAATACAAAATACATGACATAGGTTATACATTAATGCAAATTCCCTGTTAATTTGAATTCCACTAGAGGTGAGACTCTTATCACCATTGTCTGTGTAAATTATTATTTAAACAAGAAATACAGAGGTAGACTGTGCAAGCAGGGGAAGGAAGAGAGAGAGAGAGAGGTAAATTTGCCTCTTCAGTGTAGTGTGCCAAATCTCATTAACAAATCAAATGTAATTTTAAAAACAATCAGTGGCAAAACAATATATATACATAACTTAAGGGTTTCTATAAACAGACATACATCTAATGTATCTAAATTGATGAATAATTAGATAACTGGTAATATAATAAATCTGAATCGATATGTTAAAAGACTATGACAATATGAGGAATACAACCCCTGTTCGAATTGTATCAGTAGAGATGATGTCCAAATAGTGAGGATGTGTCCTTAATTCGTAATGATGGAAAAACCTGCAACTCAATTCATCTTCTAGATGGTGAATCAGATCATAAAGTGAAATATAAACTTGAAGTCCAATGTGAATGAGCTTGTTTAAGGAGACACTGATCTTGGCTCCATGGGCAGCAGCGCTGTTTGATGTATCCCTGCAGTACACCTGTAGCTCCCCGGATGAACTGAGCCAGCCCGGAGGGTTGTTCCTTCTGTATCCTAATGAGTCTCTGATCTGTAAGCTCACTTGACAGATTTATTCAATATTTCCATTGTTCTAAGTGTCAATGTGCTTAACAAACTGATACGTGATGGTAATATGCAATACCAATAGAAATGATACATGCAAATGGGTCCTATGAAGCACAAAAGTGCATATGATTAGTTCCCAGCTGAATGGGAGTAAAGACCAGGACTACATTGGTACACCTATACCAGTCTGTATTACAAAGTATGTACTGATTCACTATCCAGATGATTTATTGCATCATGTGGGTCTTCAGGATCCTCCTACTCCACCTGGCATTCAGTGAATTGATGATGAGGATTTAGAGGGAAAGAGGTGATCGTGTTCCTCGTCACAACATTGTCACCCGTTTTCTTGATTCCTGACCTGCATTGCTTCCCGCGGTCATCCCCGCCCTTCATCGGAGCCTTTCTGTGTTCTGCCCTAGCCTTCTTACGAAGTGCTGCTGGCCTCTGTTTTCCCTTCGCTCCAAATTGACAGAGCGTCGGCCTGCACTTCCGGGTTCCCTCTCCCCCGCGTCACCTTGCCTCTGACGTGTTCTACCTGGGCTGTGCTCCAAGTGAACGGTGCACTTTCACAGTGTTCCATTACCATTCATTTGTTGGTCCTAGTCTCCTAGTCTAGTCTAGCCTAGCCTAGTCAGTGTTGCTTACATAACCTGACTTATCTCATTGTCCTCTCCAGTGTATGATCTTTGGTCTCCTTCTTGACCACTCTCCAGCCTGCCAATTCAAACCAGTTGCTCTCCAGTGTATGACCTTTGGCTTCCTTTCTGACCATTCTCCAGCATGCTGATTCTAACCAGTTGCTCTCCAGTGTATGACCTTTGGCTTCCTTTCTGACCATTCTCCAGCCTGCTGATTCAAACCCGTTGCTCTCCAGTGTATGACCTTTGACTTCCTTCCTGACCATTCTCCAGCCTGCCGACACCTACCTGCAGCCTTCCTGTGTATTACCTTAAGCTTCTCTCTGACTATTCTCCTGCCCACTGTTGTTCTTCAGTAAACTTCCTGTGTGTTCTATCCCTCTTTGGAGAGTTACACTACCCAGCCTATGCGCTCTAGCCCCTTACCCTACTCTTTGCACCCTAGCCAGCACTGTACCCTGCAGGAGAGCTTGTACTGCCTGTGGCATTACCATCTGGTCCTCAGACATACGGCTTCTGCCACAGCACGTTTCCGTCACTGGCAGTCAACTTACACAAGCTCCACTCACCAATCTCTGATCCCAAGCACTCTCTCTCCTGCAGGTCCCGGACCTGCGTGTTGCAAGCATTGATCACCTATTCTATTTGATAGGAAATTAATTCCAGGGGGTTATCAGGAGGGATCCCAATATCCCCCTATGAGCTCAGATGTTCTTTTGGAATCACACATAGATCAATGTATCCCAGACTATGTGCATTTTGTATATACATGATCGCTTTCATGCTCATCGGTACAATCGTGTATAGTTTAGTGTTAAAACTTACCCTGCAGTGTAGGGAAACTGCTTATCTGCATGCAGGGCAAATTTGCTGGGTGCCAGGTCCCAAGTTTTAGCTGCCATGGTGACCAGGCGCCAAATATTTATCAAGGCCTGCCTTAATAGATGTCTAAATTCATAATTTTGTGGTTTAACCAAATTAATGTACTAAACTGCTTACCCACCCCACCTGCTATGTGTCCATATACTCCCAATACCAATTCCTCACTTATATTTTAGAGTGTTAGACTTCCTTCTAAGTTTGTAAGGGGCAATTCTATGCTGCTCAGTTATCCTAGACTGTACCTATGCACGGAATTGATTCCCCTCCTATTTAAGGGCAACTGGAGAAAGATAAACTGTTATTACCTTACCTACTTCCACTTACTGTTCTTGGCTCCCCCACTCCAATTACTGTAGCCTGACCATCTCTTGCACTCTTCTTTTCACTCTCTGTCACTCTGGAATAAGCAATCCTCTCACTCGGTCATCTTTCTATCCCCTAATGATTCCCCTTCTTGACAATCTCTTCTTTCCTCTAGGAAATGTTATAAATGATTATCATAGGTGGAAGAGGACTTGGTTTGTTAGGTTGAAATATATTTTACAGTATGATTCAGGACTCCCTTTCTATTACACTCTCAGTTTTTCCTCTGATGCTTCAGACCTCCACTTTCAGTCTCAACAACTATCTCATTTCTCTAACTAATTCAATACCCCCTACACTTTAGGAATTTAACTAGATATGAGAACCTTTGTTTGTAGAATGTGTATGACAGGGGCCTGATTTCAGACATCTATTCAGACTTTGCTGCTTCTTCCCTGTCCATTAGGAGACCTTTCAGACTTGATTGGGAAACTGAATATATGTAACTACTGATAAGGAAAAGTGGCAGGTTCTTCTAAAAGAAAATTGCTACAATATTTTAATATGCTAGTATATGGTGCCACAAAGTCTAAGTGGAATATGCCCATCTCTTTCTCATTTTGCCAGGATTTGGGCTTCTTCATTCATATTTTATGGTTCTGCCTTATTGTATCTTTTTTTGGCATTTGATTTATTCTGTTGTTAAACAAATTACTAATGTCACAATGTTACCTTATCCCATTTTCCTTTTGCCAGACGTATCCCAGGCACTTCTCTGATTATGGAGATGCATATCTCCCCTATTCTTAATACAGATAAGTGTATGTTGGCCATTCATTGGAAAAACACTCCTTCTTTATAGCTATATTAATATTTCTAGATACTGGCATGCTAGACATTAGAAAAAATGATGACTCGTTTACATAATGCTACTGACAAGCTAGATGAAGTCTGGTATTAATGGCGTGCTTATTTTTCTAAATTGGAGTTTGTACTTTGAGTTTATTTTCCATCTTCTTTGCATATTTAAAATTACACTAGTGAATTATTCTTAAATTCCCTCTGTGTTTTAGAAGGCGTACGTATAATTTACATAGTGTATACTATCTGTATTTATTTATCTGTTGGCAACAAAATAAAATAAAAATGGTACTGTTAGATTTAAATATTTACATAATTTTCTCTAGAGTTTCTAAGTTCAGCCAGTATCAAAACTAACCCACTGATGGGTATTTTAAGGGAGAGCATGAGCTGAGAGGGGTGGTTGAGATTTGAGCAGCTGATATCACCAGAGTAAGAGAAACTGACAGCAACAGAAGAAGCTTGTTGTACTTTTTATATTTGTATGTGAATAAGTGATATCAGAACAAATATCACATAACCGGTCTGGTTTAAGTTCTCATCTTCTCAAGATACTACACTCATCTCTGTGTTGTCTTAGGTGGCACTGCCCCTTTAGGAATAGCACACCTTGTAGTAAAATAGATCCCCATGCTCTGTTTGTTTGATATTCATTAATGCAAAAAAGCCTTCACCTGTTCTGAGCAGGGGATGGTAATGTTAGACATTGAGGAAAAATACCCATTTATGTGTGCATGTTTTTCCACAGTAGCATTAGTGACTTTTTATACAAATAATAATTCCAGTAAGGCATCAGTTATCCGATAATCATGTCTGATTTCAATGGAGAGCAGTATTTGTGCACTGCTTTCTCAAACATTTAGTGAATACACCTCCAGATTTGCTTTAAAACTAGGTTAAGGTTGCACAAAAGCATGTGTGGCAGTGATCAGTTTCTGTGGTTATTCACCTTTAATAGTATGCTGGTGTTACATGTGGCTAGTTACAGAATGAGTGTCAACAGCAACAGTCATCCATAGCATCCATGCAAGGCTATTGAAATTGGCAGTTAAAGATGATGATGCTGGGACTGCATTGAGTGAGGTTACTAAAGAGACATTTCCGTTATGATTCACATAAACATTCATCTCAGAATGGGATGTCAGACAGTCAATATCAACTGCATGAAACTATTTCCTCTATCTTTCACTCCAACCACTAGCAAGCCAGTTTCAGTTACTAACAAACACAAGAGCAAGTAAACCTTGGCACTCCAGCTTTTGGCAAATGTAATTCCTGTCATCCCCAACCAGTTGGTTGGGGGTGATGGGAGTTGTTGTCCTCAGCAACTGGAGTCTCAAAGGGTTCCAACCCATGTCATGACAGGACCTACTATAGCTGCAAGAGCTGATGGATTGATACATGGATGACTCAAGTATTCTGTATATCCCTGAATTGTAAGCTAATAAACATAATAATATAACATCTTCTGTAAAGAAAATTAGCAAATAAATGCACATCCATTTTGAAGATATATGAATTGCAATTATTATAGCTAGATGATATGTTATTGTTGTTGAAATATATTAAATATAAAATATCTTGTAACCCTTTTAGATACAGAGGCATGTCCCCTCTGGCACTCTGATGGTTAAAATAAGGCAACAGCTGCATTTAAAGCCACTTGACCTGGAAACTCCTGACTGACATTCAGAATTAAAGTAAACTGCTTGAATAGTCTATTGAGCTGCTAGAATGTCCATCCATGATGTCAGTTGACAGTTTGAGCCTATAGATTCTGAATAAAAAGATACTGTATATTGATTTTTGGCATCAGGCAGTAGCAGTCACAATCTGTAATGCTTCTTTATCTACTGTAATTTTAATCTCTAAGCAGAAACATCTGAGGATGGCATATCACGCTGCTTTATTTTGCAGCATATAATTTACTAGTACCAATGTTTTTGCAACAAATCAAAATAAAACCTAAGAGAAAAAAATGCAGGCAGAATTGCAAAAGCATACCTCCCAGGCCCCCACTTTGCATATTCAAACTGCCAAGAGATGAATCAATTCTAATGTGCAGAGAGAAACAGGCAGAAAATCTGCTTTTTGGGGATTAAATGTGAGATTTCAGAAAATATAGATTTCCTGGTTTTCCTGTGTATCTAACAGCTCAGGATATCTGCAAATAAGTGCATTGCAATAAAACCTCTTGGTACTTGGCCAAGACAGAGAGGAACATCCTATATAATAATTCACTAGGATGTTTGTCAGAAGCCGTCATGAGCAGTAGAGACTGCCTGAATGCACAGAATGCTGGGAGCATGGAATGCTGGGAGCCCTGGGAGCACAGAACGCTGGGAGCATGGAATGCTGGGAGTTCTGTGCTGGGAGCATTTTGTGCGTTCGGGCAGTCTCTACAGTGCGTTGCGTGAGTGCAATGCGTTGCGTACCCCTCCAGCACTCAAAGGGTTAACATCTCCCAGAAATTGGCCCGTGTACACGGGCTTTTACACTAGTATTTTATTTTTCTTAAAGACACATTTTAATAACCTTCCTTGAAGCACAGAAATTGTGTTGCCTTTTATTCCACTTGTACTACCTTATTTTGTTTAGTGACACAGAGCAAATTACTCTTCATGCATAAATAAACAATACATTCATGCTGATGCACAAGAATACTTACAATCCACTGAGGTTCATCTGCTGCTAACAAAAAGTACTACATGCACTTTTGCACAATATTTCTTAGTTCGTCAGTTGCATCTCTGTAATATGAGGGATCACAAAAAGAAGCTGCTAAATCTCTAGAAGTTTCATGCCTGTTTTTCATTGTCTGACCTTTCTGTAGTGTGTTTGCAGACTTAACATTGTCAACAGATCGCACACACAAACAGCCACTCACACTACTACCACAATGATACACAAATACCACAAAACTGACACAGATCTGTGGCGATACTGGTACACTTTCTGTCATTACTAACTTTGTACTGAAGTCTACTAAGCCACATTCTGATGCAGAATTATCACATGGCACTTTGCTGAGTACATATTTTGAAAATTACATTTAATCCTTTAAGGACCAGTGAAAGCAATATTTGTGCACAATCTTTTTACGTTTGGATAACTCTGATTCAGCTTGCTACATTTCTCTGTTATGTACATGTATTCCATTCATTTGTTATTTGCTTACATATCCATTTGCTAAAGATGATGATGATAATTCACCAAAATTGTTAACTGTGAATTCCCCCTCACACCCATTCCCTCCATTCTTGCCTCTATTTTAACTGTATCCTGTAAATATACAACCACTTATCTCATTAACACACATACACACATATATATTACATTCAAATAATTTGGGCACATGTGTGAATGTATGTCCAAATGTACAGTAATGAGCAAAAGTTTTAGGCATGTGTGAAAAAATGCTTTAAAGTAAGGATGCTCTCAAAAATAGACATGTTAATAGTTTATATTTATCAATTAACAAAATGCATATTGAGTGAACAGAAGAAAAATCTAAATCAAATCAATATTTGGTGTGACCATCCTTTGCCTTCAAAACAGCATTAATTCTTCTTAGTACACATGCACACAGTTTTTTAAGGAACTCGGCAGGTAGGTTGTTCCAAAAATCTTGGAGACCTAACCACTGTCTGACTGACTTGATGATGGTGAGATCAGGGCTCCGTGGGGGCCATACCATCATTTCCAAGACTCCTTGTCCCTCTTTTCACTGAAAATAGTTCTTAATGACTTTGGCTGTATGTTTGGTGTCTTTGTCATGCTGCAGAATAAATTTGGCACAAATCAGATGCTAACCTGATGGTATTGCATGATGGATAAGTATCTGCCTGTACATTGAGGATACCATTCAATCTTACCAAATCCCGAACTCCATTTGCAGGAATGCAACCCCAAACTTGCAAGGAACCTCCACCATGCTTCACTCTTGCCTGCAGACACTCATTATTGTACTGTTCTCCAACCTTTGGTGAACAAACTGCCTTCTGCTATAGCAAAATATTTCCAGAGCACCTGCTGCCATTTTTCTGCACCATGCATAGCTGAGTCACTTGGACTTGTTTTGTTATCGGTGGTATGGATTTTTGGTGGCAAGTCTTCCATGACGACTACTTCGGACCAGGCTTCTCCATACAGTAGATGGGTGTACCAGGGTCTCACTGTTTTCTGCCAATTCTGAGCTGATGGCACTGCTGGACATCTTTCAATTCCAAAGGGAAGTAAGCATGATGTGTCTTTCATCTGCTGCACTAAGTGTCCATCTATGGTCCTGAACGTTGCCCGTTTCTTTGTGCTTCTTCAAAAGAGCTTGGACAGCACATCTGGAAACCCCTGTCTGCCTTGAAATTTCTGCCTGGAGAACGTGCTGATGTAGTATAACTACCTTCTGTCTTGTTGATGTACTCAGTCTTGCCATAGTGTTTTGACTTTTGACATCAAACTGTCTTCAGCAACCTCACCTTGTTAGCTGAATTTGGCTGTTCCTCACCCAGTTTTATTCCTCCTACATAGCTGTTTCTGTTTCAGTTAATGATTGTGTTTCATCCCACATATTACATTGACGATCATTAGCACCTGTTTGGTATAATTGTTTAATCATACACTTGAATATATGCCTACAAAATCCCTGACTTTGTACAAGTCTACATAGAAGAAATGATGCTGTTTTGAAGGCAAAGGGTGGTGACACCAAATATTTATTTGATTTAGATTTTTCTTCTATTCACTCACTATACGTTTTGTTAATAGATAAAAATAAACTATTAAAATGTCTATTTTTGAAAGCATTCTTATTTTACAGGATTTTTTTTCATACCTGCCTAAAACTTTTGCACATATACAGGTAAGTTTCCTCTGAGCACAAATAAATATATTCTGTGTACAAAACTATAACTAACTACTATAGTTAATCTGCAGTAAAAGAGGTAGGAAATATGATCCTCTGTGGTATTCTGAAGGACTTCACAAGGGTTAAAGAGCTCACTGTTAAAGAATACTTGGAACCTTGTCTTTTGTTCTTGCTTCTAGTAGAGACAGATGACTGTTTCAGTTAAGATGGAAAAACAGGTTTGAAAGGGGATGACACTAATAAGTACAGAAAAACAGGTGATGTGCAGAGAGTTGGTCTATAAGCTACATGATTTAGGCTGAAATTCATAAAAGTTCAGGAAAAAACAATGTATAAAATACATTGCTCTTTGCCAGAACTTTGCTGTGATCATTGATGGATACCTTTGATATTCATTAATAATAATATGTCATACTTCCCTTCCTGCCCCATAAATTGTAATAGGTTCCAGAAGTTTGAACTGATGGATGTATTTTGTGAATCTCTTTGTCCATCGCTTACTGATTTCATTGAGCAGTGAGCCATTTGCACCTTGATGAATTCTGACCTTAGATGGAAGTTAGACACACCCACTAACATCTCTGAAGATTGTCCCATGTCTCTCCCTGCCTCTTATGTGAGCTTAAATGCTCTGGAAGAATATAGATGCTTTATTCACACTTTAGCCATGTATTAGTCCTTTCTGAAAATGATGGGACTGGAATCAGTTGAATAAGGACGATATTTCTCCCCTAACTCACCTCTTATCCCCATGTACTGTTTCTTGTAGACTTGTGCGAATTCATTCGGAGACATTAGGATTTCGTCGAAAATGGGGTAATTCGGAGACATTCGGCCAATCCGAAACTCAAGGGTCATTCGGAAAAAATGATCCGACTCCGAACATCCCAGGGCCGAAATTTGTCGAAACTTTCGGAAGTTTCGGCAATCGACACATTTCCAAAAGTTTTGACTACTTTTGACCAGGACTTTTTTGTACTTCCTGTGCGCGCTCAATTACTTTCCATCCATAATTTTCCCTCCATGTCTCTAGTCCAATTCCATTCTCCATTTCATGCACTACTTCCCTCTTTTGTCTGTATTCGAATAGCCTTCTTCGTTTCATGATGGGGGTTGGACTAATGACACAGTCACACAGACAGACAGCCTGCATTTCCTCATTGCGTTGTTGGAGCTCAGAGAGAGAAGAAGAGATTAGAGAGTGTCCAGTTGTTGTGTAGGCAGGCAGGTAGCATTAGGCTAGGCATAGGTAGGCAGCCAGCATTAGTTCTAGTTATTGCCACTGCAAGAGCGAGTAATATTTGTTCCTGTGCAAAATATAAAAAAATATTAGGTATTTGTTCCCATAGCATGTTTATTTTGTGCGCTTCCGCCAGTTCTGTGTTGCAGGGTGTCCCATTAGTGTGACTGTCAGCAGCCGGGCAGCCCTATGCTCACTCAGTGGCGATGCCTGTTGGCTGCCTCAGTGACGTGAATTATGTGATAGTCAAACATTATGCCTATTTTGTATTGTTTATCGCCCACCTAAAGTCAAGACTTGAGTAAATAGGTCTACCATCCCAGATTTGCTAGAGAGGTTTAACAAATACAGGAGGGTGCCCCCTGTACGAAATGAGTCTAAACATTTGGGATCCCTAGTATGAGTGCACGACAGTGCATGATGTGTCCTGAACAGGATTGCTGTGAGGTGTCTCCACCTGGAAGGTGCTGGCCGGGCTGAGCTTCAACATTGTGACAAGTGGCCAACTAAGAGCACCGTGCCAGACTTAATCTGCAGCCATAGCATCACCCCCTCCTACTCTCCGGGTCCCGCTGACTGGCAATAACAGGTGAGTCACTAAGAGATCTGAAGCCTTTCTGGAAGTCCTTTCACTTGGAAAGGGGCTAGGTATTACTTGGGGGAGTTGCCTCGTGTGTAAATAATTTCTAGGTGGGAGATGAATGTGCATCACCTATGTGTTTCCTAACAGTAGTTAGAATACAACTCCCATCATCCCCTGATTATGACGTTGGGAAATGCCCAGCAATTACCATAGAGCCCTGTAGTGCACACTCACGGAAAACGGTGATATTGCTATACTAAGACAATGCTGTATACATGTCAAGCATTTTTTTTTATTTCTCTCCTGTGTTGCACTTCGTTCACAACAGAATGTCTCAATTTTTCTTTTTAACACATTACATCTATCACATTACAATCATTGATGTTTATTCTTGATGTAGTATGAAACACTACAATGTATATACACATAGACTTATCTGATATGAGGGGAAATCAGGATAGGAAAACGAGAGAGAGGAATTTGGGTACTAAAGAGGGACAGTAGGGTAGGAGGCTGGTACCAGAAAATGCAACCTTAATCTTTATCCATGTACTAACATAGAATGTGACATGTAGTTTGTCCATGTTCGAGTCAACCACTTATGTTGAGTAGGATGTGACAGGCATGGGTTTTCGATGTTCGAGCATATGCTAAATTGAATGACAGGCATGGGTTTTCGATGTTCGAGCATATGCTATATTGAAGGACAGGCATGGGGTTTCGATGTTCAAACATGCTAAATTGAAGGACAGGCATGGGTTCTCGATGTTCGACGTTTGCATTGTGACTGGCATCCCATGCTGGAGTAGAGGTGACATGCACAGACTGGCAATGTACGACAATGTCCGTTTTTGGGATGGATCTTTTTCTAAATGCACACCCTGTCTGCAAAGAATGATAGCAGCGTGCACGGAGGCGCACTGCTATAATTTAACCCATGTTAAATTCGGCCGAATAATTCGGAATGGATCAGAATTTCGTTCGAATCGAATAGGCCGAAATTAGGATCATCTGAATTAGAAAAAAAAAAATTGGTCCAAATTCGAATTTTACCGAAAATTTTGCCCGTGCACAAGTCTAGTTTCTTGTATATTAACACATGAATAAGAAAGGATTAATTTTAAAAAGAATCCCCATTTATCCAACAGTGCTGCAGTTTTGTCCCAGAATTGTTTCTATTCTTCTTTTGTGCATAATGCTCTCAGGGCCCTGTGTTCAAAAGAAAATTAATAGAATTCTGGGACAACCCAGCTGTGCCATGGGGAACCAAGTACAAATTCCCCAAATTCCTAATGGTTTCAAAAAGGCTTTTAACACCTTGAACATATTGTAAAGCATCACAACATCGTTCCTTGCAGGGAAGGATTATTGACACCTCTGAAACTGTGTTAAACATTTCATGCATATCACTGTTCTGTACATTGTACCTCTGTGATAAAGTAGATTCAACCCCAACTTCTAGTTGCAGACAGAACTCACAACACAATCACAGTCCCTGCTCTTCACTTGTGCTTTATAATGGGGTGTGGGGGGGGGGGTCAAGAAGCAGAGCAGTGACCAACCAAGGTTTCGATGCAGACACTAATTCTTACATTCCAGGGAGACTTCTCCTCAGTGCAGTCATATGACTGACTGTCACTAGTGGTCCACAGTAAACTCCAACAGAAATCTTCATACAGCTGACTTAGAGGAGCATTTGTACAGTGTACCAACATATTTAACTTAATCATATAAAAAAGCAATATTATGTCATATTAATAAGATATAGCCTTTTAATCTTTAAATAACAGTTACACAGATCACATATAATATAAGGTTGAATTTCAGTTTTCAAACCATAGACAAGATCTGAGAACTTAGAATCCAGGGGTAGAGAGCCAAATCCAGGAATTGTCGGGAAATCTGACAAAGTTTGCAGGTATGTGTACAGCACTGGACCTCAGCACTGAGAATTCCCAAACTTTACATTGCAAAAAAACAATCTAAATAAAGTATTGGGGAGCACAGGAAAGGCCCACCAAGGCTTGAGTCCACCAGGATTCCCTCTATATTCTCTGTCCCATGCTGGTCAACTGACTCTGCTTCAGAGTTTGCAGATTTAATTAGGCTAACACTTAGAGCACACTTGGTGAAAGTAATTATTATCTGCCCCAACTCTGGCATCCCAGACTTAGAAGTCCATATTGTCCAAGAGGTAGACAAATCTCTCCTCTCTATTCTGTGTAACAGCTCCCAGAGTTAGACAACACTGACCGGTCCCTTTGCTCTGCTCAGTTCAGATTGGCTGATGTGATAGGCCCTCCCACCTTAACATTCTCCCTTACACAGAAGAAGAGCACTGAAGAAGCTTCAGTAGCTCATTAGCTTGCTTTGGTCAGAGCTCTTTTTCATGCCTCTGCATAGTCTCTCCCAAGATCTCTACCTTCTCTCTGTCAACATTATAATCTCTGAGAGAGGAATCTGTACTGTATTCATAATGTTTTGTGACTCCATGTGTTTGTTTATCAGCTAATTGGTATCGCCCTTATGAGTTAGATCAGTAATGTACTGTAACACTTTGCATGCCTTTGTGCCAATGAGTGCATGCAGTTATTTTTCAAATGTATAAATATACAGGGACATGAAGGTTAAATAGACCAGGAAGTGAGATGGGCATCAACATATGAAGAGACTAATTGGTAAAAGATTCTTAGGGACCATCCTACAGATAAGTAGAACCATATATGCCAACATTCAAGGATAGTCCTAAACCAGCATGGATATTGGGCTGGATATCCAGATAACGGCTACTCAGCCAATGCCCCAGTTCTATATGACACAAAATATATGAGAAGAAAATGAAACAGAGCTCTGAAGACCAAATAGATGTCAACATCATCACTAAATATTTTAATTATTTCTACCTATTATACAAACTTCAGGTCCATTTTTGTACTGTAACCTCCAGTCCTTTATCCTATATATAGCATGCTCTGTGATTCAGTCTTTATATTAATTTCTAACTCTGCATTGCCCTATAAATTACATACTCTGAAGGTTCAGTCCCCTGTTGATTGCTCAATATATGGTGAGTATTAATAAAATCCATTATGCATTAATTATTATACACTAATTAAATGCTGCCAACTGTCCATCTTTAACAAGTTCGCATGTTGAGAGGTATACATAGCAGGTGTCTATAATGCACATTTCTTTGATCTACTTTTAAATATCTGGAGATCTACAAGGTCAGTACTTTGACATATTATTGTAAAGTGCTCAGAAGAGGAGCCAAGATATTACTAATTTAGACAAAGTCCATTTAGGACATTGTTTACATTAGTCACATCTGAAAAAGCACAGTCACCTCATGCAATTTCAAGCTGGAAAAATGTCAAATCTGGCTCCCAATAAGCTAAAGTTGATGAAGCAGTCATTGTCAGATTTGGAGCCAAAGTGACATTGAAAGTCAGAGTCAGCAATATAATAACTATTCTTCCCAAATCCAGGGATATTCTGATTTTATCTTGAGTCAATGAACCCCAAAATGCTCTCCAAAAGATGTTTATCTGTCATAATTTAATGGCTGGAATTAAAAATATACTCTCCACCAGAATTGTTTGGGAAATTTTCCCCAGAGTTTAATTTGACTGTAATGTAATTGACCTATAGTTAGTTACAGTAGTTTGAAAATAGGCATAAAATGAAACTGAACGAATCCCTCCCTAATTAAACCATCCTAACTCATCCCAACTATTTAATATTTCAATGAAACAGATATGTTTTAATAGCTGGAATAGTCAGTCCCAAGATTTGGCAGGAAATTAACATCAAGCCCATATGCAACAGTGTTTTAATGGTTAAATAACATGTAAACTTGAGAGATGCACTGAAGAAAACAAGCTGGCAGGGAATACAATGCATTCAAGACTTCAGTACCAATCAGATGGATTCTGGTGAAGCTAGAAACACACTGATGAAACACACTGGATAGATTCACTATGCTGTGATAAAGAGGTGATAAAGGGGAGATGACTTCTCCAGTTTATCATTTCTCCAATTCCTATGTTATTTTATGGAGCCTATGCACTAAGATTTCTTCAGTTTTGGAGATCTTAGTGCATAGACTTTATGGGACATATCGTCTTGGGGCTGCTTCTGGGGCATTTTTTTTGGCTGCTTCTGGGGCATGTCGTCTTGGGACTGCATCTGGGGCATTTTTTTTGGCTGGTTCTGGGGCATTTTTTTGGCTGCTTCTAGGGCATTTTTTGTCTGCTTCTATAAAAATTCAGCATTTTTCACACTTAGGTTTCAATGTTGATGTGGATTTCAAGCACAGTATAGGAGAACATTTACAAAACTACATTGATTAATGTTCAGTTGCTTTTTCTGAGTACAGCAATACCCCATATGCATAGGTTTGTCAGGGGTTGGGGAATCTACTGGGCCCAGTTGGTAATAAGCACGTTCCATTTTCAGACATGGCATTTTTACAGCTTGCTTAACTGGTGCATTCTGTATTATTTGGGGTGTTAAGCAATGTTGTAATTAATATTTTACACCCAAAATATATTTTTTAGTAAGGAATACAACCCTGGGTTTTAGTCTAGGTGCATTTTGGCATTTTTTTCTCAGTCATTTTACCACCAATCCCTCCCAAACCTGCAGTAAAAAAGAAAACCCTATATTTTCACACCTATATTTCGGTGTTGATGTGGATTTCAAGCACAGGATATTTGGAGATTTGTATAAATGCATTGTCCACAATTCAACTACATTTTCTGAGTATGGCAATGCCCCATATGCATAGGTTTGTCAGAGTTTGGGGGATTTACTGGGTTCAGTTGAGAACATGCACATTTCCATTTTCAGACATGGAAAAAACAGGGTTGTTCCCATTATATTTTCATAGTCTTAGATCTAAGGAGGGATGTGTTTTGGAGAAAAAAAATAGGATATTTCAGGGGGAAAGTGTGGCCAAGTAATTAAACTACAGAATTACTGCATTGCACGTAAGTGATACTGTTTGAAACAGTCACAAATGCAGAGCCCAGGTTTTGTAGGGCAATCAGGACAGTAAAAGGTGGTTTCTGTCCGTTTGCCATTGGCGTAGCACAACCTGCAGTGTTTCTGTGGATTACTCTTTTGGGGGTTGGGGGGATTTAAATTCAAAGTGTCCTAAACTGGGTCTCTGATGTAAAACTGCTGTTTCCTCTTCAAACAAAAAACTGGAAATGACATGCATTTGGAACTGTAAAAAAGTGATTTTTTTGAGTGGGGTTTGCCAATTTAAAAATTATATATTAATTATAAACTGCAGTCTGCATCAGGAAAATAGCAACCTTTTTATACCAGACCCTAGATTTTCTCATGGTGAGGTAAGGCTGCATGAGTTGATCACAAAGATCAACACCCCCCTTGTGTTTATTGTAGTTTCTGATGCAGAATGGTTTCCTGAGGACCGTGCCACGGACAGAGACTGCCACAATTCCCTCGTCATGTATAGTTGTCAGCATGTACATGTCCTTTTTGTCTCTAAACTTGATTGCCAGCAGCTCCTCTTGGCACAAAGCTAAGGACGTTCCATTTTGTAGCTTGCAGTTTATCATTTGTTTGGGCATCTCCTTACAATTTCTCCTAATAGTGCCACAGGCCACAGTGTCAAAATAAAAAAGTGACTTGAATAAAAGGGGGCTTGTATAATAGTTATCTACAAATAATTGGTATTGTTTATTTAATAGGGGGAAATAAGATCCCAAACAATTTTGCCGTTGGTTCCCAGATATTCAGGGCAACCAGGAGGATAAAGCTGGCTGTCCTTTCCCTCATAAATGCGAATAGCATAAGTGTATCCTGTGGCGCTTTCACACAATTTATAAAATTTGACACCAAACTTGGAGTGCTTGGAGGTGATATATTGTTTAAAGCCCAACCTTCCCTTATATTTCATTAAGGACTCATCAACAGATATTTGTTTTTGGGGGGTATAGTTTTCAGAAATTTTTTTTGCAAATAAGTTATAAGGGGGCGAATTTTATACAGCCTGTCATACTGGGGGTGATCTTTGGGGAGGCACAGGGTGTTATCGTTGAAATGCATGAAGAGCAAAAGCATTTCATAGCATCTCCTGCTCATTTTTTTCCCCAAAATGGGGGTAACACATACAGGATTTTTGCTCCAGTATGACTTGATGCTTGGCTTTTTAATTATCCCCATAGCCATAGTTAGGGCCCAGAATAGCTTGAATTCAGCAACATCTGTGGGGTACCATGATTGCTGCTTAGAAACATTGCATGTGGGATTGGCTGCAATGTATTGGGCTGCATAAATATTTGTTTGTGCTACAATCTCCCCCAAAATGTCTTCCCCCCCAAAAATAAATAAAAAAACTGCTCCTTGTTAAAACCGGCCACATCTACATTTAATCCTGGGCTGCCTGTGAAATTGGGTATTTCTGGACTTAATCCCACTGGTGGTACCAATTCTGTAGACTCTGGATGAGGGGCAGGCCCTGTGGCAGGTCTTTGATCATGTCTTGGGGCAACTCTTAGGGTATGTCTTAGGGTGGCTACTGGGGCATGTTGTCTTGGGGCTGCTTCTGGGGCATTTTTTTTGGGCTGATTCTGGGGCATTTTGTTTGGGCTGCTTCTGGGGCATGTCGTTTTGGGGCTGCATCTGGGGCATTTTTTTTGGCTGCTTCTGGGGCATTTTTTTGGCTGCTTCTAGGGCATTTTTTTGGCTGCTTCTAGGGCAACTCTTGGGGCAATACGCCTCTTCTTAGAAGATGGCCCAGCATGATCACTGGAGCTATCCCTGTCACTCTCTGTGAACTGGGAGATGTCAAAATCAGAGGCAGTATCTGTGGCTTCTGAATCATAAGCCAAAAAGGCGTACGCCTCTTCAGCAGAATATAAATGCTGTATTTTAATCTACGTACTCTAATCTACGTTTCTAAATAGCTTCTAACTAAACCTACCTACCGTAATTGTTTCTAAATAGCTACCCACCCACCCAAGTCCCTATTCCTACGTAAATACTTAAACGCAATAGCACTTACTCCTTCTGTATCAAGCCTACCTTCCTCTAGACTGTAAGCTCTCACGAGCAGGGCCCTCTGATCCTCCTGTTCTACACATCTGATTGTACTATTTAATACCTCTGTATGTCTATTCCCCAATTGTACAGCGCTGCGGAATTAGTTGGCGCTATATAAATAAAGAATAATAATAATAATAATAATAATACTATATGTATATTTTTTTTGTTTATTGTTTTATCCCTAAACCTTACAGTAACCCACATCAACAGTAACCCTACCTAACTTAACCCAGTCACTTTTCCTACAATAAAGCTATACATTTTTTTTTGTTTGTTTTTTTGGGGAGGTTTTCTTCTGTGCCTAACTCTAACCCTAAACCTTACCCTAACCCATGTCAGTCCTAATCCTACCTAACTTAACCCAAACAGTCACTATTCCTACAATAAAACAATTTTTTATTTTTTGTTTTTTTCTTCTGTGCCTAACTCTAACCCTAAACCTTACCCTAAACCTTACACTAACCCACGTCAACCCTAATCCTACCTAACTTAACCTAAACAATCACTATCCCTATAATATAACTTTATTTATTTATTTATTTTTTGCCTAACTCTAACCCTAAACCTTAACCTAACCCACGTCAACCATAATCCTATATATAGTTACTATACCTACAATAAAACTATATATATATATATATATATATATATATATATATATATATATATATATATAGTTTTACAAAATCCTAATCTTTAAACTTAAATTCTGTACTAAATCTTACCCTAACCCACGTACGCTCTAAACCTACCTATCCGCACTAAACCTACCTACCTAAACTACCTAAAAACCCTATATATTTTAATAAATGCAATTTTTATTAAAAAAAATCTGACCTAAATTCAACACTAAACTTACCTTAACCTACATACCCTCTAAACCTACCTAGCCCACTAAAATTACCTAACTAACCTATTAAATTACCTAAAAATTAAAAAAAAAAAAAAATAATAAAAAAAAAAGGAATTTCAATGGGAGGGGGGGTGGCAAAAAATACCACAGATCAGCAGAAGCTGATCTGCAGCACTTGATCACTAAAATGAGTGATTGGGGGTGGAGGGGAATCAATTGATCACTGTATTATAGTGATCAATTGAAAAAAAAAAAAAGAGATTTTTTTGTTAACTTTGTTGCAAGCCTGCAACACTGGAACACTTCAGTAACGATCTCTCTGTCTCTCTTCTCCTCGGATTTGTGTCTGAGGAGGAGAAAGACAGAGAGATGTGACAGAAGCAGTGTTTTGAAAACACTGCTTCTGTCATATGCGGTCTAATACATGTGATTCACTAAAATCGGGAATCACATGTACAAACAAACGGGGTAATGGCCGAAACTAGATGCTCCGATATTGGAGCACCTAGTAACAGGCAGCCCGCGTTTCTCCCATCGTGCACAGTGGCGGCGATGGGAGAGTTAACCCTTCCCGTGCCAGGACCGTCAATGGTCCTTAAGTGCAGGACCAGCGTGACGGTCCTGTCATGTCAATGGTCCTTAAGGGGTTAAGTAAGATTAAACTATTAATCTGTTGTATAAAGTTGCATTAGATTCTGCATTTTCCTTGTGAAATGTCTTCCTACACAACCTAGTATCCTGTTTGTTTTTCCCACAGTACTGCTGCATTACTTGTCTCATTTAAATTGTAATATATAACTACTCCCAACTGTCTTATATTATTGTTGTGTGCAGAGTACGTTTAAGTCTATATTCCACCTTACGGTATTTCATGTCATATTTGTTATTTAGCAATTTGTGGGAAACTGCTTTTAGATTGCATTTTCATGTACAGTCCTCATGTTTTAAAATAATCTCTCATTTGAATATATTCCCTATCAGAATATTGTCCATCTTGTTACATATCTCCTTGCCATTTGCAAAAGCAGCACCTTCTCTTGAACACTATTGGCAATATAACAAATAAACATAATAAATTGAACAGGTTATAGCACTGATCCCTGTCTCTCAATGTATTCCAGTAACTACAACGGGCTGTCTTCCTCTCTTTCCATCAATGCCTTATCCAATCAATTACATTTGAAGTACCAAACAACACAGCTTCTGAATTAGAATTCTATGCTGCATATATTTCATGTAAGCTGAAATACTTTACAGCCCCATTCATTTATTATATAGTCAAAAACTTCAATACAATTTGTTTAACAAGACTTTCCTGTAGTAAATCCATACTGACAAGTATCTTGCAAGTTTATAGATTATGCATATGCAACAATTATTTTATTTCAAAGCAGTTCCCATAAATTGGTGTGAGAATCACAAACCTTTAGTTGCCAGAGTCTTCCCTACTACTCTTTTTGTAAATTGAGACTTTGGGGGCAGATTAATTAAATGGATCTATTTAAACAGCTTACCTTGTGATTTTTGATTTGTAAACAGGTTAATAGTTTTAGAGACTTTTGCTTTTGTCCAGAAAAGTATTTCTCTCTACCTTCTTAGGCTGCTAAAATCAGATTCCACCAAAGGTGTAGACTAAACTGATAAAGACGAATAATCATTCAAATCCTTTCACAATCCATGGAATTTACACACATATTTAAACCTTTCTAATAAATACCTGTCAAGCTTGGATGTCAAAGAAACCTATACTTAATAGCCAGGAATTAATTCAGTGCCCTTGAGAAAAGTAACATTATTACACCTCTATTTTTGCCTCCTTTTAATATACATTGACTTATTTGTACCATTCAATATCCCTTTAAGATTTTATTTTCATTGTAAACAGAGTTTAGTCTTTTCAAAGTCATATCAATTTGGATTTACATGCGTTATTTTCTGTTTATATATTGTTAAAAATAAACAGCTTACCATTTAGAAATAGGAATATATTGTCCTTCAATTATTCTAATAGGAAGAATTGGCAAGAAAGATCAATATGTGGTATAAGGCATTCTTTTTCAGATTTGAGAAGTTAAAAATTGTAATGTTGGAATTGCAGTAGTGAACAAAATGACCTTCTAGTAAAGATAATGGTTTGTAAGAGCTTAGGAAAGTCACTTCATCCTGCTGTGCCTAAGGTGCCAATTTGTGAGACAGGAATATATTCAGAACAGATTTATTGTTATGTCTGTGGGTACCATCACAAAAACAGATAAGATGTCACTGGGACTTATAGAGGTGCAATTCTGGGGCAAACAATATCTGTTGGGAGAAATAAAAATTTCTATTAATTTTAAAAGATGCTTTTAATGCTTTGATTGCTAGAGGGTTCTGAAGGCTTTGCAAAGCAATATGTTTGAGACCCATCTTGCATTCAGTGCATTAAAATCCATTTATCTCTTTAATCCAATGCGGAACACAGGAACCATGGAGTAAAGTAACGTTCTGCAGGAACAAAGGCCACTTGCCTAAAAGGATCTCAGGAGATGGAGACTCCCTCCCTACTCCACTTTACACCCACCAGACATGCTCATCTCAGTTGTAAAACTGACCTCAATGGAGGTACATCAAGGTAAATATTCTCTTAGCCTTCTTTTTAGTTTTTCTCTGTAGCTTATGTGGACCTATGTAAGCTCCTAGTCCTGACCCCCTAGTATATATATCTACATTATAGGACATAGGTATAAATATATACTGTCCCTATATATTCCCTAGGACCTATATTAATCCCTTATGCAGCTTGTCTTATTCAGCAGTGCAGAAATGCTCATGCAAGACAAAAAAGTGGGGGGGAGTAGACAGCGCAAAGAGCGATCTAAGTGCAGTAATATTTTATTAATACATAGCATTTTCAGTCATAGAAACATATTGGCATCAACCAAAAAGGATAAAATATGCACATGTGATAATAACTTGTGTAAGTTAAAAAATGAGATATAAAACAACAGTATTAAAACAATACATCTACGTATGTATACTTCAGGACATGAGGCAAACAGTCAATAAAGATAGATATAGGAGGTAGTGAGGCACTGGGGGACCGTTACTTATATGTGTGTAATATGAGAGTGTTTGGTTTGGGGGGATAATTGAGTTTCTGCAGAGAATAGACTTTTAAGCATGAGGCTGAAAACACCAAGGACAGTCTTATAGGACTCTCAATATAGCATCTGTGAAAGGTAGCCGCTTACATTGACGAATGAAAACAGTGTTGCTCCAGACATTTAGTAAAGGGTGGCCCCTTACTTGATATTCCTGGTGAGTCTCAGCAAATCAACCAGGTTCTGAGAGTCCTCATTCGAATCGGGTGTTTCTCCACGTATATGTCCGTTTCTATATTTGGTCTCGTTTCTCCCCCTTCCACGATCCAGTAGATATACCAATCACACAACGGCTTTCCAGGCTTCACTGCTCCTCCTCGTGTCACTTCAACGCCTTTCGGCGTGCTTTTTGCACCTTCTTCTGGAAGTGTATGGCTCTTGTGACTTATCCTAATTTATCCCCTAAACCACCAATCATTCTTCTCCTTTTTTTGTTTATAGAAAACAAGTGAAAAGAAAAACATTGTAGTCTTATGATCATTGTGTAGAGTGTATCCCCCTATCGGCATACAATATGAACCTTCAGTGAAACACAATTCCTAATACAGGGCTGTCTATATGGCAGAAATGTTTTGTAGCTGTGAGATCACCATGTCTTGCATAGGGTTAAACATATTGTTTGTATTTGGATGGGCATGTCCTATACAGACAATTTCAAGTATAAATCATTCTTGTCACGGTTTTCAGACAAAATGGACAGACACGAATATAAGATATAAATCCACCTTTATTTAATAAATACAGTAATAATAATGTAGCCCACACAGAACCCCAGACAAATGTAAATAGGACCCAAGGTCCCTCCGGAGCTGCACACTGTGCTTTGCACTGCACTACTTCAGGGAATAGGCTCAAGTGGGACAACAGAAGAATGGTAGAATATATGAAACTCACCACTTGGTCTGTGAACGGAGGCAACAGAGAGCAAGAGCAGACCAGAGCCAGGAGGCACGGAGACTACAGGTCAGGTAAGCAAGTAGTGTAGGGAGCGAGTAGGCAGCCAGAGTCACAGGTCAGGCAAACCGGGGACTACATAGAGTGAGAGTCACCAGGCCACTGGTCAGGTAACCGGAGACAATGCTGAGCGAGTAGGAGCCAGGGCCACTGGTCAGACAAACCGAGGACTACAAGAAGCGATAGTAACCAGGCCCTCAGGAAAGGCAACAGGAGGCTACACTGAGCAGGTAGTAGCCAGGGCCACTGGTCAGGCAAGCCGAGGACTACAAGGAGTGATAGTAATCAGGCCCTCAGAAAAGGCAACCGGAGGCTACACTGAGTGGGTAGTAGCCAGGACCACTGGTCAGGCAAGCCGGGGTCATACACAGAGCGAGTAGTCAGCTAGAGACACAGGTCAGAACTGATGTGGGTAGTCAGACAAGCTGGGGTCATACACAGAGAGGATTCTCAGATAAGCACAGATTAAAAAGGAGCACAAGAGTAACTAACAGGAACACCACGTAAGGGCAATGACTCCCAGGCCCAGGGAGGTTTATAAAGGAGCAGGAAAAGGCTGTACCCAATTAGGTCACACAGAATAGGCCCATAAACAGGCATCCTAACCAGTGCCTGTTTCATGATGAAACAATGCAGAAGTGGCCGCAACTATGCCGGCCGACACACCACAGAGGAAGGAAGCACAGGCTAACTAGGCCTCTAAGGTAGACTGTGATAATTCTTTATTTCTCCAAAATAAAGATTTTTTATTTGTCTTAGGATATGAGTCCTTATTGTTATTGATTATAAAGTCTCACATTTTGCTCCGTCGCCCGTGGCTCTCGCGGCGGTTCGGGCCAGTTCGCACATGCGCGCCCTATTGTAACCGCCGCTTCCAGGTCTCAGCGTCAGGTCGCGGCGTGACGTCAGGCGCTTCCTCTCCCATAAAGCTCGGGCAGAACTGTATCTCGGGGCTCTGTTATTGAGCTCTACGCCAGAGGTTTCATCCTTTGGCTCCTACTCTCTTCCAGCCTTCTAGTTGTGGAAGCTTTGGTCTTCTTCCAGCTCCTTCTGTTCTCTCCTGATTCCTCCATCAGCATTTCCTGGGAGTTCTCTTGGCTTCTGGGTTCCTTGTTTAAGATTCTACCCCGCGGTTTCGGGCCCTCCTTCTTTTATATTATTTCAGCCACCTGCTACCCTCTGAGCTCTACCTAGCTCTGAGAAGTTTTCAGTTGGCTTACATTTCCTATATTTCTCTACAGTCGTTTAACAGAATAACAGAACCTATATTATTGAAGATGGAACCCGGTAAACTGCTGGAGGCGCTTAATTCCCTGGGAAGTCAGATCACTACCTTGACGCAGTCTGTACAGGAACTACAGACGAATCAAAGCCTGTTGCAGCAACAGCTACGCGATCTGCAGCCTACTGTTTCTCCCCCTCCCCCCACACCCAGTCCTAGGGGACCTTCTGAACTTGGAGGTGAGTCCCAACACCTCCCAGAACCCAGGCTACCCTTGTCTGACCATTTTGATGGGGATCGGTCTAAATACTGGTCTTTCATTACCGCTTGTGAATTGCTGTTCACCTTAAACCCCTACACCTATTCAACGGATTTCATCCGGGTCCGAACCGCCATCACCCTGTTATCTGGAGAACCCCAGGCATGGGGCCATCATCTACTGCAGACTAATAGTCCTTTGTTGTCCTCCTGGTCCTCTTTTCAAGAAGCTATGGAAGCTCTTTATGATGATCCTTTCAGAACCGCCTCAGCCCAGACGTCGCTACGTACCCTCTCTCAGGGATGGCGGCCTGCTGAGGATTACGTGCTTGAGTTCTGTCGCTTGGCTAGTGATTCCCAATGGAACGAGGTGGCCTTATTCGATCAATTTAGGCATGGGCTTTCGGAGTCTCTCAAAGACTAACTGGCTAGGACCAACCTACCCACAAGACTGGAGGATCTTATCCGTCTGGTGATTCAGATAGACAGATGACTTAGGGAGAGACAGCGTGAGCGTTTCACGTTCTCCTTAGGTCCTACACGTTGCACTACGTTCCCTTCTAACAATGCGCCTGAATCCGTCCCAGTGCCCTCAGAGGAACCCATGCAGGTTGGAGCTATGAGGGGTCCTCTCCCGAAGGCCGAGAAAGAACGTCACTGGACTCTAGTCCTCTGCTTTATTGCGGTAGCAACAATCACCTCCTCAGAGGCTGCCCGATATGGCCACCTACTCCCTCAGGTATGCCACCTTGCACCACCATTGATATTCCTACTGTGTCACGTGCTTCCTTGTCTAACATGTCCATTCCTGTTACTTTACAGTGGGGTGATCACCGTAGTGAGATAACTGCCCTGATAGATTCAGGGGCTAGTGGGTGCTTCATGAGTCAAGAGACCGTTACGTCATTGGGTATCCCTCTGCAAGAAAGAAGTCATCCTCTCACTGTTCATATGGCAGATCAACGCCCATTACAATCTGGCCCTATTCAATTTGAGACTAAACCCCTGATCTTGCACACCTTTTCCTCTCATAAAGAAAGTATTAGTTTTGACATACTTCCGTCCCTATTATTTCCTGTGGTCTTGGGTTTTCCTTGGTTGTGTCTGCATGACCCTCATATCATCTGGTCCTTTTCTGATATTGCCTTCTCTTCACCATACTGTAAGACACACTGCCTTCCCTCTGAAAATCTGACTCTTATGTCGCTTCCAGCGGCACCAGCCCTTCCAGAACACTACCAGTCCTTTACCGATGTTTTCGATGAGGTTCAGGCTGCCACTCTGCCCCCTCATCGTTCTTATGACTGCCCTATTGACCTTCTGCCTGGGGCGGCCATACCTTTAGGGCGAATTTATCCTCTATCCTCTATCCAGACCGGAGGCCCAGCATCTAAAGGCATACATTACAGAATATCTCCAACGGGGCTTTATCCATCCATCCACATCCCCTGCTGGAGCTGGAATTCTTTTTGTCCCAAAGAAGGATAGAGGGCTACGACCCTGCATAGACTATAGAGACCTGAACAAGATAACAATAAAGAACCGCTACCCTCTTCCACTCGTCCCAGAGTTATTGGAACGGATCTCTTCAGCCACCGTCTTCACCAAGATTGATCTACGGAGTGCTTACAACTTGGTGCGAGTGAGGGAGGGGGATGAATGGAAGACAGCTTTTCGTACAAGGTATGGTCATTTCGAATACACGGTGATGCCTTTTGGCCTCTGTAACGCTCCAGCCACGTTTCAACGTTTTGTTAACAATGTATTCAAAGACCTCATAGATCGTTTCCTCGTTATCTACCTTGATGATATTTTAATCATCTCCTCTACTATGTCCAAACACAGACAACATGTAGCTACAGTACTATCTCATCTCTGAACACATGGGTTATTTGCCAAGGTAGAGAAATGTATTTTCGAGACTCAAGAGTTCCTTGGTTTTCATATCACTCCAGGCTGCATCAAAATGAGTCCACAGAATGTATCCGCTGTTTTGCAATGGCCTAGACCTACGGAAAAGAAGGCTATACAGCGGTTTATCTGCTTTGCCAACTTCTATAGGAGGTTTATCAAGAATTTCTCACACCTCATACTACCCCTTACCAAGTTAACCAAAAATAATGTACCGTTTCACTGGTCCCAAGAGGCAGAACAGGCCTTCGAGACCCTCAAGAAAGCCTTCACGCAAGCACCCGTTCTCCTCCAACCTGAGCCAACCTTGCCTTTTTTCCTCTAAGTGGATGCCTCCAATACTGCCACGGGAGCAGTTCTTTCTCAGCGTGCCAGACCCAAAGGAGCACTTCATCCAGTGGCCTATTTTTCCAAACGTCTGAGCCCTGCAGAACAAAACTACGATGTAGGTGATAGGGAATTATTGGTTATAAAATTAGCTCTAGAGGAATGGCGCCATCTGCTGGAGGGAGCAGAGAACCCAGTCATGGTCTTTACGGACCATCGAAATCTAGAGTACTTGACATCTGATCGTCGGCTTCGGCTCATCCAAGCACGCTGGGCTCTGTTCTTCTCTAGGTTTCCCCTTCTAATTACCTACAGACCGGGAACCAGGAACGGAAAGGCTGATGCTCTTTCTCGTCTACACAGTTCGATAGATTCCCCAGTCATGACTCCTGATACTATACTGCAACCTCATCACTTCCTTACCATTTCCAGTGCAATAATGGATAATCTACGAAAGGCGACCAAACCATCACCCGTTCTGGTACAGAGATATGCGCTAACCGTCAAAGATGGCCTACTCTATCACCGGGATCACATCTTCGTTCCATACTCATCCCGCTTAGATATTCTACGACAGTTCCATGATGTACCTATGGCTGGTCATGGCGGCATAGCCAAAACCCTGGAAAACATCCAAAGATATTTCTGGTGGCCCTCTTTACGGGTCGATGTTGAGAAATATGTGACCACCTGTGACACTTGCCAAAGAGCTAAGAGCCGTCATACGAAACCCCCTGGACTCCTCCAACCCTTGCCGACTCCTGTAGGACCCTGGAAGGAGTTATCAGTCAATTTTATCATAGACCTGCCACCGTCCAACAAATATAACACCATCATGGTTGTTGTGGATTGTTTTACTAAGATGGCTCATTTCGTACCTTTAACAGGAGTACCATCAGCCGTTCTCACAGCCGAGATGTTTCTCCACCATATATTCCGGTTGCATGGGATCCCACATACCATCGTCTCCGATCGAGGGTCCCAATTCACTTCCAGATTTTGGAAAGCCCTTTGTGCCAACCTAAAGATTAAAAGCAACCTATCCTCTGGGTATCACCCCCAGACAAATGGTCAGACTGAAAGGACAAATCAAACCCTAGAACAATACTTGCGATGCTTCACCTCTCATCTCCAAGACGACTGGTCTCAATTACTCTCACAAGCCGAGTTTTCCTATAACAATCAATATCACAGTTCAATCAAAATGTCTCCTTTCTTCGCTGCTACCGGAGTACACCCCAATACCCTCCCTGATCTACCTCCTTCTTCTGCTGTTCCCGAGGCTAATCAGCGGGTTCTAGAGCTCCAGCAGCTACATAAGGAACTAAGGGTGGTATTACAACGTGAGCAGGAATCCTACAAGGCACAAGCAGACAAACACCGGGCACCTAGCCCTCTGTATCAAGTCGGCGATAAGGTCTGGTTGTCTACAGCACATGTCCGGCTGTCCTACCCTTCATGTAAATTGGGACCTCGCTTCTTGGGCCCATTTTCAGTGTCACATGTTATCAGTCCCTCTGCCTACCGTCTGGATTTACCTAAGTCCTTTAGGATCCACCCCACCTTCCACGTGTCTCAATTAAAACCTTGGACCCCTAGCCCGTACCCGGACAGACATCCGTCCTGCCCTCCTCCGCTGCTTATTGACAACGCTGAAGAATACGAAGTACAACAGATCTTGGATTCCCAGATACGTCGGGGGCGTCTCGAATATCTGATCCAATTACGCGGTTACAGTCCTGAGGAGCACTCGTGGGAACCTCTCGCCAACATTCATGCCCCTCCCTGTCTTCAGGACTTCCACACCGCTCATACTGACCGCCCAGCGCACATGTCCATCCGGAGGCCGTCTGTTCGGGGGGGGGGGTAGGTCTCACATTTTGCTCTGTCGCCCATGGCTCTCGCGGCGGTTCGGGCCGGTTTGCGCATGCGCGCCCTATTGTAACCGCCGCTTCTGGGTCTCAGCGTCGGGTCGCGGCGTGACGTCATGCACTTCCTCTCCCATAAAGCTCGGGCAGAACTGTATCTCGGGGCTCTGTTATTGAGCTCTACGTCGGAGGTTTCTTCCTTTGGCTCCTACTCTCTTCCAGCCTTCTAGTTGTGGAAGCTTTGGTCTTCTTCCAGCTCCTTCTGTTCCCTCCTGATTCCTCCATCAGCATTTCCTGGGAGTTCTCTTGGCTTCTGGGTTCCTTGTTTAAGTTTCTACCCCGTGGTTTCGGGCTCTCCTTCTTTTATATTATTTCAGCCACCTGCTACCCTCTGAGCTCTACCTAGCTCTGAGAAGTTTTCAGGTGGCTTACATTTCCTATATTTCTGTACAGTCGCTTAACATAAAGACATTTTTTATTTATTTTTTGTTGTGGCCATTATTTAAGAAAAAATGGTTATACTCCCTTTTTAGGCACTTCCTGTTATTAAAGATCAAAAGAAGACCCAGTGTAGTCTTCTATCTACATTTACATATGTGCATTTTAGATCTAAAAACAGCGGGTACTGTTAATCAAAATGTAAATTGACCAGTATCCTTATTGCATGGATCATGGAAGTGAATTATTCCTTTTAAGATTGCATCCTTGTATAGGAAAAAAATGATAAGAATGCAGTTTTTTAAGGTAATTTTAAAATAATGTAGTATAATCCTTTATATGTTATGTTATTTGTGACACAAATCTTTTACAGATAATTGGTACCTTTTTAACTAGCAATTTCTTTATAAGAAAATCCTTATCATTTTTTTCATATCTGCTACATTCAGTGTAACCTTTTTTTAAAAATAACTTTTAAAATAATAGTTAGCATAGCTACAGGCTTACAGAAAGAAAAACCTAAAAAATATTAGTTCTGTGAGCTTACAGAAAGTTAAACATTCAAAATATTACAACAAGGCTATTCTTGAATATAATTGATTGACAGCTTCAAACAAGGATATCCGTGACAAATTTCTTTAGCCCTGGCTTGAAAAAAACAAACCCTTAAAAAAATGTATGCCTACTAGTCTAGTGTCAGCAGTGCTAGATGATGGTGACACAGGAGGATTAAGCTGCTGCATGGAACTGAGATCATCAGAACTGATATAAGATACATTGGTACAATTATGCTTTCATTTGTCACTAGTCCTAGTGTTGCTGAGACAGCAACAACACCACAGCCAATTACAATATGCTTTTCCTCCTGTATCTCCTCTAAAATCATTGGTGTGATAGAATACTATTTTTCTCTTGAGAGTAGGAAGGATCTGTGCCTGTCATCAGCAAAAGAAATGTCCAATGTGTGTGCAATGAAACAATGTGAAATAGAGGAAGGACTTGGAAGTAGCTCAACAATTCACATTATGCTCTTATAGTAAGCAACAGGCACAACTGCAACCAAACACCTTAATGCCTAGGTCAGCACTGTAAAACCATCTCTCAAGAAATCAAGTACTGTTGTCACTATAGCCTTTGTTAGCTCCTCTAAGAGCACATGATGTCAAGAATACTTAATAACAAATAATGAATCCCCCCTGCCACCAGCTTAGCATATTCAGTGATATGGAATATCTGCAGATGTTACCTGATACCCTGCATCCAAGTACTCCCCACCACATTGGGGACAATACCTCCTCCACCAACTAATAGGGAGTATGTAGATGTGAGCAAAAGAAGATGACGATGAAGCAGGTGTTACTCTCATCATCAAACTTTCAGGCTGGGTTTTTCTTCTTATTTATCATATTTTTGCCACCATTCTTTGTGCCCTTGGGGAGGGAGAAGGGGCACAGTGACTATGACTCTCAATTTCTTTTTTTAAGTTTTGACTTTCACATTCTTAGCATAAACATTGTGGTGCCTATGTTGCACATGCTTTATGAGTCCAGATGTGGAAAGGTGTGCTCCCTCATTTCCCCTTTTCCCTACCTTATCACACATAGTGCATATTGCAGTCGATGACTGCACTGTGCCTGCTCCAAAGGAAAAATATTCCCACATCCATGATTTCAATGTGGCTAGAGGTGGAGAAGAATGGCCTTCTACCTTGACTGACTGGGGCAAGTGATGTTACTTCTGCATTAGCATCAGCACTAGAGCTAGGACTAGGAGTATAGGTGGCAAGTGGAGCCTCTCCTATTTCTGTGGTCTGTGGCATACTCCCCTGCTCATCATCATCCCACCGCATTTGACAGCTGAACATCTGCCTCTAACAACTCAGTGGCAAATTCCTGGATGTCACTGCTGGTGGTGGTGGTCGATGCCCATCCTCATTTGCATCTCTTTCTCCCATTCCTTATCGCTTTCCTCCAAAAACTCTCTCATTCTCTGCTCTATACCAGCTGCTCCACCATCACCTTCACTCTAATCACCACTCTTGCTGCTCTATGGGGCTGGTTTAGGAAGACTAGTGTGATAGAGGATCCCATGCTTTCACACTTGAAGTAGCTGCTAGCCAGTTCCACATTCTTCAATATACTTCCCCAGAAGGACAATGTCTTGGGCTGGGTATCATTGTGTCAGGGGTATGTGGGCTTCCTTTTACACATGCTGCTGACTTCTCTTATACGTCTGTATCAGCAACATCAGGGGCATAAGGGTTTATCCAGTTTCTCATGCTGTTCATTTAAAACAATATTTTTATAACTTTGATTTTCATTTCTCTCTCTCTTTCTGCCATCTTCCACTTTGTCTGCTATTCTATCTACACCAAGCTGCATGGTGGGAAATTCTGTTTTTTTTTGTAATATGGGGGCAGGACATTTTTACTCCATTAGAAAACATAGGCGGGAAATCTGTGGTGTTAGAGAAACCTGATAATCGATGGGTTTCTCCATGGGTGAGAAATTCCCATGTGAAAATCAGAAATCTATTCTGTTCTGTTTTTATTTAGATCTCCCATTGACCGACCCAACTTGCATCCTTTATTTCTGACTGCTTAGTGATTCAGCCTATATTATTGCTTCCTGTCTCTAAACTCCTCTTGTTCCATTCTGCATTTGCCTCATTCTTTCTCAGTCCAGTTTTGATCCGATCGCTGCCTGTCTACTTCCTGGCTCACCTCTTGCCATTAGAGTTTCCCCTCCTTAGGCATCTGATCAACAGCCCTGCTTGCTATCGGCCCAGATTCACTTTCTCACTTCCTCATGGAAGCCATTGTCTTTTTAAAGGATGACATGCATTGGCCAGTTTGTTTTTAGTTTGGCTGTGCCGATTTCAGCCCTGCATATTTCTCCAGTCCATGGGATATAGTGTGGGCTGCTATTATAATATTCTAAGGGCATCTGACCAGCTGATATTGTTCTGGCAGCTCTTATCTGTTCTTCAGTACCTCAGTCCACCTGATATCAGTGCTGGCTACTCTCATCTGTTCTGCAGTACCTCAGTCTACCTGATATCATTGCTGGCTGCTTTCATCTTCTTAAGTTCTTCGCTCCAGCTGATATTAAGCGCTGGCTACTCTAATTTTTCCTCATTAGTACAGTCCAGCAGATATAAATACCCACTGCTCTCATCTTCTTAAGTACTTCAGTCCATGCAGACACTCCAAGAGGGGATGTTGTTCTGGGTATCGCTAAGATCTTTGAGGCTAATGTGTATCTTTCTGAAGCAACCTTTGTTTCTGTAAGATTTACTTTGAAGGCCTCAGCATTTTCTGTTGCTGGGTATCATACTGTCTGCTTACATGCCTTTGGGGGATGAGCTAGCTTCACTCTGATTGGACATTGATTTATAACCTGGTCTTTGCCCGATTATTCGAGTTCCCAGCTGTGAGTTGCCTGATCTTGATTTTTTGTGCTTACCTTATCATTCTTCGGAAATCATCTTTGCTGATATTTTTGATTTCCTGGTTTTTGACCCTTGCCTGGCTGTCTACATTGTTTACTCTTCCTGGTGTGGGTTGTACTACTATTTAGTCCATTGGCATTCTAGTCCTTGCTGATCTCCCTGTTGTGGCTTTCAGCACTGTGTGAGTTGTCTGGGCATCCGCCTTCCTGTGTGCAGCTTTCAGCTCCGCTTGAGTTTGTTTGGGCTTTCACCCTCCTGTGTGTGGCTCTCAGCACCATTTGAGCCTGTCAGGACATTCACCCTTGAGCTGACTAGGAAGAAGGTTTTATCATAAACATTTCTGAGCGTAAACAAAATTATGTCCATATAGAAAATGCAGTATATAAATAGCTGGATCAGATGTGGTATATGCAGAGAGTTATTAACAGTGGAGCGAAGGTTATAGTTAGTATGGAGAACTGGAATGAGCATACTGCTCAGGTAGTCTGGTTGTTTTCCAGTGAAATGGTTGTGTACTAATCCAGAAAGGAGAAGGGAATGTTTAGATTCAAGTGTTAACTAATTTAGTTCTTTAAACATATCACACTGATGGGTAGTGTAATTACATTGGAGGATAAAGAGGCATAATGAATTATACAGAGTGTCAAGTTTACTAAGATGGATTTGTGGTGCTGGATCATATACTATGTCTCCATAGTCTATGACTGGCAGCAACATCTGTTGTACAATATGTTTTCTCACCAGGGGACTTAAACATGATTTGTTTCTAAAGAGAGTACTTATTTTGGGATAAAGTTTGGATGTTAATTTATCAATACGAAGACGAAAAATAAGGTTGGGGTCAAGCCACATACCAAGATATTTGTAGAAGTCCACTGGGGCCAAGTTACGATTAGATTCTGTTACAATAGATAAGTGGTTATTGCACAGATTACGCAGTTTGTGCTTTGTACCAAATACCATTGTGGCCGTTTTGTCTGTGTTTAAGAACAGTTTGTTCTTTGCTGTCCATCTGTCAACTTCAGATATGTTGTATTGTAATATGGCCTCAAGTTGTGAGACATTTGAATTTTTAGCATAGATTATGATGTCATCTGCATACATATGCAAAGAAGATGCTTTGCAAACCGTGGGCAGATCATTTATAAAAAGAGAAACAGAAGAGAGTTAATGTCAGTAACCAACACATACTGCATTATGTTTGATAAATAATATTGGAACCAGTTTAGAGAATTATTACCCAATTCTGAGCTTTGAAGTTTGCTTATAAGAGTCTTATGGTCTACTGTGTCAAAGATCTTTGCAAAATCTAGGAAAATAGCTCCGGTGAGTTCATCTTTTTCCATGCCAGTCTGGATATCATTGGTTATTTATAGGAGAACAGTGCCTGTTGAGTGATGTGGATGAAAGCTTAATTGAAGGGGGGTGAAAAAACTGGTCTGTCGAGTAATACTTATATAGTTGCACGTGGAAACATTTCTCTAGGATTTTAGATAATGTGGGGAGTAGGGGTATTGGTCTGTAATACAATACTACATTTTTATATCCCCACTTTTGTGGATAGGCACAGCTCTAGCCACCTTTCAGTCTTTGGGCATATAACCAGATGACAAAGATGCATTCATTAAAGATGCAGTGGGTTGAGCTGTGACCATGTCACTGAGCTTTAATAACATTGCAGGTAGTTGGACTTTCAGGTGTAAGCGCTCCAGGTCTGTTATATATCAAGAACTAGCAGACACAGAAATTCAAATGTCCCACACACAGGTGAGATATGTTCACTCTGTCTTGAAGCTACAAGCTTTGCGGATCCAACCACTCTCGCTAATCCACCTCCTCCATGCCAACGTAATGAAACAAATATAAAGCTTAAGCGCTCACCTCGCCTTTAATTGTGCCAACCTTAAACCAAAAGAAACAAACAAATCAGGCAAAAATATGTTCTAAAAAGAAAGATCCTCCCAAAAACAAAGGGATAAAATAGGCTATGCTCTATATCCCCTAGGAGTAAAAATAAAAATGAATATGGAAAGGAAGGATGTTGAATCTAATAAATGAAAAGGGATGTACTACTACTGAGATAAGACTCTAGCTCTACTATTCCGTATATGTGGATGCATGCAGTCCACTAGAGAAAACAAGTAAATGTAGAGAAATAACCCATACAAACGGGAAAAGGGAAGATCGCTACATTCTCTCAATAATTAAAATATTTCTTAAATATATGTATACAGCCAAGAGGGTACCCTCTTAAGCTATACATAAGTGTGTAACTGGATATAGTAAACAAACAATATAAAAACAGTGATATATAAGATAAAAATAGCAATAATACTAATATATAAACTGAATGTCCTTCAAGTACTGTGGAATATCCGTATAGAAAACGCAGTATATAAATAGCTGTATCAGATATTTATATCGTTGGAATAGAAGTAAGGAAACAATAGCCAGTAATACCGGCCTTACCAGATATCTATGTCCACTCCCGTACTTTGTAATAATTATGCCATGAATAAAGCTGTGTGTAGAGACGTATCAAGTTTCCTTCCTCGGAGATTAGATCCTCAAAGCGGGCAATGATAATGTTTGCTTCTGATACACGGTATTTTCCCGTCTATATGTGGGGATCCTCTGTTAAAATAACAGCTCTTGTTGTGTAGCGTGCAAGGTCAGTAATCTTCTGACTCTCTGGGATATGCAGGCAGGAACAGAGACCTTCATACTGTCCAGTATAAGCGGACAGGAATCGTGACCTCCCGACTCTCTGAATAATCAACGGAGTAGAAGTAGCAATTCAGAAGCGGTCAGTGGAATAACAGTCCAGCTGGATAATATACTGTTGGATAACCAGCTACACTGAAGTAGGAATAAATGTTCCCATTCCATCATTTACCCCTAGGAAGTGTCAGAGCATACAAGAAACACATTGGAATATCATTTGGAACATTTATTCCTACTTCAGTATAGCTGGTTATCCAACAGTATATTTTCCAGCTGGACTGTTATACACAATACACTATACACAAAATGCTATATGCAATACACACAAGATCACACACATACATACTGATGCTTACACATGTTTTTGCTGACATGCTCACACATGAACTTGCTCTCACATGCTGTTGATCACACACTCGCTCTCACACACTGTTGCTCAAATATGCTCTCACCTGCTCGCTCACTCACACACACATGGTCACACACAGTCACACATGTTCACTGATTGAGAGTTATGTAACACAGCACTCTGCAATGCGTTGCACACCTTTTTGGAGCTGAAAGGACTAAACACTGAAAAGTCACTCATTAAACCAGTCATTGTTTTATTAACCACACAGGCAACTCCATGACAATATTGTTAGTATATATAAATAAAAATATAAATGACAGCTTGGTTAAAAAAAATAAGCAAGAAAGTGGCAAAATGAAAATAAAACATAATGTGATATAGTTTACTCAATAAATCAAAATCAGGTGTATTCAATCTGGGAGAGAACACTGGAATTCATACAAGTCAATAAAATGAAAGTATGTATATTATGAACAAAAGGAAAACTATATCATACATAGATAATACAAAAATGTTTTACTGAATATGAGAAATGAATAAAGCAGTCACCCTGTATGTTTATAACTATGAAACAGTGTAAAACATTGCCACTTTATATTTAATTTTAACCTGTCATGAAAAATGACTAGGAAGAAGGTTTTATCGTAAACAGAGCATAAATAAAATTATGTGGATTCTGTTTTCATGTAGAATAAGAAAACTGCTTGTCATAATAAAAATATCACGTTCAAGTTTAAATTACATCTTACTGTGTTTCACTACTTGTCAATTCTTATGGAAATATGACTTCATACTGCTTTCACAGTTCTTTTTCTTCAGTATGACAGCTGTTACAAGTGCAGTGTTGATAAACTGTCCAAGTTCTAGCAGTTTTCTAGTTTCTTTAAGAATACTGAGCAAGCTAACACAATTACTGAATCAAGAATTGCATTTTAAGTGATTTAGCTTTAAAATGTAATAAATGACAGGAATATGGCACAGTGATACTAATACTGATTAGTACACAGAAAGGGAGTCTGTTTTCTATTCATTTTTAGGTAATAATTGCCTTTTATAATTGTGATGTTCCTAAGATTAAGTGTTTGTAGTTGCAGTTCTTTTGTTACAGTGTCTTTGAAAACTAGTTACTACTCTACTTAATGAAATCTAACATTACTTGTATTATTGATTTTAAGCAATGTAAAAATGAATTGTATGTTCTCCACTGATATTTTAAGGGAACTATGAACTCAAAACATTTAATATACTTCATATATCTGCTGCACTAATTTTACAAGCAAATAAGCTTGCCAAGGCTCTTTAGCATTTGCACTGCTTTTTCAGAGGAAATTGCAACATTCAGGGAACAATATATGAACTGAACATAAAATAGTGATACATATGAAAGGGTGCAAATGCACATTAGAATAAATAACAAAACTACTTTTGCTATGAGCACTTTATACGTACAGTGTATAAGTTAAAAATGGAGTATTTACAGTGTGGTACTAGAACTAAGGGGACATTCATCGCTGTGTGGTAAGAGTAGTGTATTAAATATGTAGCTCTTCACCAGTGCTTTGCCTTGATCATTGATGAATTGATGGTTTTCATCAATTATCCATCACATTTCCTGCCTTGTGTATGTGAAGCAGGTAAATACTATGAAAAACTCATAAATGTCATAAACATTCTGGTGATACACACACATACAGCATATGTGTATAAGTATGTTTGCAAACATGACCTAAAATGGGATCTGCCAGCTTAAGGCAAGAATTGCATCTATTTGGCCATCAATCACTGATGAAAAAGCAATGGCCAGGTATGATTCAGCAGTTGCAAATAAATAGCTTAAGTGCAAGTAAATTATTTGGTTTCCATGAACATTGAGATATTCATGGTTTGATGAGTGTACCCCCCCCCCCATTGATAGACTTTTAGTTCCTTATGAAAAAAAAACATGTGATGCACCAGTACCAGCAAGTATTGTGAGAGTGCCGCAGGTTTTTTTTATCTCAATGTCAGTCCAAAAACAGAAAAACTGTTGACATCTACGGCTCGATCCAATTACCACCTATAAAAAAAATAGGTGATGGTAGTTTTGCAAGCACAGCTAGCCATCCGATAATGCTGTGAACTGTTAACATGCGGTAAAAAAGACACGGCTGGTAATATGTCACCCATTGAGATCAATGGAACAGCTGTACCCATTAGTGATTCATTTGCACGCAGTGAGTGCCATCGTGCAGTGAACAGATACATTAACTCATGCCTACTTTTCTTGGAGTACAACACACAACAGAGCTTCAAAACTCCCATCGAACAACACCAAGCAGGGAACAAACAGCTCACACAATACTTAGGACATAGCACAATGACAGCAAAGGCAAAATGAATGCCTGTAATGCCAAGGAAGCTCTTGCCAAATCTATATGCTGTACAAATAAGTACTGGACAACCAACATCAAAGCCCAGGGGAACAAGGGGTTTGCAAATCAACCACGAACAATCCATGGCACAACAGTGGTTAATACATGCCAACATATATGTCCATACAACACAATATGCACACCTGTCAATCTTTAAGCAACCGAAGTCTGGCTGAAATGATCACTAGCCAACTGAAAACCAAGGTGCACCTGTCAACGTCAGAGATACACCTGACAGGTAAACAGCAATTACACCACAATCAAGCAATAATAGCCACACTGGCATACACTCACCTGAAAACACCCTCGTTCCCAATGGCACCACTGTACCTGATGACCCGCCTGGCTAACACCCCACCACTGTTTAAAAGGGACATCCCACCATCCTCCAACATGGCATAGACCATGAAAGAAGAGAAAATAAAGGAAAATCCAATTCAGCACCAAACCCACCCCTATTTTATACAGACCATGGGACCAACTAGGTATTCAAATCCCAGGGAGAAAGAAAATAATATAAAACCAATTAAAATGTAACTTTTATTGTTACCCTGATTAAAGAAGAAGTGAATTTAAAAGCAAAGAAGCAATCTAAATGTTCTTACTGTTTTGGTAACTAAAATGTTGCAACAAAATATAAGGCCATTACACACGTGGTGCTTGAATCACACTCTCTCTTCTAATAGAATCAATAGATCCCACTACAGTGATCTTCTTGAAAACATCCAGACCTTCTGGGAGCAATGTATGTAATAGACACTCCCTACTATTGAGGCAAGTGTCACTGCTAGGGCACTGACAGCGCATGGTTATCAAAGAATGATAATATCACCAACTAATCCTAACCGGCAGTATCTATCGCCCTTCCTTCCTACTGCTGTCTAGTAAAGGCAGAGTCAGACGTGTGGCTGCAACAGGTGATCATTCAAAACACTGAGTATATCGCTAGTGTGTGCCTCAGCAGCTATGTCCACAAAAATCATTGGGTACAGAACACCACTGGGCGAATGATCCATAAAGGCCAAAAAAGGAGCGATAAAGATAGTGAGTTAAGGAGTGAGTCTAACTATAGAATATAGAGATTGCAACATTTGTGACTGACATTATATGTAGTCAGTAACCCTGATGATCGTTTCGCCTTAGTCTCGGCTTTCTCAAAGGGTCAAGAGTCGACTTGATTCTGCTTGTTTTATACTCTTAGTCTCACCCCATGTGATTAGGGACTCTGCTGTAATTGGATAAAGTTTTGTTGAAGACAGGATTAATCCGTCTCGTTCCAAACAAATCCTTACAACATGCTACTTTCTTTTCAGTGACTGAAAGTGAATATAAATAATACAAACATAACTGTTACCTTCTTGAAACATATCCAGGGTGATTTATACGTTTATATTGGGTTATTCTTGATAACACAAAAGGAGATTAACCCTGTCCTTGCTAAAGAAATGAGCAATACTGGTAACTAATGAAGGGGGGGAGAGAGAGACTGGGATGACATTGACTATCAATATAAATCCCAAAGCACATGTGTCATATATTGCAGTAAAAAGCTACAGCCAGAGTCAGGGGGAAGCTCTGTCTGATATTGTTAGGGTATAAAAACACAAATATGGACTAAGGCTAAAAAATCAGCAAACAGCAGAGATTATCACAATTAAAAAGTAATATGCCCTAAAACTGATCCAAATTTAACATGTATATCAGGTGATATAGATTATGATAGTAATACAAGTTAAAGGCTCTCATAAAGCACTTATTCATCTATTATTTATCTACTAGAAATGGAAAATAGGTGACTCGGATATGGGCTGCTAGGCGCATTCCTTCATTTATACCTTGAGGCCATAGGGTGTTCAAATTGAATATCCATTTATTCAAGAGCATTAATACAATGAAAAGTATTCAATATTGAAGATGAGGTGCAGGGAGGAAAAAGATGAATGATTAGAGGGAGGAAGAAAAGAGAAAGGGGAATGGGAAAGAAGGGAAAGGGAAAAAGGGTCAGTATCCACATCTCCAGTATTTCAAAAACAATATATTTTGCATAAACAGTTTATTCAGAAACAGCCTTCCATTGTCATTTTGTACTTTGAACATGCCATCCATTCTCCTATTGTTGGGGGGGGATCTCCAATTTTGGGGACACACAGTTTAGCAGCAGTTATAGAAACAAACCTTGGCCAGAGATTCACCCCGGGTGGAGGGAGGTAAATTTAGAATTATAAGTTATGGGGAGGCAGGGAAATGCACCTTCAAGACTGTAGATAATAGTTCAAAAATATTGGACCAGTAGGGGGAAATTTTGGGACAGCTCCACCAAATATGAAGTTGATTACCTGTCCCACCACTACACCTCCAGCTAGTTGAGGGCATTTAAGGATAATACTTATGAAGCACTTAAGGAGTTCTGTATCAGTGGAACAAAAGCTTATAGTGCATTTCTAAAGTAAGTCAATTTTTTAGAGCCATGTTTTGTATGCTGGATTGACCGACTCCACAGGGTATCATCTATCATTGTGGCCAAGTCAGTCACCCACTAATTCCTGAGGTTAGATGCTGGGGGATCTGTACTGGCGAGCAGAGTATTATAAAATTTGCCCTTGCATTAGTATCTAGGATACAGGATTAAAAAGTCGAACGTGATCATAATAGGTCTACTTTATGGAGGTTCTTAGTCAGGAAGTCGTGACACTGTCGGTAAGTCCAGTAGTCATTTGAAGAAAGACCCCTAGAGTCTCTAAGGGTGATGAAAGAGAGGAGTCTTTCTCCCTTCCATAAGATGGGCAGTCTGGAGTATACCAGAGTGAAGCCAGGGGACCAGACTAGCAGTAGGATGGCCAAGTGGAAACTCAGGGTTCCCAACCAGGGAGGTGATTGGGGAGGGGAAAGAAGAGCGTGATAGGAATTTAGTAAGCATTAGGTCCAATCAGCGAAGCAGTGTGCGCAACAATGCGGGATATGTTTCCCTGTGGGTGTGAGAGCTTGGGCAGAGCCCAGCAGTGGTAAAGTCAGATAAAATCTTTGTCCAAAATGATTCATGGGACATGTGGAAACAGGTACTTAACAAGGACATTTGTGTGGATAGGTAATAAATTAAAATGTTCGGGACACCCAGTCCGCCTTCTCTACATTTCCTACTGACTAAGCTCAATCGCGCAGATTTACCTTTCAAAATAAAAGAAGAAATTAAATTAAGTAAGAGAGTGGAAGGAAAATCAGGATGGTCTTAAAAAGAGTATTTATGCAACCATGATTGTGCTCTAACTGCCAGAAATTCAGCTTTAAGCATTTGTGGGATATTTTATATCTTGAGACACTTGTGCCTCAAATATTCAGGACTTTTAAATCAATCCGTTTGAGCTATCAGTGACCCTTATATAGAGATCAAGTAGTATTCAGTGGTAGAGAGGGGGTTAAATGGTACAGCATAGTATTGCTATTATCTATTGCTATATGTATCCTATTTTATGAACGCTTTAGTCTATGTGGGACATTTTACCAAATAGATGTGAATAGAGAGTGAGAATAATACAGATTAGCAGTTAGCAATTTAATCCATTATTAAGTGGACCAAGGATATTGCCTTTTAATAGGAGACGTGTCATTACAGTTTATTCATAACTTGTACGCTAGCCACGATTTTCTAGCATGAAGTTAAGATTGATGATAAGATATCATGGTGTATAATATTTAAGGGTACAGCCCCTTTAACGAGGTTCCCCATATCTCACTATGTCTACCTTCTCAGTAGTTACATGTATTAAGGTCTCTTCATACTACACACATAAGGGTATGTCTACTATTTGTAGACACGTGTACTGCCGACCAGATGGATTCTCTCTAGTCGCCAATGTCAAGTGAGTGTCTTAGCTCTGCTTAACGAACTATGTTAGCAGTGCACATTGTTTAATTTTGTTTATTAATAGCATCAATAATAAGTTTATTGTTTTATTGCAAGTGTGCGAATCTCTAACTACCATCAATACTATCCAGCATTTATACAGTATTAAACTTGTCAGTACTGACCCTTTTTGGGCCTTTCTTTCCTATCTCCTTTTTTTCTTGTATTTGTAAGAACAGCAACAGCCCCAGCAAGTGGACCAGCCACAGCCACTGCACCTGCCACAGCAAGTTGACTAGCCACAGCCACTGGACCTGGCACGGCCACAGCTACAGGCACTGGTCCCACCTGACCCTGAGGCAAGTGATATTTCAGGTTGGCTGCCGCCTGCAACAACAACAAGGTGGATGTTACGGTTCAGTACACTCAGACAAGGAGGTATAGGTAAAAACACAGCTTTATTGAAACACACACAATGAACAAGGTAACCCTCATGGATCCAGTATAGCACACTGACACAAGACAGGTTACAAATGGTTAACCCACATGGGTCCAGTATAGTGACACAATACTGACACAGGTCAGGTATATGATATACAATGTATGACGCCCACTTAACTAGTGAAGTGCTGGTCGCAACACTCTGCAGGCTCAATGTCACCTGTAATACAGGAGGCCACAGGAACGGACTGCCAACTCAAGCTATGGACACCTGTGAATGTGACCAATGGTGGACGCCCACCAACGACTAACGGAGAGGTCAGAAGTCGCACTTAATGGAGGCCCTACTGGAATAACCCAGCTCCGTGTGCACACACTACCTGACAGGGTTGATGGGCTATGGTATAAATGGATGGCCACAGGAAGCACCCTACTCGACAGCGGAATACCAGCCCAAACGATACTGCCCAACGGAACCCAATGGTAGTAATAACGAGGCCCTTCCCCCGAAGGGGTTAATGCGATGTGGTCTGTACAACGGAATGAACGGAGGTGCCCTAGTGAACCAACACAGACCAAGCGAGTGCTACATGGAGGGGAAGTAGCGAGACTCTGACAACGGATGAGAGTGTGCAGACAACGGTCTCAGCACTTTGACCAGACACAGGATTGGTACCCAACCGGGAGGCTGGCAACAGCAACACAAATTGCCAACTGGAACAGTAGAGCAGGTACCTCGCCCAGATGGGCGATAGCGAGATCAGGAACGTCAGCCAGGCCAAGTCAGTACACGGAGCAGGATCCTCAGACGCGCTGGTTCGGTACACAGGGCAGGGTCGTCAATCACGCCGGGTCGGTACACGGAGCAGGAATGTCAGCCGGGCCGGGTCAGAACAGGAAGCAAGGACGTCAGCCAATTCGAATTGGTGCACAGCAGCAGCAGCAGGACCGAGACTAGAGAGTGGTCGGACAGTCCAGGGTCATACACTGGATCAGAACAACGATACAAGCGCCAGGCATCAGGTACACCACAAAAGGGCACCCGCAGAGTAACAGCCCAGGGTATAAAAAGGCTGTCACTAGGAGGAGCAGTACAGGAAGCCAATAGGAGAACAGAATCAGCCCTGATGGACAGAATGTCGCCCAGATCACGGGCGCCGTGATAGTGGAGGATGCTCCACGCCTACCCCTGGCTACCACCACAGATGCCCCTCTACCACACATATGGGTCTCATATGGAGCATACATACTCAACATGGCTCACACCATCATCAACTTACAGCACACATGCCCAACCAGGATGGAGTCCACATTGACCCAGGAAATCAGGCAGTTTCAGGGCTTAATGGCTGACATCCTGGGTCTTAGAGCTGTGTGATCACCACAGGATCCATTCCCAATTTCTGATCTTGCAACAGTCGTCTTCCACACCATCATCCTCCACCGTAACACCTGTCCATAGAAGGAGCACAAGACAGTCTAGAAGGCCTGGCCCCTCTGACCCTCCCACCACTTCTGTCTTCCCCTCTGCCAAAAAGGGAAGGATGTGATCTTCTATGTTAATAAAAATTCCTTTCTTGGAAATATGGTGTCTGTGTTTCTTAGGGTGTGCCAATATTTTCAATTCCAGGTATGTCTAATGCATTGCAAAGCAATACAGTGGACACCACCCTTGTACTCCACAGTCCCTTGGTGTTCATGTGTATTGCATTGCTGCAAAGAACAATCCTCAGCTGTTGCTGACCTTCAGATAGCATGTGACCCATCAACATGGAAGACACAGAATAACTGGATGAGTCTCATGTTAGCTGTTGGTCCACAACAACTGATGCACCCACAATTTGTTACCCACATATCAGTACATGCAGGTTCAGATCTGTTACATTGGGACACTGTAGGGACAACCAAACATGTCTCCTAGCTGACAGGATGGCAATATGCATGCCAACTGACATGTGGGAGACATGGAAATACACACCAACAGGTCAAATCAGGTAACATTCACTTACTCAGTGTTCCCAAAACCACATACCAAACACATCCAACAGTGCTTGTGTTCTTGATCTCTTCAGTGTGGCACATTTGATGTTGTACACATCACAGGGGACATGCTGAATGGACATGGAACAATGATTGTTTTCAGAGCCTGGGCTGAGCTCAAGAAGCATGCCTTACTGGGGTGTATTGATGTGCGGTTGTGGGGAAAAAACACATCCAAACAAACTGTGTTTCATATCTGCAGGGTTTACAACATGGGATTTGTGTATATCACATTTCATCTGACCTGAAGGTCCAACACTTTGAATGGTGGATTGGTCTATGATACTCACTATACATTTGTGTTTCAGACATATCTGCCATTCAACAGGTTGGGAGCAGATTTCAGAGAAATGTGGCATAGTGGATGTATGTAAGTTCTCACATGTGTTGAAGTTGTTTCATTAAACATCTGAATCCCAGAGGTGAAGCCACACATTGTAGAGCAATGCATAGTGTTCACCATTGGCATTCAAAGGGTTAAGCACATGGTGTAGACCTGTTAAGCATGAAACAACATGACATGTTCATGAACACAGTGTAGGTTTTAATGGTAGTTGGAGTACACAACATACAATTACAGGTAGAAGGGGAACTGAATCCCCCCCCCCCCCACACCCATTGGCAAAAAGTCTTCACCAATTTATCAGTGGCTAGAAAGTTTTCGCCCACTGATTAATGTGTTTTTCCTCCTTTACGCTATAAATACGTGATGTTTTCCAGGAAGTGAAACACAATAGAAGCAGCTTGAGGCAAAATTGAGACAGGAGAGGCTCATAATGATGCTATCACTATGAGCAAGTTTAAAAATAATAAAAGGAGGAACTAGAAGGACCCTTATGTGTCCAATGAGTCTGAGGAGGAAGTGACCACTATTATTATTATTATTCTTTATTTATATAGCACCAACTAATTCCGCAGCGCTGTACATCACAGACCCAATGCTGGTCAGATCCCCTAAATCACCCATAGGGATCTCGAGGAAACTAATATCAAGGGAGGAAGAAAGGGTAGTAGTGAGAGCAGTTTAGGTTACCTGCCTGTGCTTGCAGCCAGATGTGCTGCCCCTGCTGCCACCATTGCTGTTCCTGCTGTCAGATGTGCTGCCACCAGTGCTGTGCCTGCTGTCAGACATGCTTCCCCTGATGCAACCAGTTCTGTGTTTGCTTCCCCTGCTGTCACCAGTGCTGTGTATGATGTCAGAGGTGCTGACCCTGCTGCCACCAGTGCTGTGCCTGTTGCCACCTGTGCTGTGGCTGCTGCCAGTGCTGAACTTGATGCCACCAGTGTTGAACTTGCTGCCAGTGTGTCTTGTAAAACTCAGGTGGGGGGAAGGAGAAGATGATGCCAAGTGTGACAGCATGGGATCCTAAGTCACACTTGCCATCCCCAAGCAGTCCTGCAAGTACTAGTGCTACTACTAAGAATGTCCAGAAGCTTGTTAGTGTTAGGAGCGAAGGAGGGGGTAATCATCATATTTATAGTGACTGAAAGGAGGAAGACTCCGGGGCTGAAATTGATGGTTGGTGCTAGTGATAGTACTATTAACAAGTCATTGTGAAGCAGCTGGTAGGACTCGTGTTAGGGGAGTGGTAGGGGAAGCAATTGAGAGCTTCAAGACTAGTGGTCAATGGAGCCCACACCATTCCCTTGACCCTGGGAGTCTTGTTTCCCTCTCAACATTGTTCAGGTAGAACATAATCCTGAAGAAGGCAGAACTGTTACCTAGCAGCAATAATACCACCATGACCAGGAGCAAAGATCAGCTGCCTGTGCCTGCTGCTAGTGCTGCCAGTCGGCCTTCTTCAGATCAACAAGAAATGGCAGCTGTGACATTAGGGGACCCTCTGTCACATTTCGTGCCACCTCCTCCAACCAGGAGTGATATGTCTGTAATAGAACAGCAGCAGCAGCACTTTGGGACTATCACGGTGCCCCGTGATTGCCTGTGACTGACATTGCCGTGGAGCAACATTGTTTACTATCTAACTATCACTCTTGCTGAGTCACTATTCTTATAGGACAACACGCTGATGAGGTCATTGAGCCACCTACCCATCAGGGTTTTTAAACCTCAGCCTGTGTCACTTCCAGTGCCCTTTCATGGTGTACCTGAGCTTATTTCTGTGTTGGTGCATTACCGTTCCTGTGTATTACCTGGCTACGTCTGACTACCCGTTCCGGTTCTGACTCCTAGCTCGTCTGACTACCTGTTCCGGTTCTGACTTCTGGCTCGTCTGACTACCCATTCCGGCTATGACCATTGGCGACGTCTGAGTATCCGATCCGGTTTTGATCTTTGGCTGCCTCCTAGTTTACCCTCTGTGCAGCTTTACGTGACCATTCCGTTTTACGGTTTGGTTTCCGTGCTGCCTTGTGTCTTCCATATTGTGCTCGCTTCTGTTAAGCGGCGCTTGTCGGTCATTCTGTGTGTCTGACCTCCCGTGGCTGTACCGGCCTGTGTTGCCTAACCTTCTCCACCTGGCTACTGCCTAGTGTATCCCCTGTGGGGATACTGGTCTACTCCACTCTTTTGCCGACGTGTAGTCCCAGGGCCATTCCGTTCTGACCACCTGTCCTGTGAAGGGTGAGGAAAGTGCTTACACTGTTCCTCTCGGGTCTCGTGAAGGTGTGCCATCCGATCCGGGTACGGGAGTGCTCTGCACTGTACCCACATCTCCGTGTAGTCTAAGGGCCATTCCGTTTCTGACCACCTGTCCTGTGAAGGGTGAGGAAAGTGCCTGCACTGTTCCTCTCTGGGCTTGTGAAGGTGTGCCATTCCATTTGTGTATGGGAGTGCTCTGCTCTGCACTGCCCTCACATTAACCGTGTAGTCCCAGGGCCATTCCGTTTCTGACCACCTGTCCTGTGAAGGGTAAGGAGGCACCTCCTTTGTTCCTACCTGATCTCGTGAAGGTGTGCCACTATCGACTGCCACTTTTGTCATCTGAAAGACGTGCCACTATCTACTGTCACTTGTCTCATTTTTATACTACTGTGTGTCATTTATTGCCATTTGCCTGTTGCCTTTCATATTACTTAATAAAGTTTTATATTAAGTTCATTTGTACTTGTCAGTGTGTTCAATTCCTATCACTCCGTGACAGGGACTAGCGATGGTGGTGATGATCATTGTGGAGAAGCTGAGGTGGAAGACACATTGATGGTCTTTTAAGCCCAAACTGAGAAGGAATGGGAGACAGGCATGGGGATGGGCATCACCACTAGGGGTGGGAGAAAAGTGTGAAAAATTTCCTGTGAAAAATTATGCAAAAACGTGCCAATTTTTTGCTTTTCCTGCGAAAAATTTTGCCTTTCCGTCTGTGCAAAAATGTCCTCCTTTTCGCCTACTTTAACAAATTTTCCACCTATGTTAACACATTTTCTGCCTATGTTAACATATTTTTTGCCTATTTTAACACATTTTTGCCTATATTTCCTATAGATACTACATTTCCCACTGTAATATTACTTCTTCTGAGGGCCGAAGTTTAGAAATATGTGGCGGAAAGCCAAAGTTGTGAGTCCTACAGCAAAATATGACTTGAAAAATGTGTTAGCATTCAGAATGCATTTGTCCTTTGCCCACAACACTTTCTTGCTTAAGTGACACTGGCACATATTCATGATGATATCAAGTAATAAAAAAAAATAATGTACAGCCTACAATGTGGCAGATATATATTGTAGCGATGGTGGTGGGGGACTGGCATGGTGTGATTTGTGTATGTATTTTTACCATTGTCATACTCTATCCTCCTTCTCAGATTATTGACACACATTACTTTTTTGTCATAGCAGTGGTCCCATCCGTCCTCCACCTCCTCATCTGTGCTGCTTTTAATATATTTTTCCTGGCTTTGTCTGTCATGTGTGGTTTCTGCTACTACTACTCCTGGAGCTAGATGTTGATGTAATTCTACTGCCACTACTACTAGGTGTCAAAGGTGCAGTACTTACAGCAGCAGTACCAGAGGTACTCTTCGTATCTAACACTGTGGATGTTAACCTGTTTTGCTATTACTGGGTACTCAAAACAGGTGTGTGTTTCTGAGTGGGACTTGGACTTTGAAGAGGCGATGATGCAGATGATGACTGATAGGGTAACTGTGTGCTTTTTGACATCTGTACTTGTCCAGGGTCAGACTTTCCTATGGCTTTCTCAAACAGTTTATATACAGGCACGGTGCTCCTAAAAAGTGGTGGTAGATTCAGCCTTTGACTTTCTTCTAATCTTATAGCCCTGTCACCGTCCTCACTCTCAACGTCATCTCTATCTGAACAAGAAAAATATGTTGGTGGGATATATTCTAGATCTGCATCATCATCAGTCATCATTAGGTCATCCTCAGCAGCATCAGCATCACCTGACAATTCTTTCCCACTACCCTTATATTCCTCTAAGCTTTTGGAGGTCTCAAACAATTTCTTTCTACTTTTACTGTAACAAAGTTCCCTACTATGGGTGTTTTGGTGCTTGTTTGTCTCACTATCTGATGCAGCAGGCGGTTCAGCTGCTACACCTTCCTCTATTATGCTACTGCCAACATCATCAACACTTGAATGCGACTTGTTGTCGCCTTCAGTGTTGTTCTTGTATGGTTCTTTATTTCTACTGGCACTGGTGGTGCTGGAACTAGTTTTGCTGGGACCTTGACAAACTGCATCCTCCCTTGGAGGAGAGGGATCATCATCATTGATTGCACACGCTGCAGTAACCATTGCTGCAGTCAGCTTTTGAACTACTACTTTACTCTCATGTCCCTGCACTGCTCCACCTTCCCCTTGTGCATTTGCTGGGCATTAAGCAACTACACTTTGTTTTTTTACTGTATGGTACACAACACAACTGATGCAGCTGTATGATGCCTTGCCTAAGCCCAGTCAGCTGTCTATCATCTAAGATATTTATTTTTTTTTATTTATATTTTTTATTTTCTTTTTATTTATTTATTTATTTATTTTTTTTAAGTTGTCCACCCTGTTGTCTTATCACAGTCTATCCAAAAAAACTGAACTGAAAAACAAAATCAACGTCTTTCCCCAAACTTCCCCACCCAGTACAGAGATAATAACAGCAAGATCAGAAAGCAAATAGGTCCCTAGCTGCCTCTGTCTTGCCAGTCAGTCACATGGAATTTTGGAGTATTTAGGGGGCAACCTCCTTCTTAGCAACTAGAGTGCGCACAGACACCCCTAATACAGAGAACAAATGTCCTACTTAAAATGACTCCCTACTAAGCTTCAGTTCCTCCTTTAGCTTAAAAACATGCTGCTCTCTCCTCTCATAAACACAGAATGGCTGCTGTGAGAACCTGACAGCCATTTATGTGACTGTAGAAAACTTTCGTGTGGTGTAGAAATAGTTTTCTTCCCATTGATTTCAATGGGCTGAAAAAAGTGGAAAAACTGCACTTTTTGCGGGAAATTTTTTGCCAAGCGGAAAGTGCTATTATTTGCCAATTTCAGTTTGAGGTGAAAATTTTCGCCCATCCCTACTCACCACCACCAGTGAGCTTTTGGAATTTGCAACTGCTTTAATTCCTGTTGTTGCTGAGTTGCAAGGGCAACAGGATGCTGAGGAGCAGGCTAGTGTGCCACAAACCAACGTGGACACAGTGGGAATGAGGTCAACAAGTGATGTAGGACTAGGACAGGTTCCACTTGCCAGCAGCAGCAATATACCTGGTCCTAGTTGCAGTGCTGATTCTGAGACAGTAGCAACAGCAGCAACATCACCCTCTGCCCCAGACAGTGCAGGGGAATGTGGAGGAGAAGAAAAAAAGAGGCCATTCTTCTCCACCTTTTCCCTCCCTACAAAAGTCATGGTTGTGGGACTATTTTTCTCTTGGGGCATGAAAAGTGCAGTCATCAACAACAGCACTGTGCACAATTTATGACAAGCCAGTGAAAAGGGGAAAGGAGGGAACACGCCTTGGCACAACTGCCCTGATAACACAATGAAACACAGACACCATGATATTTATGTGAATCATGTTAAAGCCAAACACCCACCACAGAAATCATGCACCGCTGTTGCTGTACCCCCTGATGCTCCAGAAAGGCAACAAGAGGCAAGGTGGAGATCAAAGAGGAGGAAGAATAGAGAAACCCGGGCAGGGGCTGGAAGTTCGATGATGTGCAAAAGAAAAAGGTTGCCATTATCTTCTTGCTCTAGGGTAACTACTTATTTTGCCAATCAACCTCATTTATCGTTACCTCCCCCACCAAATGATAGCTGCTGTGTTAGGATGTGACAGTTCTGGTCCACCCAGTGCACACTGTGTGGTGTACTGACCACACATGTGTCACGGTTATTTATGACTCTCAGACACAAGTTTTAGGTAAAAAAATCAATTTTATTGAAATAATAAATTGATAACTTAGGATGGCAATAACATACATATATATATATATATACAGAATATGGCACAGACAGAAGGCAGACTCTACCGGTCCTGTCAATATACCGGACAGGACAGTCTTTAGGCTCTACCGGCCTTGCCAATACCGGGTAAGGCAACCTGCAGATGGAATAGCATAACGGTTCTACCGGCCTTACCAAATTCCCGGGCAAGGCAGCCTCAATAGATACACAATGTAGGCTCTACCGGCCCTGCCAATACCGGGTAAGGCAACCTCAGATGGAATGTGGCAAAAGGTTCTACCGGCCTTACCAATACCGGGCAGGGCAGCCTAGAGATAGTAGCAGCAGTCAGATGAAACTGGCAAATTAGCAGAATCGTTAAGCAGCAAGGCTTTGGAGCAAACCAGCGTCCGCACGCTGGGAACAACACTGAATAGTATAGCCGTTAGGCTTTGCGAGCAAACCAGTGACCGCACACTGGAGTAACAAGTGAGTAGTATAGCCGCAAGGCTTAGGAGCAAACCAGCGTCCGCACGCTGGGACCAACACAGAATTGTATAACCGATAGGCTTTGGAGCAAACCAGTGACCGCACACTGGTGTAACAAGCGAGCTTGTATAGCCGCAAGGCTAGGAGCAAACCAGCGTCCGCACGCTGGGACAAACACAGATTTGTAAAGATGATAGGCTTTGGAGCAAACCAGTGACCGCACACTGGTGTAACAAGCGAGCTTGTATAGCCGCAAGGCTAGGAGCAAACCAGCGTCCGCACGCTGGGACCAACACAGATTTGTATAGCTGATAGGCTTTGGAGCAAACCAGTGACCGCACACTGGTGTAACAAGTGAGTTTGTATGGCCGCAAGGCTTAGGAGCAAACCAGCATCCGCACGCTGGGACCAACACAGATTTGTATAGCTGATAGGCTTTGGAGCAAACCAGTGACCGCACACTGGTGTAACAAGTGAGTTTGTATAGCCGCAAGGCTTAGGAGCAAACCAGCGTCCACACGCTGGGACCAACACAGATTTGTATAGCTGATAGGCTTTGGAGCAAACCAGTGACCGCACACTGGTGTAACAAGTGAGTTCGTATAGCCGCAAGGCTTAGGAGCAAACCAGCGTCCGCACGCTGGGACCAACACAGATTTGTATAGCTGATAGGCTTTGGAGCAAACCAGTGACCGCACACTGGTGTAACAAGCGAGTTTGTATAGCCGCAAGGCTTAGGAGCAAACCAGCGTCCGCACGCTGGGACCAACACGGAATTGTAGCAATGTCACCAACGCGACCAGGCAGAAGGTCGCCAGGATACTGAAGACAGGTGATGAGATGACAGGAACCAGCAACCATCAGTCAGGTCAGGAAACAGCAAAGAAGAAGTTCAGCAGTAACTGCAACACCAGAGACTAGGCCGGAACCAGGACTGGAGTAACTCAGCATCCAGGAAACACTGGAACAGTAGAGATCAGGAACTCAGGAACACAGGAGATCAGGAACTCAGGAACACTGGAACAGAGGCCCAGCTATCACTAGCATAGTGATAGCAAGAAGGTCAGAAACAACACGAAAGGGCACTCAAAGGGTGCCCAATCCAGGTTTAAATAGTCAATAAGAGGCGGGTTATCTGCAGACAGCCAATAGAAGCCCCCTACTGGTGACAGACAAGTAACTGCAGCAAATCACGGGCACCGTGATAGTACCCCCCTTTCAAAGACCCCCTCTCCTGGAATAGGGTTTAGGTTTCTGCGGGTAATTGGCATGAAAGGCCCTAGTTAACCTAGGTGCATGAAGGTCCGTACTATCCACCCATGATCGATCCTCAGGACCATACCCTTTCCAATGTACCAGGTACTGTACCCTTCCTCTAAGCCTACGGGAATCAATAATGCTCTGAACCTCGTACTCCTCCTGGCCCTCGACCTCAACAGGTCCTGGCACCACAGGTGTGGTAGTATAGCGATTGCAAACCAGAGGTTTAAGAAGGGACACATGGAACACATTATGGATACGCATGGATGCAGGTAGGTCTAGTGCATAGGAGACAGGGTTAATTTTGCGAATAACTCTGTATGGACCAATAAACCAAGGAGCCAACTTATTAGACGGAACCTGCAGCTTGAGATTTCTGGAGGAAAGCCATACTCTATCCCCAACCTGAAAGGAAACCGCTGGAAGCCTTCTGCGATTAGCATGGCGCTGATGACGCTGAAATGACTGACCAAGTGCCCTCTGAACTTGTGCCCATGTGGAACGGAGTTGCTCGATATGCTCATCCAGAGCTGGAATCTGTTGCGTCTGAAATGAGTCTGGAAGCAAACAGGGCTGGAACCCATAATTAATCAGAAACGGAGAGCTCCCAAATGAAGAATTGACGGCACAGTTCCTGGCGAACTCTGCCCAAGGCAACAAGTCGGACCAATTATCATGATGGTCAGTAACGAAACAACGGAGAAATTGTTCCAAGCCCTGATTAGCTCGTTCAGCGGCTCCATTGGTCTGGGGATGGTAGGCAGAGGAGAAGGACAGCTGTATGCCCATCTGTTGGCAAAATGCCCTCCAAAATCTAGACACAAACTGGCTCCCCCTGTCAGACACCAGTACCCTAGGCACTCCATGCAACCGGAATACTTCTCTGGCGAACACCATTGCCAATTCCTTCGCTGAAGGAAGACCACGGAGGGGCACGAAATGAGCCATTTTAGAAAACCTGTCCACCACCATGAATATAAAGGAGTACCCCTTGGACATAGGCAACTCTCCCATAAAATCAATGGAAACATGAGACCAGGGGCGTTCGCCATTAGGCACCGGTTGAAGCAAGCCCACAGGGAGATGTCTCGGGGTCTTAGCGCGGGCGCAGGTGGCACAGGCATTCGTAAATTCGGCACAATCGTTTCTCATGGAAGGCCACCAAAATAACTGAGAAAGGGACCATAACAATTGGTCTCTACCAATATGTCCCGCAGCCTTAGAGGAATGGTAGGTTTCGAGCAGCCTAGTACGAAATGATTCAGCGACAAAACATTTGCCCACTGGGGTTTCATGGGGAGCGGACCCCTGAGAGGCCAGGATCTCCTCCCCTAGAGGAGAAGTGATACTCGTGCGTATAGTAGCCAGTATTCTATCAGGTTGGATGATAGGTGCTGGTGCTTCCACTCTGTCACTGTCGGCCTCAAATTGTCTTGACAGTGCATCAGCCCTGATATTTTTTGACCCTGGTAAATATGATACAATGAAATTAAATCGAGACAGGAACAGTGCCCACCTGGCCTGACGAGAGGACAATCTCTTGGCCTCCGAGAGATAGGTCAGATTCTTATGATCTGTTAGGATTAAGACAGGATTCTTAGTACCTTCAAGCAAATGACGCCATTCCTTAAGAGCGAGGATAATGGCCAATAATTCTCTGTCACCTATCTCATAGTGGCTTTGAGTGACAGTCAACTTTTTAGAGAAAAACCCACAAGGTCTGAGAGTTCCACCTTTCTCGTGTCGCTGCGAAAGTACTGCCCCGACCCCAATATCTGAGGCATCAACTTCTAACGTAAATGGAAGTAGAGGATTGGGGTGGGATAACACAGGAGCCGCAGCAAATGCCAGCTTCAAATTCTCAAAGGCTTTCTCAGCAGATACCGGCCAACAAGAAGGATTAGCACCCTTGTGCGTAAGATCGGACAGAGGTTTGACAATGGAAGAAAAGTTCTTAATAAACCTCCTATAATAATTAGCGAAACCCAGGAAACGCTGTATGGCTTTAAGACCCTTGGGTTTTGGCCATTGTAGGACAGCTGACAACTTTTCTTTGTCCATGGCAATGCCATCATTGCCAATTATGAACCCCAAGAATGGCACACTGGTTCTATGAAACTCACATTTTTCCATTTTACAAAATAATTTGTTCTCACGGAGTCGTAGCAATACTGCGGATACATCTTTGATGTGCTGTGCCATGTTTTGGGAGTAAATCAGTATATCGTCGAGGTACACCACAACACATGTCTGTAACATATCTCTCAGAACATCATTTATCAGTTCCTGGAAAACTGCGGGTGCATTACACAGCCCAAAAGGCATTACTAGATACTCGTAGTGCCCAGCTCGAGTATTAAAGGCAGTTTTCCACTCATCACCTGCTCGAATGCGAACCAGATTGTAAGCGGCCCGTAGGTCCAATTTGGTAAATATCGAAGCGCCCTTAAGCCTGTCAAAAAGCTCGGTGATGAGTGGTATTGGGTATGCGTTTTTTGCCATTAGTTTATTCAGGCCCCGGTAGTCAATGCATGGTCTTAATTCGCCATTTTTCTTTTTTACGAAAAAGAACCCAGCCCCAGCTGGAGAGGTAGATTTTCGTATGATCCCTCTAGCAAGGGCATCAGAAATGTAATCCTCCATAGCCTTATTTTCATCACAAGATAATGGATAAGTGCGTCCTTTTGGAGGTACTGCACCAGGCTGCAATTCAATGCAACAATCATAAGGTCTATGCTGGGGTAGCATACTAGCCTCTCCTTTGCTAAAAACATCGCCAAACTGTTGGTACACATCCGGCATAGCAGAGGAGGTGCACATGACCTTAATAGGCTGGATGACGCACTTGTCCATACAAAACTGGGACCAAGCAGCAATTTCACACTTTTTCCAATCGAATTGTGGGTTATGTAACTGTAACCACGGAAATCCCAATATCACCGCATGGTGCGGAGAATTAATCAGTTGAAACTGCTGCTCTTCTCTGTGAAGTGCCCCAATAGTCATAGACAATGGCATAGTTTCAAATATAACCTGAGGCGGTTCTAAGGGTCTACCATCAATCGCTTCAATAGTCAAGGGGTTTTCTCTTTCAATGCGTGGAACTCCGTGCAATTCAGCAAAGGTATTATCCATAAAATACCCTGCTGCACCGGAGTCAACCAAGGCCAAAACCTCCACAGAGCGTTGTGCCCAAGACAATACCACCTGTATGGTGGGTTTCATTATGCCCGACACTGGGGACGATTGTACACCACCTAGGGCCTGTCCCCCAAGGTACCCTAGGTGTGTGCGTTTCCCGGACGTACCGGACAGGAATTTAGCAAATGCCCTTTTTTACCGCAGTATAAACACAACCCTTGTCTTCTGCGATAAAGTCTCTCAGCCTTGGTTAGTCTAGTGAAGCCTATTTGCATAGGTTCACTTGTCTCCCGTACAGGTTCACTAGACTTAAATGCCAAGGGAGGGATGGGTGGGCAAAACATGCCACTAGGCTCATTATTCTTTGACCGTAACTTACGATCTCTGGCAATTGATCTCTCACGTATTCTGGAGTCAATTATCATAACATATTCAATGTAGTCATCTAGATCAATAGGTAGATCTTTAGCAGCGATTTCGTCCTTAATGTGGTCATTCAGGCCTTGAGAAAAAGCTGCCAATAATGCCTCGTTATTCCAACCTACCTCTGCTGCCAATGTGCGGAATTCGATGGCGTAGTCGCCTACTGTACGCCTGCCCTGATGTATCTCCATAAGGCGTTTGGCAGCAGAGGTAGTTCTACCAGGAGGCTCAAACACTCTTCGAAAGGATTGCACAAATTCTCTAAAGTTTTTTGTACAAGGTTTAGCATTCTCCCACAAGGGGTTAGCCCAAGCCAAAGCTCTACCAGTGAGCAAAGATATTGTAAACCCCACCTTACTACGATCATTGGGAAATGCGTGTGCCGTCAATTCCATAAAAATCTCGAGTTGGTTGATGAACCCTCTGCAGAGACTAGGGTCACCATCGTATCTTAGCGGCAAGGGTGCAGAAGCCGTTAACCCTTTAACAGTGCCCCCTAGGGGTCTGGTATCACTCTCCGGTGTCTGACTTGGCGAGACCACCGGGCTAGAGCTAGATTTGTCAGCAAGTACCGTGCGTTCAAGGATCGTTTGAATTGCAACTGCCAACTGATCCAAACGTTGCTCGTGCACATCCATCCTCCAATGGATATTCTGTGCATTACCTTCACCTTTGCTGTCTGAGGTCATGGCCCTTTCGTACTGTCACGGTTATTTATGACTCTCAGACACAAGTTTTAGGTAAAAAAATCAATTTTATTGAAATAATAAATTGATAACTTAGGATGGCAATAACATACATATATATATATATACAGAATATGGCACAGACAGAAGGCAGACTCTACCGGTCCTGTCAATATACCGGACAGGACAGTCTTTAGGCTCTACCGGCCTTGCCAATACCGGGTAAGGCAACCTGCAGATGGAATAGCATAACGGTTCTACCGGCCTTACCAAATTCCCGGGCAAGGCAGCCTCAATAGATACACAATGTAGGCTCTACCGGCCCTGCCAATACCGGGTAAGGCAACCTCAGATGGAATGTGGCAAAAGGTTCTACCGGCCTTACCAATACCGGGCAGGGCAGCCCAGAGATAGTAGCAGCAGTCAGATGAAACTGGCAAATTAGCAGAATCGTTAAGCAGCAAGGCTTTGGAGCAAACCAGCGTCCGCACGCTGGGAACAACACTGAATAGTATAGCCGTTAGGCTTTGCGAGCAAACCAGTGACCGCACACTGGAGTAACAAGTGAGTAGTATAGCCGCAAGGCTTAGGAGCAACCCAGCGTCCGCACGCTGGGACCAACACAGAATTGTATAGCCGATAGGCTTTGGAGCAAACCAGTGACCGCACACTGGTGTAACAAGCGAGCTTGTATAGCCGCAAGGCTAGGAGCAAACCAGCGTCCGCACGCTGGGACAAACACAGATTTGTAAAGATGATAGGCTTTGGAGCAAACCAGTGACCGCACACTGGTGTAACAAGCGAGCTTGTATAGCCGCAAGGCTAGGAGCAAACCAGCGTCCGCACGCTGGGACCAACACAGATTTGTATAGCTGATAGGCTTTGGAGCAAACCAGTGACCGCACACTGGTGTAACAAGTGAGTTTGTATGGCCGCAAGGCTTAGGAGCAAACCAGCATCCGCACGCTGGGACCAACACAGATTTGTATAGCTGATAGGCTTTGGAGCAAACCAGTGACCGCACACTGGTGTAACAAGTGAGTTTGTATAGCCGCAAGGCTTAGGAGCAAACCAGCGTCCACACGCTGGGACCAACACAGATTTGTATAGCTGATAGGCTTTGGAGCAAACCAGTGACCGCACACTGGTGTAACAAGTGAGTTCGTATAGCCGCAAGGCTTAGGAGCAAACCAGCGTCCGCACGCTGGGACCAACACAGATTTGTATAGCTGATAGGCTTTGGAGCAAACCAGTGACCGCACACTGGTGTAACAAGCGAGTTTGTATAGCCGCAAGGCTTAGGAGCAAACCAGCGTCCGCACGCTGGGACCAACACGGAATTGTAGCAATGTCACCAACGCGACCAGGCAGAAGGTCGCCAGGATACTGAAGACAGGTGATGAGATGACAGGAACCAGCAACCATCAGTCAGGTCAGGAAACAGCAAAGAAGAAGTTCAGCAGTAACTGCAACACCAGAGACTAGGCCGGAACCAGGACTGGAGTAACTCAGCATCCAGGAAACACTGGAACAGTAGAGATCAGGAACTCAGGAACACAGGAGATCAGGAACTCAGGAACACTGGAACAGAGGCCCAGCTATCACTAGCATAGTGATAGCAAGAAGGTCAGAAACAACACGAAAGGGCACTCAAAGGGTGCCCAATCCAGGTGTAAATAGTCAATAAGAGGCGGGTTATCTGCAGACAGCCAATAGAAGCCCCCTACTGGTGACAGACAAGTAACTGCAGCAAATCACGGGCACCGTGATAACATGGCAGTGTGGTGGAGGAGGATCGCAAGCAGGACATCAAGCAGAATCTGAGGAGATCCCATTCCGTAGAATATGCTAAGCTGGTGGCAGGGAGGGTTCATCATTATTATTAAATTGTCAACAAGTTGTCATGTGTCCTTAGCGGGGTATGGACAAAGAGCATAGTGACAGTAGCAGTACTTGGTTTCTGGTGTCATGGTGTTTGGATAGAGTTGTGCCAGGTGTTATTTATCATACACACTGTGCACATTGCATTTGCTAAATAGAGGCACAGTTCCTGCTCTCAAGGGAAAAATGTATATTCTAGTAAAAATACACCCATGATTTTGGAGGAGGGGCAGGTGGAGAAGAAGTATTGGCCAACATCTTCTTTTCTCCACATATACCTGAAGAGGTGAGGGCTAGTTATGGTGCTGCTTCTGCCTCAGGTGCATCAGTAGAGCTAGTCGTACCAATTGGAACCTTCTTCATCCATCACTCATATTACTGCTATTGTTGATCCCATTCCCATTCAGCTGCCTAATCATCCTGCTGCTTAAACAACTCAGCAGAAGCAGCAGCAAGAACAGCAATTGCAAATTCCGCATCTACATCAGGGCATTTGACAACGGACAGTGGCCACTGGCGGACACGACATGACCTGATGGCACTAGGTCAGTAGGACATTTTTTCTTTCCTCAGTGCTTGTGCTTTAAAAAAAAAAAAAAAAAAAAAAAAAAAAACCTAGGCCTACAAAAAAAACCCAGAAAAAAAATGGAAAAAATGTCACTTTTTGCTGGAAATTTTTCACTAAGTGGGAAGTGCCATTATTTGCCAATTTTATTTGGGGCAAAACATTTCTGCAGACTGGTGACATGTACAACTCTGTAAAGGAAGAGAAGGAAACAGATGTGAGACAGTGAACAAATGACAGGTGACAGGTGTGTAATATGGGGGACATAGACACTGTAGGATATCATAAATGGTACGTGTCAGTACAGACTCACCTAGTGTCATCCATTGCAAGGCATCTGGATCCTTTCAAAATACTGAAGGCTATGTCCTGGGAATGAGACAGGCTGCATGTTCCAGGGTATTGTTTGAGTTGGTGTCAGCATTGAAGTGGAAGTCCAGGAGAAACAGTCACTGCCACAACACTCAGGTGCAATGGCAAGTGTCAAGCAGGAGATCAGCATCCTGGGAATGGAGATAATACATGTTAGAATGTTTGGAGATGGGAACCCATGTTTGTGAACTGGTATTATATGCCTGAGTTGGGTGTATGCATAATAGTCACAGGCAAAGTATTCTCTGATGACCCTGGCCCATGTCTCCCTGCCTCTGAGGGTATCACCCACCAATGGCTGTGGCACTGGTACCTCATCAAGGAGATCAGTGTGGATGTCAGCTAATAACTGGGTGTCCACAACAATGTTGTGCAAGATTGCAAGTTCAAGGGTGATTTGACAAACTCTAGAGGGGGTGTACTGTAGAGCGCCACCAGATATGTGAAGGCAACAGAACATATTTTTCAGGAGGCCAAAGGTGCATTCTGTAATACTCCTTGTCCTGCTGTGGGCCTTGTTGTATCGTTGCTCTGTAGGTGTCTGGGGATTAGCAACAGGTGTGTGGAGCCAGTGACTGCACCCATATCCTACATTCCCTGGAGATAGTAAAAAAGATATGTGGGAATGTGACACATGAACCCCAGGTATGTGATTTTGTGTTCAGGCTGGTAGTCACCCAGCAGCCATCCTTCTTTTAGGGTCCCATCCTTAAAGTTACGGAAGACAGAGAGTGCTGGAGGATGTATGAAGCATGTGTGCTCCTGGGGAAGGTGCTTCGGAGGATGTTATCACATATCATCTGTACATTGATTGACTGAAAATGCTTTCTATTGAGGTACAGATGGGCCTCATGTGAAGAAGCTCTCAGGCTGATACTGGTACAGTCAATGGCTCCCATGACTCTCGATATGCCTCACCTTCTGCAGAAATCCTGCTTGACTGTCTGCTACTGCACCTATGTGGTGGGGAACATGCAGCCTGGGACATTCACGAATCATACCCTTCAGTGGATTGAAAGGATCCAGATGTCAGATGCCCCGCTGTTTTTTAAACAGCAGTGGTGGTTTTGACAGCACAGTTTGCTGTACTATTAACTGAGCTGTCAACAACCACCTCCAGGCAAAAATTTCCAGTGAGTGCCAAATATGTGCCCACTGAATATCACGTAAAAAAAGTAGAATTTGCTATCGTATCCCATGTGATGGCTTCAAGGCATGTTAAGGACCCCACTGTTTCATGAAAAGGAGGCATAGAGTCCCTAACGTGCAGTGAAAACATCAGGTATGTGCCAGAAAACTGTTTGTTTTTTTTTTTTTTTTTTAAATAACCCTATGAGTGCCAGTGGGGTATGCAAAGCATTGCGCAGTGTTGCATAGCCCATTGGTACTCATAGGGTTAATCTACCAAGAGTTAACACATGTCCTGAAAAATAAAAACTTACCAGTAATCATGATGTCCAACGGGGTCTTCAGCACCTTTAGCAGCTACTGTTTGTCTTCTTCTTTAATCTTCTGTTTTCTTTCTTCTCTTCTCTTGTCTTTATAATCTTGTAAAAAAATGCGATGAATAGTTATGTTTAAAAAAAAAAAAAAAGCCCCCAAAAGATGCCACAGTTAACCCTTTAAGTGCTGCAGGGGTACCTCTCCGGTGCTCTATGGGTTTACAAAGTGTGGCATCTGTCCTCTAATTATTTGTTTGTTGTATTTCCATTTTTTAAAAATGAAAGTTCTTTTATTGTCCATTTTTATAATAAAAAGAATGCTGGCAACATGTCCCCCTTGCCAACGCCTTCGCTGTCTCCATTGGAGGCTGCAGGCATGCAGATTGACAAAGCTCTCTCATCTACCTCTTGGGCCACTGCCCAAGTCATATTGAGAGAATTTTGAACAGTGGTTGGCTTTTAGTTGCCAGTCTCTGTTCAAAATGCTCGGCAGCCTCCAATTGGCTGGGAGGTGTGCTTACACATCAACCATTCAGTAAATTTCTAGGGGGTTTTGTCATCCCCCCACTAGAAGCTGATTGGCTGGGAGGTGCATAAGCACACATCCCAGCTGAATGGCCATGTGGCCAGCATTCTTTTTATTATAAAAATAAACAATACAAGAACCGTTGTTTTTAAAAACTGACACTACAACAAACAAATAATCTGAGGACAGCTCTGGCTTTTTCCTTTGTAGGTCTCACAATTTGCGCTATTTAGTGTGAGTTATGGGAACAAAAATCAACATTGACCATCTGGCCATGAGTTTTGGTCCCCAACACTGGTTGTTCCATGTACAGTAGGGCTAAAGGTGGGTTTATCGCTCTTTTTTTATCCACTTACTGGCTGCTTTACTGGTGGTAATAGTATCAAGCCCCAGCAGCAGGAAAACAAGAAGAACGCGCACACACACACACACACACACACACACAAAAAAAAAATCTATGTTCAACAAAAAATCATCTAGTTGGAAAGGTGGTGTTATAATAGAGCAGAGAATAGTGAACCAAATAGTGAAACAGAGGGATTGTGCCCCAAATCTCTTTGTATTAGTATGACGTGAACTTCTCTACCGGAAGTAAAATATGTAGACCCAGTAAGCGGGAGTGAGGTAGGTGCAATAGTAGAGGTGAATAGTATATGAGAAGAGAATGGATGGTATAAAGGTGTTTGTGACTGGAAATAATCATGTATTAGTTCCCCTTGGTGCAAATAAAACCACTACCTAGGAATCTCTCATATGTCTATATATGAGAAATTCAAGCCCCAGTGTAAACCAAGTAAACATGGGTAAATAGTAATTATACAGTAGTAGTATTACTCAAACTTGAAAAGTAATTTTAATAAAAGTGTAATAATTTGGTTGTATTCATTGATATACACATTTTACAATGTATGCATATCCACAACAAGTGTTTTCATTATACAAGTAACTGGATAACTATATTTCTGCAAACAGATTTATGAACTACACTGTAATAAGTCAGTAGTTAAAAAAATGTTTCATCTTAAATGATACAGAGTTTCACATTTTTTTTTACAGCTTTCAGCTTCAATATAGCTCAAGGCAAATTTTCTGTGTTTCAAGAACTGTTTCAAGAAAATTGATTCTGACATCAAATAAATTAATAACAACTCTTTTCCTTTGCAATTTTTGTTCAAAACAGGTAGACAGAAACGTACTTTAAGTACATACACCAGATTTTAGTGCTATAAATAAACAGAAACAGTAGGATATATTCAGATGAATACATAATTAAAATTCTAGGGGCCCGATTCTTTTACAGCCATTAAGGAAATGAAACTAACAGCAAGGGCTAGAAACTATTACCAACGGTAAAACAGCCGGTAAGTAAAAAAAAAAGCCAGATGATAGACCCACCTATGTACCGCAACTATTCTATAACTGGCCTGGGACATAGAACAACCAACGTTGGTGGTATTACTAGTTGGGGCCCCTGTGGGCTGCCACACTTTTCTCATGCTCCTGACCTCTCCAGGACTTACCTTCATTATAACCTCCTTACTTTTAAAATTCACCAAAAATATTCCAAGGACCAATCTCGACACCACATTCCACATACATGGATTTACCAAAATTCAACGGATGGCATTATTACACTGAGATACACAGCAGATTGAAATATACTTCCACTGGACCCTCTTACTGCTATGACGAGATACCTTCACCTGAACACCACAAACAAGGTACATTAAAATTATAAAACTAACTCACCTCCAGTTGTTATTTGGGTTTTGGATTTGATCATCCAAAGATTTAATTTCTAAACACTCAGAAAACTTATTGATTAAAAATATATATATTTCACTGAAGCACACTGGTCTTGAAATCCTGTAATCTGACCTGCATGCATGCTTTCTTATCTATGTTATCCACAAAGCAGCCTGAAGTGCAAAATTCCACACCTCACACTGGCCTGCATCCTATAGAACAGGACAATGTGACCATCACCCACAGCTGACATCGCTGCAAAACTTAGAGGCTATTTTATCCCTATCGATGCTGAGGGAATGATCACCTATAATCACTCCAGTTGTTGATTGGGTTTTGGATTTCATCATCCATTCGGCAATACTCAGATTTAATTTCTTCATAGTCAGAAAACTTATTGATGAAAAAACAAACAAACAAACAAACAAAAATCAACTATATAATACAAAACAGAAAAGTCTGGATCTTAAAGGGAATTATGACCAACTACCCACATGTGCAACAGATCAGGAGATTACGCTACTAATTTTAATGTAGTACAAACATATATAATAAATCCTATCATACAGACGTAGATATTGGAACTTGGTCTGCCCATACAAGGTATACAAATTAAAATCACCACTAAAAACTGGATTGGTAAAGAATGCAAAATCTCCTAAAACTTTTTATACTGGTGACTGGAATTTGTATACCATATTATTGTATGGGCAGACCATGCCATATGCCCTTTTATATATATATATATATATATAGGGATAGGTGGTTGTGGTCATCAGTCCCAACATTTTAGCTGTAATATCTATGTCTGTATGATAGGATTTATTATATATGTTTGCACTACATTACAATTGCTTTTATATTAGTAGTGTAACCTCCTGATCTGTTGCCCATGGGTGTGGATAGTTGGTCATAATTGCCTTTAAGCACCAGAATTTTATGTTTTGTATTATTTTGTATTTTTTTAGAGACTATTAGAGTGAAAGTCTTGGTCAGGCTTCTTGGGGTGATTATTCATTCTTCCGTTTTGTTTAACCATTTGCGCCATCTGTATTCGATTTAAAAATCATCTATATATTTTGCTGAAACACACTGGTTTTGAAATACTGCAATCTGACCTGCATGCATGGTTTCTTATCTATTATCCACAAAGCAGCCTGAAATGCAAAATTCCACACCTCACGCTGGCCTGCATCCTATGGAACAGGGCAATGTGATTATTGCCCACAGCTGACATCCCTGCAAAACTCAGCAAAAAACACATTGTTGTCCGCTTTTTCATGGGAAAATCCACTTTAATACTAGCTACTAAAATTTTCGCATTTTTCTCCCATTGGCCAAAATTTTTTGCCATTTTTTCAATGGCAATAAAGTTTCCTCCCTTTGATTTACATTGTTTTCGCCTTTTCGCTATAAAAATGTGACATATTTGCGGAAATCAAACACAACAGAAGCAGCTACAGAGCGAGGTAGACGTGCTGTGCTGTTCTGCTGTGATATTTTGGCAAAATTGAGGCAGGAGAGGCTCATAGTGACTGCTTTCACTATGAGAAGGTTGAAAAATAATCAGTGGAGGAGCTGGAAGGACCCTTATGTGTCCACTGAGTCTGAAGAGGAGGAGTAAGTGAGCACTACTGAACCAATGCTGTTCAGTCCCCCTAAATCACCTCAAGGGATCTTGGAGAATGTAATTGGAAGGGAGGAAGAAAAGGGTAGTACTAGTAGTGAGAGCATGACAGGTCAGTTGCCTGTGCCTGCTGCTAGACATGCTGCCTCTGCTGCCACCATTACTGCCCCTGGTGAAACCAGTGCTGTGTCTGCTGCCAGTGCTGAACCTGCTGCCACCAATACTGTGCCTGCTGTCAGACGTGCTGCCCCTATTGCCAGAGCCACAGTGCTGTGCTTGCTTCCAGTGTTGAAGCTGATGCCACCAGTGCTGAAGCTGCTAGTGTGTCTTGTAATACTCAGGAGGGGGGTAGGAGAAGATGATGCCAAGTGTGACAGCAGGGAACCCTAAGTCACACTTACCATCCCCATAGTACTGGTGCTGGTAGTGGTGGGACTTTGACAAACTGCATCATCCTCCTCAGGAGGAGAGGGATCAACATATTTATTGTACACACTGCAGCAATCATGGCTGCAGTCATGTTTTGAGCTACCACTTTACTCACACATCCCTGCACTGCTCCTAAGCCTTTCATCCATTAATTTCAATGCAATAAGCTAGGCAAAAAAAAAAATTGGAAAATTGACACTTTTCGCAAAACATTGCGATTTTTCTCCTGTTTCTCTTTTGAGGTGACAGCTTTCACCTATCCCTACCTGTAACTTGAACCTGATTCTGGGAGTTTTTCAGATGGCTCCTTTTGATCCTCTGTCTTTAGTTTCTCTGCGTTTCTTGGCACTCAAGACAACTTTACTGCTGGCTATTGTTTCTGTTTGAGTTGCTGAATGCCAGTCTTGTAAGCCTCCATTTCTGATTTTCCTCTCTGGTAGGGTGGTTTTGTGGACTCCTGTAGGGTTTCTCCTTAAGATTGTCTCTGAGTTTCACAACAAACAGGAGTTTGTTCTTCCTTCTCTTTATACTGCTAAATGAAACAGAGAAGAACAGACACATCTTCTTTTGGATGTGGTTAGGTGCTTGAAGTACTGTGTTCATCATTTTTTTGAAAGTCTGATTCATTTTGTGCCATTCCTGGTGGCCCTTATGCAAGCCAAGCTATGTATATGGTGACAGTGGCTTCTTGCAGTAATCCTGCCAATTATCAATAACCAGGCATAAATGTTCTGAGTAAGAAGCCAGTTTCCAATTGGGTCTCAGCTTATTCCATCAGGGCTGTGGGTGCTTCTTGGGCCTACAAGAAACAGGCATCTGCAGAACAGCTGTGTAAGGCAGTGATATGATTGTCTTTTTCACACATTTGTCAAACATTAGCATGTCTATGTGCTGGCTTCGACTAAATCCAGTTTCGGTTGAAAGGTCCTACAGCCATTCTGCCTGTGTAGCTGTACTTCTTGATTTCTTTTTTTAAGTAAAGTGTTGGCTTCCTCTTCCCTGGTTTGCTCTGTTGACATCTGAGATTCATGCTATTCCCATTTGTCTTTGTTAGAAGTGGTCTACATTTTGAGGGGGTTTCTCCTTCCTTCCGTGGAATCTTGGTAGATGATTTGGTATTTCCTCATTATTCCTATGTTCCACATTGGACGTAAGAGAAAAGGGGATTTTTGTATATTTACCAATAAATCCTTTTCTCTTAGACCATGTGGAACACAGGACTTCCCTCCTGGAACAATACGAGCTGTTTCAGTTCCGGACATGGGAGTCATTTGGGTTCTCTGGTTTGAGTAACTCCCTTCTCTGCCTCACTTCAGTTTTCTTTGATGTTTGCTATACCTTAAAACTGAGCATGTTTGGTGGGGGTAAAGTGAAATAGGGATGGAATCTCCAACTCTGAGGGGCTTTTAAAGGGATAGTAATGTTTCATAATAAAAACAGCTCTATTTAATCATCATATTACTTGGACTTTGGAGAGTGTTATTTCAGTTCTGTCAGAGTTGTAGTTCAGGAGTAATTCAATGACAAAGTGTCCCCCTCCCGCCCCTTTTACTGATGTAACACTGCTCAGCCAAAGCAGAAGGGAGGTGCCCAGGTAGATTGCACAGAGGGACAATCTTCAATTAAGATAAGGGAAAAACCTGAAAAGCTTGTCAAGGGGGGCAGGGCTTTCATTGTTTTCGTATAAAGAAGATTGTCCCCTGCTGTTATCTGTCTGGTCTTACAACCAGATTCAAATCTGAGAAGAGATGGCTTACAATAGGTAAAAGGGGCAGGGAGGGGAAACTTTGCTTGTGAATATCTATTAAACCATAAAGGTTTGAGAGATAAGACTTATATCATTCTTCATGTTTTTTAATGCCTACAAAATAAAGTTAAAACAAAGTATTACTATCCCTTTAAAGCAAGTGCCCTGCCTTCCTAGCCAGAGGATGCTTTACACTATAGTCCCTATGTTCCACCTGGACTAAAAGAAAATGATTTATTTGTTGTAAGTACACAGAACTCCCCTTTATAGAATCAACCCTTAACACTCACCCCAGTACTTTTTGTAAGTGCAAAGTTTATGGCAACATCTTTCAGATCTGAGGTGGACCCAAAAGCCACATTTTCTGGAAAATCACACTGTTTTTATATAAAATCATTTTTCATTACATTCTTGTATAAGAATCATGGTTAAACAAAAGCAATGCTTAGCTAAAATATGTACAAAATGTAAAGTCTCACACTCTTAGCTGTCAAAAAAAAAAAGTTGCTGTTTGCCATCTGGAATTAAATGAACATTCCTAGGTGACAGTATTTGATGTAAAACAATTTGAAATGGGGAAACTAATCACTTTTCTTCTTCTTGAAAAGAAGGAAGATATTTGACAAACAAGGACTGAATTCACTGAGTCAGACAACCGTGTTACTGATCCGTAGTCAGAATTGCATCTGTTATTTAATAAAATTGTCTACACTAGGAACTTTCATTCTCTCTCCTCTACTCTCATTCTCCTCCTCGTCTTCTATCTTGTATGTTGTTTTGCTTATTTTTCTTTGCTATCCCCTCCATACTCTATCTGTTGTTTATCTTATAAATGTTTCTCTAAAAAGATATGCTCCTACAACATAGTTCCACTATGCTGTCTCATGGGCAAAACATTCATTCTGACAGGAGTTTCTGTTAAAACCTCTCACTGGGGGTATACCAAGAAAAAAATATAAAATTATGACAGCACACAGCTGCAAGTAAAAATAGACACTGAAAGGCAAATCCATCATAGAACATAGGGAGGTTCTCTCAGAATATTTGTTCATGTGACTATTTAGGGAATGTGCATGTAGTTTTGTCTTATTAAGGGATTAATATTTTTAATTACTGGTGGTTTATTAATTCTACTGTAACATTTTAAGAAAATATTCTATAATTCCTGCTCATTGAAAGAAAATAAGCATCTTGTCTCCCATGAATCCAAAGGTGCAAAAAGAAAGTACATTTAATGATAGAAACCAGAGAAAATTTGCAGCACAAATCCAGCCTTCTAGCTGTACAACCAAAAAAGTAAAAGACACAAAAAATGCTAATAAAAAGTAACTCAAAAGAAAAATGTATAGTGAGGGAAAAGTCCAAAAACAATTGAGTCTAATGATAACATGGAAATTGTAGTAGTGAGCTGAGTTTGATTAAAAAAGTAGAAAAATACCAGTTTTAAATCAAAGTAGTCTAGTTGCTGTGTCATGGATGATAGATCAACTGTAGGAACCCACTTGTGCAGTATCCATTCCCACATATCATCAGGAAGAAGAACTGAAGAATACTCATCTAAGTGTAGTTTTTTTTTAATCAACAGCAAAACAAATATAAAAGCCAAACAGCATATGCAGTGATATTGACTTTTCCGTGGGCTTAAACCATCTCTGTTGTCCGTCCCGCATTTACAGTACCAAACAAATGTGTTCTCCTTTGTCGTATCTCTGAAGGTAGGAAGAAGCTTCTGCTATTCCAAACCATAGTAGAAGAAGGTGCTGGTTAGCTGACGAGACATAGTGCTAGACCCCTTCCATACCCCCTATGTGAATCCTCCCACTTCCCAATTGTTTCAGACCACTCTTACCAGTAAGCAGCACTAACTGCATCAATAAAGTCTCTCCCTGTTTTCCTGTTAGAACTTCAGTGACCCCACGTCACCGGTGATGCTTAGACTATTTGCAGAGAACCAGCCTAGTTTATTCCCTCCATGACTGCTTGGACCACCAAAGGCTTCTTTCTATTATCAGGACCAGGATGTCTGGATGGAGGGCACATTTTAATTCTTTACATGGAGAAGGGACCCCAGAATCACTTAAACACCAGAAAAAGGGACAATGTGAGTGCATATATTGCTGTCCTTTAATAAATACTACACTTGGAGTACAGAAGGGTTTACATAAAATGGTAGATTGGGTAGACAAATGGAATATGAGAGTTAATGTAGGAAAATAAAAAAGCTATACATTTGGCAAGTACAAATAAGCACACTACTTAATGGGAGGATTCTATGAGAGCTGGATCTGGAAAAAGGTCTTGAAATACATGTAAACTGCAAAACTGGCAAAAGTGATCTGTGTCAAACAGCAGTAGAGAAAGAAAACAAAATAATTTCCTACAAAAACAGAAGTTTTGATGTAAGAGCAGAGAGCATGAATTTGATACTGTAGTAGTTGTTGGTTAGGCCTCACCTGAAATATTAAAACAGATTTTCAAGAATTGGAGAGAGTTCAGAAAAGAGTAACAAATTGAATTAAGGGAATAGATTAACAGAGATATGGAGAACATCTAGTGAAACTTGGTTTATTTACTCTAGAGAAAAGATACCTAAGAGGTGATCCTTTTACACTGAACAAGGAAATGTCAGGCCAGTACAAGGATCTCTGAACATTTAATTTGAAGGTCTGATCAGAAACCAGGGGACCGCCTTATGATTAGGTGTGGGCAAAAAATCAGAAAAGTTTCTTGCTAAAACCAATGATTTTTAGCTTTTTTTCACTAAAGTTTTCTCTGTTACACCAGTGCAACATGTTTCTCCTTTTCACCACTGCCAACACGAGATCCAACTTGTTATATATTCAATAGGGTTACATTATTTGCCAAAGCATATCATAAGATTGTGGCCATGTTGGTACAATAAGTAGGTATGTGTGTGGATGATCGCAAGAGTGTGCGCAGGATGAATATCAACATATAAAATCATGGAGCACTACATCGCGAACTAAAACCACACACTATAGAGACACATATAAGACAATTGCTACATGCTTCTGAATAGTGTTAATTTAGCAATATAACCATGAAAGAACTCAAAATTGAGTGAGTCTACATGCGTGGAGGCGATCCCGAGAACTCACACAGTGGCCCAGGGTGAAAATCAGCATATGCCCCTGTGGCACTAAACACCGCAACCACATCCTGCACGGGTTTCAGGGATGTGATGGTGTACTGGGATACTGAGGATATCATTGATTGTATGACTTACATTATCAGAACAAATGTATATAATTGTATCTCTATTTTTTATTGGTTTGCTCTTTAGGTGGTAGAGATTTTATTTTATTTTTCGGATGATTATGCTAATTCTTTCACTTCCCTCTCCTCTTCTTGTGACGTCAATTGGCGCCAAATTAAATTACTGCAATGGATATTTAATGGTGCTCTTACACTTGTGTTTGTAATCTTGAGAAAGACCCCAGTTAGGCTCAAAACATTGATTCAATAAATCAGCACTTTATTGCAACTTTCAAGAAGCCCTGCGAGTGTGGGTCTTTTCCTATTCTATTGTACCCGGTCATTGATCTGAGACTGGCACACAGGCAAGTTTGAGCGAGTGCTCCATGAACTGAAATATTTATATATATATATATGTGTTCCTACAGCAGTTTTTACATTTATCATGTTTGTGTCAAATGTAAGCAATTGTATCAAATGTAAGCAATTATTGATATACATTACTTATTGGTCATAGCAGTGGTCCCAAGTGTGGTAAACCCTTTTTCACATCCCTCCAACTCCTCCTCATCTGTGCTGCTGTAAATACACTTGGCCTGGCTTTCTCTGTCATTTGTGGTTTCTGCTACCTGATACTCAGATGGTATACGATGTTGGTTAATTTTTAAGAATGTTCAAATCCCAACATTGCTGCTTGATAGCTGTGTCCTACAGTAATTCATAATGCACTGAAACCCCTCTCAGACTCAAAGCTTGCTGGAGAGGGCAACTAAGGGTTTCCACTTCAGACATTTCAAAGCTGGCCACACACATGACTTTGTTTGCCAGTATTCCATAGGGCCAGTGTTTCTGCCTAGAATGTAGCTATCCTGCAAGTATGCAGAAACCATATCACATGCAGTGGGATGAATCATAGGAGCTATATGGTGCTTCGGTGTGTCAGTTACCAACCCATACTCAGGGAGCAAGTCCCAAAGAGATTTGCTGCCACCAATGCCACGACCGCGACCAATGTTGGATTTTTGCTGCCTCTGCTGAGAACCATGAATTTCCCTGTGTTTAGGATGGAATGTTTTGGTTGATGATGTAGGTGCTGCTGCTGGTTGAAATGCTTTGCTGCCTTTTTCACTATGCTATCTAGATGTTTTTTCTGCCCTTACTTTCTCTCTCTCATCCACTACAACGTAACCCTTCACTCGATTAATAAGCATATATCTATATTCCTTGGCAGAATCCGATTCCTCAAAGAGATGCTGATGATCCTCATGACTCCTTGTGACAAACTGCTGGTTGCCCTTTGGCAGAGATTCTGAAATTTTGTGTTTAACGTGGGGGTCTAACAAAGTGGCAAGAATGTATTCCTCACTGCTTTTAATAGACATGATTTGAGGATCTTGTTCAAAGAATGCTACCAGGTTCTTTATCAGCTGGTGCATGTCTGTGTTGACATTATGATAACATTCCTCAACATTGCTCCTCATTTTTTATATATCATTGGTAGAATTTCACTAATTGCTGCCCCTATGCAACTCACCAGCATGGTTGCCTCCCCAAAGGGTTTCAGCAGCTCACATACATCTCACATTAGTTGCCATTGGGAAGGTAACAAAGAGGCACCCTCCAAAAGTTTCCAGTTTTGCATAGTGTACTTGCTGATGGCCTTATTCTGCTTGTACAAATGCTCTGGCATGTACAGTGTGGAATTCCACTTGGTAGGGACCTCCATTTCCCGCTGGGGATGGGGCAGGTTGTTACTCTCCTGTATGGAATATAGCACATTGCGCACACTGTAGGAGCAACTCAAATGGGCACAGATAGTGAGCATCTCTCTGAGGGTTTTTGATTCTGCCAGGAATTGGACACAACTAAATTTATCACATGGTCAAAGCAGGGAACCTGCACCATATCACCTATTCTCAAGGCAGCAATTAGGTTGGAGCCATTATCAGCAGACACAAAACCAGCTATGCAAAACTGGAAGCCTTTGGAGGGAGCCTCTTTGTTACCTTCCCAATGGCAACTAATGTGAGATGTATGTGAGCTGCTGAAACCCTCTGTCACCTGCTCTAGTTTACTTAAAACATCTATGGCTTTGTAAGACTGTCTCTAAAAACTCTGCATGCACAAGGGGGCGTAGCTTGCTGATGGTACAGTCTATCATGCTAACTGTCTTTTAATCACACTGCCAGAACCAGAGGCATAATTACTGGCTGTCAACTGATGCTGTAAGTTGGTGTTGCCCACTCGTGGGGGTGAAAGGGAAACCCAGTGAGCATTCACAGACATATAGTCTGTGTTCTGCCCGTTTGTTCACATATTTGTTGTCAGGTAGATTTTCTTGCAGTACGCATTTTTCTACCACACTAACCACCTGCTTGTACAATTAATGCACAGCCACTCTGCAAAAATAACTGCGGTTCGGGATATGTCAGTGTGCGGGATTGGAGCTACACATGACATCAGTTCTCTGAAACCTCGATTTTCTACAAAAGAATACAGCAGCATGTCCCCTGCAAAATATCTTGGCAACCTTGCCATTCCACAGGTGTACTTTGGGATTGTTTTTGTGAAGTTTTTGACTTCTTCCCAGGAACTCAGTCATTGTTGGTTGGCAGTACATGGCAGGAGAACCCTGTAACTTTATCAGCTGTCACCTAATGTTTATTTTGTTTTTTTGTTTTTTTTACAGTTGTCCTGTCTAGCCTACCTTATTACTGTCCCCAAAAATTGTAAACTATAGCTAAAAAACTAAATCAACAACTTCTTTCCCTGGATTTCCCCAGCACATAAATAATAACAACAAGATCAGCAAGGTAATTGCTTGGACCTCAGCTGCCCGTGTCTTTCAAATCAAATCAGTCAGACAGAATGTTGGGTTATATGGGGTCAACCTCCTTTACTCCCTTCTCACACCCCCAGACATGTTCAACAAAGAGATAATAACAGCAAGGTATTTGGGGTCAACCTCCTTTGTCACTTCTTCTCCCCAGAGTACCCCAGACTCCCCTTATACAGAGAACAAATATCGTACCTAAAAAGCTCCCTAAAATAAGCTTCAACTTCAAACACATTATTTGCTTCTCTGTCTCAAAAATGGCTCTCTCCTCCTCTCACAAACACAGAATGACATGATGTGAGAGCCTGACACCATTTTATATGCCTGCAGAAAAAGAAGGGAAAATTGCTATGTGGTGGGGAAAATTCAGTCTTCCCATTGGTTTCAAAGCAATGTGCTAGGTGAAAAAGCGGGAAAATGGCACTTTTCGATGGAAATTTTTCACTAGGCGCAAAGTGTCATTTTTCTGTCTATTTTGGTTAGAGTCGAAAAGTTTGCCCATCCCTACTTACAATCAGATGAAAGAGGTTTCATCTTCAGCAGAGAATGGGGATCTTTAAAGTAAAGTGCCTTAAACTGTGGAATTCTTTGCCAAGGGTTGTGGTAATAGCAGATAAAATGCATACATTTAAGTGTGGAATAGATGCATTTCTAGCAGAAAGGCACATACACGGTTATGTCTTGTTAAAAGAGTAATCAGCAAGTTGTGGTAAATAGTGTAACACCCATTTTCTGCAATATACAGTGATTAGGTTGACTTTAATATGCCATTTTCAATGTAATTTACAATATAGTAACATAGTAGCATAGTTGATGAGGCTGAAAAAAGTTCTGTGTACATCAGCTCCTGTTGATCTGGAGGAAGGCAAAAAAAACAAAACAAAACAAAACAAATTGAAAAAGTAATTTCCAATGAAGCCCCAAGTGGGTGAAAAATTCCTTCCTGACTCCACGAATGGCAGTCAGATATTTCCATGGATCAATTTCCAATCTGCTTTGAAGCCATCCGTAATAATTCACAATATTGTTCTATGCTAGATAGGCATCCATTACTTTTTTAAAGGAATTACAGAATCTGCAAGCACAGACTTTAATAACTTTACTTCCCTTACTATACAAAAAATCCTACATTTGTTATACTCCAAAGCACACCTCTCTTCTAGTCATAATGGGTGACTTCTTGTTCTTTGCTCAACACTTTGAGTAAATAGTTACTTGGAGAGTTCTTTGTATTGACTTGACTATATTTTTAAAATAATAATGTCTACGTTCTGTTTATAACTCAGATACTGCAATACCTTTATCAGTTTTGTTGGACATTTCTGCACTTTTTCCAGTTCAATGTCTGTTGTAGAACTGGTTCTTAAAACTGTTCTCCATATTCTAGGTGTTGCATTACCAAGGGTTTATATAGAGGTATAATTATATTTGTATCCTTTGCTTCTATACCTCTTTTATGCAGGATAGTAGTACATTATTTGCTCTTCCAGCAGCTGAGTGACTCTGCACACTGTTGTAAAGTCTATTGTCTATCAGTTCTGATACATTTTTCTCTAATGAGAATTCCCCAAATAATTTCCCATTAAGTGTATACTAGCAGCGTGTTATGTCAACTTTTTTTTTTCCTGCTCATGTGTCTCCTAAGGTCTGGTCTTGTGTTGTGTCTGCTTGCAGGTGATGCCTGATACTTCATTCCCTCCTTTCATAAAGCAAAAGCACGTGTTGTAAGAATTCATAGCATCCATGGAACAGGCAACATTAACCCTCTAAGTACCAGAGGGGTAATGAACACATTGTGGATCAACGCATTGTATACCCATCTGGTACTCAAAGGGTTAACAGACACTCTGGTTTACAACCGGTGACAATATACACTTGCATATCATGCACATAAAACACAGTTCAGCACCGGGGGGACTATTTTAAAACCACTCACAGCATACACTTGCATATTGTTATTAATATAACTGTAGAATTGTTTAGGATTTTTCTTGCTCTCTTTTGCAATACTTGTCTTATTTTCGATTTGCTTGTTTGCAGAGTTTTACATTCTTTATATTTTGTAAACGATGCATCTGAACCTTTTGAATTAAAGGTCAAAAGTCTACTTCTTATTTCCCATTTTCCTGTAAACTTCTTTATTAAGCCTCTTGTACTTATTCCCCAATGGTATGCAGTGACAAGTATCTTTAGCTAAGATTATTTTAAACAAATTCCATGTTTCATGTGTAATTTTTAACTTTGAGGACTACATCCCACTGAATGTCCTTTAATATTGCTTTTAACACTGTAAAATTAGCCTTTTTTATCTGAATGTTTTGGTTAAACCCATGCTAAAGGGTTTCTATTTACAACTTTAAAGGACATCAAACCATATTGTGGTCAATGCTGCCTAAATGTTCTCTTACCTGTATACTGTTTATTATATCAGAACTAGTTGAAGAGCCCATTACACAGGCCACAGTGCCACTGTCAGACGGTTGCGGGGCAGTCATGCACAATAGAGACTGCCCACGCCACGGCTGTGTTACGGTTCAGTACACTCAGACACGTTAGGTTTAGGTAAAAACACAGTTTTATTGAAGCACACAAGAAATAATGTAACCCTCACGGGTCCAGTAAATAACATCAACTGACACAAGACAGGTTACAAGTGGTTACCCACACGGGTCCAGTATGGTGCACAACACAATACTGACACAAGTCAGGTATATAGTGATACAGTGTATGAGTCCAATATTACAGTGGAGCCACTGGCAGAGTGGCTAGCAATAGCTGCGGCATAATGTCGCTTAAAGCAACAGGAGGCGACAATGGCCTTACAGTAATGGAGGCAAAGGTAACTAGCACGGTTCCACTACAGTGGATGCCCACCGTGGACTACAAAGGCTGGTCAGAGCTCGTGCCAAACGGAGGCCCAATGGAGAGATCAACACCAATGCTCTTGCTATGCCTCAAAGGGTTAATGTGCTTCACATAAAATGGATGGCAACCGGAAGTGCCCTACTGACCTACAGAAACGGTACACCCAGGGTATTGGAAGCAACCACACTGGTATAGCAAGTGGATACAAGGCAATGCTCCTGAAGGGGTTAATAATCGCAATGGTCTGGATAACGGCAACCATGGGAAGCTCCCAACTGAACCCACATAAGACCAAGCGATGCAGCACGGTGTGAAAGTATACTGGTACACTGAGACTCTGAGCCAACTGGTAGGATCGGACAAGGTACCGGAGAACTGGAGACGTGAGACACACTCTTAGGGAACCGTGCAACTGTAGGCAGCCGGAACTGCCGGAGATAGTCCAGCAAAGAAAGCTGAGAGCAGGAACCACCGGCAAGCCGGTTCAGTAACCAGAACAGGAACGTTAGCCAAGCTGAGTCGGAGCAGGAAGCAGGAATGTCAATCTCGCCGGGTCGGTACACTGAGCAGGAACATCGATCTCGCCAGGTCGGTACACGGAGCAGGAACGTCAGCCAGGCCGGGTCAGAACAGGAAGCAGGAACGTCAGCCAATCCGAATCGGTACACAGAATCAGGAGCAAAGACTAATGGCGTGGTCAGGCAGTCCGGGGTCATACACTGGTATCAGAATCATAGAACTAGCTCTAGTCATCAGGTACACCACAAAAGGGCATTAGCCAAGTGACAGCCCAGGGTATAAAAAGGCTGTCACTAGGAGGAGCAATATAGCACAGCCAATAGGAGAGCAGCAATATAGAGATTGACAAAATGTCGCTCAGATCATAGGCACTGTGATAGGCTGATACAGAGCTGGACGCTCCTCCGGAGTGTCCCGCTCTGTATCAGCCTTGTCACGGGGCAGTCTCTACTGCACATGACTGCAGCACACGCAGCAGTCTCTACTGCGCAAGACTGTCGTTACACACGTTTTAGCAAATTATTATATAGGATTGTTTGAGATCACTAGGTCCATCAGTGCCTTTTTATTTTTTTAAGTATGTAACTATACAGAGTAGTGTTCATCTGTACTTGCCTGTTTGTGCCTGTTTCATGATAAGATTCTGTCCATATAGTGACCTTTTTTCAATGACAAGAATAAATATCTTGTCCACAGTATACCTAGCTCTCCTACATTTAGCTAACTACAAAGCACAAGAAACCAGTTTGGTTAATTAAACACAGACCTCCCCTTTATATTTATTTTTGGCCAACAGAGTTGATGCATCATTTTCAATTTGTGTGTGAATGAAATATGTTTTATTCAAATTTGTAGCTCAAAGTCAACAACTGATGTTATAAAACCGAGCTGCAAGACCCATGAATACAGAAACATGTTTCTACTTTTCATTTGCAAAACAGGGATCATGAAGCTTACATTTCTTATTTTAAAGGGCATAATTTGAAAACCAGCTTGAGTCAACATGTGAGAGTTTAAGCTTTGCTGCACAGCATAACAACATTGGTCTGGAAAAACTCTGATTAGTTTGTACAACTCCATAAGAAATATTGTAGCCAGATCAAAGCAAAGTAGTGAATCAAACAAGTTAACTTAGATAGGTAGGTTTAAACAGCTGCTCCAACAGACATACCACAGCTATAAATATACTGCTTGCGTTGCTACATAAATATTTCTTTTAGTTTTAAAACTTGCCTTTTGAAAGAAAACAATTATTGCAAGTCAGCATTTAAAAGCCCTCACATTTTACCTTATATTTAAGACATTTCTGCAACATAAATATTAAAACCTGAATGAATAGGATTCGTTGTTAGGCTTTACTGAGAATAAGTTATTTAACTGTTAACTTCATCTTCAGCCAAACTGTATTTTAATCCTATAGGCTTTAAGGGAAGGATAAAAAACAAGAACACCCTTATGTGAAATGTTAATAGCAAACAATCCAAATAGTAAGACTGGACTATAAAACATGGCTGGAAAATCCATTATATATGTGCAATTTTTGTTTTCAGAGGGAGACCTCTTTAATACATACAAATTAAGTATTTTCCATTTGCTGTCTACAAACATTTCACGTGCATTTCATTGGAAACATATTTCCACTTGTTTTTGAGTGTTTCCAGGTTTCTTTGAATTTGTTGGAAGCTCTGTCAGTATTTCATTACCACATGGCCCTTCAAGAATATCAAACAAAAGAAGCTAGTAAATAGTTTTACAGAGGGTTTAGTAAATGTTTCTCAGAGTAAAAGTGACGTACAAATGATTTGGCACATTATATTTAATTGATCATCTCACAGAAATACTGCTGTAAGGTCTGACCGTTTTCTAACAAATTAGTCTAATTTGTGGTTGATCTCCAATCCAATATATTTTAGTCTGCTTAACCCTTTGTTTGATAGAAAGCTGTCTATTGCCTTGCTCTGTAATGAGTTGCACATCTCTCTATTGTGCTAAAGATGGCCATGACATCCATAATACATAAGTATAGGTAACTAAAGATCTACATGGTGAATATGGACATGTATCCAGATGGTTATCATATCTGCCATTCAAAGAAGTGCAAACCTAGAATGTAAGATACACTCCACCAGTCAGTTGCTCGTACAGTACTAGATTTTCATACTGTTCCAGGATGTGCTGCAGATTATCAAAGTATTGTGCACCATACTCAACTGAAATAAAATGTATTGTTACTTGTCAGTGTACTCAGCATTGTTTCAGGATATAAACCCCTTTCAAGCCAAGATGGCAGCATATATGGTAAATATAAACAATGTGGAGCTTTATAGCAAAAATGTGTGATTTGTGGGCAAAAATGGCAAGCACTGTGCAAAGAAAAGCACATGTTGTACTAAAATATAAAATACATAAACCAGCAAATCCACTTGCAAAATAATGAAATTCAGGCTTGATTTACTTTATATGTGGATTTAAAGGGTAATGTATTGCAGAGGAAAATCTATATCACATGGAGACCTTAGGAGCATAAAGAGAAAATCCACTTGTGTTTACAAAGAAAATACCAAGGTTAATTAAGCTAAGAAAATTGTTTCCAGGACTCCGGCTTGCAAAAAACAAGCCCTGAAAAAATGTATATGCACTACTGGCCTAGTGGCAGTTGTGCTAGATGGTGGTGGCAAACCACCACCAGAAACATTATGCCACACAGTGGCACATACCACTGGCATTTGTTACTGGTGTAATTCCTGCTACTGAGTCATCTGAGCAGCAGGAGGGCTAGGCTGCTGCATGGGTCTAGGATCATCAGTAATCAGACAGAAGGGTGATGATGCTTCCACTTGCCACTAGCCTTATTGCTGCTGAATCAGTAGAAACACCACAACAAGCCCTCACCACTTCAGGTGCATCTGGTTAGAGAAGAAGTTGGACAATTATGCTTCTTCTTCTGCACTTTAACTAAAATCATGGGTGTGCTGGTATATTATTATTCCATTAAGAGCAGGAAGGAATTGTGCCATCAGCAACTGCAGTGTGAACAGTGTGGAATGAAACATTGGGAAATAGGGCAAGGAGGATTGGGAAAAATCACAATTGACATACCTGCAGATTCAGTGGGATGGAATGTCTGTAGATGCTTTCTGAAGTAGATGCTTTCTCCAAAAGAGGAAGAGCACCCAACGGTGGTGGGGCTGGGCAAGGGGTATATTTTCAAACACCCGGCCCTAGCACAAGAAGATGATGATGACACAAGTGTTGCTGTCATCATAAAACTTCCAGGATGGTGGGGAGTTTCTCTTATCTTCCTCTGGGATTTTTCTCCCCCATTATTTGTGCCCATGGGGATTGACAAGGGGCACGGTGACAGCAGCAAGTTGGGTTTCACATAGTTAACATAAATGTCAGGGTGTTTATGTTACATGTACTGAATGAAAGCAGATGTGCCAAGATGTGTACTGTCTTTCCCCTTTTCAATACCTTATTACACAAAGGGCACAACACATGTGCTGTGTCTGCTCCAAGGGAAAATATTCTCACACCTGTAATTTTAGTGAGGGAAAAGGTGTAGAAGAATGACTTCTTTTTTCTCCAGAAGCACCAACAATGGACTGGGCAGGTGCTGCCGCTGCCTCAGAGTTAGCACTAGAGCTAGGACCAGGAGTAGTGGTAGCAAGTGGAACCCCATCTACTTGTCCTAGTCCCACATTACTGATTGTTAAACCTCATCCCATGGTGGCCATGGGTGTGTGTTATACACTAGCCTCATTATCATGAGCATCATCATGAGCTTACTGATGTAACAAATGAGCATCTGTCTCTGATAATACAGCTGCAGAAATTACACAAATGCCACCTCACTGTCATCACCGCTTGACTCTTGCTGATTCCCATGACTGGATGGTGATGACAGATGTGACAGAGGGTCCTCTGCTGTCATACTTGCCATCACTTCAGAAGGCAGCACACTGAGAGTAGCAGCAGCAGGAGGCACAGGCAGATGACTTGTGCCAATGATACTGCTGTCCAGTGACCCCTTCTTTATTATACTTCCCCAGATCCCTAGGGAAGTAGTCGGGACTGGGAATCATTTGGGCAAGGGAATGTGGACTTCCTTCACTGCTGCTGGATTCCTTTGCCACTGATTGAGCGTAGTACCTATCCAGCTTCTCTTGCTACTCACTGTATTAGCCATAGCCAGCACTCCAAACAACTTTATCTTTGTTTCACATCTTTTCTTTCTCTTTCTTAGTCTATCTGCTATCTTTATATTCTAAAACGTGTTGTATAGCAGAATGGTTTTCCTTGTTATAAGCCTGAAATAATTTTTTGATGCAGATGGTGATGTTGTGGCACTGGATACAGAGAATAAATATGATGGAAGCACTGGACCCTCCTGATGGCTAACAGTAGTCTGGTATGTGTGTAAATCCCTTCTCAGGATCAGAGCTCCTGTTAATTGTACATGTGCCATGTGCTTCTGCAACTTGCATGTTTTCTTCCATTTCTGCTCTGTGATAACTTGATGGTATTAGATGCTTGTTCATTTTAAAAAAAAAGTTAGTCTACTCACACTGCTGCTTGATAGACATATCCTAAATTCATTAAGAATAAATCCAGCAGCACTGAAAACTCTCTCTGACTGTACTCTTGCTGGTGGGCAACTAAACGTTTCAACTGCAATCCACACCAGAGCTGGCCACACTGATTGTTTTGTTTGCCAGTATTCTGGTGGGTCATTATTTCTGTCTAGAACATATTGTCACGGTTTGTTAAGACTCTCAGACGTAAGGTTTAGGTAAAAACATAACTTTATTGAAAAGTTAAAGGCAATCCCATAGGGTTTCATACACATACAAACAATACCTAGAAGATAATGACATAGGTTCTACCGGCCTTGCCAATAATACCGGGCAAAGCAACCCAGGCGAGACTGTAACAAAGGCTCTACCGGCCCAGCCAATATACCGGGCTGGGCAGCCTGACGGAATACCAGGGAGTAGGCTCTACTGGCCTTGCCAATACCGGGTAAGGCAACCATGAGATGGCAACGTAAACGGTTCTACCGACCTTACCAATCTACCGGGCAAGGCAGCCTAAGGAGATAACAAGGAGTAGGCTCTACCGGCCTTGCCAATACCGAGTAAGGCAACTGTAAGATGGTAACGTAAACGGTTTTACCGGCATTACCAATATACCGGGCAAGGCAGCCTGAGGAATAACAAGGAGTAGGCTCTACCGGCCCTGCCAATACCGGGTAAGGCAACCTAAAGGTGGCAACGGGAAAGGTTCTACCAGCCTTACCAATACCGGGCAAGGCAGCCCACAGGAGGGTGACCACCACCGTGACCTAATGATTGTCAGATGACAATGACAGTAAGATGGAAAATAGAGATTACCAGGTCAAGCGTTCTCACAGTAATCAGAAACTCTCGTGCCCACAAACTGAAGGAATAAATGCTATTAGGACTGGACAGCTCACTCGGGGCCACCAGGTACCTGACTGAAAGTCAGGGAGTAAACCAGCGCCCTACGTCAGGGACTTACAGGCAGGAAGAGATTCACAAGGCTAGAGGAGCAAACCAGCGTCCGCACGCTGGAACCAACATAATATAATGTGAGCCGCCAGGCAAATGGAGTAAACCAGCGTCCGCACGCTGGAACCAACAGACTGTAATGTGAGCCGTAAAGCTAATGGAGTAAACCAGCGTCTGCATGCTGGGACCAACAAACTGTAATGTAAGCCGCAAGGCTAATGAAGTAAACCAGCGTCCGCACGCTGGAACCAACAGACTGTAATGTGAGCCGTAAGGCTAATGGAGTAAACCAGCGTCCGCACGCTGGAACCAACAGACTGTAATGTGAGCCGCAAGGCTTTATGAAGCAAACCAGCGTCCGCACGCTGGAACCAACGGACTGAAATATCACCGGAGCGAAAAAAGAGCAATGTCGCCTCAAATACTGTAACTGGAAGCAGGAAACAACAGGAACCAGGCAGAGAAGATCAACCGGATCAAGTGCGGCTAAGCAGACTGGCAATCGGAACATGAACTACTGAGGAGAACAACCGGAACCGGACTGGAACTGACAGGCAGGCAGGAACTCAGGAGCAGGTCGACTCAGGAACTCAGGAACTCAGCAACAGGCCCAATCAGCAATAGTAGAAAGGAGGAAGTGGATGCTGTCAAAGACACCACGAAAGGGCAACCAAAGGGTGCCCAGACTGAGTTTAAAAAGGCAGTGTGAGGCGGGCTGAAGGCAGACAGCCAATGGGAGCCCCCTACAGGTGATAGACACTGAATTGCAGCAATCACAGGCACCGTGATACATATACTGCAGGCAGGCATTAAACATATCCAGCTCCGAGTAGTGCAGGCTTCGTCTCAGTGTACAGCCCTGGGTAGTGGACTGTATTGTTCTCCTGTGTTCTTGGGATCGTGGGGGTTCTTACTCATTACGTTTATTATTATTAATAAAGGTGGTTTTAACTTACTATACCTGTGTCTGACTCTCTTTGTATTGGTTACTGTGAAACAGGGATCTTCATTTTTTAATGGTAGATGGTTAAGCTCTTATATGGAACATAACAAATTGCAAGCACTGGAGGACCAGCTAAAATGTGCACATATTTTGTAAGCCATATTCAGCATTTTTCTGATTCTGATCATGCATCTATTATGTTGAGGACATGGGCAGAAAAGAGTACCTGCATCATATCTGCCAGTCTCAGGGCAGTAATGATGTAGGAGCCATTGTTAGCAATCACAAAGCCAGATTTCAATAAGTGAGGTACAAGGCATTGGTTTATCAATTGCTGAAGTTTCTTAAGACATCTACAGCTTTGTGGGACTGTTTCTAAAAGCTCTCCATACATAAGGTTGCATGCAGATGGTATGGGCTACTCTGCAGCTGGAGTACTACTGACAGAGGAACATTTGCGAGTGGTTGTGGTGGTGGTGAGCTGCTGCTTCCGCTGCCTCCTATTGGGAAGGCTACCCATTGAGGATTCACAGTTATGTAGTCTGTATTCTGCATACTTGTTTACAGATCGTTTGCCAGGTGAACCCTCTTTCCTTAAGATGTTTCCAGTTTTTGCTGTATGCACTAAAAATTTCCTTGTAAAACACTGGCACAACTATCCTTAAAAAGTAATTGCAGCTTGGGATATGCTAAAAGGGTGCAACACATGATGTCAGTTCTTTAAAACCACTCTTCTAAAAAAGAACAGGACAGCATGTTAATTGCTAACATTTTGGATAGTTTTCCATTCTACAGGTACACTTTGGGATTGTGTTTTATGCTATTCTTTCTATTAACTAAATAATTGGTGGTTGGGAAAAACTCAGTAACCTAATTGTTTTAACTACATGATGACTAGCGGTGATGGAAGTGCTGGTTGTGGTGGCAGCAGATACTCTTGTTAACGTTTACTACTAAATTAGAGTAATCCTCCATACTTTGCATTAGTATAAAACCAGCACTACAGGATGTTGGCGTTATTGTTACAGAAAATAATGTTGTCTCATTTCCTGACAATTCTCTTAACACTACTAAAAGGTGATCTTCAGTCCCTTCCACTTTTAGGAGTGCTTATGCTGCTGCTGCTAGTCATAACTCCGATGTACCACTGTTGTTCCTCCCAGTCACCTGTAGTTGTATTTCAACTGGGATCTCAATGAAGAGGTCCCTAATTGATATGCTGTTTCTCCCTGCTCACGTTTATTTACCCAGACAACAGTTAGCAACATGTTTAGCTTTTGGATCATGGGTGAATTATCTCCAGACTGGAGATTTCATAGACTAAGGTATTTTTGACAAACTGCAATTACAGCTACGGAAGCTAGATGGTACAATGGTGATAGCAGTAGGCTCCGCACTTTCAAAAGTAGAATAAACACTCCTGGCTAGGGGTAGGGGCATTCTTGACTTGTGGTACTGCTTACGGAATATGAGATGCACTTCCAAGAAGTGATGATGATAATGACAGAGATTGTGAGTTGTTGTTTTTTTCTTTGTTTACTTGGCCAGGCTGTCCACATGATCTCTCAAACACTTTATAAACAAGCTTACTGCTCTTTTTCATTGTTAGAAGGCTAAGGCTTTTCCATTCAGCTAATTTTTGGGCCAATTCATCATGGCTTTTACTCTCTATTGTATATGGTTCTGAACAAGAAGGGATGGAACTGATGAGATATATTTTAAATCATATTGTTAGTCTCATCATCAGTAATTAGGTTGTATCTTCATCAGCACAATGCACTTTCTCACCACCATCATCCCTAGATTCCCCATCCACACCACATTCTTATTACTGTAGTTTTTTCCTCAAACAGTGACAATAAACTTATTGTCAATTTTTCCCCTGAGGGGGATTTATAGAAGCTTGAATGCTTCTTTGAATTGCCATTGAGGTGTTACTATTACTGTCAGAGCAGCACTTGGTTTCATTGTTAAATCCTCATTTTCCACTGTGGCAATAACACTACAATGGTACTGCTCAGCATCATTTTTTGACTTTATAGTTTTAGAGTACAACTAAAGGGAGAGGAAATTTTCACATCTCTTTTGCTGATAGCCTCCTCCTCACAAGGAAGTGGTTTATCATTGTGACTTGTTGCAATAGCTGTTGCAAGTATGGCCACACTTAATTTTTGGAGAACAAATTCACTGCCACCAACGCTGCCAACAACATGACCATGCAGTCCTCTTACCATCCTTAACTTTTACTCCTCCTTATCTTAGTGGATGTATCGATACTACTGTAAATTGTTGATAACATATACTACACAGCTGATAGAAATATGTTGAATAATATTTTCTCCCTCTATTGTGATCTCTCTCACTATTACAGCCAATCTCTGTCACTGTTACTGTTGGTCCTCGTAGCTCACTTCAACGCACTTATCTCTATCAAAGTTTTTTTATTCTAGTATTATTACTGTTTTAATTGTCCCTTTCTGTCCCATTCAATGTGTACAACACACACACACACACACACACACACACACACTCCCTAGAACTATAAGCAAATAACTCCCCTCTTTGCTTCAAGACTATCACGGTGCCTGTGATTGCCCTCTGGGACCACTGTTGTTATTTGCAGGCAAAATTGTACTATCACTTCCTGAGTGTCGCGCTTATGCGCGTTCGCTATTCTTATAGGCCTGTGATTATTGCCAGAGTCAGTCTCTGCCTACTTGCTAGGCCTTATAGACCTAATTCTGCCAGTACTCCTTTACCCTTTTGTGGTGTACCTGTGCACTAGCTCTTGTGATTATTTCCTATGCTCTGATCCGTGTATGACCTCTGGCTACGCTTGACTCCGGCTACGTTCAATCCCTGACTTGTTGCCTTCCGCTCCAGTCTGACCCTTGGCTCCGTCTGACTACCCGCTCTGTGCTGACCCCGGCTCTGGCTGACTATCTGATACAGTACTGACCTTGGCTGACTAACCACTCTGTGCTGACCCCGGCTCCGGCTGACTATCCGATACGGTACTGACCTTGGCTTGGCTGACTAACTGCTCTGTGCTGACTCCGGCTCCGGCTGACTATCCAATATGTTTCCGACCCTTGGCCTGACTGACTCCACTCCTATGCTAGACCGTGCTCTAGCTGATCTCTCTGATACAAGCTGTGCTCAGTATCTTCCCGCTGTGCAGGACTTTGTCTCTGGCTATCCTATACTGCTTGATACCGACGGTTAGTGCCTTTGGGTGCACCCAAGCATACTAGGGATTTGAGTCACCGTTGCCAGTAGCTACCCTAGCATTCTGGGGAATTCTAGTTGTCATTACCTGTAAGTTTACCCTATCGTTCTAGGGTATCTGAGTCTATTACCTTGGTGTATCCTAGCGTTCTAGGGGAACATTTCTCATTTTTCTTTGGGCGATTCCGCTTTACCTGCACTAGTAGCTACTGATATCTTTCTTACGTTCCCATTCCGTAGTCAGATTGGGATCAGTTCCTGTTCTGTCAGTGGATCGTGTGCTGTCTCCACATCTGGTCCTGTGAGGGTTGGGGAAGTGCTTGTGCACTGTCTCCACACCAAGTCCTGTGAGGGTTGGAGAAGTGCTTTCCGTATTTATTTTTTTAATCTTATTTTAATAAAGATATTGATTTTACTGTATCTTTACTTGTCAGTGTCGTTATTCCATAGTCACTCCATGACACTACGAAAGGGCCATGACCTCTGAAAGTACACATACTTGTAGCTGACAGTTGCCTAATATCCTGTCTAGAATGGACATTCAGGAACAGCGTCCGGGAAATGCATGCACTAGGATCTCTGAGGGGACAGATCCTAGGTGGCATAAATCAGTCCCCAGACCAAGAGCAAAACAAGCCCATTTAACAGGTGGCAGTATCTTGGGCAGCCTCTTTTTTTGTGACACCATCCCTGATTGATTCAGGAGCCGCAGGTTATTTTATTGATGGCGAATTTGCTAAGCAACACAATAGTCCCTTGTTGCCTTGTGTCTCTCCATTGGCTATTGAGGAGATTGATGGTAGACCGTTACAACCATCCCATGTCACACATGAGACCTGTCCATTGCCTCTTAGAGTAGGAGCTCTCCATGTGGAGACCCTACAGTTTCAGGTCTTTCAGTCTCCACACTATGCCATCATTCTGGGGTTTCCTTGGCTTCAGACACACAACCCCAGAATGGACTGGAAAACCTGTGACATCACATCTTGGTCCAATTATTGTAAGAAGTCTTGTCTACAGCATCCCACTAAGATACTGTGTACCTCCCCCTCTATACTCTCAGAGTACCATTTGTTCAATGAGATATTCAGTAAGGGGGAGGCTAGCACTCTGCCACAGCATAGGGCATACGACTGTGCTATCAATTTGATGCCAGGCACGATACTTCCTAAGGGATGCACCTACCCTCTGTCGGTAGAAGAGAACCGGGCCATGGAGGAGTACATTACTGGTGCCCTGGCCAGAGGAATTATCAGGAAGTCTTCCTCGCCCACGGGGGCAGGATTTTTTTTTGTAAAGAAAAAAGATGGGGAGCTTAGACCTCGTATTGACTATATAGGTCTAAACAAGCTGATGGTTAAAAATGCGTACCCCATTCCATTGATAACTGAGTTATTCGACCGCTTGATGGGCTCCTCAGTTTTCACAAAGCTTGATTTGCAGGCAGCCTACAAACATAATTAGAATCAAGGAGGGCGATGAGTGGAAATCTGCATTTAATACTCGTAGTGGCCATAATGAGTACCTGGTCATGCCCTTTGGGCTGTGCAATGCTCTGGGAGTGTTCCAAGAATTTATCAATGATGTACTGAGAGACCTGATACAGTCCTGTGTAGTAGTATACGTGGCCAATATCCTGATACACTCTCCTAATATTGAGGCACATCGGAGGGATGTTGCTACCCTGCTGCAAAAATTGAGAGAACACAAACTGTATTGTAAATTGGAAAAGTGCGAATTCCATAAAGATTAAGTGCCATTTCTGGGCTATGTAGGTTCTGCAATGGCCGTGTCTGGTGGGCTTGAAGGCCATACAGAGATTCTTAGGATTCGCAAACTATTATAGGAAATGCATACAAAATTTCTCTACGGTAGTCAAACCCTTGACTGACTTGACTCATAAAAGGGCTAATCCCTCGGCTTGGTCTCCTGAGAACAGCAGGGCTTTTGAAGCATTGAAGTATGCTTTTGCTGAGGCTCCAGTATTATTGCATCCCAACCCTGTCTTGCCTTTTACCCTGGAGGTGGATGCATCGGAGACAGGAGTGGGGTTGGTCCTGTCCCATCTATCTAGGCCCGGCAAGACCCTCATGTCTTCTGGGTTCTTTTCTAAAAAGATGACTAAACCCCAGGGCCTATATGACATAGGCGATAGCGGGTTATTAGTCATTATTCTCTCTTTGTGAATGACGTCACTTTCTGGAGGGGACGAATGCTCCAATCCTGATCTTGACTGATCATAAGAATCTGACATATCTGTCTGAGGCCAAAAGACTGTCACCACGGCAGGCCAGATGGGCACTGTTCCTGTCCAGATTTAATTTCATGGTCTCATATCTTCCGGGGTCCAAGAATGTCCGAGCCGACGCACTGTCTAAGCAATTTGGGCTGGACCACGAGATTGAAAGTACGCCTGTGCCTATCATTCCTCCAGGTCGTATATTCGCCACCATACACACTAGTATCACGTCTTCACTGGGCGAAGAGATTTTGGCTTCCCAGGGCTATGCTTCAGCAGAGAAACCTAACGGTAAATGTTTCGTAGCCAAACCTCTCAGTGTCAGATTACTGGAAACATACCACATTGGTCGTGACCAACTGATTTGGTCAGTCTCTCAGCTCTTTTGGTGGCCTAGCCTAAGAGCAGATTGTGCTGCATTTGTGGAGGCCTGTTCCATTTGTGCTCATGCTAAAACTCAGAGACACCTTCCACTGGGGTTGCTCCAGATGGTTCCTAATGGTGAGCGCCCATGGTCCATAGACTTTATGGTGGAGCTTCCAGTATCCAAAGGGTGTACTGTTATACTGATGATAGTAGACCACTTTTCCAAGATTGCTCATTTTGTCCCTCTCCAGGGACTGACTTCCCCCAGGGAATTGGCTGAGAGGTGTTGGCTAGAGAGGTGTTCCTACTCCACTGAGTACCCAAGGTTCTGGTCTCTGATTGTGGGAGTCAGTTCATGTCATGGTTCTGGAGGGCCTTTTGTGACCAGATGGGTATCCAATTATCATTTTCCTTTGCCTACCATCCCCAGACTAATGGTGCTGCTGAGAGATCCAACCAGGGGTTGGAACAATTTTTGCGCTGTTTTATCTCTGACCATCATGATAATTGGGCTGACCTGTTCCTGTGGGCTGAGTTTGCCAGGAATTGTGCCATACACTCTTTGTCCGGGAGCATTCTCTTCCTGATCAACTATGGGTTACAACCACCCCTGGTCCCGGACTCCTTTAGGGCTCAAGACATTCTGGTTCTGGATGAGCATATTAAGCAGCTCTGCTCCACATGGGCACAGGTTCAGAATTCCTTACGAAGGTCCTCACAGCGCTATCAGAGACATGCAGACCGCAGGAGGCATCCTGCTCCTGTTTTCCAGGTTGGGGATAGAGTGTGGCTGTCTTCCAGGAACCTGAACCTTTAAGTACCTTGCAATAAGCTGGGTCCTCATTTTGTAGGTCCATTCCAGATACTTCGCAGAGTGAACCTCTCACATATGCCTTGGACCTCCCTGTGGATATGCGCATTCACAGCGTGTTCCATGTATCCTGATTGAAGCCTTTGGTCTGTAAACGCTACACTTCTACTCCAGTGGTACCAGGACCTGTGCACATTCAAGACCATGAGGAGTATGAGATTCAAAGCATTCTGGACTCCCTTAGAGTCAGTGGACGCATTCAATATTTAGTACATTTGAAGGGCTATGGCTCAGAGGAACGTTCATGATATTCACACTCCTGTTTTGTTGTGCAGATTTCATGCTAAATTCCAGAATAAAGTTTGGCCTCTTCCACGGGAGAGAGATCGTTGAGGGGGGGTACTATTACGGTGCCCATGATTGCCCTCCAGGAGCACTGTTGCTATTTGCAGGTGACATTGTACTATCACTTCCCGAGTGTCAAGCTTATGCACGTTTGCTAATCTTATAGGCCTGTTGTAATTGCCAGAGTCAGTCTCCATCTACTTGCTAGGCCTTATAGGCCTCAATCTGCCAGTATTCCTTTGCCCTTTTGTGGTGTACCTGTGCGCTAGCTCTTGTGATTATTTCCTATGCTCTGATCCGTGTATGACTTCTGGCTACGTTTGACTCCGGCTATGTTTGATCCCTGACTTGTTGCCTTCCACGCCGGTCTAACCCTTGGCTCCGTCTGACTACCCGCTCTTTGCTGACCGCGGATCCGGCTGACTATCCGATACGGTACTGACCTTGACTTGGCTGACTAACTGCTCTGTGTTGACTCCGGCTCCGGCTGACTATCCGATATGTTTCCGATCCTTGGCCTGACTGACTCAGCTCCTATGCTAGACTGTGCTCTAGCTGATCTCTCTGCTACAAGCTGTGCTCATTATCCTTCCGCTGCGCTGGACTTTGTCTCTGGCTATCCTATACTGTTTGATACCGACAGTTAGTGCCTTTGTGTGCACCCAAGCATACTAGGGATTTGAGTTACCATTGCCCATAGCTACCCTAGCATTCTGGGGAATTCTATTCGCCATTGCCTGTAGGTTTACCCTAGCGTTCTAGGGTATCTGAGTCTATTACCTTGGTTTACCCTAGCGTTCTAGGGGAGCATTTGTCATTTTTGTTTGGACAATTACGCTTTACCTGCGCTTTGTTTTAGTCAAATGCTCCTTTCCTCTAGTCTTAATGGATGACCTCTTGTTGTTAGCTTAGCTCTTTGCGTAAATAATTCATTGGATAGTCCTTTTTATTGACCTTGAATGTATTTTAAATGGTAGTCATATCCACCCCTTAGACGTCTCTTCTCTAATGTAAACAAACCCAGTTTGGCTAGTCTCTCTTTATAAGTCAGATCCCCCAATCCCCTTATCAGTTTTGTTTCATGTCTCTGCACCCTTTTCAGTTCAACAATGTCTTTTTTAAGAACTGGAGCCCAAAATTGTATTCCATATTCTACATGAGACCTAACCAAGGATTTATACAGATGTAGGATAATATTAGCATCCCTTGCATCTATACCTATTTTTAAACAGGCTAGTACCCTATTTGCTCTTGAAGCAGCTGAGTGCCTCTTCACACTGCTGTGAAGTCTATCGTCAATCAGTACTCCTAAATCTCTCTCTAATGAGGATTCCCCAAGTTGTTTCCCATTTAGAGTATATGTAGCATGTTTGTTTCTACGGCCCAAATGCATAACCTTACATTTATCAACATTAAATTTCATCTGCTACTTTTCTGCCCATTCATTCAGTTTATCTAAATCCTTCTGCAGAGGAAAAACATCCATCTCTGCATGTATTTCCTTACATAGCGTAGTGTCATCAGCAAAGACTGAGACATTACTTTCAATTCCCACTTCAAGATCATTAATAAACAAATTAAAGCATTGGGCCCAGGACTGCACCATATGGCACCCCACTTATAACTTTAGACAAATTTAAAAAGGTTCCATTTACAACAACTCTCTGCCATCTATCATTTAATCAGTTCTCAATCCATGTACAGATAACACCACCCAAACCGAAGACTTTTAATGTCTGCAGTAACCTGTTGTGAGGCACAGTATCAAAGGTTTTTGCAAAATTCAAGTATACTACTTCAACAGCAATATCTTTGTCAAAATTACTACTTACTCATTCAAAAAATGCAAGTCTGACATGATATATTCTTCATAAAACCATGCTGACTCCTACTAATAATATTGTTTGTCTTCACATAGTTCTGAATACTGTCAGTTAGTAACCCTTCTAGTGTCTTACCCACTATGAAAGTCAAGCTCACAGGTCTGTACTTTCCTGGTTTGGATCTTGCTCCCATTTTAAGCAATGGAACAACATCAGATCTTCACTAATCGCAGGGCACTATACCTGATGAAAGCGAATCAATAAATATTGATTTGTCTTCTAATATACAATATAATCCTGTAGGTTCCCTTTTGAAAGAAATGTATCTAATCTTCTTAAATGTATCCATTGTATCTGACATAACCACATCCTTGGGCAAGGAATTCCATAATTTAACAGACCTTACTGTAAAACAAACCTTCCTCTGCTGAAATCTAAACCTCCTTTCCTCTAATCTCAAGGAGTGTCCCTTGGTCATTTGATCAGGCCTTGGAATGAATAGCTCACCAAAGAGATCCTTGTATTGACCTCTCATATATCAGGTCTTCCATTCCCTTAATTAATTTTGTTGCTCTTCTCTGTACCCTCTCCAGTTCTTGTATATCCTTTATCAGAACTGGTGCCCAAAATTGTACTGCATATTCGAGGTCTTACCAATGACAAAATGGCACAATGACAAAATTATGTTATCTACTCTTGCTTCAATACCCCTGTGATGAACAGAACTGTCACAGGTCACATGGTGCAAGAGGCGGAGGCTCTCCTCCCCCTGGCTGGGATCATGTGGACACTAATACTGAATGGTATAGAGAAAATAGATAGTCATGGAAGCCTGTTCCAACCTTCCCCCACCCAGACTCAGAGGCAAATGAGTATCAGCTAAAATTGATGGTTTTAAAGGGGGGACAGCTATTCACTGGGAATGTATACAGGGTTTCTGTTTGTGCTAACTCCCCTTATAGTAACCATTATCTAATGTTTAACCGTGTCATGTTTTGTCCATGTGGTGACTGCCCCTTTTCTCTCAACTGTAGTAAAATGCTGTGTTGGTTGAAAATAAAGCAGTTTGTGATTTACCAAGGAGGAGCATGTTTTTCTCTCCCTGAAGTATCCAGATATATTGCTGTTTGTCCTCCACTATAAAGCAGTTACTCATAGAGGAGTGCCAAGTGACTAGATAGATTGAATATCCTATATGAACCAGAGCTATTGTCAAGGTTTTGTTGAGCTGCTTCCATTCTGCCTGTTGATTCTGCTGTCTGAGCTAATCTAGAGCTCTGCTATCCTCTGCTGCTGTTTCTGGCTCAGGCTGAATCAGCTGACTTCTCTGATTACTCACCTGACTGTTATCAGCCAGACCTCTCAGGATATTTATAGCAGCTTGGCTCACTTCCCCATTGTCCTTGTGTTTGTTTGCTGACATGTTGCTGCTGGCTGCTGTGGATTTTCCTGTGCTCCTGTTTGCTGGGTTCCAGACCCCTTGGCTTGTTCCAGACATCGTGGACTTCTGTGCTTCTGACCCTTAGCTTGTTCCTGACTTTGCAGACTTCTGGTTTCCTGACTCTGGCTCAGCTGACTGCCTGTTTGGCGTGTCTTTTGTTTTATGCTCATGGATCATGTGTCTGGTGTATTGCATTTTACCTTTTTGTGTCCTGTCTGGTTCCTGGTCCCTAACAGCTATCAGTGTAGGATATCCTGCATTGCCGGTGGATACACAACTCAAAGTACCAGGTCATGGTGGTTAGTATAGCACTTAGCTGTGCAGGTTGGCAAAAGAAACCCAGGGACGATAACGTGCCTGAACTGCTATACCTTCCATGGGAGAGACGCCAGGGCAGTATTGTCACAACCCCTTTTATGAAAGACAGGATTTTGTTTGCTTTTGCTACTGCTATTTGACACTGGTCACTGTTTCCAAGTTTGTAGTTTACAAGGATACCCAGTTCTCTCTAGCAATGAGTCCCCTTAAATCATTCCATTAAGTTCATAAATAGCCTTGGGATTTTTTCTTCGCAAATGCTGTATTTACACTTTCCCCACATTAAACTTCATATTCCATTTGTTTGTCCAATCTGCCATTCTATGTAAATACCTCTGTAGAGAGCAAATATCCTGTTCTGAATTAATTACACTGCATAATTTCATGTCAGCTGCAGATAATGATATTTTGCTTTCTATAACTATTTCCATGTAATTTATAAACATGTTAAAAAGTAGTGTACCTAATACTGAACCCTGAGGTACTCCACTCTCAACTTTAACCGTATTGGAGAATTGTTCATTTACAACCACACACTGTTCCCTAGGCGTCAACCAGTTTTCTATCCAACTGCAAAGGTTATCCCCTAGCTCCAATTTCCTTATTTTATACACCAGCCTTCTGCGTGGCACTGTATCAAATGCCTTTGAAAATCTACATATACTACATAAACTGCCTTACCACTATCTAGGTTGTTACTTACTTACTTCTTCATAGAAGCTGAAAATATTAGTTTGGCATGATCTATTCTTCATAAAACCATGTTAATTCCAGCTAATGATCTTATTGTTTGTGTTGTAATCCCGAATATAATCCCTTATTATCCCTTCTAGCAGTTTTTCCCACTACAAAAGTCAAACTCACAGGTCTATAATTGCCAGTTCAGTCTCAGACTTGCTGGCTGCTTGTTGGCACTCACTCTAACACTTATTTGTATAACAATACCCTTTTCTCATCCGCATCCAGAAAAAAACTTTCAGTTCTCTTTAACGCCTCCACAAACAGTTCACTTTATTGATTTGGATAAAGTAAATAGGAATCACAATCCACTGCTTTTTGTCACACTGCCAGCACCAATCACAGATGTATGGTCTGGTATATGTCAGTGTTCTTCCATCACTCTGCCTCAGAATGGCTGGCTGCTAGTCAGTCACACTAACATTTTGGTTTTGGAGGGTTTAACTCTCCCTTCTTCTCACCCATGCCCAGAAAACAACTGGCAGTGTATCACTAACAACACTCTATCGTCTTACTTTGGGCTAGATTCTATTGCAGGTGATAAATTTTAACACCCGTTTTATCAAACATTTTCCTATTGAAGTCTATGGGGAAAATGGAGATACAAGCAGAGATAACATTAACACCTGCAATAGTATCCAGCCCTTTGTTTTTTAGTTTTTAATGTGGACACTAGAAATCACAGTATGCTGATTTACCTCTCTCATTCCCATTCACAAGCTGATAACCTACGGAACACATATTTTTTACTACCACGGTGGGAATACTTGCAGTGTTGGGAGAAATTTAGTTCTAGCATTGTCTTCAATGCAATGCATAGGCAAAAAAGTGGAAAATCTGTTTTTTTTGTGAGGAAATTTCCTGCTTAGATTAAAATGAAGATGTGGAATCAAATTTGATGGGAGGATAATGTGAGTACAATAACTTAGGTTGCAAAACATAGACAAAAAATTGAAGTGGACTTCTTACTTATGCATATTCCCTGTGAATTTTGTTGTGTAAGCAGGCTAATAGCTTTAGAGATTTTTGAGTTAGTAGTAGTAGAATCTGATCTCAACAGAACTTTATTCTCTTACCTGAAATGTCAGTTTCTACTAGAGGAGTGTTATAAATTGATAAAGATGAATAATCATTCAAATGTTATAAAGTTTGATGTTTCTACTAAGGGTGGTACATGGAATGGTGATAAGTCCTCCTTAACAAAAACTACAATATCTATGTGGTAAATAATGTCCACATGGTGACATAAATGGGTTTCTTGTCATGTACATAGAGTATACCAGTGGTTGCTTTCAGCTCTTTAAAAGTGGCATCTGCTCTATAAATACAAATTGGGTACCCTGATGGGTTAAATGAAAGGGATAGTAATGTTTCATAATAAAAGCAGCTCTAATTAATCATCATAGTATTTGGACTTTGGAGAGTGTTATTTCAATTCTGTCAGAGTTTTAGTTCCAGAGTAATTCAATGACAAAGTGTCCCCCTCCCGCCCCTTTTACTGATGTCACACTGTTCAGAAAGAGCAGAAGGGAGGTGCCCAGGTAGATTGCACAGAGGGACAATCTTCAATTAAGATAAGGTAAAACCTGAAAAACTTGTCAAGGGGGGCAGGGTTTTCATTGTTCTCAATGAAGACGCTTGTCCCCTGTTGTTATCTGTCCAGTCTATGGACTGCATTCCACATCTGAGAAGAGATTGCTCACACTAGGTAAAAGGGGCGGAAGGGGGAAACTTTGCTTGTGAATATCTCATAAACCATAAAGGTTTGAGAGATAAGCCTTATATCATTCTTCATGTTTTTTTAACGCCTACAAAATAAAACAAAGTTAAAACAAAGTATTACTATCCCTTTAAGTGACATAGACCTGTCAATATTTATAGAGTTGCTATTATTATTTAAAATAGACTCATATATACACTGCGTCTATAGTGTCTTAATTAATAAACATTACATATACACTTGTGTGTCACTGAGCTTCATTAACCCTTTGAGTGCTAAAGGGCTACACAATGCATTTCAATACTTTCCGTACCCCTATGAAACTCAAAGCCTTAAGCATTAATTAAAAAGAACAAAGAAACAGACAGGCAACGCCGTCCCATACAGCTAGTTGTTTTATATAATATAGGTACTTGGACTACCCCATTTCAAACAGATCATTTGCTTAAAAATAAAACTAGCACTGCTGTGTGAGAGATTTGTTACAGGTAAGTGGAGAGATCATGATCTTTAGCTAAGGAGGTACGTCTGTGGTACCCTTGCTGATTTTGCTGGAGCCCTTTCCAGAAGAGACAATACAGATATTTAATTTTGGTATCTATAGTGTACGCAGCCTTTCATGGGGAAGGTGGGACATCCCCTTCAATTTTTATGTATATACACCCAATAAATAGATGAATGGAAGGAAATTATCCTCTTGAAATATTTTTACTATGGTTCACACAATTAAAAATATGTTGTTAATCTGTTACTGAACTTAAATGCTTATCTTTACGTTTCAGTGTTTTTAAGCATATTACTAGTATTTATGCAGGGTCAATGAAAGTCATTCTCATACTGATTAAAATTAGATTATGCAGGGTCTATAGTGTAAATACATTATACTATCAAGTTTTGCTATTAATTCACTTCATACATGCTGGAAAATCAGAAAGGAGCAACCATTTTCACTCTTGCTTACTACTGATGTGCTAGGATAAAATAATATGACTAGCCATTAAATGTTGCAAATCAAGTGCTCTCATTTTCCCCTCTATGTACCTATTGTGGTAGATACATTCTTTATTCCTTTTTTTTCCTTCACTATATTTGACAAATTTAACATCTGAAGAATAGTCATTCAGTTCTTCAATCAATTACTTGAAAGAAGACCAATGCATTAGAAGTTTGCCTAGCTAACAATATAGTGTTAAGCAGCTATCCCACTTTCATTATATCAGTGTATACTATGAGATACTTTTATGTATTAAATGAGGAAAAAAGTGACATAAAAATGTACAATAGCATGATAGGGCATCTCAAAGTGATACAATACCTTTGAATTTCTTATTTCCACTTGTTTGCTGATGGTACGAGTATTTTTTTGATGGATTATATATTTTGAATGGATGCCTCCCCTTCAAACACAGAACATCAATTTGAAATCTGCCTTATTATCAAAGTCTCAAGGGAAATAGCAGGATAGCAGAAAAAGTCCTATTGTAATTCATTTTCAAATGTGGCAGATGGATAGCATAAACTGAACAATACTATCTCTTGTACAAAACAGTGAGTCATATCTAAGCTTGTTGCTGTAAGGCCAAGAACCCAGTAAATATGGTAATTGGTAAAACATTAACATGGGGGGGGGGTAATTATCTTCCATCCACTTGTAAGCTGTTAATAGAATAAAAGTGCAAACTAACATTTTAAATTAAACATGCATATAAACTCATTAAATTAAATTTATAACCAACAAATGTTTTATTTTGTTTAAATATTTTGTAGCTTAAAGCAGTCTTTAACAACTTGTTTTAGTCTCTTTAATTCTTTTTGGTAATAATCTTCTGTCTGGGGGGACTTGTTTTATTAAAGTTTTTGGAGGTTTTATGGCAGGCCATTTCTATTATAACCCACTTTCCATCATTATCAACAGATGTTAATTGGTAAAACTTATACATCCTACTGTTTTATACCAGGTCAATAATTTAAATCCTCCAGAGAGTTGTTCACCCACATATATAGAGGTCCAGTTGTGTCTTATAGAGGGGTTTAGAGAAGATATTTATTCTAATGAATGACTTTACTGGAAATGCCACACCTCTGCATTGGACTATATGTTTAGGTTACATGGTAGAATATGATAAAATGTGATGTGTTACTCCTACTGCTAAGTGCTGTATTACTTGCACCAAGAGTGGTTGTATGATTGTGTGCTAAATCAGGAAATTGACTCATTTCTTGGTCTTACGTTTGCCTCACATCAATCTACCATTCTTCTTACAGCTAAATGTCTCCACTCAATCACAGTTAATGAGGCTGAAAAAAGACATGAGTCCATCAAGCCCAGCCCATGCCAAAACACCTGTTGATCTAGCGGAAGGCAAAACAAAGCTCTCTGAAGACATTTCCAATTTAGCTCAAAGTGAGTTAAAAAAATCCTTCCTGACTCCAAATGGCAGTCAGATAGTTCCCTGGATCAAATCCTATCTGCATTGTAGCCATCTGTCATAATATTCAGTATTGTCCCATGTTATATAGGCATCCATTGCTTTTTTGAAAGCAGTTGCATTATCTGGAAGTACAACATCCCGAGGCAAAGAATTCCATAGCTTTAACACCCTTACTGTAAAGAATCTCTGCCTTTGTTTTAATAGAAAGCACATTTCCTCTAGTGTTAATGGATGGCCTCTTGTTCTTAGCTCAGCTCTTTGCGTAAATAATTAATTGGATAGTTCTTTGTATTGACCTTGAATGTATTTGTAATGGGTAATCATATCATCCGTTAGACGTCTCTTCTCTAATGTAAGCAAATCCAGTTTGGCTAATCTCTCTTTATGACTCAGATCCTCTAATCCCTTTATCAGTTTTGTTGCATGTCTCTGTACCCTTTTCAGTTCAACAATGTCTTTTTTAAGAACTGGCACCCAAAATTGTACTCCATATTCTACATGAGGCCTAACCAAGGATTTATACAGAGGTAGGATAATATTAGCATCCCTTGCATCTACACCTCTTTTTATGCAGGCTAGAACCCTATTTGCTTTTGCAGCAGTTGAGTGACTGCACACTGCTGTGAAGTCTATCATCTATCAGTACTCCTGAGGATTCCCCAAGTTGTTTCCCATTTAGAGTATATTTAGCATGTTTCTTTCTACAGCCAAAATGCATAACCTTACATTTATCTACATTAAATGTTATCTACCACTTTTCTGCTGATTCACTCCGTTTATCTAAATCCTCCTGCACAGAATAAACATCCAGCCCTATATGCATTTCCTTGTAGAGCTTAGTGTCATCAGCAAAGATTGAGACACTACTTTCAATTCCCACTTCTATATCATTAATAAAAATATAAAAAACATTGGACCCAGGACGAAACTCTGTGGCACCCCACTTATAACTTTAGACCAATTTGAAAAGGTTCCATTTACAACAACTCTCTGCCATCTATCATTTAACCAGTTCTCAATCTATGTACAGATAACACAGCCCAAACTGAAGCCTTTTAATTTATGCAGTAACCTGTTGTGAGGCACTGTATCAAAGGCTTTTGCAAAATCCAAGTATACTACATCAACAGCAATTCCCCTGTCCAAATTACTATTTACTCTTAAATAAAATGCAAGTAAATTAGTCTGACATGATCTATTCTTCATGAAACCATGCTGACTCCTTCTAATAATATTGTTTGTCTTCGCATAGTTCTGAATACTGTCAGGTAATAACCCTTCTAGTATCTTACCCACTATGCATGTCAAGCTCACAGGTCTATAAATTCCTGGTTTAGATTTTACCCCCTTTTTAAACAATGGAACTACATCAGCTTTCCTCCAATCACAGGGCACTATGACTGATAAAAGTGAATCAATAAATTGTCACGGTTTGTTAAGACTCTCAGACGCAAAGTTAGGTAAAAACACAACTTTATTGAAAAGTTTAAGACAACCCCATAGGGTATCATACACGTACATACATATATATTGAAATGACAGGAAAAGCAATAATAATAACGAATTAGGCTCTACCGGCCCTGCCAAAATAACGGGCAAGGCAGCCAGGACTAGTACATGGAGAATTTAGTAGGCTCTACCGGCCCTGCCAATATACCGGGCAAGGCAGCCTGGACTGGCATACGAGGAATAGGTGGCTCTACCGGCCCTGCCAATATACAGGGCAGCCTAGACCGGCATACGAGGAATAGGTGGCTCTACCAGCCCTGCCAATATACCGGGCAAGGCAGCCTAACGGAACACAAGTATACAGTCTCTACCAGCCCTGCCAATATACCGGACAAGGCAGCCTAACGGAATACAGCTAGATTCTGGCTCTACCGGCCCTGCCAATACCAGGTAAGGCAACCCAAGATGGTAACGAGAGAATGGTTCTACCGGCCTTACCAATATACCAGGCAAGGCAGCCTATACGGAGAGGGTGGCAACCACTGACGCCTCAGTGACCGTCTAGATGACAACAACAGTCACTTGGATGACATACAGAGACGAAATGAGCACAAGTGGCAAGCCAAGGAATAGCAGGGAACCACCAGTACCCGCGTACTGGGGAGCCAACGTAGCTGCCTAGGACTTGACAGCTCTAACCAGCATGGAGCGAATCAGAACACACGTACTGGAGAAACAGTCACTCTTCCTGTGCACCGCAACCGGTAACCTATGTAAGCAAACCAGTACCAGTGTACTGGAAGCATAAATCGCAAGTAGCAACAACAGCCGGGTGGCTAAGGAGCAAACCAGTACCCGCGTACTGGGAGTACAAAACACAATGTTGCGACAGCAGCCGGGTGGCTGTGGAGCTAACCAGTACCTGCGTACTGGGAACACAGTACTTTAGAGCAGTATCAGCTGGATGGCTGTGGAGCGAACCAGTACCCGCGTACTGGAAATCAAATCACATAGATACAACAGCAGCCGGGTGGCTGTGGAGTGAACTAGTACCCGCGTACTGGGAATCAATAGTATTGAGGCAACAGTAGCCATGAGGCTGTGAAGCGAACCAGTACCCGCGTACTGGGAACCCAATACAGTATCAAAGCAACGGTAGCCGTGAGGCTGTAGAGCGAACCAGTACCCGCGTACTGGGAATCCAATACAGTATCGAGGCAACAGTAGCCATGAGGCTGTGGAGCGAACCAGTACCCGCGTACTGGGAACACAAATCAGTATCGAGGCAACAGTAGCCGAGAGGCTGTGGAGTGAACTAGTACCCATGTACTGGGAACACAAATCAGTATCGAGGCAACAGTAGCCGTGAGGCTGTGGAGCGAACCAGTACCCGCGTACTGGATAAACCAGCAAGAGTGGAAATGTCGCCTAGGTGACCAGGGAGCAATAGCTGACTCAAGTGAACTGGAAAAGGAGCACAGCAGGTGTAGCAGGAACCAGCACTCTCCGACGGTCAGCCGGATCAGGAACGGCAGCAGGGACTGGCAGCAGGAAGCAGCGACACAGGGCAACTCCAACTGGATCAGGAACGGAAACAGGAACTGCTGAACTGGTAACTCAGGAACTAGACGATCTCAGGTTAGCAGGAACACAGCAAGGGCCCAGGAAGCTCAGGAACATGATGAAGATGCGAGCAGCATAGAGACAACAAGAAAGGGCAACCAAAAGGTGCCCAGGCCCAGTCTAAATGCAGGGCGGGCTGAAGGCAGACAGCCAATGGGGAGCCCCCTACAGGTAACTGTCACAAAAAGGCAGCAATCACGGGCACCATGATATAAATATTAAGTATAATGGTCTATTATGGTTCGCAAACAAGACAAGGAGTCAGATGGTATAGTTAAGTCACCTTTATTAGAAATAATAATAATAAAAAGCAAATGAGAAAACGGGCAGAGGATGAATGAGAGGCTAAGGACTCTATCAGAAATAGGAGCCTGCCGACGGTCTACCTCAGCTGCTGGAGACTATGACAGAGCCACCTGGAGTCTCAAGGGATATGAGGAACGCTGTATGGAACCTATAGCCTCCTGTCAGGAGTAACAAGGGAGACTACTGACTCACCCCTGCAGTCAGTAAAGCCGGGGTCTGCCAGAGCCCCAGGTCTGCACCAAGATGGATGTCTGTAGGGAACGGACCCACCAAGCAGAGAGAACAGACAGAGCCACTGGTCAGCACCAGTTAGGATAGTCAGACAAGGCCAGGTTCATACACAGAGCGGTTAGTCAGCCAGAGCCACAGGTCTGCTCCAGATAGGATGTCCACTGGAAGTAGGCAACACTGGGAAGATAGTTGGACAGAGCCCAAGGTCAGCACCAGAATGGATTAGTCAGACAAGCCAGGGTCATACACAGAGCGGGTAGTCAGCCAGAGCCACAGGTCTGCACCAGATAGGATGTCCACTGGAAGTAGGCAACCCTGGGATGATAGTTGGACAGACCCCAGGTTAGCACCAGAATGGATTAGTCAGACAAGCAAGGGTCATACACAGAGCGGGTAGTCAGCCAGAGCCTCAGGTCTGCACCAGATTGGATGCCTCAGACAAGAAGGAGCGCACCAAGAGAATAGTCAGACAGAGCCACAGGTCAGCACCAGAATGGATTGTCAGACGAGCCAGGTTATACACATGATACAGGAGCAACAGGAATAATGACTGCACTAATCAACAATGTAAGGGTAACTGAGAGAGGAACCAGTTACCCTTAAAAAGGCAGCCAGGAAGTAGATAGGTGGAGCTGTCTAGCCCCAATAGTATAATACAGGACCCTGCGCAATTCAGCAACCTGGAGCCTTAAAGTGACACATGGGATCATGATGCATCACTCTCTGAACCTTCCCCGCATCATTCTGGCAACCACGCGCCCGAAAATTATGCATGGAGCCGATATGCACCAACCCTCAGATCCATCACCGTGTCGTCTCCGCTTTGCACGAGGACATGGGCGGCCGCTGAAGGAGTCCAGCGTTCCCAGACCCAGTCCCAGAAGTGACGACTGGGATGACGCAGCTGCAACATTTATGTCCATACACTATCTGTGTCAATCCACAAGGTGTTGTTGGATATAAGGTAAATGTGACATGGTCTTGATATTACCAAACTAAGTTCCTTCAGTACCCTTGGGTGTATGCCATCAGGTCCAAGTGCTTTATTCACCATAACCCTTTTCCAGTCTCTTTTTGGACCTTGTCCTCAGTAAGTCATGTACATGATGGAGGAAATTTCGTGGTTTTGTCTGTTTGCCCATAGCCTGTCATTGTTGCTTCCTTTGAAGCAAAGAATGCATTTAGGTTATCAGTAGTGATGAGCGAGCACCCCAATGCTCGGGTGTTCGGGTGCTCTGACCGAGCACCCCCTGAGGCTCGAGTGCTCGGCCGAGCACCCGAGCCCCATTGAAGTCAATGGGAGGACTCGAGCATTACACCAGGCACCCCCTGCTCTGATGAGGGGAGGGTGCCTGGTCCATAGGAAAAGGGCAGAAAAGGATGGAAACACCACAGAAATGGGTCAGGGACAGCATAGGGAGGATGTCTGGATGCATCTTGGACTCCAACATCGCTGCTGGGAACGATCTTTCGCCCGTAGTACGCCATTTTTACAGACTGACCATAAAACACACAAAAAGGAAAATAAAAACGACTTTAGGCGAAAAATTGTTACCAAACAATATTTGCTGTATATTTACTTGTATATCATCTGCAAATTATCCCAAAAATTTCCTTGATTTTCGGAAGTGAGGCCATGATTAAGAGGGAAACGTGCGCAGAGGCAAATTATCCCAAAAATTTCCTTGATTTTCAGAACTGAGGCCATGATTAAGAGGGAAACGTGCGCAGAGGCAAATTCTCCCAAAAATTTCCTTGATTTTCAGAACTGAGGCCATGATTAAGAGGGAAACGTGCGCAGAGGCAAATTCTCCCAAAAATTTCCTTGATTTTCAGAACTGAGGCCATGATTAAGAGGGAAACGTGCGCTGAGCTGACCATCTAAAACATTATGGGTGAGGGTCTGCTGCAGAGCTGACCATCCTAAACATTATATGCGAAGGCCCGCTAGTGAGCTGACGCTATAAAACATTATATGAGAGGGCCCGCTAGAGAGCTGACCCAATAAAACATTATATGAGAAGGCCCGCTGGTGAGCTGACCTATATAAAAATTGTCAAACAGGGCCCGCTGGTGAGCTGGCCCTATATAAAAATTATATCACAGGGCCCGCTGGTGAGCTGGCCCTATATAAAAATTATAGCACAGGGCATATGGAAGAGGAGGAGGAGGATGAGAAGATTAAGAGTCAACCATATACCCGTTTTTTGGGTGGAAGGGGTGAATGGGAATACAGAGTATTCCCATCATTGTAAATAACAAATATAAAGTGAGTTTATGTTCCCCCGCGGCTTTCCTCCAGTGGAGTGGAGAAGTCAGGGGAAATCCAGGCCTTGTTCATTTTTATAAGTGTCAACCTATCAGCATTGTCGGTGGAAAGGCGGATACGCTTATCTGTTATGATGCCACCAGCAGCACTAAATACCCGCTCAGACAGAACGCTGGCGGCAGGGCAGGCCAGCACCTCCAAGGCGTAGAGTGCCAGTTCATACCACGTGTCCAGCTTGGACACCCAGTAGTTGTAAGGCACAGAGGGATCATTGAGGACGCTGACACGGTCTGCTACGTACTCCTTCACCATCTTCCAAAACTTTTCCCTCCTTGTGACACTAGGCTGCGCATCAGGGTGAGGGTGCTGGCGGGGTGTCATGAAGGTGTCCCACGCCTTGGAGAGTGTTGCCCTGCCTTTGTCGGAACTGCTGTGTGCTCCCCTTTTCTCCCCTTCTCGGTTGGCCAAGGTAGCACGTACTCTGCCGCCAGCGTTGTCAGATGGAAAATTTTGGAGCAATTTTTCAACAAGAACCTTCTGGTATTGCACCATTTTGCTTGTCCTCTCCACCGGAGGAATGAGAGATGAGAAATTCTCTTTGTAGCGGGGGTCCAGAAGGGTGAACACCCAGTAATCCGTGTTGTTTAAAATGCGTATAACGCGTGGGTCACGGGAAAGGCAGCCTAACATAAAGTCAGCCATGTGTGCCAGAGTACCAACAGTCAAGATTTCGCTGTCCTCACCAGGAGGATGACTCTCAATCTCCTCATCCTCTTCCTCCTCTTCTGCCCACCCACGCTGAAGAGATGGAACTAAAGTTCCATGGCTACCCTCTGCAGCGGAGGCAACCGTGTCTTCCTCCTCCTCCTCCTCCTCCTCCGCCTCCTCCAATTGTCGCTGAGAAGACGAAGTGAGGGTGCTCTGGCTATCACCTTGTGTAAGCTCTTCCTCCCCCATTTCCACCTCTTCCACATGCAAAGCGTCGGTTTTAATTGTGAGCAGCGAGCGTTTCAGTAGACACAGAAGTGGGATGGTTACACTGATAATAGCGTTATCGCCGCTCACCATCTGTGTCGATTCCTCAAAATTGCGTAAAACCTCGCAGAGGTCTGACATCCATTCCCACTCCTCACTTCTGATTACAGGAAGTTGAACGGAGAGGCGACGACCGTGTAACAGCTGGTACTCCACTACTGCCCTCTGCTGCTCACAAAGCCGGGCCAACATGTGGAAGGTGGAGTTCCAGCGCGTGCTCACGTCACACAGCAGCCGGTGAGCTGGCAATTGTAAGCGCTGCTGCAGCTTCAACAGGCCGGCCGAAGCTGTAGATGACTTACGGAAATGTGCACACACGCGGCGCACCTTGGTCAAGAGATCATGCACATTGGGGTAGGTTTTTAGAAATCGCTGCACCACTAAATTAAATACATGCGCTAGGCATGGTACGTGTGTGAGCTTGCCGAGCTCCAAAGCCGCCACCAAGTTACGCCCATTATCACACACAACCATGCCTGGTTGCAGGTTGAGTGGCGAGAGCCACTGCTCGGTCTGGTGACTAATCCCCTGCAACAGCTCTGAGGCCGTGTGCTGTTTGTCCCCAAGGCAGATCAGCTTCAGCACGGCCTGTTGACGCTTCCCCACTGCAGTGCTACACTGCTTCCAGCTACTGGCTGATGGGGGAGTGGCGCTGCGTGTAGAGAATTCGGAGGTGGAAACGGAGGAGGAGGAGCCAATAACGTAGGTGCTGGCGGAAACCCTGATGGAGGTAGGGCCCGCAATCCTCGGCGTGGGTAGCACCTGTGCCATCCCAGGGTCCGAGTCGCTCCCAGCCTCCACGACATTCACCCAGTGTGCCGTCAGGGAAATGTAGCGTCCCTGGCCACAAGCACTTGTCCATGTGTCAGTCGTTAAGTGGACCTTCCCAGTAACTGCGTTGGTCAGGGCACGGGTGATGTTACGGGACACATGGTGGTGTAATGCGGGGATGGCACACCGGGAAAAGTAGTGGCGGCTGGGGACCGCGTACCGAGGGACAGCTGCTGCCATCAGGCTGCGGAAGGACTCAGTGTCCACAAGCCTAAATGGCAGCATTTCGATGGCCAGTAATTTTGAAAGGTGTGAGGTTAGTGCTATGGCCTGTGGGTGGGTGGCTGGGTACTTTCTCTTGCGCTCAAATGCCTGGGGTAACGACATTTGGACGCTGTGCTGGGACAGGGAAGTGGATGTGGTCGCTGATGGTGCTTCAGATGGTACAGGTGCAGGGCGGGAGGTATGCGGGCCTGCGCCTTCGACAGGCGATTGGCCGGCACCGAAAACAGGGGAAGAGGAGGCAGTGGTGTGGTCTGCAGACACAGATGGGCGATCCAGGCGTTCCTCCCACTTACTACGGTGCTTGGATGCCATGTGTCGGATCATGCTGGTGGTGGTGAGGTTTCTAGTGTTCATGCCTCGGCTCATTCTGGTGTGGCACAGGTTGCAAACTACAATTCTTTTGTCGTCCGCACTTTCCTTAAAAAAACGCCATACCGCGGAACACCTACCGTTTGGCAAGGTAGATTTACGCAAGGGGGTGCTCCGTGGAACATTTGCGGGCCGGTTTGGTGCGGTCCGCCTTCTTTCTGTAGCCACACCACTGCCTCTTCCAGCCTGTTGCGGTGCTGCAGATGGCTCACCCTCAGGACTGCTGTCATCGCTCGGCTCTCCACCTTCCCAGGTGGGGTCAGTCACCTCATCGTCCACCAAGTCCTCCTCCACTTCCTCACTCTGATCATCCTCCTCAAGTCTTGATCCCACCACATACCCAGTCATTGACAACTGTATAACATTCTCCTCAACAAGGTCTTGAGACGGAAATAGTGGTTGATTTAATGGCAACTGTGTCTCATCATCATCATCATCATCCACTACTTCCTTTGACCTTAAATGCCGTTCACATCTGTCATCTTCTTGTGATTGGGTAGCCTCTAGAGGTTGTGAATCAGGGCACAAGATGTCATGTTCCTCTGCAAGCGTGCTTGGAGAGAGGGTCAAATGAAGGATTGGTGATGAGACGAGCTCCTCACTATATCCCAGTGTGGGATCACTTCTTTGACCAGACCGTGTATGGTGGGAGGAAGGATGATCAGAGTGAGGATTATGTTGACCAGACTCTTGGCTACTGAGAGTGGACTTGGTGGAAGACAGGGTGGTGCTTAACCGACTGGAAGCAGTATCAGCTGTCATCCAACCGACCACCTGTTCGCAGTGGTCGGACCTCGAGAGTGATGTCCTGCGACGCCCTGTAAAATTACACATGAAGCTAGGTATGGTGGATGTCTTTCTTTCTTGTGCTCTGGCACCAGGCACAGTTTCTCCGCGTCCTGACCCGCGCCCTGAACTATCAGGATCACGTCCACTTCCCCGTCCCTTTTTACCCGCCTTCTTCATCTTACACGATATATATGACTTTAATATATATGAGTTTGAAAACTTAACAGTATTTCTTACTATTCTGCAACTGTGCAGAGTACACAGAATAGGCTGCTAAACTGCGGTGACACACACTGAATGGAATAAGTGACTTTAATATTTGAGTTTGAAAACTTAACAGTATTTCTTCCTATTCTGCAACTGTGCAGAGTACACAGAATAGGCTGCTAAACTGCGGTGACACACACTGAATGGAATAAGTGACTTTAATATTTGAGTTTGAAAACTTAACAGTATTTCTTACTATTCTGCAACTCTGCAGAGTACACAGAATAGGCTGCTAAACTGCGGTGACACACACTGAATGGAATAAGTGACTTTAATATTTGAGTTTGAAAACTTAACAGTATTTCTTCCTATTCTGCAACTGTGCAGAGTACACAGAATAGGCTGCTAAACTGCGGTGACACACACTGAATGGAATAAGTGACTTTAATATTTGAGTTTGAAAACTTAACAGTATTTCTTCCTATTCTGCAACTGTGCAGAGTACACAGAATAGGCTGCTAAACTGCGGTGACACACACTGAATGGAATAAGTGACTTTAATATTTGAGTTTGAAAACTTAACAGTATTTCTTACTATTCTGCAACTCTGCAGAGTACACAGAATAGGCTGCTAAACGGCGGTGACACACACTGAATGGAATATGTGACTTTAATATTTGAGTTTGAAAACTTAACAGTATTTCTTCCTATTCTGCAACTCTGCAGAGTACACAGAATAGGCTGCTAAACTGCGGTGACACACACTGAATGGAATAAGTGACTTTAATATTTGAGTTTGAAAACTTAACAGTATTTCTTACTATTCTGCAACTCTGCAGAGTACACAGAATAGGCTGCTAAATGGCGGTGACACACACTGAATGGAATATGTGACTTTAATATTTGAGTTTGAAAACTTAACAGTATTTCTTCCTATTCTGCAACTGTGCAGAGTACACAGAATAGGCTGCTAAACGGCGGTGACACACACTGAATGGAATATGTGACTTTAATATTTGAGTTTGAAAACTTAACAGTATTTCTTACTATTCTGCAACTGTGCAGAGTACACAGAATAGGCTGCTAAACTGCGGTGACACACACTGAATGGAATAAGTGACTTTAATATTTGAGTTTGAAAACTTAACAGTATTTCTTACTATTCTGCAACTCTGCAGAGTACACAGAATAGGCTGCTAAACGGCGGTGACACACACTGAATGGAATATGTGACTTTAATATTTGAGTTTGAAAACTTAACAGTATTTCTTCCTATTCTGCAACTGTGCAGAGTACACAGAATAGGCTGCTAAACTGCGGTGACACACACTGAATGGAATAAGTGACTTTAATATTTGAGTTTGAAAACTTAACAGTATTTCTTACTATTCTGCAACTCTGCAGAGTACACAGAATAGGCTGCTAAACGGCGGTGACACACACTGAATGGAATATGTGACTTTAATATTTGAGTTTGAAAACTTAACAGTATTTCTTCCTATTCTGCAACTGTGCAGAGTACACAGAATAGGCTGCTAAACGGCGGTGACACACACTGAATGGAATATGTGACTTTAATATTTGAGTTTGAAAACTTAACAGTATTTCTTCCTATTCTGCAACTGTGCAGAGTACACAGAATAGGCTGCTAAACGGCGGTGACACACACTGAATGGAATATGTGACTTTAATATTTGAGTTTGAAAACTTAACAGTATTTCTTCCTATTCTGCAACTGTGCAGAGTACACAGAATAGGCTGCTAAATGGCGGTGACACACACTGAATGGAATATGTGACTTTAATATTTGAGTTTGAAAACTTAACAGTATTTCTTCCTATTCTGCAACTGTGCAGAGTACACAGAATAGGCTGCTAAACTGCGGTGACACACACTGAATGGAATAAGTGACTTTAATATTTGAGTTTGAAAACTTAACAGTATTTCTTACTATTCTGCAACTCTGCAGAGTACACAGAATAGGCTGCTAAACTGCGGTGACACACACTGAATGGAATAAGTGACTTTAATATTTGAGTTTGAAAACTTAACAGTATTTCTTACTATTCTGCAACTCTGCAGAGTACACAGAATAGGCTGCTAAACTGCGGTGACACACACTGAATGGAATAAGTGACTTTAATATTTGAGTTTGAAAACTTAACAGTATTTCTTCCTATTCTGCAACTGTGCAGAGTACACAGAATAGGCTGCTAAACTGCGGTGACACACACTGAATGGAATAAGTGACTTTAATATTTGAGTTTGAAAACTTAACAGTATTTCTTACTATTCTGCAACTCTGCAGAGTACACAGAATAGGCTGCTAAACGGCGGTGACACACACTGAATGGAATATGTGACTTTAATATTTGAGTTTGAAAACTTAACAGTATTTCTTCCTATTCTGCAACTGTGCAGAGTACACAGAATAGGCTGCTAAACTGCGGTGACACACACTGAATGGAATAAGTCACTTTAATATTTGAGTTTGAAAACTTAACAGTATTTCTTACTATTCTGCAACTCTGCAGAGTACACAGAATAGGCTGCTAAACGGCGGTGACACACACTGAATGGAATATGTGACTTTAATATTTGAGTTTGAAAACTTAACAGTATTTCTTCCTATTCTGCAACTGTGCAGAGTACACAGAATAGGCTGCTAAACGGCGGTGACACACACTGAATGGAATATGTGACTTTAATATTTGAGTTTGAAAACTTAACAGTATTTCTTCCTATTCTGCAACTGTGCAGAGTACACAGAATAGGCTGCTAAACGGCGGTGACACACACTGAATGGAATATGTGACTTTAATATTTGAGTTTGAAAACTTAACAGTATTTCTTCCTATTCTGCAACTGTGCAGAGTACACAGAATAGGCTGCTAAACGGCGGTGACACACACTGAATGGAATATGTGACTTTAATATTTGAGTTTGAAAACTTAACAGTATTTCTTCCTATTCTGCAACTGTGCAGAGTACACAGAATAGGCTGCTAAACTGCGGTGACACACACTGAATGGAATAAGTGACTTTAATATTTGAGTTTGAAAACTTAACAGTATTTCTTACTATTCTGCAACTCTGCAGAGTACACAGAATAGGCTGCTAAACTGCGGTGACACACACTGAATGAAATAAGTGACTTTAATATTTGAGTTTGAAAACTTAACAGTATTTCTTACTATTCTGCAACTATGCAGAGTACACAGAATAGGCTGCTAAACTGCGGTGACACACACTGAATGGAATAAGTGACTTTAATATTTGAGTTTGAAAAATTAACAGTATTTCTTACTATTCTGCAACTCTGCAGAGTACACAGAATAGGCTGCTAAACGGCGGTGACACACACTGAATGGAATATGTGACTTTAATATTTGAGTTTGAAAACTTAACAGTATTTCTTCCTATTCTGCAACTCTGCACACTACACAGAATGTGCTGCTAAACTGCGGCGAAGCACACTGAATGGAATATGTGACTTTGATATTTTAGTTTGAAGACTTAACAGTATTTCTTCCTATTCTGCAACTCTGCACAGTACACAGAATGTGCTGCTAAACTGCGGCGAAGCACACTGAATGGAATATGTGACTTTGATATTTTAGTTTGAAGACTTAACAGTATTTCTTCCTATTCTGCAACTCTGCACAGTACACAGAATGTGCTGCTAAACTGCGGCGACGCACACTGAATGGAATATGTGACTTTGATATTTTAGTTTGAAGACTTAACAGAATGTGCTCTAATCTGCAACTTTGCACACTAAACAGAATGTGCTCTAATCTGCAACTTTGCACACTAAACAGAATGTGCTCTAATCTGCAACTTTGCACACTAAACAGAATGTGCTCTAATCTGCAACTGTGCACACTAAACAGAATGTGCTCTAATCTGCAACTTTTCACACTAAACAGAATATTTTTTTTTTTTTTTTTTTTGTTTTTTTCCCCCCACACAAAATAACCTGCTGCCCCCACACACAGTAGTCCTAAAAAGGACTTTTGGTTTTTTTTTTTCACAATTTTGGTTTTTTTCCTCCCTACACTGCCTTTCCCTTCCTATCCTCAGCTCTCCCTGGCTAAGACTGAGCCGAACTCGATGGTCAGGTGCTATACAGCACCTGACCACGGGTTCTGGCCAGCCAATCAGTGTAATGCCAGCAGCCAACATGGCTGCTGGCATTACACCGATGTCAGAGCCTCCCTGCACGTTTATTGGCTGCGCAGCAGCCGCAAAACGTGCGGGGAGGAGACCCGAACATGGCGGGCGAGCACATGCGGTACTCGTCCGAGTACCGCCATGTGCCGAGCAGAGCGATGCTCGAGCCGATCCGAGCATCGGCCGAGCATGCTCGCTCAACACTAGTTATCAGTAATATCCTTATCCTCACTAATTAATTCACCTGTCTCAGTCCTAAGAGGAACAATATCAAACTTACATTTTTTTTAATTAATATACTTGTAGAATTGTTTCTGGTTTTTCTTCCTCTCATTTGCAATATTTTTCATTTTCAATTTTAGCTAGCTTAATTGCTTATTTGCAGATTTTATTATATTCTTTGTATTTAAATTATGCATCTGGCCCGTTTGATTTAAACACTTTAAAAGCCTGTTTCTTCATTCTCATTTCTCTGCAAACCTCATTATTAAGCCACATTGGTTTCACTTTACTCCTCTTGTGTTTATTCCCCAATGGTATATATTGATGCGTATATTTGTCTAAGAGCATTTTAAACACATTCCATAATTCTTGTGCATTTGTATCTTTGAAGATTACATCTCACTGAATATCCTGTAATACTTCTTTTATCTTTGTAAAATTAGCCTTTTTAAAATTGAACATCTTGGTTAAACCCTTGCTATTGGGTTTCTCATAACAAATTTCAAAGGATACCACATTGTGGTCCCTGCTGCCCAAATATTCCCTTACTTGTATATTGTTTATCATGCCAGAATTGTTTCTAGTTGCTTCTCTACTATTTCGGATATAAAATTATCATTTATCATAATTAAAAAAAATCACTTTGTTATGCCAGAAGTCATATTGCTTCAGTCAATTTCAGGATAGTTAAACTCTCCCATTATAATTACCTTTCCTGACCTAGAAGCCTTTTCCATTTGAAGTAAAATTTGGGCTTCTTCCAATTCCCCAATATTAGGTGGCTTGTGGCAAATCCCCACTAACATCTTTTTATTATGTGTGCCCCCAGTGTGTATTTCAACCCACAGGGTCTCTACCTTTTCATTGGACCCTTCATTTAAATCTTCCCTTATAGTAGGTTTTCAGGCATGCTTTACTTATAAGCATATCTCTCCTCCCCTTTCATTAACCCTATCCCTCCTAAAAAGTGAATAACCCTCTAGATCGACTGCTAAGTCCCATGTATCATTTAACCAGGTTTCAGACACACCAATTAGATCATATTGCTCATGTATTGCAGTCATTTCTAGTTCCCCCATCTTATCAGCCATACATTTTATCTTTTTGCCATTCTTAAAGAGTCCATTCTTTGCCATATGTATTTGTCTTTTATCAGGCTGTAGTAATGGCAATGAAAAAATGGTGTAACTTTAATCCATTTTCATCTTACTAGAAAGGCATTCAGTGCTTTCCGATGTCAAAGTCTGATGGCAGAGTGTGTGCACTCCAATACCCAGTACATCAATAATATGCTTTAGTATTGTCACGGTCGGCCCCTGTCTGGGCAGACTGCCAGGCGTGGTCATCCCTCTGGCGGATCACAGTGGAATTGAACCGGAGTCCTCATGTACTCTGTTCCTGCTTTCTTGCCTTTGAGCCACTGCTGTATCTGTTCCATCAGTGTGATTCTAGCCTGTATTATCTGCTTTGCCTGCAGCACACGGGGGCTGGACTGCCACTATCAGATTTCACCTGTCATTCAGAGTCCACTTGAGGCAGCTTGTTAATTAAGCTGCTCATTACCTGGGTATAAAACACTGCCTCTCCTTGAGGTCTGGGTCAGTTCATTGTTGTATTTCTGTTCCTGTTGTTTGTTTCCAGATTCCCAGACTGACTTGGCTTGTGACCCCAGCTTGCTGTGCCTGACTACTCTTCTGGATTTGCCCTTGTCTGATTCTACGCATCCGGTTACTGTTCCTGCCAGCCCCCGTGCACAGATTCACAGCCCGGGTGGCTTTTTACCTGGTCACTTTGGGCTGTGTTTATCTGCAAGGGTGAGCTAACATCTCTGCACTACGGACTCCCATCAAGGTAAACCGCAACAAGTATATACCCTGAAGAACAGCTGCCAGAGTTGGAGGCTAACACCAGTGCAAGATGGGACATCCAGGTCTTTTGGTAACCGCAGCTCTTCTAACCCATATTAAATCCCCACACAACTTGAACTGGAAATAAACAGGCAGTTTCTACAGGCTGAAAAAGTGCCATTATGTTGCTCTAGAAATGCATACAAGATGGACAGAATTACATTCAAATACTTTATAAATTGTATACAACAATGAACAGGACTGGATTAAGTTCCTCTTGCTCCTAGAGCTGAATGTTATGACTGGCCTATTATACTGGGAGGGTATACAATGCAGATACAATGCTGAAGACTGCAAAAAACAGTGCTCACAGGACTTGATTAAAAACATTTTTATAAGTTTCAGTCAGTATTAAACAATATTAATCTGAAAGCTCAAAGAGCAATATTGCCATCTACCATATATGTACAAATTCACACAAGCACACACCTGTGTATAAACATATAAGTGAAAGAAAGTAATACATTTCTGCATCAGTAACTGTTTAACTTAACCCCTTAAGGACCATTGCCTTGCCAGGACCGTCACGGCAGTCCGACACTTAAGGACCAATGACGGTCCTGGCACGGCATGGAGTTCAGGGCTCCCGTCGCGGCTGGACACCGCTCTGGAAGTCCTGATCCGGAAGCACTAATAAAAAAAAAAATGCCCCGTGGTCCTCAAGTGCCGGCCGAGCTTTCGCACGCCGGTCCTTAAGGGGTTAAAATGCTTTTCCTAACAAACATGCTACTAATACCTAGTTTGTTTGCTCTATATGCTCTTCTTTAACCCTTTGAGTGTCAGAGGGTTAGCCAATGCATTGCGAAGTGCCAGAGGGGTAGACAACGCATTTCACCCTGGCACTCAAATGGCTAAAGTTCTCTGGAAGAACAAGACACTGCAAATTTTAAAGAGCAGACCACAGGACTATGAACAAAACAAAATTCTAGTGTTGTAGTCATTATAATTTCTAGAACAATTGTAGATGGATCCCTATACCCCCCGCAAAAAAAATAAATAAATAAAAACAAAGACTGAAATAGATACAAGTGTGGAGAGAATAGGAGAGCACTTCTGGAAGAAATAAATAAATAAATCTCAATAGGACGGTGTAGCAACAGCGCCACTGTACAATTTCAGGCCACTGTGATATTGCACCTACACTTTGAAAATTAATAACTTTTGAATGAAACACCTTTCAGCAGTGGGAGTACTCTTGTTTTACTCGGGGGATAAACCCTACAACATATTTTTTGTTACATTTTAAGTATTACTACCCCTTTAAATAATGTGTAGAATGCCATCTTCTCTTGCAAGAATAAAATAGGATTGCATATGGGAAAGGATAAGAGAGGAGGGAGGGGAACCAAAACCCCTCAGTGACCAAGGAAAGTTTAGGAAGGCCGTTGGAGAGAGAAAGGAAGGATAAGTATGTTGAGGGGCATGCAGAGAAGCAGAAAATAAAAGTAAGAAGAGAGCACCAGGAAGGAGTCAATGCTGATTAATGAAAATGATTATGAATCATTACAGTTACATACCACAGTCTTGGTTTGTTGATGGAAAATTTGTCTTAAGTATTGATAAGTTGGACCAATAAGTTTTCCATTGTGAATATTTTCAAAATAGATTGGATGAGATACTTTGACTCAGATTCTGTCTTTTTTTCAATATAAAGCAATACATTTTCTAGCTGCTAAGAGAATGTGTACAATAAGTGTTTTTGCTGCATTTGATAACACTCAGGGTGAATGTTCAGTACATTAAGTCAATGTCAGTGTTCCAAAAATCCTAAGCCACCAAAGAACTAAATTACGTCTCTGAAACAGGACATTGATTGGTATGGATGTATCTTATTGAGATCATCAGATAGCATATTTGCAGTACTTTATAAGCTTTCACCTTATGAATGATACAGAGAAACATTATTGCATAATATGCATTAATCCATATTTTGGACTAGGATTCCATAAACAGTTCCTTCCCAAGAATGTGTTTGGTTTTCTCAGTAATGTGAAAATCCTGTACAATTAATTGTATCCTGGAGGGAAGGCCAGTTGAGTGTGAGGACTTCAGGCTTAAGTGTTCAGACCAGCTCTGTAAGTGTTCATCTTTTGCACTGAACTTACAAAAATTGATAATTTATAAACATTTCAAGAGTTCATTGGGGAGGGGTCATGCTTTTCTGCAAAACAAAGTAGAAAACAATAACCTTTTTCAAGTCATCCACTCTGTGGGATCAAATGGAGACCAATCATAAAAAATATTTTCTACAAAGGCCAGAGGTGAAGGAAGGCTGCCAAGAATGGGTGTCATTCAAGATAACATGAGTCCCATAACTTTAGAAAATGTGAGACAGTGGGCAAGAAGGAAGTGCTAGGGGTCTGTACTACCTGGGAATCTACAAACATGTTTGAATAGGATTGGGGTAGAGTAGCCTTTTTCCTCATGATTATCCATGGAAGATATCTTGTAGGGACTTACTACTGGATCATTTGCTCTATCTATACTGCTATATAAGATGAGCTGAGGAAGTTCCAGATCACCTTGAAATGTTGTTAAATTAGTGAGTTTTTTAGTAGATATCTTAAGTCCTTTCCTGCCAAAATACATGTAGTGATTCTAGATTGGAGTTTGGTAGCAACAGCCATGGGTGAATTGTATAATAAATTCAGATAGATTCAGGAGGTGTATTTTATAAACAATAGATGAATAAGTGGGCTGTAGTTAGTCGAATATGAAGAGTTGTAGTTTACAGTCATTTGGATTCTTAAAGGGATAGCAATGTATTACAAAAACAGAGTATCCAATGAATCTTCATAGTATCTGAGCCAGGAGAGAGTTATTTCAATACTGTCCGAGTTGTAGTTCAAGAGTAATTGAATGATAAATTATGCCCCTACCACCCCTTTTTCCTAGTGTAAGGCACCTCCCCTCAGATGTGGTATCTTGTCACTTGACCAGACAGATCACAACAAGGAACAATCTTCTTACTGTGAGCATATGGAAAACCCTGCACCACATGCACATAGGTTTACATTTTTTGGAAGCGCTTCACACTTTCCATATATATGTTTTATAATGTGGTTGTATTGAGAAGGCTGAGCTCTCATTATTATTCTATTTTTCTTCTGAACCAAGGAAAATAGTTCCAATTAGTACCTCTTGATCTAGATGTCTATGTGGGATTTAAATCATACATTAATACAGGGCTCAAAATTTCCACTTGCCACTAGACAATGGCGAGTGAAAATTTAGCCCTGGCGAGTAGAAATTCAGCCCTGGTGGGTATGTTATGGCTTGCAGTGGTGAGTAACTTTTCAGGTCTGGCTAGTAGCAAAGGACTTCAACTTTTAAGCCCTGCTTAATAGATGGAAACCAATTGGATTTTCCTACTTTTCTGACATGTATTCCATCATCTCTGTTGATGTATTCCTAGTAATCTCTACTCTGTGAATGAAGAATCAAGAAGAATTAAGAAGGTTTATATTTATAAATTATATCAACAAGATTTAACTAAAGCTTTTCGATGAAAAAAAAATAGAACAAGCAAATGTGTCCTGTGTGAACACTAAAGCCTCGATTTTATTGGCTCCGTTGGCCAAAAACTCAAGCACGGTAAGCCATTCAATTACCTGTGCTGTGATAAAATACTGGTTGAAAAAAACGCAAGTTGGGTGCTAAAGGAACCCATTAAAACAAGTCTAATATTCCCATTCAGTTCCATGTGTTAGGCAGAAACATTTGTTAAGGGACCCCAGTGTGTCCAGCACCGAGAGTTAGCCATTTTCCTTTGGTGTTCCCATTTCTCACGCTATTTAGAGTGGGTTTTGGGACCTTAAAACACACAATGAACATTTGCCCAAAAGTCAGGTTCTTTGGCCCAATGTTCTTTGTGGTTTAGGTTGGTAGGGCAATTGAATACTTCCGGAGACACAGTGTGTGCGCAGATCAGTAGCCATTTTTACCCTACCAGCTGTTTTACCATCCACAATAGAATCAAGGCCTAAATGTATCCTTTAAATATGTAGGCCTAGACTTACTAAAGGTCAATGCTGTGGGGATATGATCTTGTCGATGTGTTTGAAACACTTCGACATTTTGATGTACAGGCATCGACATATTCACTAAAATTGCCAGATGCAAGGGGAGGGGTGGAGAAGGTCCCTATTAGCATACAGGATTGTCAAAGTGCTGTTGATGTGGAAGGGATGTCCTCCCTTCACACAACACCAACACTACAACAATTCTGAAGTAGAACAGCATGCTCTCTGCTTCCCTACTTGGCCAGTAGGGGAGTGGAGAGCACACCATGGACAGCATTGAGTGCCATAGGGATGTGCATTGCTCACCTCTGTGGCACTCAAAGGGTTAAAAATGAAAAATAAAATAGTACACCAAGCACTACACAATTATTCCCTTAGCTATGTATCATATATTACACATGTTGTGCACTTACAGGGAAACAAGACTGGGAGCCATGCAGCATCTATGGGGATTTGTGGCTACCACTTGCACCCCAACCTTGTTCCCTTGCCCACTGATAGCCACAGAACCTCATATACACTGCTTGGCCCCCACATTTGTTCCCATGACCACTGGTAACCACATATCTCCATGTACACTGTCAAGCAGTGTATATAGGGCAAACACACAATGGTGTTGTTCCCCATGCTGCACAACATGTTAGAAATCCGACATTGAGTTCCCCCACCGAAATACTAACCCCCTCTTTGTAATTCGACAAATAGTGCTCCCATCTGACATACTTTCTCCATTTGTAATTCGACATAAGTGTTCCCATCCGACATTCTTCTTTCTCTATTTTAATTTGACATACACTTCCATCCTTGTATATGTAGTGCAGAGTTTACTCTGAGTGCCAGAGAGGTATGCAACATATTGTGTATCCCTCTGGTACTTAAAGGGTTAGTATGAAAGGTATGCAGCTGCATAGTCTTGCCTTTATTTGTTTCAAATGTTTAATATGTGCTTTGTTAAAAATATATTATTTCATGTAGGTTATTAAAAATATACTTCAAACCTCGTGGGGAGCATCGGGACCCCTACTGATACCCCCCTAGCATTGATCACCTATCCAGGAGAATAGGTCAGGCATATGGGTGACAAGGAAGGCATTTGCTGCCTTCCTCTTTTCCTACTCCAGCCGCTATTAAGCTGGCTGGAGTAGAAGTCCTAGTAGTGAACACTGTACCGGGTTCATTCATTCATGAGAAGCTCAGTGCTGTGCTTTCATAAATTAATCAATCACCCAGTCATTCAAAAACCGGGTGATTGATTCATTCATGAAAGCGCAACTCAGCATCTTTGCTGTTCATGAATAAATGAACCCAGTGACAGGATTCACACTAGGACTTTTATTAAAGCACATAAAACATATGTGTAACATATGTTATATGCTCTTTATTAAAAATGCCGGCATTGTCGCCCACATTAATCACCTATCCTACTGGATAGATGATCAATTCTAGTGAGGGCTGAAGTGTATTTTATTAATAAAAAAGGAATCTAACATATTTCTCACATATATAAAGGCAAGGTACGCAGCCTCATACCTTGCTTATTAACCCTTATTGCCTATTAACAACTGCGTCCCTGTGGAAAATTGAAGAAATAAAAAAGGAAGAAAATGAAAAGTTATAAAAAATAAATGTCAGAAATGAATAATAAAAAAAAAAATTGCAAAATGTAAGAGAAAGTAGAAATATCACAAAAAGGAACCAAACCACAAAATGAAAACATGTACCGATATGTAGCAGCATGAATTACTATTTGGCATGCCAGCACATTGCAGAACTTTACTATTCATTATGGTCTCCAGCTCTACACATTACAGGTCTCCAGTGCATTGTAAATAATTCTATATAATAATTCGCTAACTCATGTGTAACGCCGCGACATGCGCAGTAGATACTGCTGCACGTGCTGCAGTCATACGCAGTAGAGACTGCATCCAGCTCTGTATCAGCCGCGGCACTGGCATCTCTACTGCGCGTAACTGCCCCGCGACCGGGTGGCAGATGGCAGTGGCACTGTGGCCCGTGTAACGGGCTGTTCAACTAGTTGGAGTATGATAAAATAGAGCAAAGAATACTATTATAGGGCAAAATAAAATGGTTAAAACCCAATAGAATACAAAATAAAATGAAAAGTAAAGCACTGCAATATCGGTACTTGTTTTCACTTTGCTGTTTGGTTTCTTTTTGTGATATTTCTATTTTCCCTTACATTTTGCAATTTTTTATATTATTTGTTTCTCACATTTTTTTTTTATCATTTTACTATTTCTTCGGTTTTTATTTGTTCAATTTTCTTTTTTTTTTTTTTTTTTTTTAATTCTCAAGGATGTCTTATTGCTAGTGATGTGTGAGCCCAAGTCCAAGTACTTCCACATTGCCAGCATTTGGACAACCCATCATGCTACAAATTGATTGAGGGTTGTTACGTAATAGGAAAGTACAGGGAAATCCCAACTTCGCCAACTTCAGGTAGGTGAAGCTGAGACTGTGAACCACGACAGCAGAGGCTGCTATCGGAGGTTAAGGGATAGTAATGTTTCACAAAAACAGCAGCTCCAAATAATATTCATAGTATTTAAGCCATGGAGATTGCTACTTATAAACTGTCAGAGTTGTAGTTTAAGAGTAATTGAATGATAAAGTATGCCCTCCTGCCCCTTTTACCTAGTGCAAGCCACCTCCCCTCAGATGTGGAGTCTGGTTTTGAGGCAATCTTCTTATTGTGAGCATAAGGAAAACCCTGCCCACCTTGACAGGTTTTTCAGATTTTTCCCTTATGCTAATTGAAAATTGTCCCTCTCCGAGATCCATCTGGACAGTCTTGCTGCTCTGAGGTGAACAGTATTACATCCGTATAAGGGGCAGGAGTGGGACACTTTATCATTCAGTTAGTATTGAACTACAACTCTGACAGTATTTAAATAACACTCTCCAATACTATGAAGATTAATTGGAGCTGCTTTTATTTTGAAACATTACTATCCATTTAGTGAATATGTCAAACTGTCACATTAAAACATCAACACACCCCCTTGCATACAAAACTGTCTCATTATTCAGCATTTCCATATGGAAATGAGTCATTATGCTTAATTTCTATATGGAAATAGGCCATTGTCAAAGTGATGAATGAAAATTTTTAAACCTGTTGGATGAATGTCGATGTGAGCATATTGTTGTTGGACTTTTGGTGATATGATGTCTTAGACACTTTGGTGAATACTATTGATGTGCCTTCGCCACTGCTCCGACAGGACATCAACATTTTCAGCCCTCTTCAAATTTTAGTGAATCTAGGCCATAGAGTAGAAATATTTGACATACTTGAAAACTAGAGAAATCTCAATGTATTCTTACTGGTAAAACATTTTCTATCCAACTAACTAACTAACTAACTAACTAACTAACTAACTAACTCAATGTTTCTCAACTTCTGCCCTCAGGACCCAATAACAGGCCAGGACTTAGGGATTTCTCTGCTAGAGCACAGGCGTGGTGATCAGAGGCTCATTCACATTGATTAACTTACTTGTGCTCTAACAAGGAAATCATCAAATCATGGCCTGTTTGTTAGTGGGTCCTGAGGACAGGAGTTGAGAAACACTGAACTAACTAAATGTCTGGAACAAATATTAATGCACTTTTATTTCAGAACATTATTTTCCTTAAATACATTTTTTTTATTTAACCTTATCTTTGTATAAGCAATTATAAAAAGCAGTTTCACATGAAGAGTTCTTATAAAACCATAAGGCAGAGTGGATTCAAGCAACACAATCTTCAACACTTCAGAAGGCGAGAGCCCTTTATCATCTTTATTCAGTAGTGATGTTATTCTTGTGTAATCATATTCAGTAGTTTTTTACAAGTGTCCACATTTAAGTATAAAATGAAATGACAGATGGGGAAGATACACACAACACCTGCTCTGAAATCAATGTTCAACACTTTAATATATCCACTGCTGCCAGTAGCATCAACAAGTAAAGCTTTATATTACTGTAAGGTATTATCCTTTCCAACTTAAAATGGACAACACCAATGTAACACAAAACAATGACCTAAAAAAATTATGCTGAAGTTATGTAGGGTGAAATATATAAAAGCAGTTAAAAACAGACAGGTATTTTTTTTTCATTTCCAACAGAGAACAGTATGTTACTCTATTCCATTTATAGGTATTGATGAAAAGTCCCATTCATGAGCATTTACACAGAAAACCAACAATTTGCTGTTTCTTTTACAGAAATACCTGCCACAAAAACAAATAAAATATCCACGTTTTTGTTAATAAATTTTCCACAATAATGTTGTCATTTTCTGCAAATGCTGAGAATTTGTACCTGGAGGGATCAGAATCAGTATGTGTGATTTTTATGGCTACTGTGGGTCATGGCTGGAGGTCAGTATCTATGGCTGCCAACCAGTGTAGTGGGACAAAGCTGGGAGGTTCAGAATGTGTGGTTCCATTGCTACTGTGGGACAAGGCTGTGGAGGTCAGTGTAGTGGGTTAAGGCTGTAGGCTGTGTGTGTGTGATTCAATGGCTACAGTATGTGTGGTTCTATGGCTACCAGTACATTTGAAGAAGACTGGGAGGTCAGTATGTTTGGCTCCCTGGTTGTGTGACTTAGGGGTTCAATGTGCTTAAAAAAGTGGGAATCCCTGCAGAAGTTGAAAAGTGATATTTTTCACACATTTTTCCCTTTTTTTAGGCAAAGGTTTTTTCCCAACCCTATTAATCTCCCATATACCTTTGTTACAATAATCTAGGAGTAACTTAAAGGAAACGTATACCCTAGGAAGAAGTGGTTATTAACCCTTATTAACCCCAAAGGGTTAATTGGTTTAATTGTATGATGGGTTTGATTTGTGCAGTAGGGATGGGCAAAAATGTTTGCCTCAGAAGAGAAACAGGAGAAAAATTGCACTTTCAACCTAGAGTTTGTTTGTGAAAAGTGATGTTTTTTGTTTTTTTTGTCACCTAGCTCATTGCATTGAAATCAATGTGAAGACTGAATTTCTTCTCATCATGTGTCAAGTTTCCCTTCTTTTCCCACAGACATGGTATAAAACTGCTGCCAGGTACCTACAGCATGCCATTCTGTGTTTGAGAAAAATAAAAAAATAGAAAGTGGCACAATTTTGAGCTAGAGAAGACAGGCTGATAAAGTGAAGGTGAAGATTTGTGGAGGGTGTCTTGTAGGGAGGAGATTAGTTCTCTGTAAGGCCTATGTAAGGTTATAGAGGGAAGAGAGCCTGAGATGCCTTATTCCCAAGATATGGGCCAAGTAAGTAATACGTTTTATTGAATTATTGATTAAAGATGCTACACTAAGTGTCTGCTCTGGTTGTGTTAGCTGTTTGTTTTATCAGGAGTGAAATACAGTAGATGCCTGATTAAGTACACATTAATGGGATTTGTTTCTTTAGGTATTCTTCATAATTTGTGACAGACAATGTGAATAATAGCAAAAGAGTTATAATAATGTTTTGTGTATAGAGAAGCGATAACCAGTTTATAGTTAAAAAAAAATGAAGAGGAAAGTGAGAGGGCGATATATATGGACAGGGTATCTAATGCTACAACTGTAGTAATGGATGGACTTACCCACACAATTAAAAAGTGAAAAATAAATAAATGGATTGATGCATCTATCAGTATAGCAATCAGAATATGTACTGTAGTATAACTGAAGCAGCAAATAATATAAAAGATAATAAAAGTGGAAAGGTTCCTAAAAATGTATCAGAAATAAAATATCAAACACAAAGCACCATAAATAAATGTAAAACCTATATATAGGTATGCATAAACAACAGGAAATCCTAACACAGGTCAAGTAGAACATAGAAGATAAAAATATAAAATGTATATGTATATATCTATATATTTATATGGTGACACAGTGTACGCAGCGCCTTACAATAGACGTATGTTAAAATAAATAAGAGGGGATAAAATAAGTACAACATTCATAGAAACAATAGGAGAGAGGTCCCTGCCCCAAGGAGCTTACAGTCTAAATGGGTAAATGGAGACAGACAACAGGGTAAGAGGGTGTCAAGAGCTGAGATTACAAGTGCTGAGTTTGGCCAAAGGTAGTACATGGTCCTAGTACTCCAGAAGATAAGATTTCAGGGTAGACTTAAAGACAGAGGGGGATTTTTCAAGACGTAGGTAGAGGGGTATGGAGTTCCATAGGTATGGAGCAGAAAGCGAGAAAGGTTTGAGATGGGAGAGGGCAGAGGGTGTGGATGGTGCAATAAGAAGCGTGTTGTGTGCTGAGCGAAGGAGGCGGACAGGAACATTAAAGGAGATGAGGGAAGAGATGTAAGGAGGGGTAGCAGTGTGGAGAGCATTAAAGGAAAGAAGGACTTTGTAATAATTGATGCGCTGCTGAATAGGGAGCCATGACAGATGTCTAAGAATTAGGTGAACAGGTTCATTTTTGGGCAGAGTGTGGTGATTCGTGCAGCTGATTTTAAAACAGATTGCACAGGTGAAAGATGAGTAGCAGGGAGGCCATTTAGTAGGATATTGCAATAGTCTAAGCGGAACAGAATGAGGGCATGTATAAGAGTTTTAGTAGTTTGTTGGGAAAGGAACGGGCGGATTTTAGCAATGTTGTGGAGAAAGAAGTGAGATGATCTAGCCAAAGAGTTAATGTGAGAGAAGAAAAGAGAGGAATCAAATATGGCCCCAAGGCAGCGTGCTGAGCTGACCAGAACAATATCAATTCCATCAACTGTAATGGCGAAGCTAGGTGTTGGGCAAAATCTTGGTGGGAAAATGAGCAGTTCAGTTTTGGACATGTTTATCTTCAGTTGACGGTGTGCCATCCAAGAGGAAATGGCCAAGAGGCAGTCTGAAATTTGAGGTGAAAGATCAGTAGTGGAGATTTAAAATTGGGTATCATCAGCATATAGATGGTATTTTAAGCCAAATTAACTAATAAGTTCACCCAACGAAAGGCTTTATAGTAAGAAACGCAACGGACCCAGAACGGAGCCTTGAGACACACCCACAGACAGAGGGACTGTGGAGGGGGTGTTATTGCCAGAGGACACAAAAAAGGAACGTTATGAGAGATTGGAGGAGAGCCATGAAGCAGCTTGATTTTGGAAACCAAGATTTTGTGGGTCCAAAAGATTGATAGAGTTGAGAAATTTGGTTATTTGGGAGAAGACAAGGCGTTCTAAGAGTTTTGAGGTAAGGTAGAAGGGAGACAGGTCGATAGAGAGACAGGAGGGGTCGAGGTTAGCCTTCTTGAGCAGGGGTTTAATTTGTGCCTGTTTGAATGAAGAAGGGAAGGTACCTGTGGAAAGAGAGGCGTTGAAAATGTGTGTTAATATAGGTGTAAGGACTGGTGCAAGTGGTTTGAGTAAGTGGGAGGGTAAAGGGTCCAAGGAGCAGGTAGTGAGGTGGGTAGATAAGAGAAGCTGAGAAACTTCTTCCTTTGTTATAGTTTCAATGGGGCAAATGAATCAATAACAGAGGATAGGATTGAGTTGTAGGAGTTAACAAGAATGTCTGTGTCAGAGATGGCTAAGATAGAGGAAAGATTGGAGTTAAATGAGGTGTTTGTCCCAGAGAGATCAAGTGAGTGGGTATCCCTTATAAATTTGTTAGGGGGATGGATGGGGGAAGGGGCAGAGTGAGAGAGAGAGAGAAGGATAAAATGGGTATTAGTTGTAGAAATGTTAATGTAGTCAAATGAACATGAAGTGAAAATGAAAATGTTAATGATGACATTTAGCTCACTGTGATACAGTTAGGTGAAGCAAATGGGTACGTAACTGATGAGATGATGGGGATGATTTTGTCACACCCTGTAATTAATAGCAGTAGTCACATCTAAAATAGTAAATAAACCCCATCTACTGGCTGTGGTCAGAGAATACACTCCTCTTCAATCAGTCGCCTCCATGCTGCTATACCACTCCTGGAATCCACTTGGGATCTATAAATACAAAGAAAAGGAAAAAAGGGGACAGCTCACAACTGCCTCTAAGTGCACTAACATTTTTGATACATCAGTATGAACATAAGACAAAATATATGGGTGGCAAAGAAATAAACTAGACTTAAAAAGTAGAGTTTTAAGATTGTATATAAAATGTGGATACAAATTACAATAAAACTAATGACATATTATGGATTCCTAGGCTTGCATGAATAATATCTGTAGATGGCATTGATGAGTCTTGGGGAAATGATGTTAGGTGAAAGGCCCCTAAACAGTTCCTCCTTACAGGATCCTTGCAGGTGTATCAGATTTGGACAGCTCTCTTATTAGAATCTAGAATTACTCTCTCTCCTGTCACTATGACAGGATCTAGAAGTTTGAAAAGACATCCTAAAAAGAATTACCCAATGTCAATATTCAGGGCAAGGTCTGCTGGCATGGGAGGAAGCAAATCTGCAAACTGTGTTGGAATCTTAGATTCTTCACAGATTATGTTGTCAGTGATATCTGGCTCCACACTGAATTCCTTTGTAATTAATTTGCATATCCCCTTGCAAAATTGTGAAGCTAAATCTAGTAATCTAGGCCTTGATTCTATTATCTCTGATGGCAAAAAAACAAAATAAAAAACAGCTAACAGCAGTTTTGTAAGCACGGTAAGCTATACAATTAGCCATCTTATGAACCGCTAACGGCAGTTTTAAAATCACAACGAATGTTAAGATTTCATCCATTAAAAACAATTGAACAGCTATATCCAGGAGCCATTCAGTCCTGTGCGGTAGTGCCGAAGGATGATAAACTGATACATTTAATAGCTGAAATTCTAAACACAGTTTTACTGGCCGTACAGCACACAATGGACAAAAAACCCACTGTTGGACAAAACAAAGCAGGGAAACATTAGCTCATGCAACACCTAGCACACCAAGCAAACCACTGGCAACATTAATACCTGAAAATCCAAGCAAACACAACAACAGTGCCCATTCCCTACAAACAAAAACCCCAAACAAGTGGTTCATAAAGCAATTCAACACAATCTGTCACACCATACCCCAGAACAACAGGGGTTAACAACACAACACAAGACACACACTTGTCAATCTCAAAGCAGCCCAAGAATCACTGTGCAACATCACCAGCCAAAAGAGACACAACGTGCACCTGACAGCGTCACACATGCACCTGACAGGTACACAGCAAGTTCAACTAATCAGAAAAACAAAAACAGCAACACCACAAAACAAACACCTTCATTTGGTCACTCCCTACCTTCTGGCCTCTCTTGGACAACACCTCACCACTGTCTTAAAGTGGCATCTCGCCCTCCTCAGACACGCCGTGTTTACAGTGAGACCGTTCAGACAGAGAGAGAGAGAAACACAGAGACATTATGACCAGTATGTTTGCATACCAATTCCTGAGAAGACATGGAAGGCATGCAAGGGCTAGGGATCAACATCAACCCCCAAGCACACCTGCTGAACAGCCTTCACCTGTTGCAAGTGATAATGCTCCTCCTGAAAAGCCACACAAAAGCCAATCCCCACCTGGGGGAAAACACCTGGCAGCAGCACCACACCTGCCACAATAGGATGTCCCACAGCTCCCAAAGATCCAGGATATACCACACAAGGGTCACACTCTTCAGAATGACGGACTGCTACAGGTTGATGTTTCACAGCATTAGCGATCTATATGAGGTGATTAAAGATGACGTTTAACCCATATAGAACACCAACCATGCCCTATCTGGCTTGCAGTAACTGATTTGTGCTATATATTTCATGCTAAATGGATTGTTCCCGTTCATAGAAGGATATGCATCTGGCATGTCCCAGGCTGCATGTTCAAGAGCACTGTCACAGGTGTTGCCTGCCTTCAAGAGGAAGGCCAGGAGTTACATCCACTTCCCCTCCACCCAGATGGAGTGGACACTTGTAAAACAGGACTTCTATGCAAAGGGTGGCATGCCCAGGGTCATGGGTGCCATAACCTGTGCACACATATGCATCAAAGCTCCAACACACAAGAGACATATATTCATCAACAGGAAGAATTTCTACTCCATCAACATACAGATGGCATGTGATTCCAACATGAGGATAACCCATGCTATCCTGGGAGCTGTTACTACTCATACATCCTCAGTCACTCCTCTATCCACAGGGACTTTGAGAATGTAACCTATATAGGAAGATGGCTTCTGGGTGAGTCAACAGACTAAACATCACACCACATCCACAGGTGCACCCGCATGACTGATGTAAACACAGCTTAGCATGGTCATGATACAAAACTAGTACACCCCCTTCACACAACATTATCCACACAACATGTGGTCCCTGTCTCACAATGTTAATCTCTTTCTACAAGTGATGCTGACTATGGGTTTAATAGGTGTATGGCTTCTTACACCACTAACAAATCCACAAACACCTGCCCAGGAGTGCTACAATGATGTTCATGTGAGAACCAGGAATGCCAGTGAGTGTACCTTTGGCCTGCTCAAATCCAGATTCTGGTGTCTGGATCACTCAGGGGGAGCTCGGCAATATGCACCAAGCAAGGCATGCAACATTATCCTGGCAGGTGCCATACTACACAATACAGCAGTGGACACACTTCTAATGGACGATGATGAGCCACTACCCATTGTGGAGGTATCTGTTCCGCGTGCACTTCATGACTAGATCCTGAGAGGGCACAGATATGAGTCAGGCTCATCAGGGACCACTTTAGCACAGAAACAAACACAATCCTTCCATGTCCTTGATCAGCCTTTGGAAATGTGTGCAAGCATACTCATACAGCACACAGTGAGCTATTTCACTCCCACAGGATGACTCGCATACACGGACCTGATATTGCCTTCTACAACATCACAACCACATAGATGCTACGTATCTAACCCATGCAGCAGCTATTACATGGACATGTTATATACAGGGTGTGAATTCAACTGATATCTGCCATCCCTTCGGCTATGATGACATTGCCACTTTAAGGATATCATCCATTCCACATGAGAACATACTGTAAGTGCAACACATTGCCCATGTTCATCATGTTCCTGAGTTGAACTGAAAGCAAACAACATAGATTGAGTAGACCATAGTTATATCAGCCATGGAATCATTGGGGAGATAGAGAGATATCCAATGCATGCATCGGATACCACACTGTCATTCCAGGGGTTAAAAGGGTTTTGGAGTTAGCATGAGAACATTAGTTGTGTAAAGCCTAAAGGAGAAGCATAGGGATGGATTTACTGTGGTAGTGTTTTCTACAGCATCGGAGTAACTATATGGGAGTCAGGTTGCAAGGCCCACCAGGTATCTGTTCATTCTCTCTGATTCCCTGAGCGTCCTCTTTTGGATGGCCAAGCACTCTGTCTCCATTCCGATGCTGTGCCTACTGGTGGAGGGGGATGTGGCCATAGGTGGTGGACTCTCATAGGCTGGTGGTGGCTCCACAATCTCCTCTGTCTCCCTCTACATACTCTTCCTGTTCATCTGGTGGTGGTGATGAGGTTTGTTGTGTTTCTGTTGGCTGTGGCCTAGAATGTGGGGAGCCTGAGAATACCAGTTCCCCCACCACAGCTATAGATTCTGAACATGCCACAGATGGCTGGCCCTCTGGTTGCAGATGTGGTGGTGGTTTGAATTCCTCCTGCTTTTGAGGGAGTTGTGGCTCCTCAATCAGGCCCAAATGTTCCTGCTCTTTTCCAGCTGGTTGTGGGTGTAACAGGGCGGCTCCTGCTGCATCCATGTTGTTGGCTAGTGTCTTTCAGTGGGGCCATATGCCCTATAATGCATTGTTGCAATCTTACTGGTCATCCAGTGCCTTTCCAGTGGTGGTGGTGTTGGTTGGGCCATCCAATATTGGCCAGAGGTGGAGGGAGACATCCAACACCTAGGAGGCATTCAGTCAGTGATGGCAGTGGGTGGCCGGCTGAACTCCATGGTTGTTGGAGGTGGTGCTGGGGGTGCTGGTGATGACAATCTTCTTTTCCCCTCTTGTGACTCTTCAAGGGGGACATCACTGGGGCAGATGTCAAATGCCTCCTCACTGTCCTCCTGCTGTGCTGAAGGCATGCAAGCTGTGTGGACAGTAAACTGGATGTACAACACATAGACCTCAAATGTAAAGATATTAGTGCCCTTGAAACACACATTAGCTTTGTTTCCCTGTTTTTTTTTTTTTCAAGACCTATGTGTTGTACATGCAATCAGTTTGTCACGGTGGAACTGTGGTGTGCGAACTGACCACTGTGGACCTGGGCAATGTAAACCTTTATTATTGTGTTCATCCTCTGTTAACCCTTTGAGTGCCAGAGGGGTACCCAACACATATTGGACCTATGTGTTGTTTATCCCTCTAGCACTCAAGGGGTTAGATGCTGGCCTTCCTGTGACTCAATGTGTAACTTTGTGGAGGAACATAACAGATCTTTATATGACAACATGATGGCAAGCATTGTTTATGTGGAGTGGGTATGAAGATCAACACAGCAATGAGGGGGTTAAACCAGGACTTGGACAGGATTTGCCCTGGTTCAGACTTCCCATTTCTGCTTTTCTTCCCCAGTATTCTGTCCTTAAAAAGTAACAATAACACGCTACCCGCCAATATTGAAATGTGGAAAGGTACCTTGAAAATGAATAATATCCTCCTGACCGGGTCTGGAACTCCATGCATCTGGTGTAGGGCAATCCGGTTCTCCAAATGCAGGTGAAACAATTTAACAAACATAAAGACTTGACCGCACTCAGAAATCCAACTGATACTTTAATGAATACTTTATTGATCTTTCATTAAAAACAAACAAAGCGCATCACAAGAAATGGAACGGGGTGGGGGTGAGGCAGAACATATTCCGACATGTTTCGCGATAAACAGAGCTTACTCATGGATATAAAACAGTGACACACCCAAACCATTAATAACCTCTGTGTAAGGGTAATTGGTTAAAATGCAAAAAGGGAATCCTACAAACAGGAAATACTCCTCTGTAACTCCTTCGCACTAGCAATTGACTTAAATAAGATGATCCTAAAAGATACATATATATATATATATATTTACGAACATAGGCATAAATGTAATTAGAATTTAGAATGACCTTCTTGTCTAGAATCGCAAAACACTTCACAAACCAATGATACCTATGGATACTTAGGTGCTTATTATAATTTAAGAGACATACCAAAATAAAAATAGAGATAGAAATAGAAATAAAAATAAAAATGGAGAAGGAAAATATATATATAATGAAAAAATAATGACAAAAAAAAATTTGATAGTAGTCTATATATAACAGTCACATTATTAACAGTGTATATAGACAAATTGATAAATAAATGGAAAAATAAATAAATATACAAATGGATGTATTTGTCTATCTCACAGTCTCCATTTAGAGAGCGTACATTGTCCCATATATCCACATCCTTTATGATGTCCACGGTGGTGACCAATCATAAACCATATCAATGATAGATTATTTTTTTTTATTATTTATTTATTAATAAATGATTTATTTACTGCCCAAGCAGTTTGGTTCAAAATTAAAGACTGATCAAAACTATAGCCACCTACTCTGCCATCTCAAAAGATGTGGCTTATATCCCTCTTGGTATTCAATCCTTGTGGTATGCGGGTCCCAAGGTGGAGAATCCAATAGACTTCAAGTCTGTTAATAAGAGATATTTGATCTCCTCCACTCCACAGTAATTTAACCCTTTCAATCCCATGAAATTCAAGGCATGAGAGTTTCCCATGATGGCATTCCAGCATGTGCTTAGCAACTGCAGATTCGGTCTTTCCTCATTCTGTTTGACTGATGTGCTCCCTTATGCTGTGTTTCAAGTGTCGAATGGTATGGCCTGCCTATTGTTTCAAGCATATTTTGCATGTGACTAAATAAACTACATATTCTGAGTTGCACTTAATATAACTAACAATATTGTGAGTAGTAGTATTTGCTGTACACCTAAAACAACTCGAAACACAAGCATATTGGCAGAACTTACAAATTGAGGCTCCGCACCTAAAGAAGCCTTTGTATCTCAGCCATGTAGGGGTAACCTGTTTACTAAAAAACAAGCTGGGGGACACTCTGTTTTCTATAGTAGGCCCTCTCTTGGCCACAAAGTCACACCCATTTTGAAGTACTGAGTCCAGTCTGCTATTCGTACGCAATATGGGCAGATGTTTCTCGATGATGTCACAAATAATACCAAACTGAGAACTAAACCCTGTAATGAACATAATATCATGCCTCCCAGATCGACAAGCATTCATGGTGGGTTTCTCCCTTAAGAGTACAGCCCTAACCTGGGATCTAGCAAAGAGACATGCTTCATCCTTTCCTGATAGCCTCTATCAACAAATCTCTGTTTGAGGTCAACCACCGCTTGTTCAAATTCAACGTCCATAGAGCAGTTCCTGCGAACTTCGGGTCGGCAGACCTCGCATGCAAAAGACTGTTTCCTGAGGTCGGCTTCCTGTACACATTAGTCAGGACTCTCCCTGAGCTAGCATCACCCTGGAGGGTCAGATCAAAAAGGGGACCTCAGACCCTTGATAGGCGTGGGTAAAGCGCAAATTGACGTCATTAAGGTTGAGATGCTCCATAAAGCCCATAGCTTCCACATATGTACCTCCCCAGATGAAGAGGAGATGATCGATGTACCTTCCGTACCACAAAATCGAGCCCTGATGGCGGCTATCACCCACAAAGATGTGGGTCACCTGCCACCAACTCATATATAAGTTGGCGAGAGAGGGGGTAAAACTAGCCTCCATTGCAACCCCACATCTCTGGCGGTAAAACACCCCATTGAAGGCAAAAAAATTGTGGGACAGGAGGTACCTTGATGATAAAACCAAAAACTCTATGAGCACAGAGCCATAATTGGTAAAACGCTCCAATTGTGCACGGAGAGAAGCAAGCCCCTTATCATGAGGGATAGAGGAGTAAAGGGCCGTCACATCAGCCATCAACCACGAGCAACCCTCATGCCACTCGAAGGCAGACAACTGTATTCTGTCCTTGTTTGAACCCTCTCAGTGGTGTGCTGGTAGAGTTGTGTGTATCAATGCTTGCCATGTGTTCAGTTATCCCTGTTTTGGGCTGTTGTAATTATGAGGGTTTGTGTGGTATCTAGTTACCGAATGATGCAATTACTGGTAGTGTGGAGGGTGCTGTCATCCCCAGTGTCCGATCCTCCAGTGACCCCCTCAACATTGGTAGCTGACCAGTTGTCCCTCAGCATCTCCACCCAGGGGTTGAAGGTAATATAGACAGGGGGACCACCTCCAGTGCCTCAGGCATGCAGGGTTACTTCACCTACCTCTTACAATCACCCCACAGCTTCTTGATAGACTTGATGGTCCAGCTGCAGCTGGAGACAGCGTTTACTCTGCTGAGGACCTGACTCCAGGCATCCTTCTTCCTAGCAACCAGGCCACAGACCCTTTCCCTCTGGTAAAGGATACTCTCCCTCTCTAGGATGCTTTGGACAAGTGCCCTGTTCTCCTTGTAGGTGTACTGGGGTCCCTCAGCCTCTCATCATAAGCTCCAGACTGGGAATTATCAGAGCCGTGGCTTTCATGCTCTGCCTGAGCTGACCCTGACTGCTTGGGGTGCTCCCCAGGATATACCCCTCTTCTCACTGACACAGCAGTTCCTGTCCTTTGTGTGCCTCTTCTACCTTGGGTCCCCCTCTGACCAACTGATCTCCCTCTCCCACTCCTTCCCTGACCAGGGATGCCCTGCTGAGTTTCCTTCTCTCCTGCTTCTCTCCCCATCCCCCTCTCCTCCTCTCCTCTACTCGCCATCACGCACCGACTCACACTCAGGCTATCACAGACACACTTGATCACACTCACTCTTTGCCACTCTCTTGCACTCACTGAATCACACTGTCAAAATAAAAGATGAAGTTGTGTAATGTGTTGTAAACAAAAAAGATATGTGGGTGTATGTGTGTTTGTATGCATGTATGGCAAATGGGCAAAGGTGTATTATGTGTAGATATTAGTGTAACTCTTTCTGCTCCTAACGCCTTCTACCTTGCTCCAATGAATGATTCTCTCTCTCTCACTCTATCGCTATCCTCCGCTACTGGTTCCTGTGCTCTAGCTTGCAAAAACATGAAACACAGACAAGGTATGTCAATTATTTTAGGGTATATATAGGTGTATTTGAATGTATCTGATACTTTGGTGTGTTGTGACTGGCTTGAACTTGTCTTGACAATGTTAAGGGTAGCTAGATAATGTCAACTGTTATCTCTTTTCCTTGGCATTAGATGCATCATATTTTAATTATCGGCTGATTGGGAAGCACGGTAATGTAAAAATGGTTTGACGCAGGTTTTGTGATCGTCTATGTATTCAATACTACGTATGTCAGATATAGCTAGCATCCATTGGTCTTTTTTAACTTTATGGCAGTTTTACCTTACTTGATTGAATTGAGGCCCTAGTGTCCTATGATGTGCTCTCCTGATTGTATAATGTGTATCAAACCAGATGATATTGAAGACTACTTTTCAGTATCTGGTAATAAGACATCTGCTCTCTTTGGCTACTACTTTTCACTACTGGCAAGGTTAACCAAGGATTCACATTGAAATAATTGAAATGTGTTCATTGTCTCTTATGATTATGGAACAAAGCAACTTTGTTTCAGTTCTTTCAGGGTTTTTTTTAAACTTTGCTGTGAATCATTGTTTAACTTTATATGGTGGAAGACTCCATTCAATGGGCAAAAGACTGGGATACTAACATAGAGGAGTGGTTGTTATCTTATGAGTAAGACTTTACTGCAAGTTATATTCTTTTCAGCTTGGCAACTTATCTCTGCATCCTGGTTATATGACATTTGTTATATCTGGCTGTGCCTGCTTTTGTTTACTTGTTTACTTCAAGTGTTCCTGTGTGTTGAGTTGACTACCAGCAGTACAAGAGGTTTACCCATAGGGCAGAGGAGGGTTACTAGGTAGAAGAGACAAAGAAACACTAGTGGGAATTGGATACAGGAATGATTGGATGTATAGTATGAAAATGTCTTACTCACTTGACTAGGTGGAAGAGGGTGTTGGGGAGTCACAGGTTGGCAAACAAAGCAAACTCACAAGGCTGCCACTGAAGAACTGCTTGAGAGTAAAGCTGAGATGTGTAATTAGTGACCAGTGTCAACTGCAAGTGCAACTTGCTGTGGCTACAAGCCATCAGAGACATTGTTTAACTCAGAGTCAAACTGCCAGGACTGGTTGAGCACCACCTGGACCAGGATGATTGTACTTGTTCTTTTTCAATGGAAACAGAAAGAGGAAGAGGCACACTCTGGTAAAAAAAAAAAAAAAACAGAACAAGAAGTCCACAACAAGAAGTTCACAAATGAGCCAAGGTCATAGGATTCGAATCGGCATACAAAATCAGGTCAAGAAAAAATCTAAGATCAGGGCAGGAGGCAATAAAGTGTGGTCAGCATCAACAAGCCAAGGACAAATGCAGTACAAGAAACTAATCTGAGGAATGCTAGTCTGAAAGACACTAACATGTCCTGAAGTGCCTGTGAGGCAGTTTGATATAGGCCTCAGGTATTTGTCTAGGAAATCAATCATTATATAGCACAGCTGGAGTAAGTGGAGCAAAAATGTCAAGGAAAATATGCAGAGCTGCAAATAATAGCAGAGCAGAAATTCCTGGACTGGGTTCTTACAGTAAGTCCTGTTGACATTTGGGCACAAGCCCTGATTTTGATAAGGTGTATGAGTAAGTTTCAGCAGTTTCAACCAATTATTTTCTCTGAAATACAGTCCATGTCAAATTCACCCAAAGAACTATGGGACTGTGATGTGGACACCAGTTTAGAGGACATCACAGTTGCATATTTTCTTTCTTTGAAGATATCAGATTTGTTTTCAACTACTTGCAGTTGAGCATGTTTCTATTTTTAATACTGACCAGGTTATCTAGAACTATTGTCAGCACTTGGATCATGTCAATCACTGCTTTGTAAAATGTGTACTATATATGAATGAGTTTTTAATTTAGAAATTGGCATGTAATAGAAAATGTGTGCATTTCTCCTTTTTGTCATTTTGATTCTGGAACTTAGGAGTAACTATACATGTCCTCTTAATTTTAGTTTTGACAAATGTCCTGCAAAAAATAGGGGTGACTTTAAAACTCCAGTCTTTAAGGATGTCTTGGGCAAAACTAGGTATAGAACCTCTGGATTAACATTAACACACAGAATAAAAATCTTCCCTTTTTATCATAAATTTGTTTCCATCTAACAAGTGTATGTGAAAACATGTAAACGCCTTAATAATTTCTTGCAGAACATTATATCATTGTCTTTGCTTGCCCTTTCAAAACATCCTGCATTTTTGTTTTTATACCAGAGTGAAAGGTTACCCCTTGGAAGATTTCTTACTTAGAAGGATGCCCTTTAAAATTCCTCTCATTCAGATTTAATGAACAGGTTGTTTTTCATTCATGACCTTAACTTGTAAACTCTAGACTGAAATGCTGTGTCTTATTTCTTTTGTCAATAATTACCACAACTTGCTTTTACAAATCTAATAATAATTATAAACTGATTTTATTTTTATTCAATAATTAACATCTAATTAGATGTATAGCAAGCAAAATTTAGACCCAAATGTATTATCCATAAATCCTATATAATAATTCACTAGGATGTTTGTCAGAAGCCGTCATGCGTACTACAGACTGCCTGAATGCACAGAATGCTGGGAGTTCTGTGCTGGGAGCATTCTGCTTTTGGGCAGTCTCTACAGTGCATGACTGCAGGATGCAGAGCAGGACTGGCCTCTTAACATCACCTGGACCTTGGCCCGTGTACACAGTCTTTTACACTAGTATTATATAATAACCCAATCTGATAGAGTTTTCAATGTTTTCATTTTGATTGTTGCAGCAGCAGATAATAAGAATTCCTAAAATCTCAAACTCATGGTATTTTTCTACCAACCTTCAGAAACAGATGAACATACATTTACTAATAGGCATCAGAGTCCAAAAAGTATTTATCGTCAAAATTCCTTCCATCCCATTAACCCTTTTAGTGCCATAGGGGTATGCAACCGATTGCAAAGCAATGCGTTGCATACCCTTCTGGCATTCAAAGGATTAATAACCTCACGTTACCCCCAGAAACTAATACTCACAACTATCGTCTTCCAAATCTCTGTCTTTCATTTTTCATATGCACAAAGGGAGCACTGTTTGTAAATACGGAGGCAAATAGAAAGGGCAATGGGCACTGGTGGTGATACAAGGTAAATGTCAAGTTAGCTTTAAATTCTGTACTTCCTTCTCATGTGGGCTAGATTCTTGGCTAGTTTATCAATATATATTTGTATTTGTATTGTCCACAACCAGCTAAATGAGACTTCTCCACTTCAAATTGTTACTAAGGTATTTTTTGTTTTTTTAAAATGACAGTTAACCTCTGTTTTGACTTTATATATTATGCCCTTGCAGAAAATATAAAGTCAAATTGCCTAATTTCTGAACTTCTGTTTACATTGAGTTTTGTCAGTGACTGAAAGGTCTGCAGAAAAAATGCTTGCCTGCACTACAGAGCACACAGTGCTGCAGGGATAGTTCAACATTGTATCATTATCCCTTCTTCCACAGTCCCTGTCAGAAAGCTGTCTGGAAACAGAAATTGTTGAGCAGCAGTTGGTTGCCACTTCCACAATGAAACTGAATAAGGGACCAGTACGGGTAATGGTACATGACAAATTATAAGGGGTTGTTGGAGGGGGAAACATTAACAGTAAAGGAGCAAAAAATGGTCACCGTGAGCTACAAAGAAATTGGTGGTTTGAGTAAGATAATATTTATATAAATATATATATATATATATATATATATACATATACACAGTGTTATACTTTGACAGTCTCCCTGGGCATCTGTATTAATGCCGCAGTTGCCAGTATTTTCAGTTTCTTTTACATATTTGCTAGAACACTGGTTATGTTTTCTTTTAGATATATACAAGAAATGTGATGAAAAGATGAGACAATATTAAGGATTTGAATAATAAGACTATCCATGTTTGATGGAAATTCTTAGACTAAAGGCAGTACCTCTAACTATGGGCCATTTTATTTGATGAAAGCCAGCCTCTGTCCCTTTCCTGTTATGACCAGATTAGCCATATATGAGGGGAGTGTTTTGTACTTGGTGTAATAGATACAGGAGATATATTATAAGGTATTCTATATTGTCTGAGTGGATATGATTTTAAAACTCATCCTATCTGGGCGCCTTCTTTTCAGGTTTTCAGGGCATGACTTATGTGAGTCAAGAGGCTGCTAGTAACATAGTAGATAAGGCTGAAAAGTCCAGCCCATGCCAATAACACCCCTGTTGATCCAGAGGAAGGCAACAAAAAAGCCCTCTGGAGCAATTTCCAGTGTAGGTAGGTAGGGGTGTGTGTGTGTGTGTGTGTGTGTGTGTGTGTGAAATAGTTCCCCGGCTCAATATCATATTTGCTTTGAAGCCATCTGTCACAACTGTCAATATTGTTCTGTGCTAGATAGGCATCCATTGCTTTTTTGAATGCAGTTACATTATCTGCAAGCACAACATCCCGAGGCAAAGAATTCCATAGCCTTACCGCCCTTACTGTAAAGAATCCCTGCCTGTGTTTTAGTCGAAAGCGCCTTTCCTCAAGTCTTAATGGATGACCTCTTGTTCTTAGCTCAGCTCTTTGCATAAATAATTCATTGGATAGTTCTTTGTATTGACCTTGAATGTATTTGTAAATGGTAATCATATCACCCCTTAGACGTCTCTTTTCTAATGTAAACAAACCCAGTTTGGCTAGTCTCTCTTTGTAACTCAGATCCTCCAATCCCTTTATCAGTTTTGTTGCACGTCTCTGCACCTTTTCCAGTTCAGTAATGTCTTTTTTTAGAACAGATGCCCAAAATTGTACTCCATATTCTAGATGAGGCCTAACCAAGGATTTATACAGAGGTAGGATAATATTAGCATCCCTTGCTTCTACACCTCTTTTTATGCAGGCTAGTACTCTATTTGCTCTTGCAGCAGCTGAGTGACTCTGCACACTGCTGTGAAGACTATTGTCTATCAGTACACCTAAATCTTTCTCTAATGAGGATTTCCCAAGTTGTTTCCCATTTAGAGTATATGTAGCAAGTTTGTTTCTACAACCCAAATGCATAACCTTACATTTATCTACATTAAATGACATCTGCCACTTTTCTGCCCATTCACTTTATCTAAATCCTTCTGTAGGGAAAAAACATCGAGCTCTGTATGTATTTCCTTACATAGCTTAGTGTCATCAGCAAAGATTGAGATGCTACCTTCAATTCCCACTTCTAGATCATTAATAAACAAATTAAAAAGCATTGGGCCCAGGACTGAACCCTGCGGCACCCCACTTATAACCCTAGACCAATTTGAAAAAGTTCCATTTACAACAACTCTCTGCCATCTATCATTTAACCAGTTCTCAATCCATGTACAGATAACACCACCCAAACCGAAGCCTTTTAATTTATGCAGTAACCTGTTGTGAGGCACTGTGTCAAAGGCTTTTGCAAAATCCAAGTATAGTACATCAACAGCAATTCCCCTGTCCAAATTACTACTCACTCTTTCATAAAATGCAAGTAAATTAGTCTGACATGATCTGTTCTTCATGAAACCATGCTGATTCCTACTAATGATATTGTTTGTCTTCACATAGTTCTGAATACTGTCAGTTAATAACGCTTCTAGTATCTTACCCACTATGGAAGTCAAGCTCACAGGTCTATAATTTCCTGGTTTGGATCTTGCTCCCTTTTTAAACAATGGAACTACATCAGCTTTCCTCCAATCACAGGGCACTATGCCTGATGAAAGCGAATCAATAAATATTAAGTATAATGGTTTTGCTATTACTGAACTAAGTTCCTTAAGTACCCTTGGGTGTATACCGTCCGGTCCAGGTGCTTTATTCACTATAACCCTTTCCAGTCTCTTTTGGACCTTGTCCTCAGTAAGCCATGTAGATGTTGGAGGAAATTCCATGGTTTTGTCTGTTTGCCCACAGCTTGTCATTTCTGCTTCCTTTGTATATACTGAAGCAAAGAACGTGTTTAGGGTGTCAGCCATAGCTTTATCATCACTAATCAATTCACCTGTTTCAGTCCTAAGAGGACCAATATCAACCTTAACTTTTTTGTTGTTAATATACTTGTAGAATTGTTTAGGGTTTTTCTTGCTCTCATTTGCAATGTTTCGCTCATTTTCTATTTTAGCTAGCTTAATTGCTTGTTCGCAGATTTTATTACATTCTTTATATTTTTTAAATGATGCATCTGACTTAAAGGGATAGTAATACTTCGTTTTAACTTTATTTTATTTTGTAGGCATTAAAAAAACATGAAGAATAATATAAGTCTTATCTCTCAAACCTTTATGGTTTATGAGATATTCACAAGCAAAGTTCCCCTCCCCGCCCCTTTTACCTAGTGTAAACAATCTCTTCTCAGATGTGAGTCTGGTTGTATGACAGTACAGATAACAGAAGGGGACAATTTTCTTTGTATGAAAACAATGAAAGCCCTTCCCCCCTTGACAAGTTTTTCAGCTTTTTCCATTATCTTAATTGAAGATTGTCCCTCTCTGCAGTCTACCTGGGCATCTCCCTTCTGATCTGGTTGAACAGGGGGGGGGATACTTTGTTTGTGAATATCTCTTAAACCATAAAGGTTTCAGAGATAAGACTTATATCATTCTTCATGTTTTTTTAATGCCTACAAAATAAAATAAAGTTAAAATGAAGTATTACTATCCCTTTAAACACCTTAAAAGCCTGCTTTTTATTTCTCATTTCCCTGCTAACCACATTATTAATCCACATTGGTTTTGCTTTACTTCTCTTGTGCTTATTCCCCAATGGTATATATTGACGTGTATATCTGCCCAAGAGCATTTTAGATACATTCCATGATTCTTGTGCATTTTTATCTTTGAAAATTACATCCCACTGGATATCCTTTAAAGCTTCTTTCAGCTTTGTAAAATTAGCCTTTTTGAAATTGAATGTTTTGGTTAAACTCTTGCTATTGGGTTTCTCATAACAAACTTCAAAGGATACAATATTGTGGTCACTGCTGCTCAAATGTTCCCTTACCTGCACATTGTTTACAATGTCAGAATCGTTTGAGAGCACTAGGTCAAGCAAGGCCTCTTTTCTAGTTGGCTCCTCTGCTAGTTGGGACATAAAATTATCATTTATCATACTTAGAAAAATATTTCCCTTTGTTGTGCGTGAAGTCATATTGCTCCAGTCAATTTCAGGGTAGTTGAAATCTCCCATTATAATTACCTTTGCTGACCTAGCAGCCTTTTCCATTTGCAGTAAAAGTTGGGCTTCCTCCAACTCCCCAACATTAGGTGGCTTGTAGCAAACCCCCACCAATATCTTTTTATTATGTGTGCCCCCAGTGTGTATTTCAACCCACAAGGCCTCTACCTTTTCATTGGACCCTTCATTTATATCTTCCCTTAAACTAGGTTTTAAGGCCTGCTTTACATATAGGCATACCCCTCCTCCCCTTTTATTAACCCTGTCCCTCCTAAAAAGTGAATAACCCTCTAGATTGACTGCCAAGTCATACGTATCATCTAACCGGGTTTCAGACACTCCAATCAGATCATACTGTTCATGTACTGCAATCATTTCTAGTTCCCCCATCTTACCAGCCAGACTGCGAGCATTTGCATGCATACATTTTATCTTTTTGCCATTCTTAAAGATTTCGTTCTTTTTCAGATGTATTTGTCTTTTATCAGGCTGTAACAATGGCAACTCCCTATTAGATGAACTAGCCCATTCCCCCTTTCCACCCCCATTACCCTTCTCTAATCCCATTCCCTCAATTATACTATCTTCCCCAGCCTGTGTTGCAGCTCCCCCCCCCTTTCTAGTTTAAAGTCTCCTCCAGCCTTCTAACCATCCTATCACCCAGCACCATGGCCCCCCTTCCACTAAGGTGCAATCCATCACTACTATAAAGATTGCTCCCAAGGGAAAAGACTGACCAGTGCTCTAGGAACCCAAACCCCTCCTGCTTACACCAAGTCTTTATCCACGCATTTAACTCCCTAATCTCCCATTGCCTTTCTAATGTAGCGCATGGCACAGGTAGAATTTCAGAAAATACTACCTTAGAGGTCCTCTGCTTAAGCTTATATCCTAGGTCCCTGAAATCCTTCTTAACGGACCTCCATTTTCCACTGACTGTCATTAGTACCAACATGTACCATGACATCCGGGTCCTGCCCAGCCCCTCCCAACAATCTATCAACCCGATCTCCCGGGAGACAGCAAACTGTACGATTGTGGCGATCTTGGCGACAGATTACCCTGTCTGTCTTCCTAATAATAGAATCCCCTACCACCACCATCTGTCTAGGTCTGCCTGAGTCCTGGATCCCATCCGTGCTAGAGGGGCTGTTCACTCGGCTGTTAGAGAGAACAGTCCTCTCCAGCAAAGACATTCCTGTGTCAGCATCCCCAACATCATTACTTAATGTAGCAAATCTGTTAGGATTAGTAAACACAGAAGTGTCCTCCCTATTTCTCTGTCCACCCCCCTTGCTATGTCTAACTGTAACCCATCTGGCTACCTGCTCTTTCTTTGTGCAGTCTCCACCCCCAGAACTACCTACCACCGCTTCCTGCTGCTCAGTCAGCAGAACCCTCTCAAGATTGTCCGTCTTTCTCAATGTTGCAACCTGCCCCTCCAGATCTCTAATACGAGCTTCCAGAGAGACCACTTGCTCACATCTGCCACAGAGGTATGCACCCTGGAATGGTTGTTCCAGGTGTGCAAACATATGGCAGTTTGTGCACTGAGTTAAATGGACAATCATGCTACCACTCATATGTGCCAGTTACCACAAGATAAAAAGGCAGGCAGGCAAAAATAGCTGCACAATAAGTTTGATAAATGTGTTCCCCTGTGTAACCCCCTGTATTTGAATTCCCCCTGTTTTAAATTCCCACACTTACCACCCTTCTGCACTTGAATTCCCCCTGTTTTAAATTCCCACACTTACCACCCTTCTGCACTTACACACTGATGCAAGATTCACACGTTCAAGTATACACTATGTATCTGCTATTTAAGCCAGGAATCCAATTACAAACACAGCAATTAGTCACTCCCACCACACCAGACTTCAATTATTTACTTGTATCACAGCAAAGAGGGAAAACAAAACTCAGAGAGATTTGTTTTTAACCTCTCCCTTACCACACCATATTCTTATGCTATTATTCCAGCAAGTATCCAATCTCAGTCGCACAGGGCACTGATGAACTTACAGAGCTCTCTCACTCCTTGCTATATAAGCCAGGAATCCACCAATTACAAACACAGCAATTAGTCACTCCCACCACACCAGACTTCAATTATTTACTTGTATCACAGCAAAGAGGGAAAACAAAACTCAGAGAGATTTGTTTTTAACCTCTCCCTTACCACACCACACAATATTCTTATGCTATTATTCCAGCAAGTATCCAGTCTCAGTCTTTCAGGGCACTGGTGAACTTACAGAGCTCTCTCACTCCTTGCTATATAAGCCAGGAATCCACCAATTACAAACACAGCAATTAGTCACTCCCACCACACCAGACTTCAATTATTTACTTGTATCACAGCAAAGAGGGAAAACAAAACTCAGAGAGATTTGTTTTTAACCTCTCCCTTACCACACCACACAATATTCTTATGCTATTATTCCAGCAAGTATCCAGTCTCAGTCTTACAGGGCACAGGGCACTGATGTACTAGTACCAACTGAACGGGTGAGTCCCAACCCACCACCATACTTGTGAGGGTATAAAATATGTATTTTAAATCTTTTTGTGCCCCATATAAATGTGAAGACTACATCATTGATTCATAATAATAAGCATCTGTTTCTATCTCCCTAACTAGTGTTTTAATTAGACAAAGAGAATATGTTTTATAAAGGTATTTAGTGGTATTGATTTCTAGAAATGAGAACTGAGCAGACTTCCATGCAAAGTCAGCTAATTTTAAGGTGTTTACCTGTGGGCTATAGAAGTGATATTAATGTATTCAGTTTATGAGCTATTAATATAAAGGACTAAGATATTACCATATCTTTAAAAGATATTGAAGAAAATGCGAGAGTGTAGTTAAGGCTGTAGTAAAAGTTAGCATCAAAGATTCATGAGTGTAGTTAACAGTTTTCACCAAATGTTCTGAAAATAGGCAGAACTTGTAGTGACTGTTCTTAATTTTTAATGCCAAATATATTCAGGTTATTTCAAATTAAAGTGGCCAATTGCTCTTTTGTTAAGGTTTACAGGAAATGTGACAAAGTTCATTCTTATCTAGTTACCCTGTGTATTTGGATTATTTTGGAAAAAAGTTAGAAAGTTTTATTTTGAAAGGGTTAATTAATATGACAATGCAATTTATACATTGGACCACCTGAGGACATAAAACAGATAATCCCATAACAATGAATCTAAGGTCTTCTGTATGTTCTGCAAAAGAGGCATTGTGGGAATTTTGATAGTCATGTTTAAATGTGACAGATGGATATCCAGGAAGGTTTTACAATAGAGAGCATAAAATTCATCTTAACTGAGGAATTTAGAATTCATTTAATTAGATTTTTAGCCTCTTCTAGCTTGGCAGAGCTATTTAAATATTCAAACTGGACATAGAGAAATGATTAAAAGAAATAATCCCTACAATCTAGTTTTTCTGAAAAGTTATTCTCTATCCAAAACAGGTTACTGTAAAATCAATGAAACTTGTTAATGTATTAATGAATATGTTTATTTATATAGAGCCACAAATGTATGCAGCTCTTCAAAATGTGAGAGTTCAGACAATACATGCTTACATAAATGCTTTACAGATTTAAAACAATAGGAGTGGGGATCAATACTCTAGAACGTACAACCTAAAATTAATAATGGAGACATACAGAATACAAAAAGATTAAGTCAAAATACAACATAGGAGCACGGGTTAATATTAACCCATTAACACCTGATGACATACCAGGACCATCAGAGAATTCGGTCCTTTGAGGATGGATGATGGTCCTGGAAGATCATGGGTTAAAAATTACAGCATGCCTCTTGGTGCACTATGATCACAACAGTAAGGATGTTACTGCTGACTGCTTCAGGACCAGAGCAGGTTCATCCAGTCCTCTGTGGTTCAACACATGTGATCAATTGTACAGTGAATCACATGTGTAGGTGGAACAGTATGACAAAGGCAATGTTTGCAAACATTGCCTTTGACACTCTTCTCTGCCTCCCTCCTCCTCACTCTGATTGTGAAGCAGAGAAAGACAGAGAACATTGCTTCAGTGCATCCAGTCCACTACTTTTTCTCTACCTCTGATCACTGTAGTTTACAGTTATCAAGTGTAGCAGATGACCGTTTACTGATCTGTACTTTTATTTTGAGCTTTTAAAATTAAACTGTTGTAGTAAATGAATTTGATAAGTGTATATATTTGGTGGATAGTTAGTGGGATATTATATAGTATTAGGGTTTATATGGGCTAGGGTTAGGTTTAGGGAATAAAAAATAATAAAATCTAGCATTTGGTCACATTGGAGCACAAGTACCATCTGTGCTACCCCTATTTTCCCACAAACAATGACTAAGGAACTATACGAAATTCACCTGTGCATCATGAATTTCAACAATAATACCCAGCGCCTGCCTAAACAATATCTCCTGCTAATGAAGCTCCCCAGTATTACAGGGTGCTTAGATTTCAACCCTAATAAGTTTCTTACAAGCCAAGTTTATAGATGTATACATCACTCATAAAAATATCTGCATCGATGAATCCCTGATGAAGTACAATGGAAGATTAGGATTCAAGCAGTACATTCCATCAAAGCACTCGTGGGGGGCAATGCACTAAGGTTCGATGCTGTGGCGATGTGTGTCCATCGATGTGTCTTGAGCACATCACCTTGGTGATACAAACACACATTGCCATATGCACTAAACATTAGGGATGCAAGGAGGGGAGACTGTGATCATTAGCATATCATCCTGGTGTAAATATGACAAAGTGTTGGGGATGGGAATGAGGGAGTAGAGAGGATGCATAGAGACTTCAGCACTATGAAAAGCAGCAGCTCTCAATCAACCCTATGAGTGCCAATGAAGTAAGCAACACATTGCAGACACATTGCTAGACAAACTGTGCAAGCTGGCAATGTCAGCAGATGTCAGATGTGCTGCTTGGTGAATTCACACCTGCTCACATTGCCAGATATACTGTGCAAAGCCAATGGTGCTTACACTGTCAGTATTCATCCAACATTTAATTTTGAGTGATCACAGAATGAATACATCGTATGTATTTTTGTATTTTGTGCAGTTAATGATATATCTCTTCTGAACTTTAAATAAAACCTATTGTGCTGGAGTACCCTTTTCCCCTGAGGAAGTGGATCTGCAAATCCACAATATGTGTCCATTTTTGCCTTAGTTATCAAGTTCCCTCCCCACCCCCTGTGTGGTCCCTCCTTCTAGTCCTGTAGTTGCCTGACAACAGTAGTAACACCACCTTAGTCTTTCATCAGAACTTCCACATGTACTTTAGCCACTCCTGGTGCCGACTCATCCTTTTTCTTAAGTTTTCCGTTTCATTGAGGAACTGTACTTTGTAACTTAGGAACTTCCAAAGGCTGAATATACACTATTTTGGCTTTTTAGCACATAGCTTACCATCGAGGACAGATTAAGAGAATCCAGTACTTTAGCTGATAAGGGGCAGGGACCTACGAGATGTTTAAAGCTCAAGATGGGTCTCATGTGTGTGCAATGGGAGGGGTTATTTTGATGTGATATGTTTTATGCTTATTATATTACTGCACTTAGTAGCCTTTCCTCTGTCTTTTTCTTTTTTTTTCCTGTTGTTGCACTCTATGTTTTATATTAATACCAAGCTAAAGGCCCAAACCACAGCATCCAGTGATAGAACCAACACTTATAAAATTTGACTTATAAATTCCCACAATAGCTGACAAACCTACACATATGTGAAATCTGCATAAAGTGGAAAATCTAATTTGTGATTATTTTCTGAAACCAGTATTTTTTTTACTAAAAGACATAAAAAAGGAACAGATTTTTTTTTCTTACTGCAGATTTGAAAGGGATTTGGACTGTTGATAAGGTGGCTGCATGTGAAGTGTCAAAATACAGTAAAATTAAACCCTGGGTTGACTTCTTTTCAAAAAATATACATTATTTGGGGTATGGTTTGAACTGAACTGCTAAACTACTCCAAATGAGATTTGACACTAGTATAGCAAGGTGTGAAAATTTAATGTCTGAAAATTGAAACATACAGGTTCTACATTTGGCCCTGTAGTTTCCCAAACCATAACAAAACTATGCATAAGAGGCATTGCTATACTCAAAAGATGTAACTGAACACTAATCAAGACTTGTTTTTTACATCTGAATATATCCTGTCTTGAAATCCACAGCAATATTGTAATATAAGTATGAAAAACTAAATTGTTTTCTTACTGGTTTGAGAGGGATTGGTGGTAAAGTGGTTTCATGAAAAGTTTCAAAATGCACCTTGAAAAAAACCCTGTATTGTTTACTGTTAAAAAATGTACTATTGTGCTGATAATTTGAGTTGAATGGCTAAACTCCCCCAAATGAGATATGGCATTGTAAAGCAATCTGTTAAAATTCCCTGTCTGAAAATGGAAACATGCATGTTTCAAATTTGGCCTTGTAGCTTCCCCCAAAAATAACAAACCTATGCACATGGGTCTTACTAAGAAGAAGTAACTGAATATAAATTAATGTTTTGGGTTTATTTTACATCTGCATATATCATGTGCTTGAAATCTATAGCAACACTGTACTGCATGTTTGAACCTTTAGCAGAGATTTGTAGAACAATAGAAAAGCTTCAGAATTCTCTGTGTGAATATTGGCTCTTCATCTGACACTGCTCATATAAGAAAAAGCAAGGTTTGAAGAGGAATATTGTCTCTTTACATGTCACTGAACTTTTAAGGCAGCAAGGTCTGAAGAGGAGTAACTGCTGTCAGAAAAAAGCTAACAGAAGAACAGCAGATGCACACAAAATGAGTGCAGGAGACAAGGGAGCCTGAAAGGCAGGATGACCGGGTGACAGCCAAAGGAATGTCAAAAGTGACTGATCACATGAGTGGTAGCCAGTATGGAGGCAAAAAACATGGCAGGAGCAGGTAAACTGATGTCAGGCAGGTGTCAGAACCCGAAGGTCAGGTAAGCATCTGGAGCCAAATGAGCAATCCAAGTGGTTAGTGAGAGAGGCGAGCCAAAGGGTCAAAAACCGAGAAGATCAGCAGTCAAAGGATGAAGCAGAAGTCAGTTAAAACCAGGGTCAATAAATGGGTAGAAAGAGAAAGTGCTGGATCCAAATTAGCAAGCAGCAAAGCGAAGGCCAGGAACAAGTCAAAATCAGCATAGAGAGACAGGAACAGAAGCTCAGGAGAAAAAGTGGAAACTGACTCATGGAACGGGCAATAGTTGAAGGTAAAATGCCACTACAGACCAATCAAAACTGAGATGTATCAGGAAGCTGACAGACACCAGTTGACAAGCAGGATATATTGTGACAGAGCTGCTTTTAAACTATGAAACATACTGAGCTTCTCTAAAAATATATAAATAAATAAAAATATATTAATTCATAACTGTACATATTTAAGCATCTCCAAAGTTACTCTTACTTACTTTTTGTTCTTTCCTATACTTTATAAAAACAAAGTGCTGCACAGAAAACAAGTGACCTTCTTAAGAGTGAAATAAAATTCTGTTACAAGATTTATAATTATTAGCAGAAGTAATCCATATTCACTATAGAAGACAAAACCTGTGGGTCTCCCCAACCTTAACAACACTATCCCATATTTCTTTGCATTTTTTATGTTTATCAAGTGTTTTATTAAAACATTAATGAATATAACAGAAAGCTGGCCGCTTTTGTTACAATAGGTGAGTGAATATGAAGTCAGACTATGGATGTTACTCACTTTGACACAATATATTTCCCAAACACTTAGTATAGGAGTCATATTTACAAAGCATGCAGAATAATCTGTAAGCAGCTATTATGACAGCAAAGCAGAATAACCCTGAAAATGTTGTGAAGCACTCTATCTGCATTGCTGTCAACTTTCTAATTGACCACTACTGGGTTCCACAGCCTCTGCTTCTGGTAAGCTAGATAGCTTGATCCCTGATCGGAGTGGAGAATGCTACTCAATGGTCTCTGAAGAGCTACCAGTAACTCGCAAGCTATTGTTTGGAGACTTCTACTTTTGACTATTGAACATGGCAGCTGATAATGGATCTCTATGAATTTTATTTTTTAACACATGTGCCCTACAGCACATCACTTTTCTAATGATAGGTTTTATCACTGGTTACATCTCAGTGGAATCCAAGCCACATATGTCTTCACTAAGATGCTGCATTCATACTGATGCTAAAATGGAAAAAGTTAATTAAGATGTTGTGTTAATTGCCAATACCACTGTCACGGTTTTACTGAACACTCAGACAGTTTGGTTTAAGGTGAGTGAGTGAGCACTTCTGGATCTGACACAGTTCAGGGTACAAACAGCAGCAAGTATAAACAATAAATGTAATGACAGAGTGTAGAACTGGAACAGGAACTGGAACAAAACCTCAGCAGTACCAGCAAGGAAGTGCCAAAGAGCGGAGGTAAGTACTGCAGGGCAAAATCCCCAGTGGAACAGGGGAAACAGAGCGAGGCAACAGGACTTGCCCAGAAGGCCAGGTATAGGATAGCCCAAGGCAGGCACAGACTCATGTACTCGGAGGTTATGCCCAGAGGCAACTGGAGCAGGCACAGGTTATATATTAGCACAACCGGAAGCAACCGCAAAGGTACAGACTGTATGTGTAACACAACCGGAGGCAATCGTGAGGCACAGGCTGTATAGTAGTACAACCAGAGGCAAACGTAAGGCACAGGCTGTATAGTAGTGCAAACGAGACCGGAGGCAACAGTGGGCACTGGCGGTATAGGTACCACTAGAAGTAATAGCCAACGCCTGGATCAGTACACAGAGAGTGGTAACAGCCAAAGCCTGGCTCTGTACACAGAGAGCGGTTATAAGCCAAAGCCTGGGTCGGTACACAGAGAGTGGTTGTCAGCCAAAGCCTGGATCGGTACACAGTGAGCAGTAGTCAAGAACAGCGGAATCGGTACACAGGAATCAATAGTCAGGCAAACCAGATCATACACGGAACAGGATACACAGCAACACACGTCTTGGTCAGGAACACCATGAAAGGGCACCCAAGGTAGTGAGAACAGGGTTTAAATAGGCTATTGCTGGATGGAGCAGAGCCCAGTATCCAATAAGAAGCAGCAAGCACTGACAGGAAGTAGCAATGTCGACAGACAAGGAATCATGGCACCGTGACAACCAGCCCTATCCCTTGCAAATATTTACTAAAATGTTATGTTCACACAAATGCAGGCCTGTCCCTTGTAACTGTTTAATGAGATGTTATGTTCATGAGAAGTCTAAAATGGCATTAAAATTTGAAATCATTGGAAGAATAAGTTAACTTTAAAATATGTTTGTCTGTCTTTTTTCATAGTGTTAAGTTTTCATTTAAAATCTTATGAATGTACTTGTCAAGTTGTCATTGATGTAAATGTCAGAACAATCCCTAATGCATTGCTTTTCATTGCTATGGAGACTTAAGAGGCCTATTTACAGCAATGATCCACTGTGTCTATCCCTGAGTTTGGCACATGCCATATGCAATAAGAGCCCAATAAAGGGGTTAGTCAGCAGTGTGCTCTCCAACGTTTGGGGCCCACAATTCCCAGTTTTCCAACATAGTCAATGGCTAGCTGGTGGGGTATGTGAGTATTGGGCCCAACAACTAGAGAGCCTGTGTATTAGGCATTTAGCATATATAGCCTATTCTTTACTCACGTGGGAATCAGCCTTGAGTTCTCCTGTTGTTATGGTCTACAACTCCCAGCATCCCTTGATAGGCAGTGTCAAGCTTGGAGTAGTATCTCCCAACAGCTGAGGAGCAAATGGTTGAATACATCCTGACTCGGGCCCCTGCTACATATGGCCTATACCTGAGTCAGTTTATTCAGCTCTGGCATCCCAACTGTTGAGGCCTACAACTCCCAGCATCCTCCTACTAGGTATTGGCTTACTGGGACTGTCGGAAGTCTAAAGTCACAACTACTGGAGAACCCAAGACTAAATTGACATTGACTTTGGGACCAAAGGCTATATGTACTAAGGGCCCAATGTTCAACAGGGCACTCTCCAGCTGTAGGGACCATAACTTGAAGGATCCTTAATTAGCTACTGGCTAGTTGGGGATGCTGGTAGGCTATATGCCCTGTATTGAGCCATTAGCACATATGTCCTATTACGTCAGGGTACAGACAGCCTTGGGATCCACAGCTGCTGGAAAATAGTTTTCACAGCACAGTAGTCTTACATTATTATGTGACAGACAAGTATGTTCTGTTCACACCATTCATGTTATGATTGTGGTTGCTTTCTTTTATCTTGATGTGTATAACAGGCACTGTCTATGCTGTCCGCTCTGAGAGGTTTTCTTTCTCTTTCCAATGAGCTAATTAGTCCCACTGCAACATTACAAAAACTTCTGTCATGTTTCTCTTTTGCTACATATCAGCAGAATATATGTTATATAATTCACATATGAGACTAGAAAACTATTGACACCATATGAGTTAAGATCTTTCCACAATGGATGTGTGTAGCGTTCTTTCACATTGAATGACATCACTGATCCCTTCCTCATATCTTTTGGTGCAATTCTGCATCACATCTGTATATAAGGTTTCCGTTTGCAGGGTTCTGATTGTCTTGAGGAAGGCCCTCTATAGGGCTGAAATGTTGACTAATAAACACCACTTTTCATTTATTTTGAAAGTCCCAGAGTGAGCAGTTGTTCAGGTTCCATTCCAACAAATTTTGGAATTTCTGCTTTTTTGCTAGAAACAGCACCTAGGCAAATAGACTCTTAACTTTATATATTACAAGTTTTGTAGTGCTTACTTTCACCAAACTTGTATCTCGATATAGTATATCTATGTGCACCTTATGTTGTGGCTTCACCCACCTCATTTTAGGCATTTTTTCCTTTTTTGATCAACATTTATTATTTTCTGCTTACAATAAGACCATATACAGCTTTCTGTAGTTAATTATTAGACCCATGGATGAGCTTCTTGTTTTTGTAAATTTCAACTTGATCCTCCAGTTTCTTGGATCAGTTAGTACCTTTGTCGTTAAAGGGATAGTAATACTTCCATATTACTAATCCCCATATTGTAGCTATGCTAAAAATAAATGTATTGCCCCCAGTGTCATCTCTCAATCCCTTATGGTTTGAGAGATAATAGCTCGCAAAGTTCCCCCTCCCTCCCCTTTCCCTGAAATCAGCTTTCTAGCTGACTGCGGGGATATCCGGTTTTATGTTCATCAGGAGGCTCTGCAGCAGAGCCGAGATCGCGTTTAAAAAGTGAAATCTTTCATTGAAACGGTCTTCTACGTGTGCTTTCAAACCAAGCACACATAGAAGACCGTTTCAGTGAAAGAATTCTTTTTTATAAACGCAATCTCGGCTCTGCTGCAGAGCTGCCTGATGCACATAAGACGGTCGTACAACAACTTCCCTTGCAGTCAGCTAGAATGCTGACTTCAGGGAAAGTGGAGGGAGGGGGTTACTTTGCACGCTATTATCTCTCAAACCATAAGGGTTTGAGAGATGACACTGGGGGGCAATAAATTTATTTTTAGCATAGCTACAATACGGGGATTAGTAATTTGGAAGTATTACTATCCCTTTAATGTCTCACTGTGTTTAGTATCAGATTGTACAATATTTTCCTTTACGTCATTGAGCTCTTGATTGATTTCCTCCACAACTATCACTATCAGATCCAGGGAACACTGGCTAAGGATGCCAATCCATTTTCTGCAAAAAGTAGCATTCATAAGACCAATCACTGGTACATTTTTAATACAAAAGCCTCTTGGAATTTTCTTTTCCCAGTGGTATTCTGATAAGGTGATGAAATGGAGAAGTAAATACCCTTCACGTTTCTTTAATTTTAAAATTTGGAGGTGTAATTCCACTGGAGTAGCCTGGCTATAAGAAGTGGAGAAATTATCCTTAAGAAGTATGGAGTCAATCTTTGATTGGTCTATTTATCCAGAGGCATAAAACTACACTGTACTGTGTCATAGAGACAGATAATACACAATGGAATGACTGTTACATTATAACTGGATATGTCTAAACTCTGCCCGCTCAACACTCATGGGAGGAAGCTGATACTGAGACGTGGAGAAACAAACACTGCCCTCAGTCCTTACCCGTTTTGTTGGACTCAACGGCATAACAGCAGTAGAGGACTGGTGAATATACAGTCAAGTACTCCTGGGGACATCCCGGAGGAGTCTTACATTTACCCAGTTAAGTACTCAAGCTATACTACTGCTAACACCTTCACTGTTTGAATAAACAGGAGCTTAAAGGGGTAGGACGAGGAATATAGATGGGGGTTACCATGATAAACAGGCTCTCAGACATGCGGAATCAGGAGAGTTAACACAGTTGAATACACTTGGAAATAGATGCATGCACGAAGAAGGACTTAGGGATCCTTGTCTATCAGCCATTTTCCAGAGTGTTTTGGATATTTTAGTTTACATTGTTCATACATTGTATCATTGTTTTTATTGTTTTATTTTGTATTACTGCTTAAGCGATTTAGATATAAAGATATATTCATGGTATTATATCCTTCTGTGTCTCATTGCTACATATTGGTAGATGCAATATAGTGTATATATATATATATATATATATATATATAGCACTCTCCCATATTTGTAGTTCTGTAGTTGGGATAGGATATAGTACACTTGTTCTGGGAACAGGAGCGGGCTTGTTATTAATAGCCACTGACATGGTGACCCAGCCCTAAAAATGGTTATTTTGATTATTTGTTGATTTATTTGTAGAGTGCCAGTATATTCATTGGATTTCTTCACAATAGAAGCAGCTACAGGGTGAGGCAGATGTGCTGTGCTGTTCTGCACTGATTCTGACAGCTGCCTGTGTCTGCTGAAAGACGTGCTGTGCCTGCTGTAAGATGTGCTCTGCCTGCTGTCAGACATGCTGACCCTGCTGCCAGTGCCACCACCAGTGCTGTGCCTGCTGCCGATACTGTCCTTGCCACCACCAGTGCTGTTCCTGCTGCCAGTGCTATACCTGTTGCCACCAGTGCTGAAACTGCTGCTAGTGTTTCTTTTAATGCACAGGAGTGGGAGAAGGAGAAGATGATACCATGTGTGACAGCAGGGGACCCTAAGTTACACTTACCATCCTCAAGCAGTACCGCCAGTGCTAGTACTATTATTACTAATGTCCATCAGCTTTTTAGTGTTAGGAGTGATGGAGTGGGTAATCAATATCCTCCTATCAATAGTGACTGTGAGGAGGAAAACTCAGGGACTGAAATTGATGATGGTGAAGCAGCCAATGGAACTAGTATTAGGAGAGTGGTAGGGGAAGCAATTGAGAGCATCCAGACTAGCAGTCAAGGTAGCCCATTCCCCTGACCCTAGGAGTCCCTTTCCCCCACTGACATTGTCCATGTGGAACATGATACTGAAGAAGGCAGAATTGTCACCACCGAATAATACCACCACCACCAGCAGGAGCACAGATCAGCTGCCTGTGCCTGCTGCTACTGCTGCCAGTCTGCTTTCTTCACATCACCAAGAAATGGCAAGCGTGTTAATAGGGGACCCTCTGACACATTGCTCGTCACCTCCTCCAACCAGCAGTGAGCTTTTGGAATTTGGCGGAATTTGCAACTGCTCTAATTCCTGCTTCTGAGTTGCAAGGGCATCAGGGTGCTGACGAGCAGGCTAGTGTGCCACAGACCACCGTGGACACAGTAGGAATGGGGTCAACAAGTGATGTGGGATTACTAAGACAGGTTCCACTTGCCAGCAGCAGCAACACACTAGAAGTGGTGGGGGGCTATTTATGGTGCTGCTACTTCCTCAGGTGCATCACTGGAGCTAGCTGCGTGGCAAGTGGAACCTTCATCATCCATCACCCATGTTACTTCTATTGTTGATCCCATTCCCTTTCAGCTACCTAATCATCCTGCTGCTTAAACAACTCAGCAGCAGCAGCAAGAACAGCAGATGCAAATTCCACAATTACGAACTCAGGAGGAGGACATTTGACAATGGCCAGTGGCCACTGGCCAACATGACCTGCTGTTACTAGGTCAGTAGGGAAGTTTTTTTTCCTCAGGGCTTTAAAAAAAAAAAAAAAAAAAATCATAGTCCTACAAAAAAAATAAACAATTTTTTTGGGGTTGTTTCTAACAAGCCTAAGTCTTACAAATCAGTGTTTCCTTAGGGCTTGTGCCAAACAAGCTTAAGTCTTACAAATCAATGTTTCCTCAGGGCTTGTGCAACAAACCATCCCCTACAAAATACTCTATCAAGTCAAGTATCAGTCCACCCCAGTGGCAGCTTATGTCAAGGGTTCCTGTCTCTAGCACTTTACATATTATTTTCTTATTTTTTTTGTATTAACTGTCCTCCCAATACCAGTCAAGAAACCCCCAAAACAAATTCCCTGTTCAACTGATTCATTCCCCAGACTCCACCCACCAACACAGGCAACCTCCTCAGACCCCTTTTATACTATGTTTTATGGGGCTGTTTTAATTTTATTTAGGATTTATTTTTTTGTTAATTGTCCCCCAATCCCAGTAAACAACCACCCTAAATATTATCCCCTGTTCAACTGATTCTTTCCCCACACCCAATCAACACAGGCACCCTCATGCTCCTTTTATACTATGCCTTTGGGAAATTAAATAATATTTGTTTTGTGTTGAGTGTAAATTCAATGTTCCCATTGATTTCAATGGAATGAGCTAGGCGAAAAAAGCGGGAAAAAGTAGGAAATCGGCACTTTTCACGGGAAATTATTTGCGAAGTTTAAAGTGCCATTTTTCGCTGATTTCAGTTTGAGGTGAAAATTTTCTCCCATCGCTACTCCTAATTCATAAACACAAACTCTATCAGGAGTAACAACCAGGTCCCAAGAGAACAATAGAGGAGGCACCAGAGGGGGAGGGGCAAAGTAAAAAAAAAAAATAACAGGACTACAAAACCTTCCCTGCTGAAAACTTAATATACAATTTATCTTCTCACACTTTTACGTTAGGTGAGTCCAGACTTTTGCAGAGAGGACTCTCATTTGGACCCTCTAAAATGGTTTCCAGGTTTGACTGGCAAATTGATTTATACAAATTTATCCAAACGTTGCTACTCAGAGAGCATTTCAGTAAAGATTCTAAAACAGCAGAATCATCAATGCCATTCAAATTGTTTTTGTCTTTTTTTTTTTAAATCTAAGTACTTTTAAAGATATACTATATTCAAATTGTGCCGGTCAGCATAATGCAGCACGCTGAATCACTAGCACAGCTCTGCTTGACTCCTAATTCTCCTCCCAGCTGCCCCAGGAAGCACGTTCACACTTCCTGTGGTGTACTGTGTAAGGCTTCTATCTTTAATTCAAGCTCCAGTTAGCATTATATTGAGGTTGCAACCTCAGTATAATGCTAGTCAGAGTTTGATATAACACTAGAAGCTATTCATAGCACACTGAAGGCAAGCATGGAGGTGCTCCCTGGGGCAGCTGGGAGGAGAATACCAATGTAAAGAATCTCTGTGCTGTGCACATTATGCAGAAGTGCACAGCACAGAATATAGTTTATCTTTGTAAGTACTTAGGTTTAAAAAAACAAAACCACATTCCTATTATTACTTTTATTAACAAAACATATGGTAGCAAATGTTTGTAATGTGAAACATACCCTTTAAGTCCTATTTAGCCCTAATGTAAGACTTCTTATCTACCATCAGTAGCTCAAGGGCTCATGAAAATCATCCCCAGGACACAATATTCTTTTATAGGCCAACGTTGACATTGTGTTTGTGACTTTGTGGGTAATATCACCTCTACTGGGAGGCAGATGCATATCTATGCAACTTGGGTACCATTTGCCACATAATAGGACTCCATGTTGTCCTCTATACTGCAGCACATGTAGAGCCAATGGTTTTGGATCAATAATACTACATACAGAGACATTCTAGATGATGTTCTGGATTCTTGGATATTGGAGTTTCATATCAATATACTTCAGCCACGAACTTATTTAATACCAACTATTTTTGCAGCACAGTAGTTTTATATTATTATGAGACATAGTAGAGAATGCTCAGGTATAATCTCAAGATGAACCTCCCTATACAGGATAAGGGATAAACTGGAACCCAAATGCAGGCAAGAAGAAGTCCCAATGAATATAAATATATATAAATAAACTGTATATATATATATATATATATACAGGGCTCAAAATTTCCACTCACCACTAGCCAATGGCGAGTGAAAATTTAGCCCTGGCGAATAGAAATTCAGCCCTGGTGGGTATGTTTTGGCTTGCAATGGCGAGTAGCTTTTCAGGTCTGGCTAGTAGCGAAGGACTTAAAATTATAAGCCCTGTATATATATATATATCAGGGCTTAAAATTTGAAGTCCTTCGCTACTAGCCAGACCTGAAAAGTTACTCGCCACTGCAAGCCATAACATACCCACCAGGGCTGAATTTCTACTCGTCAAGGCTAAATTTTCACTCGCCATTGGCTAGTGGAGAGTGGAAATTTTGAGCCCTGTATATATATTACTTGAGAATATCTATAATAACGGAGGGAGCCAACAGAAACAAAGTCCAGGTCCAAGCAGAAGTAAGGGACAGGCAGCACAGAATCAGATTCCAGGTCCAGGAAGAGGTCAAGGGCAGGAAGCACAGACTGAGGAATCCAGGTCCAGGCAGAGGTCAGGGGTAGGCAGCACAAAATCAATAATCCAGTCCAGGCAGAGATCAGCAAAAGAAGAAACAGCAAACAAACTACAACTGCCAATCTCAAAAGAAAATTGAGCAGTGGAAGGGAGAGTCATCCCAGTATATAAAGGAGAAGAAGTCGATGTTGCAACGGTATGTTGCAACATAGTTTGATGTCAACATCATGGCGACCAACCAACCAGAGCCTCCTACCACCACCCTACACCAGAGCATCCTGTTGGTGCTGACAGTCCAGGGTGTAGTTAACTATGGGATTTCAAATAGGCAGTCTCTAATTGGGGGTTGTGGACACCAACAGATGAGGAACTAAAGACTTAAATAACCCTCACTTAAGAATTTGCCATATATCTTAAGGCATAATAAGGGGTGTAGTAAGATGTGTTGCAGGCTACAACAGCTTGAGAGCCCACAGTGTCAGTCCTTGTCTGTTCTGCTGGTTCATGTGATTGATCCAGTAGCTATCACACGTACAGTCATTTTGATTCAAAAAGGCAGTGTGCTTGACACACACAATAAATAATAGGAGTGTGATTGTTGTGGAGCCATGTAATACACTTAATTATACACACCTCCAAATCCTATCAAAAAATGTGGGAAAAAAGTGTTGTAAAGAGGGACATGGGGATTTTCAACCAGGGTGGACAATGCCCACTTAAAACTGCCCATTTTGTAGGTATGACAGACTGGTCATACCTTTCATGCAGTCTCCATAAAAATGTAACCCATTGTGCCCAAATGATCCCAAGAGGAAAAAATAAAAATGTTATTTTATTATTTTTTTTACAGTTTCCTTTAATTTTAATAAAATAAATGGAGGGTTATCCATATAAGTGTGGTATCAAAAGAAAGCCCTAATTGTGTGCGAAAAAAGTTATATAATTTGTGTGACTGAAATAAAAGCCTTAGAGGGAAAACACTGTTGAACAAAGACATAGTCAAAAAGGTCAGAATTGCTTCGGTCCTTAAGTGAAATCCACCCCAGATTTTCCCAGTCCTTAAGGGGTTAACACATTGAAGAAGAGAAACAACTGGGATTAGGCCACTCATTTTCAGACACATATGGTGTAATTATATGACTTAGGCCTGTCATGTTGTATCAGTTTCACATTTTCCTAATGTTAGTTAGAATATATACATTCATATGTTTCAGTAAAGTGGCAATATTGTTTAAAGCTATGTTTGCCAATATTAAAACATTTTAGCGTGGATTGTAAATTATTATCAAGGATATGTGTATACGTGTTAGGAAAAGATAATTCAGGCAATTATAGCTGAGAGTTGCAAATGATTTGCTCAAATGGAGCATAAAATGCATCTGCCATCTGGATTTGGTTATGCTGTGGAAAGCACAATACACGATAACACTTGCATTTATTATTACAACATAGTTATGGCAGTTTTTGAGTTGTAAATCAACATTACCTCATTTATCTATCACACTTAACCTATACACTAATATAAATTTATAATTATTTAAAAAACACTAAATGAGCCAGCAAGAAAAAAAGTCAGATTGTAATGTTCAATTTCTGTAAAACAAATAGATTTTAAGAAAAAAAACTTTATTTTGGAGGCATAATGTATGTATGTATATTTATTTATTTAGCATCATACATGTACACAGAGCATTACAGAAATAGTAATAGTGCAATACAAAAATACAGGACAGAGTGCGCTCATTGTATCATTAGCGGGGGGTGGGAGTGCAGCAGATGAAATCATACACTGGGAAAGGGATCTGCCCCAAGGAGCTTACAATCTAATTAGTAATCTTAACAACATACAGATACAGTAGGAGGGGGATCATAAGTGAAAGTACAAGGCTTCAGTTAAGGAAGCGCAGAGTGATTCTAATGTGACTGTCAGTGTGAACAAAGGGAATATTGTTACAGAGATGCCTTCTTGAGCAAGTGGGTTTTTAGAAGATGCCTAAATGTGATGTTGATTGGAGAATTGTAATAGGGAGAACATTCCAAAGTCAGGGGATAGCCAGTAAAAATGATTGCAGCAGAGAAATGGCTTGAGTTGTATAAGTATAGGACAGAAAGAACTCTTGAGAAGAATGCAGGTGACGGGAATGGGTGTAGTGGGAGATAAGAGCAGAAATGTAAGAGGGTGCTGAAGTAGAAAGTGACTTAAAGGAGAGGTATAGAATTTTATGAGACCTTATAGGCAGCCAAGATAGGGTTTCTGATTCCCAAAAAACAGTATGCTAATTAGTTCTGTTTTAGGCCAAATATATGACTTGCTGCATTACTAGAAATGTCTATGCTTTTGCCTACATTCATTCATTGAAAGACTCATAGGCCTCAATTCAATTGTGTCTGATGGCAAAAAAATAAACAGCCAATCGCAGTTCTATTAGCACAGTAAGCCATTCAATTAGACATCTTAAAAACAGCTAATGCCAGTTATTAAATCACAACAGATGCTAATATATTGCCCATTGAGGACAATAGAACAGCTATCCCCAGAGCCATTCAATTGTGTGCGGTAAAGACAACAGACGATAAATTGAAACATTTAATGGCTGAAAATCTAGATCCAGTTTTTCTGGCCGTACACCACACAATGGACAAAAAAACACAGTAAAACAGAACAAAGCAGGAAAACATCAGCACAGAAAACACACAGATCATAGTCCAAGCTCAGCAATGGCAAAATGAATCCCTGCAAAGTCAAGCAAACAAATTCTCATAGTTCTGGGGGTTTGTGTAGGGGTCACACAGGAGGGAGCAGTAGCTGTTGACCCCTCTGTAGATGCCTGTTCCATCTCCATCCACAGGTTGTCCCTGTAATTTGTTTAATTCATCTCTACCAGCATTTGGTCCAACATGTCCAGCACCCCAATCCTAAATTGCTGTATCTCTTTCGTGAGGAATAGGATGGCTTGCTGGGATTCTATTGCTTGGAGGGTAGCTTTATTTCTCTGAACATCCCACTGCAACCTCTTCAGGGACTTTGTGGATCAACTGGTCTCTCTGAGCTGCCTTCTCTGGATGGTTAAACACTCTGCCTTCATTACCATGGTATGGCTACCTGTCTTGGGATGTGGGAGTGGATAGTGGAGAGTCTTGCGGTGGGGATGGCTCTCCAATGCCCTCTGTCTCTTCCTGTTTGCCAATGGGTTCCTCCAAGTGTTCAGTTTCTTCTGCTGGTGGTGGTGAGGTGTGCTGAGGGCAGGTGTGATGGGGCCAGCATGCAGAGGCTGTGGGGATGCTTGTTCCCCCACCACATTAATTGACTCTTCATTCCTTTGGGATGTGTTTCCCACTGGTTGAGTCTGTAGTGGGGGTGTGAAGTCCTCACAGGACTGAGGATGCTGTGGCTCTCCAATGTGTCCCAGGTGCTCATAATCCAGTAGCCACGAGTCATACAGGGTCCGTACTGTGGCTGCATCCATGTTGGTGTCTGTGGCCATGGTGTGGGCCCATATGACCCGTATTGTGGGGTGGCATCTGTACTGTGAAATCCAGTGTCAACCCGGTTGTAGTGGTGTTGGTGGGGCCATTCAATAATGGCCTTGGGTGGTCGGTGGCATCCATCTCCCAGGAGGCATCCAGTCAGTGGCAAGTTTGGCTGGCAGGTTGTACTCCAAGGGTGATGATGGTGGTAGTGGTGCTCATAGCCCATGCGGGGGGCAGGGAAGGGGTGGTTTTGTGAAGTCATGCTTTAGCACTCTCCTGGCTCCTCAGGTGCTGTGTCAATGGGGGAGAAATCATGGGGGTCCTCCTCCCCTCCCCCTGCTCTACTGCAAACATTGAGTCTGTGTGAGAAAATGACATGATGTGATTAGTAATCTAAGCTATGACAAGACAATGACAGTAATTGCTTTGCTCTGCAATGCACAGGATAACATCCTGACACTCATTGATTGCCGAGCTTGACAAGATCCTGTACATTGATGTAAGCAACCTACAGTGGTTGAGCTTTGGTTATCATATGTATCCTGAGGAGTGGGGATGGCAAGGATTACCTTCTTGCCATCCCCACTTTTCAGGACACATCTGATAACCAAAGTGCAACATCACATTTCTACTGAGACAAACTGATTGCATGTAAAACACATAGGCCTGGCCATAGAAAGCAATTCCGCAATAACCCTCCTTATAACCTAGTAAGCTAACCTGCCAAAATAAATTAGTTTTGGGTGCTAGGTGCAAAAAATACTCTCAGCTATAGAAACAAGAATATATAGTGCAGTCCAAAAGTATTTGGACAGTCATACTGGTTTTGTCGTTTGGACTCTGTACCCCAGTACATCAGATTTGAATAAAACAATGACAAAGATGATAAATTGTGGATTGTCAACTTTAATTTGAGGGTGTTTACATTCATAAACCATGAACCATGTAGGACTAACCCCACTACAATCCATAATGAACTCTGCTGCAAGACTAATTTACCTCACCTCTCACTTCTCTGACACCAAACCCCTCTGTCAATCCCTACCATTAGCATACAGAATTAAATTCAATACTCTGGTGCTAACTTATAGAGCCCTCACTAACAACGCACCACCCTTTATTTCATCCCTCATTTCCAAATACACTCCCTTTCGCCATCTTCACATTGCACACGATCTTCTGCTCTCCACAGCTCTTATCACATCCTCCCACTCCCGCCTACAGGACTTCTCCCGTGCTGCACCTCAACTTTGGAACTCCCTTACCCGCCCAATCAGACTCTCCCCCAGCCTTCAAATCTTCAGACGCTCCCTGAAAATTCCCCTCTTCAGGGATGAATGAAGCCTCCATAAACATTATCACCAAGAATCACCCCTTGCCTGGACCACTGCACTTAACAGCACTTCTCACTCCCACTGGCAGTTCATGTGGCAGGAGGCACTTACACCCAATAGCACTTACTCCTTCTGTGTCAAACCTACCTACCTCTAGACTGTAAGCTCTTATGAGCAGGGCCTTCTGATCCTTCTGTTCTCCACATTTGATAGTACTATTTAATATCTCTGTATGTCTATTCCCTATTGTACAGCGCTGCAGAATTAGTTGGCATTATATAAATAAAGAATAATAATAATAACAATTACTGCCTGTCTTAAAAATAGTCCTTCCATTTTATGGGACAAAAATGAATGAGACAATTGACTAATTAGCTGTTTCTTGATCAGGTATGAGTTATTGCAGTGTTGGTTCATGCACTGGAGAGCTAAAAAAGATCTAGAGGTGATTCTAGTTGTGGCATTTGAATTTGAAGTCTGTCTCAACATGAGGAGCAAAGGCATGTCAATGCCAGTAAAGCAAGCCATCATGAACTTGGAAAAATGCAATTAATTGATCATACACATAGTCAAAACATTGGTGTGCCAAAATCAATTGTATGGTACAGTTTTAAGAAGCAAAAACACACAGGTGAGCTCAGCAATAGCAAATTATTGTGATGATCTGACTGATACACTAAGAGCCCAGTGTAAGCTGCCTGGTTAGACTCTGTGAAGTAGATTCCCTACAAAGAAGTGACAGTGAAAGGCTGCTATTTGATATAAATAATATGATAAGAGCACAACAATACAGGTATAATGAAAAGCAGGCTCCAGTGGGACAGATGCATGGGAGCGAAGACTAGCACACAAAGCTAGCTGGAGGTGGCTGCTCTCTAGGTTTCCTTGCTTCGGCCTAGAGTTAGAGATGTTGGCCACAAGGCAAGATAAGTGCCAGCTGGAGTCAACAACCCACAACCCAGATGATAACCCAGAGAACAGCAGCTACCCACTGAGGTCACAGAGGATACTGAACAAATAGCCTATCTGAAGTATAGTCATAATAGTTGTACAGAAACACTGAGGCTTGGAGCTCGACAGAGAAGACAGAGAACAGGATAGTCGAAGTCTGACTCTGGCTATCCAAATGGCTGATCTCTGTCCTCCTGATCTCTGACTATCACAACTGACCACTGCTGATCTCTCTAGCCTGACCTCTGGATATCTTACCACCACATCTTCATGACTAGTCAAAGGAACCTGACCCCTTTTTCAGCCCACTCAAAAACAGAACCTGCCCCTCTTTTTCCTGACCTCTCACAGGATCTTGACCCTCTTCTTTCTCACTCATAGCCAGAACCTGCCCCTTGCACAGAATTGGAGGAGGAAATGGCATTAGTGGAGGGATATGTGATCAAGTTGGAAAACGGATGGGTGTGCAAGTTGGATGGACCCATTTGTGGTGGTTGATGCAAAGGCTGATTTGGGATTGCTGCTGGCTGATGGGAGGTTTCTGCAACTAGTTTGGTCTTCTTAGTGGAGGTTTTCTTGTCTCCATGTTTTTGATGAGGTGTCATACTAGCAGGGTCAGTAGAAGCAGCAACAGTGGCATGGGAGTGGGACTTTTTATTTTTTCGTGTATATGTCAGCATTCCTATACTACATATGCTTCAGTAATGCAGATTTTCCAAGGTGGGATCCCCTCTTTCCCCTCTTTACTGGTCGATAGCACAGGGTGTATAAAACATTTGTCATTTCCCTCACTGTTCCAGACACCAGGAGGAAATAATATGACACCCAATACTTCAGTAAAGGTGGAGGAGAACACTGGGCTCTTCCTTTCTCATTCTCCTCCTCAATCTCTGCTTTCATTAGGAATGGGTGGAAGTCTTTGCCTCAAAAAAGAAATAGGAGGAAAAATGGCACTTTTTGCCTAGTGCTAATTTTTTTGTGAAAAGTGCAGATTTTGTGCTTTTTTCATCTAGCTCATTGCATTGAAATCCATAGGAAGACTGAATTTATCTCCACCACATGGCAAATTTCCCTTCTTTTCCCACAGGTATAGTAGAAAAGGTGTGACAGTTTCCCACAGCATGCCATTCTGTGTTTGGAAGAGGAAGAGAAAGGAGCAAATTTTTGACCTAGAGAAGACAGGCTAATAAAGTGGAGTTGATGCTTAATTTAGTGAATCTTGTAGGCAGGGTACTTGTTTTCTGCATTAGTGGAATCTGGGGGAACCTGAGGGAGAGGAAGGGATCAAGAGGTTGACACCAAATAACCTTAAATCTTGTGTGACTCATTGGGAAGTCAGAGGCAGCCATGATCCAGGTTCATTCCTGACATGGCTGTTATCTCCGTGAAAGGGAATTCTGGGGTCTGTGAGATGGTGGGAACAAATAAATTTACTACTAATACCCCAAAATCTTGTATGATTGACTGGAAAGACACAGGCAGTTTTGATCCAAATTCCTTCCTGATCTGTCTATTAACTCTGGGACAAGGGGTCTGGGGTGTGAGAAGGGAGAAAAAGAGAATTACCCCCAAATACCCCAAAATTATGTGTGCTGAACTGGAAAGACACAGGTAGACGTGATCCAAGTTATTTCCTCATCTAGCTATTATCTCTGTGCTAGGGTAGTCTGGCAAAAGAAGCAGTTGAACACGTACTGTTTGTTTGTTTGTTCTTTGTTGAATGGGATAGGAGGGCCAGTTAATTACACAAAAAATGGTAGGTGGCAGAGACAGGGACCCTGACATGAGGTGTGACTGAGGCAAACTGATACCAGACAAGATAGAGTATTTTGTAGAAGGCCAAGCCAACATCATACACAATTAGTTCTATTGTATACTTTACAGTAAAAATACACAGTAGTTGAGTAATGTCCAGCAGACACACAAGGGGTAAGGGGTAGGGTGAAAGGATTAGCAGCAATGCAGGGATGTGTGAGTAAAGTGGTAGTCCAAAAATTGACAGCAGCCATGGTTGCTGCAGCGTGTGCAATAAAAGATGGTGACCCCTGCTCTCCAGAGGAGGATGCAGTTTGTCAAAGTCCCACTATTCGTTCCACCACCAACAGCGCCAGTACTATTAATAAATCAGCTAAAACACTGACAATGACAATGAGTTGCATTCCAGTGTTGATTGCATAGTGTAAGAAGGAGTTGCAGCGCAACCCACTTCTGCATCTGACAGTGAGACAAACAAGCACAAAAAACGCCTGTCCAGAAAGTAAAAAGAAATTGTTTGTGACCTCTAAAAGCCTAGAGGAATATAAAAGTAGGGGGAAGAAACGGCAGGTAATGCTAAGGATGACCTAATGACTTATGATGATGTCGCTCTAGAACAGATCTGTCCAGCATCCTCCTCTTCTTCAGATACAGATGAAGTTGAGCTTGAGAGAGATGATGGCATGGACAGAAAGTTAGTTGAAAGGCAAAGGCTCAATCTTCCACCACTGAAAAGGAGCACTGCACCTTTCTCTAAAGTCTGACACTGTACAATGAAAGTGTCATGTGCTGTCCCTTTCTTGTCCTTTATTCTGATTCCTTTCCTTTTTTTTTTTTCTTTTCTTGTTTTAGCCAGATCCTTGCCTTTACTCAGTCGTGGGCCTTTGGCAAGCCCCAGTTCCCCAGTACTGGTGCGCGATCTAAGCATTCTAATGCATGTCTAGTGGTTTCCAGTCTTGTTCCTGCATTCCCTTGCCCTTCCTCCAGTTTGATTTCTGTGTATCAAGTTTGGCCTTGTTTCCTGACTGCTTTTCTGCTTTCCAACCTTGTACCATGTAACCTTGTAACCTTGATTGATTCTCTGTTATTAACCCTAGCTTTCCTTCTCGACTATAGAAAAAAAAGAAGAAAACAGAAGGTGCTCCTAGTGTAACACTGTATAGCTGGTATAATTACACCATTTCCCTTCACCAGTAGAATTATACACACAAAGGGCTTGCCCAACCAAAACTTATGTGGTGGCTGAAAAATAGTGCAGGAGGGATTTTTTAGACTGCCCCAACAACAGTATTCATAGATGATCTCTCCAACCGAGGCTTCACAGTAGGCTGCACCCAAAACACATCCACTCAGGAGTTAACATAAAACCAAAAAAGAAGAAAGGGGCGCTTAACAGTGCCTAATATGTTTCACCAAAATATATACAATAAAACTGTGGAATATACTCACAATGTTGGTAGATGAGAGGAGGTATATACCTGCTCACAACAAATTAGGCTTAAAGAGAATATTCAAACCTGTCTGCTCAGGTTTTCAAAGCCCAGTTCTAGCGGAACAAAATCAAGCTGATGTAGATCTTCTCTTTGTAAAATAAGAGTTTTTAGTATGTATATAAAATATATAAAATCTCATATAACAAAATAGTATCTTTTTTTAATTTTAAAATCTTTATTCAGAATTCAAAAGACAAACAGCATAATCAAGAAAATATGCACAAAAACAAAACAGGTATAAAGCGAACATAGACACAATAGACACAAATGCGATCGTGTCAATGTACGATGTACCGGCATATCGAGTGATCTACAATCACTTCAGAATGCTAAAATAGTGTGTGCTTATTATAAAGAAAAAGATGGCATACAAGTGTCATGTCCTGGGCTATAACAGATGTAATAGATACAATAGATACAATCATTATATGTGTGAATGTAGATGAAAAAGTCAAGAAGGAGCGAAAATAACAAGAGTAGGAGAGAGGAACAAAATATAGAGAAGGGGGAGAAGTGAGAGTAAAGATAGAGAGACAGGGAAGGGGAGTCAAAGGCAGGAGGGGGGATATGAAGTGTCTTCCTATCCAGAAATGTAATCCAAGAGCCAAATGAGTCTTGAATGAGTACTTGTTATGAAAGTAATGGTAAAGTCGCTCCATGTCCAATAGGTAACCTATTTCCCACTTCAACTCTATTAAAGAAGGAGGGTTTGGGGATAACCATAACCGAGGCACGCAAAGCCGAGCAGCCAAAATTAAAAGGAGCCAGGGACCCAAAGCTGAGGATCTATTGTCTGGAGCCTGGGCCTGTAATGGGAAGATATTAAGTAACATGAGTTGGAGTGAGAACGGTATCTATATGCCTGTGAGCACACCAATGTGCCCATGAACTTCTGACCAGAAAGGTTGTATGAGTGGACAAGACCACCAAATGTGAGAGAGATTTGCATCTGAAGATTGCCATCTCCAAGAAGAAGAAGAGTATGATGGTCTAAATCTTGATAAAAGAAGGCAAGACAAAAGATGGGAAGACAAAACCCAAACCTCGTCTTGGATAGTTATATGTAATTATATTGAATGTGTCTGGTGAGATAGCTCAGTGGTAAATGCCCTGACTGCAAAGCCTGCTCAAACCGCAAGGTTGCAGGTTCGATTCCTGGCAGGGTCAACTCAGCCCTTCATCCTTCTGAGGTCAATAAATGAGTACCATTGATTGGTTAATAATGACACCTATTATTCAGCTGCTGATTTGATTAATTCTGCAAATGTGCACTGACATCGCTTTGAGCCCCACTAGGGAAAAGATGCTATATAAATACTAGTTGTTGTTATTATTATTAATTCAATTTTCCATGCTGTTTTGTAGCTTAGGGGGAGAGAAAGTGAGATAGAGTCAGATAACTTTGTCAGGAGACTATAAAGTTTAGATATACCCTTCGGGATTGTAGACGTACACAGAAGCAACTTCTCGAATGCTGTGGGGGTCAAGGTTCATAACCTCTGAGATGATGCAGAGATAGAAAATGTTTCACCTGCAAATACCTCCATTGCTCGGATTTAGGTAAGTGGAACTGACAGGAAAGGAATTGGAAGGACAGCAATCCTTGGCCAGTAAGTAAATGATCCATGTCAATGAGACCCGCCCTAGACCACGCTGAAAAGGATTTACCATGTAAGGCTGGAGGAAAGGTCGGTTTTTGAAACAGAGATAAAAGAGGAGAAGAGAACAGGGCTAAGGGATAGAGTTTGGAACACATCCTCTAAATCTGGAGGAGTTGGGCAAAAATTGGGAATGATTTAATTTGGTCTGGAGCTCGAGTTGCTCTGGATAGTAATAAATGCCGAAGGGATGAAGGTGATAGAAAGGATAGTAGCAGGTGTGCTCAGTCCTTGTCCGGTGGGTCCATAACTAGGTCAAGCAGAGTTAGCAAGGAGGTAGCATGATAATACCTGTGTAAGTCAGGCATACCCAGACCTCCCTCAGAGGGTGGGCAAGAAAGGATACTGTGATGTACTCTAGGGCACCGCTTATGCCAGATAAACAAGTGTAGAAATTTTTCTAAGCGCTTTAAATACAAAGGAGGGATGCCAAGAGGAAGAGAGAGTAAAACGTATAAAATTTTGGGTAGCAAGACAATCTTCACTGAATTAATTCTACCTATCCAAGGGACAAAAACATGAGTCCACAAAGTAATATCTTCAGAGATGGAATGGAGAAGAGCATCCAAATTACAAGGAACCACATAACATATAATGGGGGGTAAGTTGTATTCCCAAAGTCTTGGGTATAAGTAGAAAGCAAGAAGGGAGAGAGACGACCCAAAAAAGTTTTATAATACAATACGGTAAAGCCATCTGGACCAGGACTTTTGCCATTATGAGTTGAGCTAAGAGTCTTAATAAGCTCCATGAGTGAAATAGGAGCCTCTAATGAGGCAGCAGCCAAATGAAAAAGGATAGGAATATCAGCATGCAATAAGAACGCATCAATGACTGAAGAAGTCGGGGAATCAAGGGATTCAGGCTCATGAATATTGTAGAGAGAATGATAAAAGGTATGAAAAGACTCAGCAATTTGCCCATGAGAGTGAACTATCATGCCTCGAATATTTATAATAACATGCACATGGGTGAGGGCTCTTTTTCGACGTATCAGATTAGCTATCATTTTCCCACATTTATTACCCAAAATGTAGTGTTGATACCACAACACATAAAAGATTTAAGAGTGAGGGAACATAGATGGGCTGAGAATTCATTGCGAATAGCAGTCAGACTGTAACGAATGTTAGCTTGCTGAAACCTATCTCTGGGTGAGAGGAGCCACCCAGAGGTTAGCAGGAAGCTATAAATATATTCTGAAGTAAGCAGGTAGGAAACCCAGAATGCAGGGTAGCTATCAGGCAGGAACAGTAGGCCAAAGATAGATAACTGAGACAGAGCAAGTCCAGAATAGCAAGCCAGAGGTCAGGGCAGGCTGAGATACTGCAAGTCCAGAATAACAAGCCAGAGGTCAGGGCAGGCTAAGATAGTGCAAGTCCAGTATAACAAGCCAGAGGTCAGGGCAGGCTGAGATAGTGCAAGTCCAGTATAACAAGCCAGAGGTCAGGGCAGGCTGAGATAGTGCAAGTCCAGTATAACAAGCCAGAGGTCAGTACCTGAGGGTCAGTCCAAGGTCAAAGAAGATGGCCTATAAGGCACAGGCTTGACTGAAGTTGCAGGCTGGGCTGGAGGCTGGCCTGGGAGACACAGACCAGGCTGAAGATGCAGGCTGGACTGGAGGATGTTGACTGGCCTGGAAGGCGCAGGCCAGGCTGAAGATGCAGGCTGGACTGGAGGATGTTGACTGGCCTGGAAGGCACAGGCCAGGCAGAAGGTGCAGGCTGGACTGGAGGAAGTTTGGCTGGCCTGGAAGACACAGGCCAGGCTGAAGGTGCAGGCTGAACTGGAGGAAGTTTGGCTGGCCTGGGAGACACAGGCCAGTCTGAAGAGGAAATTTGCTGCAGAGCCTAAATGCAGACTGGGAAGCTGGAAAGCTGGAGGCACACTGCGGTTAACAAACTGCCCGGGACTCAAGCGACAACTGAGCGCCGAGTCCAAGTTCCCGCCGGCTTAAATGGAAACCTGGCACCCAGTAAATGATGTAGGTGCGACGGCCAACGTCAATTCGTTCAACTGCGCATGCACGAAAACGCGCGCGTGCGTCCAGCCGTCCTGAAGCCAGTCAAGCTACTGGCAAGGATGGCGCCGATCGTGACACAGACGTTGGAGAATAGACGGGGATAAAGACTGTTTATGTAAGGAGTCGAGATGACTAGTCAAGGTCTGGAGACAGTCAATAGCGGCACATCTTTTTTTCCTCTGCCAACTACTGATAGAAATGAAAGAACCCCTTATAAAGCATTTATGTTCTTCCCATATGGAAGTGGGGGAGACCTCGGATGTGTTGTTAGTAGAAAGTACAGATGTAGGTTAGTGAGTATACGGGATGTGACTGTGTTGCCTGACAGCATAGTATCATTCAATTTCCAGCAAGGCGGGACATTGGGGGTGTTGGCTATGGAAACCATCAATGAAACAGGCACATGATCCGAGATGGTAATGCTTCTAATCTCAACCTTGCTTATGGCAGATAGCTGAGATTGGCTAAGAAAAACGTAATCTAACCAAGAGTACGAGGACTGTGGATTGGAATAAAAAGTGTAGCTAAGGGGCAGGGTACATTAGTGACTTTCCCTTTTAGGAAAAGGAAGCAATCATTAGGGTCCGACAAAACCCCTGAGACAGACCAAAGGACATGTTTACCTATAAAAGTGGCTACCCCCCGTTTCTTTTCAGGAGAGGGTGTTGTCCAAATGTGAGGGAACTTCTTGGTAGCTAATTTAGGGTGCTTGTCTTTTGCACAGTGGGTCTCCCGTATAAATACTATATCAGAGTGGAAGCGGGCTAGTTCTCTATGGATCATAGAGCATTTTTGAGGACTATTAAGTCCCTTAATACTGTACGATGAGATCTTAAATTCTGAAAAAGGCATAGTTTGAATATATAAGGAGTTCAAAGTGGAAGTACATATGTGGGCAACCACCCAATACAGCATGGAACATGAATGATGACAACCTCCTGATACCGGGACTTCATTCCCTGATCATAAGGATGCAATGTAAGAAGGCCACAGAACGATCTATGAGTCCTGAAAAGATCCAAGGGCATGTGAATGTGACGCGTAGGGACAAGGAAGGTAGGAGAGATGTGGGGAGATAGGAAAGAAAGAAGGAGAAAGAACAGAAGAAACAGGAACATAAGAAAAACCTGGAAAACCACTGTGCAGACTCCACAAGTAGAAAGCATCATGAAATAACTGCATCTGGCGAGAGCAGTGGGGGATGTGTGAGTGAACAAAATATTGTCGCCGAAGTGCACCATGAGGGAATGGAACTCTACCACGATATAGGCAGATGGAGCGTGTGAAAGACTGGATAGGGCCCTAGCCATTAACACTATCATATACTGTCAGTGGAGTGAGAACTAATGGACTCAACAGTTTTGAAGTTGGGAGACAAGCTATGAATGAGGATGTAAAAGGAAAATCTGTGGGTGTGAGGAGTATTAAACAACCCATGTAATGAACTAAAAGGGAACATAAGTGAATCAGACTCAAGAGGGCCGATCTATGCATAAATCAGACTAAGGCATAAATAAGTACAGTAATCAGCGTCAGGAACACACAAAACCAGAGAAGCGTAGCCATACGTGGACGCTACCTCAAGTCCAGTGGGTCGAGCTGCAAATACAAAAATCACATGAGATAAGCATACACCTAGGTTAAAAAAGCTTGTTTTACTCGAACAATATGACAGATATACATGTCAGATGTAAATAATAAAATAAGCAAAAAACAGCAAGGAGACAGGAGCACAGAATTAGAAACCCATATCTGTATTAAGCCCTGAGGGGATAAGTAATACAAAAGGTGACATAAACACAAGAGCCTATATGAAGGCGAGGAGAACCCCCAGTGATGACCGGCATCCCCACCATGGGGGGGCACAGGGCAACACACAGACGAGGCCTTTGAACGTCCACATTACAACAATCTAACATATGCAAAGTACAGTATTTAAAAGTAGTAGGAAGAAAGTGAGTAAATAAAAACCCGGAGCTATGTTACACCCCAGATCTTGAAGATGCACGGGTTCAAAGGAGCCTAAGAAACAGAAAGGAGGATGAGAGATTAGTCTAAACCCCCTACTATCAGGGGCCACGACATGACTAAATGCTGCAGTCCCACATATCCATCCAAAGTTTGGACCCGCATATCTCCATAACTGACTGGATGGGAACCTAGCGAAGATGGGAGAAAGAGGGTACATTATCACTGTAAGGGACAAGGGACTGGCGTTGTCATATACCCCAGAAAAAAAGGGTTGAGGGAAGTAAGGAGAAAAAGGGAGTACAATCCCAGGTGTGTACTGGGAAACAGGAAAGAAAAGGGATGAGGGAGCTGAGGGATATATAGTAGCTGAGTCAGCTGAGAACTATAGTACATCTAACAAAAAGAAAAACAAATTCAAAGTTCACAGCAAAAATAAAAAACTTAAAATCAAAGGAGCAGAAGCGGGCAACTGAAGATAGTGAAGGTAAGGACCAGAGGGCATTACAAATATGGGGGAACAAAGTGAAAAGTCAAAACAGTACCCATAACAGGGAGGTGCATCCTTGGTTTCCTGTGTAGGCATTGATACAAGGTCATCTTGACGGTCTCTCTGTTTTTTCCACTTGGGTGATTCCGCTGCCAAATGCCAGCAGAGATGCTGAATCTTCTCCAGTGAAGGAAATATCTGGTGTTTGGAGGTACCAGTAGGGGGCGGTGGGAGGGATATGATTAGAGCTGTGCAAAAATCTTGAACCTCAGTGAGGTCCTGTAGAGTGGCAGAATGTGAATTGTGTTGCACTATAAGACTGAAAGGGAAACCCCATTTATACTTCACCTCTACGGTTCTCAGATGTTCCGTAAAAGGTTTCAGTTGCCTCCACATAAAGAGGTTGCGTGAGGAAATGTACTGAAAGACCTGGACTTCCGTCCAAGCGTACATGATGGAGCTTTTGTTGCAGCATGCTTGGACTATGGCCTCCTTGTCATGATAGTACTGTAAGCAACAAATGATGTCTCGTGGAGGATTGCCCAGTCCATGCGGTCTCAAGGCACAGTGGACCCTATTCAATATAATATATCCCTTGTCCAGATTTAGCAGCAGCAGGGCAAAAAAAGATTGCAAAAACGCCAAAATGTCCTTTTGTGGGACGGTTTCAGGGACATTTCAAAGTTGCAAGTTATTCCTGCATCCCCTATTGTCGAGATCACCATACAATACTGTAGTGCATTAATAGCGTCTTGTTGGGATTGCAAATGTTGCTCAATAGCAAAGTAGGCATCTGACAACTCCACATTAGCCTCCTCTATTGCACCCACCCTGGAGGAAAGTGAGCAAATACCTTGACGCAGGTCAACAACCGCTGCTTGAAGGCACACCAACAACACGTCTCACAAGAAACATGGGAGAAAATAGAGATGTGTGGTGAATAATTATCTCAGAAATGGTGGCCGGGCCCAGGAGCTTGTCTCTCATGTGTCCATCACTGTTCACGGTCGGGCCACCCCGCCACAAAATAGTAACTTCTTAAGCCTAAAGGGTCAATGCATTTCACAGTCACCACTGCTTTATCAAGAACAAATGGCTTTCTAGTGCAAAAAGAAGTGAGTAAGTGAATAGATGAGACTTTATATATTTTTTTATACATATTAAAATCCTTTTTTTATAAAGAGAAGATGTACAGCAGCTTGATCTTGTTACGCCAGCACTGGATTTTGAAAACCTGAGCAGAGACAGATAAGAATATTCTCTGTAAGCCTAATTTTTTGTTGTGAACAGGTGTATACCTCCTCTCAACTACTAATATTGTGAGTATATTCCACAATTTAATTGCATATATTTTGGTAAAACTTATCAGGCACTATTGGGCACCCCTTTCTTCTTTTTTGGTTCCTTCTCCACTATTTTCCTTCTTGTCGTTGCTTACCTCTTTGCATGTCTGTTGTTGACCCTGCTAACCTGACTATCCAACCATACAGCTGCTACACCCCTCTTTCCGACTCATTCGACCAGTCTGAGGACACTGTTCACCAGAGCTTTTGGAGTTGGACTACTTTGACCTTCTGTCGGTCCTGTACCTGTTTTACAGTTCAACTTATTCGACCTTCAGTCAGATTCCAGCCCAATCAGTCAAACTTCCAATCACTGGACATCAGGTTGTATTTTGGAGTCCGAGGTTGTTATTCCAGTTCACCAGCTTCTCTCATTCATGCTCAACAACCTTTGACTGTTACTATAGGTATTCTCTGTGTTCTTGTTTGTTGTCCTTCCCTGTCCCCAGTAGGTAGTTACTATTTTCTGGGCAGTCATCCTGGTTGTGGGCCAGCTTCTCTGGTTTGCACTAAACTGACCTTGTGTTCAGCACTTTTAGTCCGGCCTTGGCAGTAGCAAGATTAGGAGGTAGTCTATGTCAGCCAGCTCCGTACCCCATTCTGCCATCCCCAGCATCTGGCCTACTGAGGACTCAGGGAGGGTGAAAGGATTAGGAGCAATGCAGGGATATGAGAGTAAAGTTTTAGTCCAAGAACTGACTGCAACCATGGTTGCTGCAGCATGTACAATAAATTATGGTAATCCATACCCTGCAGTTTATCAAAGTTCCACAAAAGGTCCACCACAACCATCACCACCACCAGTACCATTAATCATTCATCTAAAAACACTGAAGACGATTCACATTCTAGTGTTGTTGATGGTATCATGGAAGAAGGTGTTAGCAACTCAACCAACTGCTACATCTAAAATTGAAACAATCAAGTACAAAAATACCTGTCCTAAAAGCAATAGTGAATGATGTGAAAATAAAAATAAAAAATAAATTATTTAAGACCTCTAAATCCTAGAGAAATATAAAAGTAGTGGGCAAGAAGTTGCGGGCAATGCTGAGAATGACCTAATGATTACTGGTGATGTAGATCTAGAATATAATCCTCTAGCATCCACCTCTTCTTCAGATACAGATGAAGATGAGTGTGAGAGAGATGATGGCATGGCCAGAAAGTTAGCTGAAAGGCAAAGGCTCAATCTTCCCCCACTGAAAAATAGCAATGTCTAAAAACTATTTAGGAAAACAATTGGAAAGTCTGACCCTGGACAAGCAAAGATGCCCAAAAAAACACAGTGTTCATCAGCATGGTTACCACTTTTAAGTCCAAGCCTCACTCAGATACTTCATTCGCGAGCCAAAAAGCTAAGCATGTTTCTTTCGGTTGTCTGTGTAAAAAGCACATGAGCAGGGGGAAGCAAGATCCCAACTAAACACCTTCTCAGTGAGATCCCACCTAAATCACAACCACAGGTCTAACTTGGAGATACACCATCAACAAGTCATGAGTGCCACAACTATCAGCAGCAGAAGCACCAGGGCTCTGGGGTACATAAGAGAAGTGATGTTATTGTGATGAGGACTATGGTCTTGAGTTTGTTGTAGGAGATGACAAGAGACTCATAGACTGTCTATGCCCACACATGCTGCTTCCACCTCCACTATCTCCTACATATTAGCATGCTTTCAGCAAAATCCTCACATAGTGCCCATTAGAAGCAATGAGGAATACATTCTTGCCACTTTATTGGACCCCCGCTTTAAACACGTCTGAAGTTCTGCTAAAGCATGATCAGTGTGCCACAACAACAAAGAGCCATGATTATCAGCAGCACCTTTCTGAGGAATTGGATTCTGTCAAGGAATTTTAAAATATGCTTATTGATTGAGTGGAAGGTTGCATTATGGCGCATAAGAGGGCCAAAACAACTGATAGAAAGCATAATGAAAAGGAAGGTAGCATAAGGTTTGTTCCAGCAGCAATTATGTCATCAACCAGAACCCCCTATTCCCATTCTGAACACAGGGCGATTCATGGGTCTCAAGAGTGGCAATCAAGCATTTGTGATGCTGGTGGCATCACATTGCTTTGAGACTTGCTCCCTGAGAATGGTCTGGTAACTGACACACAGTGTAGCATTTAGGAGTAGTCCCACTGCATGTGAGATGGTTTCAGCATTCTGGCAGGATAGCTACATTCTGGGCAGAAACAATGACACTGTAGACTACTGGCTAACAAAACAATGTGTGTGGCCAGCACTGACACATACTGCAATGGAAACCCTTAGTTGCTCATCAGCTAGTGTTGAGTCTGAGCAGGTTTTTAGTGCAGTGGGCTATATTGTAAATGACCTTATGACACGGCAGTCAAGCAGCTGTGTTGGGACTTGGGAGACTAACATTCTTAAAAATTAACCAAAATCTAATACCATCTGAGTATCAGGTACCAGAGGTTTACAAAACAACACATAACAGGGAATGCCAGGCCACGTGTATTATTAACAACACAATAGTACAGAGGATGAAGAAGATGATGATGAGAATGGAGGAAAGATGTCAAGGGTTGCTACATCTACCACTGTGGGATCACGGCTATGAACACTGATTAATGTGTGTCAATCTGAGAATAATGATAGCTTACATTTGACTCAAAAATGATAATGGTAATAAATACTGTACCACCACCATACATATGTGCTACTTTCAATCTGGAATTTAGTAACCCTTTTTTTTAATTATTTTTTTATTTCTCTTTATTTCTCTTTTTAAACAATTCAGGTCAACCAAACACAAGCCCTCAGAAGAAATGAAGACCTCAATCCAAATGTTGGAGATGGCTGTTTTTTCTGCCGACTGCATTTTTTCCTGCACAGTAAGTTATTCAAATATCTGTGCTGTGAATAAATACCGGCAGAAAAAAAAAGACCCGTTGTGTGTTAAAGTTAAGAGGTGTTTTCATCCATTGAAAATGATGAAAACACCGTAAACAGCAATTCAAATGTCTGCGTTAGCCAAGAAAAGGCGATAAGAGACTCAAGTTATTGCAGGAAAGTTAAGACCTATTTTTTTTTCCTAACTTGAGTATCTTATCTCCTGTTTAAACAGCCGATGCAGAAAATTGAAGTAAAAAAAAAACCTAAATCCTCAGTGGATGTATTGATATGGGACTCTAAGCCCCATATCAATACATCCAAAGTATGAAAAATGTGTCAGACGTTTGTAGAAATAACCCTTTGAGTGCCAGTGGGGTATAATTACCCCGCCGGCATTCACAGTGTTAACCCAACTAAGTAAAAAAACATCACATTACTAGTAACCCCATTACTCCTGATGTCCAGTGGAGTCATCAGCTTCCTGGTCCTCTTCTTTCCTTCTTTTCTATCTTCTGTCCTTCTTTCTTCTCTTCTATCTTCCCTTATGTCTTCTTACTTCTGTCTTCTTGCTGTAAAACACAAAAAAAAGTTAAAAGCACACATATGCGGCACACTAATACATAGTTTAACCCCTTTAGTGCCAGAGGGATACGCAATGCATTGCAAAGCAATGCGTTGCATACCTCTCTGGGGCCAAAAGGGTTAAATTATGTAGTAGTGTGCTAGTTGTTAAAATATAAATGCCCCCATGCATATTAAATGTTTTTAAGATATTCCATGCCAATCGTATTCCCATAAGTAACATGTCCAAAATTATACTTAGCATATAGTTTGTCGCTGATGTGTGAGGTCGCTGAAGCAGCAGTGGAGACAGAATAATGCTCCATACCCCACCCTCACCCCCTTCATGTCCACTGGCCAATGCCCACTCCGGTCTGAGGGAATTAGAATTGAGGCTGCCCTTATATATGGGCAGCCTTACTTCTAATTCTCTCACAGCCATTGGCTAGGATATGCTTAAGCACCTCCCAGCCAATCAGCCTTGAGTGGCTGTACTTTAAACTGATTGGCTGGGAGACGCGTAAGCATATCCCAGCCAATGGCTGTGAGAAAATTAGAAGTAAGGCTGCCCATATATAAGGGCAGCCTAAATTCTAATTCCCTCAGACCAGAGCAGGCATTGGCCTGTGGACATGAAGGGGGGGGGTATAGTGCATTGTTCTGTCTCCACCACCACCTCAGTGGCCTCACACAGTGGCTGAGGCAGTGACAAACTAAATGTTAAGTATAATTTTGGACATGTTACTTATGGGCATATGACTGGCATGGAGTACCTTAAAAACATTTGATATGCATGGGGGCATTTATATTTTAACAACTTGCACACTACTACATAATTTAACCCTTTGGGCCCCAGAGAGGTACGCAACGCATTGCTTTGCAATGCGTTGCATACCCCCTCTGGCACTCAAGGGGTTAAACTATGTATTAGTGTGCCGCATATGTGTGCTTTTAACATACTTTTTTGTGTTTTACAGAAAGAAGACAGAAGAGACAAAAGAAGATAGAAGAAAGAATGGAGATAGAAGGAGACAGACAGTGGATGACAGGTAAGTGTAACACAGATTATATAACGATAGGTGCTTGACAGTATGTCAGGCACCGATTGTTAGTTTTTTTTCCTTTGAAGTTCCCAAAACTGCCGTTATTTAGCAGCGTTTTGGGAATTTAACTCACAAAACGGATGTTTGGACACAGTACCAGTTTTGTGGCCTAACGTCTGTTGTGCTTAATGTTGGTAGGACATTTGAATACCGACCAAAACATTTTCTTTTGTCGGTCGGTATCCATTTTGCCCTCCCGGCATTTTTTTACTCCAACATTTGGATCAAGCCAGTAGTTGTAGGACATAGACTTGTTAGTCACAAGACCTAAAGGAAATTGATTTGTAGGACACAAGCCCCTTTTCACTGACTTGTCACACATAGTACACAGTGCCATCAATGATGACTGCACTGTGCCTATCTCAAGAGAAAAACTTGTCCTGGCCACACCCTTGACTTCAGGGAGGTAACAGGTGGAGAAAAATGGTTACTTTCTTCTTCTCCATGTTCCTCTTTACTGGCTGAGGCAGAGGATGCTGCTACTGCCTCAGATTCAGCATTAAAACTAGGAACAGGTTTATTGGTGATAAGTAGAACCTGTCCTAGTCCCAAATCACTAATGCTGGAACCCAGTCCCACTTCTGCCATGCTGGTCTGTGGCACATTATCCTGGTAAACATCATCCTGCTCCTGAAGCAAATGAATGTCTTGCCCTGGTAACTCAACAGCAGGAATTACAGTAGTAACAAACTCCGCAATGTGACTGCTGGTGGTGGTGGTGATTCCCATCCCAATTTGCATATCTGTTTCCCATTCCTTTTCTCTTTCTGTTAAAAAAGGTCCTCATTCTCTCCTATACCCTAGCTGTAGGGATGGACAAAAAGTCAGAAAACTGTCCTGCATGACTTTTCACAAAAAATAATTTTCACTTATTTTGCAAATGTTTTCTCCTTTTTGCCACTGCAAAAGTTTTCTCTTTTTCACCACTGTCAATAAATATTTTTATACCTTACATTCCTCAAAGCTTTTAGAGCTCTCAAACTATTTATTTTTAAATTTTATTTTCACAAAGTTCACTACTATTTTGAGGACAAGTGATTTGGTGCTTGTTTGTCTCAATGTCAGATACAGAAGTTGGTTCAGCTGATACACTTTCCTCCATTATGCCATCATCAACACTGGAATGTGGCTAATTGTCATCTACCATGCTAGTGGTAGTATATCTTTTGGTGGGACCTTGACAAACTGACAAACTGCATTTTCCCTGGGAGTAGAAGGTTCATCAACCATGACTGCAGTCAGTTTTTGAACCACCACTTTACTCCCATGTCACTGCACTGCTCCTCCTTTCCCCTTCACCCTGCACATTGTGCAGGGTGAAGAGGAAATTACTCAAATACTTTGTATATTTTTACCCTAAAGTACAAAACAGAGAACTGATTGTGTGGGATGTTTTGCCTTAGCCTTCAACTAAATACTCAATCTTGTACGCTATCTATCAAGTCTGCCTCAGTCACACAGATCATGTCAGGGTTTCAGTCATCTGTTTGTCACATTACATATATATAAATATATATATATATATATATATATATATATATATATATATATATATATATATATATATATCCACTCCTATATTTACTGTCCACACTATCTTATCACTGTCATAAAAAAAAAATATATATGCAGAAAGGCAGCACACTCGAAAATGTGGATAAGTGCCTGGGTGCAAATTAAATAATTCCTAGTATTTCTCGAAGAACCAGCACTTGCAGGTCTTTCTCATGAAATTGAACAAAGCTTTATTTGTGAGACCTGTGAGTACTGGTTCTTTTTTAGCTACATATATATGTATGGATGTATATATATATATATATATATATATATATATATATATATATATACATACACATCCATACATATATATGTAGCTAAAAAATAAATCAACAACTTCTTTCCCCAGACTTTCCCAGCAGTGAGATAATAACAGCAAGATCAGCAAGGAAATTGGACAACAGATGCCTGTATCTTTCAAATCAGAATGTTGGGGTATTTGGGGTCAACTTCCTTTGCTCCCTTCTCACTCACACCCCTCAGACACATCCAACACAAAAGATAATAACAGCCAGATCAGGAAGAAACTTGGATCGCTTCTGCCTGTGTGTTCCTAGTCAGTCACACAGAATTTCGGGGTATTTGGGATAACTCTCTTTTGCTCCCTTCTCACACCCTCAGATTCCCCTGACAGATTAAAAAAGGAACTTGGATAACAGCTGCATGTGGCTATTCAATCACAAAAATGTTGGGGTATTTGGGTTAAACACCTTTGCTCCCTTCTCATACCCCCATGCTCCTGTAGGATAGAGATAACAGATCAGAAAGAAACTTGGAACGTGACTGCCTGTGTCTTCCCAGTCAGTCATACTGAATTTTGGGATATTTAGGGTAAAACACCTTTCTCCCTTCCTGTCCCTAGAGTTCCCCAGACTCCCCTAATACAGAGATAACAGCCATGTCAGGAAAGAACCTGGATCACAGCTGCCTCTGACTTCCCAGTCAGTCACACAAGATTTAATGTTATTTTGGGTCAACCTCTTGATCTCTTCCTCTCCCTCAGGTTTCCCCAGACTCCACTAATGCAGAGAACAAATACACTGCCTACATGACTCCCTAAACTAAGCTTCAATTCCACTTTATTAGCATGCCTTCTCTAGCTCAAAAATGTGCTGATTTTTCCTCTCACAAACACAGAATGGCATGCTGTGACAGCTTGACACCCTTTTATATGCCTGTGGAAAAAGAAGAAATAATTGCACTGTGTTGGGGATAAATTCTGTCTTTCCATTGATATCAATGAAAGGAGCTAGATGAAAAAAGTGGGAAAGCAGCACTTCTCTGGAAATTTACCTCTATGCGGGAAGTGCCATTTTTCACCTTTTTCTGTGTTGAGGCAAAAACCATCACTCTCATTCACATCAGCTGAAAATGGAGGTCCCTATCAGGTGAAATTCCACACTGTACATTCTAGAGCATTTGTACATGCAGAGTAAGACCATAACAAGTCCACATTGCAAAACTGGAAAGCTTTGGAGGAAATCTATTTATCAGTTGGACAATGGCAACTAATTTGTGATATATGTGAGCTACAGAAACCATTCTATAGAGGTAACCATGCTGGTGACTCAAGCAGGGGCAGGATTTAGTGAAAAATTTCCACTCCTATATTTACTGCAGAAAAAATGAGGAGCATGGCTGAAGAATATTACTATAATGACAATAAAGCTATGCACCACCTGGTCAAGAACATGGTAGAATGCTTTGAGTGAGGTCCTTGCATAGTATCCATTAAAACCAATGAGGAATAAATTATTGACACTTTTGCTTGACCCTCTCTTTAAAAACTACATTTCAGAATTATTGCCAAAGCATGATCAGTTTTTCACAACAAGGAGTCATGATGATCAACAGCATCTCTGAGTAACTGGATTCTTTCAAGGAATATAAAGATATAGTTATTGATCTAGTGGAGAGTTCCATTGTAGAGGATTAGAGGGAGAAAGTTAGGGCCAAACAAAACTGCTAGAAAGCATAATGCATAGGAAGGCAGCAAAGGGTTTATAATAGAAGCAGCAGGAGGAGCAACAACAACCAAAACATCCCATTCCCAATATTTCTGAATGCAGGGTGATCCATGAGGCTCAGGGGTGGGCAATCAAACATTTGTGATAGTGGTGGTGATGGCACTGTTGGTAACACTCTGTAGCTCCTAGGAGTCGTCCTATTTACAGCATGCTTTTTGGACGTTCCAGGTGGGAAATCCAAGGTTTTTGTAGTATGTGGATGGGGCGTTTCACCCCATTGGAATAATTTTTGTGAAATATTTGTGGTTCTAAACAAAATGGAGGAAAATCTAATGATCTCCCTATGGCAAAAAAAAATTTGAAATAAAAGAGGAAAGCTATGGGGCTTTCTCAAAATATCTCACAAGAATAAACTGGTACTTTTCACCAATCCCCAGCTGTCACCAGTCCCACCACTAAATCTTCATGCCCACTCACTGCCAGAATTTGCCCCTCTTCCTGCCCACTCACAGCCAGTTCCTGCCTCTCTTCCTCCTAACCACTCACAGGATCTTCCCCTCTTCCTGCCCATTCACAGACAAAACTTGCCCCCTCACTGGAACCTGCACCTCTTCTTCCTGCCCACTCAAAGGATCCTTAACTAGATTCTCCTGCTGCCCACTCACAAGATGATCTCTCTCTCTGGACTACTTCTGTATCCAATTGTGGTCTGACTTCCTTATCATCATGTCCCCATTCTATTCCTACTCTGTGCCACTCCATGCTCACCATTTGCATTACTTGATGACAAGGGTGTTTCACCTGGTGACAACATCATTGTTGTGGCAGGTGGCTGGTGCTCTACTACAGTTGTGCTGTTGGTGGTGGCAGTTGCAGTGACACTTGCTAACAACTGCTGCTTTTTCATCCATTTGGCAATAGAGAGCGCACCCAAATTTAGGAAAATTCCTTCCTGTCCTCTCCAAGTCTTACTCCTTGACACTGAACACAAGTCTCTTATTATAAATAAAATATAATAGAGAAAAATAAGTATTATAAAAAAATAAAACAAAAGATTAAAGATGAAAAAATATTTGAAACGAATGAAAAAACATGTCTTTCACACTACATACTTCACTGACTTTCATTGCCCTAACAATAACTTATAGTTTTCGAATAACCCTTACTGCCCTAACACTAACTCACAATCTGAATAACCCTCACTGCTCTTACACTTTCTCACACAATTTGACTGACCCTCACTAACCTAACCTAAAATGTGCTGCTGTCCCCTTTTCAGGTATCGCATGAAATCAGTCACTGTAAGCAGGATCCTCACAAAGGACTGGCTAGCCCAAATATGATAGCTGTGATGTCTTTGTGTTTCTAAAGTAGTTGTTCAAAGTTGATCATGTCCTGAACAGTAGCTGTTGATTTTTTCTTACCAATACTAACAGCAGCCAAGGGGTAAGAGAGGTTGGACTTTCCAGGTTCAGGCCACAGGGGTTATTCCCTGACCAGGCAGTAAACGTTTGCCTCAGAGCCTCATGTCACAGCTGTTTCAGGTCCACCACCCATGGAACCCCAGACTAGGTCACACATTGGGGGTACTCTGAGGAAGTCAGTTGCAAGAAGTGAAGATATGGAGTTTACTGAACTTTGAACCTGCCCTACAAGAACTACCAGCATGGCTCTTCAACTAAAGAAGATCCAAGGCACGAACCTGAAAAGGGATCTTCCTGGTGGCTCACATTTTCTTTTAGCCGATGAAGCAAAATTGATCATACTGGCATGTATTATTGAAGATAATACAAATTAAAGGTAGAAAGAGAGTCTGCTTATGCTATGTAGGAAAGAAATATGAAAATATAGTCTGTGTATGTATATGTTTTCCCATTTATTAACATGGGATACACTAGCCAGGATAAGTGAGTAGTTTCTGGTGTAATCACTAGTGTATCCTTGTTTTATTAATTACAAAATAATTGAGAACAACCATATGACTATTTATTGCTAAATCTGCACATTTTGAACAGAGCAGATAATATAGGATTTCTGTCCATAGGCATCTCTTAATTTATTATAGCACAAATTGGTTTAGAACTTGTTGCCATGTGGTAGGCTGTTTTTAATTTAAGAAAGTGTCAATGTAGCTTAAATTAATATACATACTTTTTACAGGAAACGTAATTGACCATTGAAAGGGTATGTGTGTCCATCATAAATCTCTAAGCTCTATAAAACGTCTATGAAATAGAGAAATATCAGGTCACTGCAAAATGTAAGACTAATTGTTTAATCTGTTGTAATCTAAAAAAAAAACATTTTAATAAAGAGACCATTAATTATTACATAGCTTGATTTATATTTGCAATTGATACGTAATATATTTGAAAAGACACTATATTGAAATGTTAACTTTTTGAAATATATTACCACTACAGATTCAATTTATTCAGCAAATTTAATTCAGACAGAAGATCACGATTTGTTCAACAACATTGTAAAATCCCCTGTTATCCCAGTTTAAAATATAAATAGCGTAACCTTCAATGGATTAATAATCCATAAGACTCTTTCCACCTTGCTTGCTCTAAGAACAGAACATTGTAACCAATACAATATTGATAATATATATTAATGTTGGAGTAATAGCTTGATATCTTATTATTCTAATTTAGATTTAAAGCTCCTAACCTCAAGCACAGTTAATACAAACTGGTTTCCATTTGACCAAATGTCTTTCCTTGCCATCTAACCTTATTTTATGTTTACCTTGTTCCCCTACTTTGTTTACATTGCTAGCTCTCATAAGAAATGTTTCTCACCATTTGTAATAATATTTTATTTTCATTCTGTTCAGTGCTGGTGATGGTGAATACAATAGTGCTTTATAAACAAATAAAACTAATGATCTGTTATCCCCATACATTAGAGCTAGAAGCACTGGAAAAGCATGTCTTTGTTGGTTAGTAGCTGAAAGTTTAAAAGGGTGGTAATAAGATGAGGAAAAGGTTGGATTAGATATAATTAGGACTAGAAATCCTTTTAGTCTATCACCTCCTGAAGAGCAATATCAGTCTGTCCAGTGGAGAAACACCGACTTCAGAAGAATAGTGCAAGTGTAGGAAGCTGGAAATGCGAGGGCTAGAATTAAAATTGCAGTTTGGAGGACTTACCATTCACCTGGTTTCAGGATCAGTCGCAAGGTTGGTGGCTGTTCTTAGCATTAAAGAGGACATGTGTGGAGATTTAAAGGAATGCCTAATTTGCAGTTGGTCCTAGTGATTTGTTTGGAGCTATATGCACACAGAAGACAGAAGACTGGATGGAAGATGACTCTGTAGTGAGAAAGTATCAAGCGATAGAGTCCTAGACTTTAGGTTTGATAGGTTGGGTGGAAGGGCTATCTGTGCAGACCACAGTTTCATGGCCTGATAAGGGGAAAGATAAAGTTATGAGCTTATAGTAGGAACAGGAGGGGATAAATGGATATTTAAAGGCTAATGTGCATTGAAGCAGTATAAGGGAACAGCTGCAGTATAGTGACAAAGTGAAGACTTAAGGGCAGTCAAAGTTACAAGCAAATGTGCATGATTGATGTCTAACAGTTTCAGTCCTGAAAGTCTTTTTAGGTCTGAAAGGTGAGATCAAGCTGCCACATGGTTCTAGTAATGTTTCACATCGAGTGGTAGTTTTGTTAGGTGAAACAACATTTTGGTTTGCTGTAACATATAGGATTAGAAATGTGTGTTATTGCACAGCTTTGCCTGAGTAGTGTCAGAGTGTTACAGCTTACCTTGGTTTCAGCGTCATCTGCAGGTGCGAGGCTTCAAGCATGCAGCAGGCCTCTGTTTTATGTGTTTCCTTCCTGTAGTCTCCTCCTACCTACTCCCTCCCTCTGAGCTTCTCATCCTACCTACATCCTGAGGAGGGGTTTAAAGGGCAGATTGAGTCCTGACTCAGTGGCCCTTGCTTTGTTGTACAATACAGTTCTGTTTCCCTTGGGCTCTGTGTATGACCTGGTTTGTCTGACCATCCATTCTGGTGCTGACCTGTGGCTCTGTCTGACTACTCTTTTGCCTGCTTCCATTGTGTAGTGGACACCCAATCTGGTGTGGACCTTTGGCTCTGGCTGACTACCTGAACTGTGTATGACCTGGCCTGTCTGTCCATCCATTCTGGTGTTGACCTGTGGCTCTGTCACGTACTACCTCTCAGCAGATTTAGTACCCCTCTCGTTTGCCGTCTTCTCTGTCCGTCGCGGCGGCTTCCTTCCTCGCAGGATGCGATGGGCTGCCTAGCAACGGCTTGTGTATCCCCGTTGCTAGGTGTTCGCGTCACTTCCGATCTTCTCGGCTTCTTTAGGGGTGCTTTTCCGGCAGATAGACGCATTAGTATAGCGTCTAGTGTAGTCCTGAGTTCTTCCTTCTTATTGGATATCGTGTATGACCTGGCTTGCTTCCTGACTACTCTCCTGCCTTCAGTCCAAGTATTCCAGTATATTTGTGTATGACCTGGCTTGCTTTCTGACTACTCTCCTGCCTTCAGTTGAAGTATTCCAGTATTTTTGTGTATGACCTGGCTTGCTTCCTGACTACTCTCCTGCCTTCAGTCCAAGTATTCCAGTATTTTTGTGTATGACCTGGCTTGCTTCCTGACTACTCTCCTGCCTCCAATCTCATCTAAATTCAGCATTTATGTGTATGACCTGGCTTGATTCCTGACAACTCTCACCATCTCCTGATTGCTTCACTTTTCCAGTGTGTGGCCATCTCAATTAGAGACTTCTCCTAAGCTTCCTGAGTTTCCTGGTACTATTCCTTCTGTCCAAGGGATCCCATCTGGCCTGAGTGAGTACCCTTCTTTTTTGGAGTTATATTCCTCCCTGGGGATTGGGGCAGTAGTTGTTTAGCTACACGGGGTTATCGCGGGTCTCCTTTGGCTCAACCGAAGGGAACTAATCTGGCTTCGCGGCCAGCACCTTTATACAGCACAGCCGCAGCACAACCCCTGGTAGGCAACCACCGTACCCGAGCTACGCTCCCTAGCGTCGCACTCCAGCATCTTGCTCCCTAATTTCTTGTTGGAGGAGACTGATCTTCTTCTAGTGTTTGGGGTATCTTTCTCTAGCCTAGCCTATTCTTACCGTCTGTACGTCATTACGTCACAGGCTCTGTCTGACCATTCTCCTTGTGCGTTCCGATTTGGCTTAGGCATCCTTTCTGGTGCAAACCTGTGGCTCTGGCTGACTACCCACTCCGTGTATGACCTGACTTGTCTGACTACCCACTCTGGTGTTGACCTGGGGCTCTGTCCACTGTGCTTCCAGCATACCAACGCTTCAGTGGATATCCTATCTGGTGCAAACCTGTGTCTCTGGCTGATTACCCACTCTGTGTATGACCCGGGCTTGTCTGACTATCCTTTCTGGTGCTGACTAGGGGGCTCTGTCTGTTTCTTCCGTGTGTTGGTCCCCGGTCCACAGACACCCATCCTAGAGCGGACCTGGGGCTCTATCAGACTCCTAGACTGACTGCAGGCTGAATCAGTGCTAGTCCTGTGGGCGTTCTGAATTACCTCGAGACTCCAGTGGGCTGAGGCTTAGTCTTGGACAGTGTGGTGGATCTCTTGGTGGACTGCTATTTCTGATACAGTGCTTGCCTCTTTGCTCACCCTCTGTGTGTTATCTGTTTACGTGCATTACTGTTATTATTCTAATAAAAGATTGTTTTACTTTACCGTACTGACTCCTGGTTTATTCCTGGGAACTGTGACACAAAGGACATGTTTATCCAAATCTTATCATTGCATGTTGAATTACCAGTGGGTGGCATGATTATGGCGGGCATGCCTGACTAGTACTGGGTCCCCTCTAGGTTTATGTTTAATAACAAAAAGCATGTTTAGTACAGCATGTATCCTAGAGTCAAATGAGACCACAATACTTTGCTAATCAATCCAGAGGTCCTGAGTGGGCATATTCATATAATGGACCCCTTTCCAATGTATAAATGCAATGCAAAACCCAATGAGTCTTAGCAAATGTAGCAGTGGGATTTTGAATGGTACTGCTCCCCAGTGGCTATTGCCATCTCAGCTCATTTAAAATAAATGTTTATTAAAAAAAACAAAGAAACAGGTGAAGTTTATTCATTGAGAGACTCTGTTCCTTATTGGCTCCATACACACTGACTACAAACCACCAAGGTGATATTGCTGGTTTTCTATGAACTCTCCACCCCATGCAATGAGAAAGGAAGGAGAAGGACTGTGTAAGCTGTTTAAGAGCGTTTTAATTTCTTATGCATGCTACACGAATGTATTAAAATTCTGGAAATTTGACTCTCTTTTTATTTTGTTCAATAAACTGAAATATCACCAGAGGTACACCCACCATTTTTGTTAGGTGTAACGATTTACTGCACAGATAATGTATAGCCTGAAAGTTACAAGGTAGGCTGGGGGAAATGCTTAGGATAACTATGTGACTGCCTCCTTTATTATTTTTTTGTTTCAAGCTGTCATTCAACTGACAGAGTTGTAGAAAACTTTGGGAGGAGTGAATAATGTTACTTTATTAATTTCTTTCCTGTGATGACTCATTCGAGGAGAAGTATAAAGGCACAAACATGTGAAAGTGAGGAAGAAGTATCAAGCAATTATTTTAGTTTTGTATTAGAGCTTTTCATGGTCCTTGGAGTGCTAACAAAAAGCATATTCAACATTGTCTGGAATTCAGGATTCTACTGAAGAATATTTATAGTTAACTTGTGTAACTTGTGCAATTGCTTTGAGCAACTTTGCCTAGAGAAGTGGTTCTCAACTCCTGTCCTCAGGACCCACTAACAGGCCAGGATTTGATGATTTCCTTATTAGAGCACAGTGAGTTAATCAATGAGAATGAGCCTCTGATCACCACACCTGTGCTGTAGCAGAGAAATCCCTAAGTCCTGGCCTGTTAGTGGGTCCTGAGGACAGAAGTTGAGAACCACTGGCCTAGAGATGTTGGTATACTAATTAATGGCCTATGACTGTACTACGACTGAGCTGATGACTTCAAACGTGGACATGACCCCCTTCCTTTCAGTGGGAAGCCTAGAGGTTAGAGCCCTCTACATCCCCAGCAAGGGGGCTAAGCGGAACAGGTATGGCTGACTGTTCAATGATAGTCACTTCTAGCTAGGAGAGTAGATAAGCTACTAAAAGTCCACGGCGGACCAATCTAACACATTATTAGTGCACATTGCAGCTCTATTGCACATCTCATTGTAAGGACATTAAGGCTTTAAGCAAATGACCTAGGGCTTTAGCCCCAACAACCAGTACCTAGAAATGCTACTGCACCTAGTTGGGGTGTTACCAGAAAATCTCACGTTTAAAAATTGGTGCCCTATCCAGTTTGCAAGGGCTTCAAATAAGTTAACTGAAGTGACGTTACACTAGTTGTAACACAAAAGAAAGATGACAGCTGGTTATAGCAGACATACAGACCCTGGGTTCAGCCATTCATGTGTGAACATGATATAGGATCAGAAAAAAGGTTGTTTCTTCAGTATTTCATTACATTAGGAGGGAAAAGAGCAGCCAGAGGGTAATTTCAAATCAGTGGCAAGAACAGATGTAGTAAGGAATGCATTTGAGAAAGAAATACGTTTTAATAAGTTGGACAGCTCCTAGCTCCTATTTTTGTTTGGATATATCACTTAACATTTCCCTTTGATTCATCTAAGACAAACCACTACACAATTTGTAATGATTTAATGGGGCTTTAACCCTCTGAATGCTAGTGTGTCTTCCAATACATTGCTTTATAATATATTTGGTGTGAGAATTCACTCCCAGTAGTAGGTCTCCCTGCTTACCTGCAGTTCTGGTGCTCACATAGTCATGACCCATTGGACCACTATAACTCAATGCAGATGTATGTCGGTGAGAGCACAAGTGTAATACTTACTAGCATTGTGTGTCCTTAGTGTTTCCTTGCTTTGAAAATGACCCACGCCTGTAAAATGAACACTACTAATGTATTATACTAGTCCTTGATCTCACCCTGTTAATAATCACTGAGGAGATGATCTGATATGAACAACTTTCACTTCTATGCTCTGTCCAAAAACATGGACAGTCTCTGCTTTTGAAAAGAAGTGAAAAGGGGTGATCCTGCTACACAAAGACTTACCATGGATGTATATTGATTGCTTGGCTGATCCTAGTGATAGGTTCATTTTTATGAAGGGTATATTTTTGGAAACCCAATAACTTTGTAAATCTGTATGCCCTGAACTCCTCTGGGCTTTGCTTTTTTCAGTCTGCGTTGTAGGCATTCAAGTCTTTCAAGGTGGGATTGTTGGTAGTAGAGGGGGGGGACTGTAATGTTGTTCTAAATCCAGCCTTGGATCATTCTACTCAACACCTATCCCACTCCCAAATCCATACCAGACCAGTCACCAGGCTTTTACAAGATGATCAGCTGATTGATGTCTGGAGGGTTTTCTACCCATCAAACAGGGACTTCACATTTTATTCATACCCTCATCATAGTTACTTGCATAGTTATTGTGTGTTATCCAATACCATATGGGGATGGTGATTCTGGCTGAGATAGATGTGATCACTGTCTCAGTACCCCAGTTTCTACTGAAATCTCTCTGCCTAACTTTTTAAAATCCCAGCTTAAGTGTAGACTTAACAAAACTCTGTTACATGACCCCTCACTGTGAAGATAGAATTAGATTTTGGACAATATTTCATTCTTCTTAATGACCTTCCTGATGTCACTAAGCCCTATATCTTGGAAGCCCTAAGTGTTGTAGCAGAGTATCTGAAGGATCGTTTAACACTGGGGAAATAAATGGGTTTGTGTATTTTTTTTTTTTTTTTTTTTGCACATTACGGACAATTTGGTGTATTCATTTAAAAAACATAAGAGTATTTTGGGACACATAAGTAGGCTACAAGAAGAAAAGAGTTACATTTTGAAACATAATTTAGTGAACAGATTAGCTAGTAAGTAAAAATTTGGAAAATTCATTTATATAGAAAATTAAATTTTAGACATTGACAGAACTTCGCTTTAATTAATAGAATTGTGTAATTTTTACTTTAAGATTGATTAGTACTCATAAGTTGCCGTTTTAATTTTATTATATAATAAAGTTTTCCCCTCCCACCCCTATTACTTACCTGAAGCAGCCTCCCCTCAGATCTGGAATCTGGTAATTGGACTGGACATATTGCAGTGAGGGACAATCTTCTTTCCTTCATTATAAGGTAAACCCTGCTCTCCTGACAAAGGAGGACATGTTTTTCTTTATGCTTGAAGACGATTATCCCTTATCATGTTCTGTTCAGAGCGGCTTTCTGAGACTGCCGAGGTAAGTAAAAGGGGAGGGGGAAATTATATTATAAAATAAAAGTAAAACTGCAAACTTATGAGTGCTGACACAGATACAAACATGTATACAAATATATATATTCTGAGTGTGTATCTGTTAGAGATGGATGAAAAGTCCATTTTCTTTTTTTTTGTGTGTGAATTTCCTTGGAAAAAGCACAATTTGTCACTTTTCCATGGGAATTCCATGCCTGGAAAATATATAAAATGGGGGGTTTCACTACTGCCAATTAATTTTTCATGAAACCTTTTCAATTTCCCACCTATGCTTTCTATAGCCAAAATCATTTCAGCACTACTACTATAGGATTATGGAGCATTCTGCTATGCTGTTAGATGTAGTTAAGACAGAAAGCACTGTAGAAGAAGAAAGAGAGAGAGCTGAAGAATGAAGAAATATACTTTGGAGTACAAAGATTTTGTAGATGTAAAGGCTTAAATCAATTCAAATCATATCAAACCTGTTTTCACCTTTAAAATGGGTCATGTCTTCAACAAATAAGAAAAAGGTGTCAATGGCTTGGTTGCAAAAGTGTGCACACCTTTTTCAATGGGTGTTGTAACTGTATTCAGATATAACCAATCACGTTCCAGTTATGTACAATGGTGATCTGCTATCATCTAACATCTAATGATTAGCCCTAAATAAAAATGTTTGAGGTACAGAAGGCAGGTCTATAAAGTAAACATGAAGCTTAGGTTAGGGAGTCTTGCAGGCAGGAAATCTGGTATTAGGGGAGTCTAGGGGCACTATGGGGGAGAGGGAGAGAGAAAGGAGGATGAACCACAATACACCTAAATTCTGTCTGATGGACTGGGAAGATACAGGCAGCCATGATCCGAGTTCCTTCCTGGTCTGGCTATTATCTTTGTGCTAAGGAGTTTGGGGTGTGAGAAGGGAACAACATTTTCTGTGACTGATTGGAAAGACACAGGCATCTGTGATTAGGGATGGGTGAAAACTTTGGCTTCAAACCAAAATCTGCAAAAAAATTCTTGCGAAAAGTGCTCTTTTTCTGCCTTTTTTTGCCTAGCTCATTACATTGAAATCAATGGGAAGACTGAATTTTCCCCACCACATGGCAATTTTGTCTTCTTTCGTGCAGACATAAAAAGGTGTCAGGCTCTCACAGCATGTGATTCTGTGTTTGTGAGAGGAGAGAACAGCACGTTTTTGTGTTAGAGATGGTATGCAAATAAAGGGGAACTGAAGCTTAGTTTAGGGAGTCTTTTAGGTAGGACATGTGTTTCTTGTATTAGGGGAGTTGGGGAGCACTCTGAGAAAGAAAAAGAGAGAAAGGAGACTGACCCCAAATATCCCAAAATTTAGTGTGACTGAAAGTGACTGAATGGCAAGACACAGACAGCTGGGGTGCTTGTTGATCTTGCTGTTGTCTCTGTGCTGGGGATTTCTGGGTAAAGAATTTGTGTTTTTTGGACGCACTATGACCAGATAGGGTGGACAACTTAAAAAAAAAAAAAGAATAATAATAATAAAAAATACATATATTAAGTGAGAGACAGCTGACTGGCAGACTGACCTGAGCTGTGTGACTGAGGCAGATTTGATAGATAGAATAGAATTTTGTTGAGGGCTAAGGCAAGACATCACACTCCATCAGTTGTGTACTGTAGAGTAAAAAAACACACACAGACAGTAGTTGAGTAATGTCCAGAAAACGCACTAGGGCTGTGGTGGGGGGAGGGGGAAAGGTAGAGCAGTACAAGGAAATGGAAGTAAAGTGGTAGCTCAAGAACTAATTACAGCCATGGTTGATGCAGCATGTGCAATAAATTATGGTGATCCCTCTCCTCCCAGGAAGGATGCAGTTTGCCACAGACCCACCAAACGTTCCACCATTACCAGTGCCAGTATAAAAACAAACAAACATAGAAGAAGAACATTGAAGACAACAACGAGTCACATTCTAGTGTGGATGATGGCAATGGCATAATGGAGAAATGTGTAGCAGTTGAACCAACTGTTGCATCTGACAGTGAGACAAACAAGCAGCAAAACACTTGTCCCCAAAGTAATAGCAAACTTTGTGAAAGTAAAAATAAAAAGATATTGTTTGATACCTCTTAAAAGCTTAGAGGAATATAAAGGTAATGGGCAAGAAGTGGTGGGTAATGCTGAGGATAACCTAATGATGACTGATGATTATGATGATGATGTAGTTCTAGAATATATCCCCTAGCATCCTCCTCTGGTTCAGATACAGTTGAAGTTGAGAGCGAGAGAGATGATGACATTTTCAGAAAGTTAGCAGAAAGGCAAAGACTCAGTCTTCCACCAATGGAAAGGAGGACTGTGACTGTCTATAAACTGTTTGAGAAAACCAAGTGTCTCTGGGGTTGCTACCATTTACCACTCTTGGGACCACTGCTATGACCAATATGTAATCTATATCAGTAATCTAAGAAGAAGGCTAACTTGCATTTGACGCAGACATGATAATAATTAAAAATTGCTGTAGAAATATATATATATGTAACTGTACAGATTGACAGCAGCACTCACTGTAAGCTCTTATCCAATTAAATAACAATTGGTACATGTCCCATAGAAAAGTAGATAATGTTTAGGTATACTCAGCTTAGGGATGTCCCAGCGCTGTAAGAGACAACAATCATTCAGGATTTTAAGAAAAAAAAAATCAGTTTATTGCATCCGCATAAAGTCAAACGCTTTCGGTCCCATCAGGACCCCATCATTAGTATACCTAAATATTATATGTATATATAGATACATATACACACACACATCAATCACAATATGCCAGTCCCCCACCACCACTACCATACACATCCACCACATTGTAGGTTGTACTTTTTTATCTCTTGACATCATCATGAATATGTGCCAGTGTCACTTAAGCAGGAAGTTAATGTTGTGGGCAAATGACAAGGTACTCTGCATTCTTACAAATTTTTCAAGGCATATGTTGCTGTAGGGCTCACAACGTTAACTTTCATCTACTTATTTCTCCACTACAGCCCTCAGAAGTAATATTGTGGTGGGAAATATTGCACCACAGGAAACATAGGAAAAACATTTGCTGGAATTTGTGAAAAGGAGGAACATTTTGCATTGGTGAAAAGGAGAAAACTTTCAAGAAAAATCAAAAAATCTCATGTGTTTTGCAAACAGTCATGCAGGAATTTTTTTTCACTTTTCGCACTTCCCTAGCCATGATTAAAGTTCCTACCATGAGCTGCGACCGAAGCAGACTTATACTAGATGAGATAGAATATTTTGTAGAGGGCTAAGGCAAGACATCCCACTCAATCAGTTCTATTGTGTACTTTATAGTAAATACACAATACACAAAGTAGTTAAATAATGTCCAGAAAATGCACAAGGAGTAGAGCGAAGGAGAAAGGAGCAGTGCAAGGACATGTGAGTAAAGTGGTAGTCCAAAAACTGACTACAACCATGGTTGCTGCAACGTGTGTAATAAATGATGGTGATCTCTCACTTCCAGAAGAGGATGCAGTTTGTCAAAGTCCCACCAAACATCCCACCAGAACCAGTACTATTAATAAACCATGTAAAAACACTGCAGATGACAACAAGTCACATTCTAGTGTTGATGGGATATTGGAAGAAAGTGTATCAGCTCAACCAACTGGTGCATCTGGCACAAACAAGCACAAAAACACCTGTCCTGAAAGTAGTAGCAAATGTAAAAAGTAAAAATAAATTGTTGAAACCTGTAAAAGCCTATATATATAAAATATAAAAGTAGCGGGGAAGAAGCACCAGGCAATGGTGAGGATGACCTAATAACTGATGATGATTATATTGATCAAGAATACATCCCTCCATCCTTCTCTTCTTCTGATACAGATGAAATTGAGTGTGAGAGATAAAAAAGATGAAAAGGGGCACTGTGGCCGTCTATAAACTGTTTGAGAAAACAATTGAAAGGTCTGACCCTAGACAAGCAAAAATGACAAAAAATGCAGAGTCATCCTGCCAGTCATCAGCATTGCCGCTATTTCCAAGTCCAAGTCCAACTAAGCCGCACACTGCTAGTGTTGAATAAGCAGAAGCAACACAGGTTATCAACATTTACAACCTTAGCTATGATGCCACTGCTGCTGTTGGAAGTGTAACACCTTTGACACACAGTACTAGTAGACTTGCAGCAACATCTAGCCCCAGTAGTTGTAGTAGCAGCCCCTCAGGAAACCCTAAGTCAATGAAGCCCACAGTATGGAGGTACTTACTCACCATCCAAAAGCTAAGCATGTTGCTATCTGTTGTCTAAATAAAAAGCATGTGAGCAGGGGGAAAGCAGGTTTACATATAGGCACCTCCTCAATGAGACCCCACCTGAAGCACAACCACAGGTCACACTATCAACATGTCAAAGGTGTCACAACTTTCAGAAATGCTCCAAAAACCTCCTGGGGCTCTGGGACACATAATAGAAGTAGTGATGTGTCAGCAAGTGTGCCAAGAGGTTGTTCATTCACAGTAACACCTATGGCTCCTGCTACAGAGCAGTATGACCCTGAATTTGCTATAGTACATGGCAAGAGTCCTAGAGTGCCTATACATGATGCCTCCACCTCCACCATCTCCCCTAGTCATGTTGGTAAAGCAATTAAGTTATAGGGTTTTTCTGCCATGTACTTCCAACCCTCAGTTACTATCACGGTGCCCGTGATTGCCTCTGCGACACTGTGCTTGCAGGCGACATTGCTGTACTTCCTGGTTGTCGCGCTGAAGCACATTCACTATTCTTATTGGCCATCGCTAATTGCCACTAGGAGTCTCCACCCACTTGCTAGGCCTTATAGGCCTCAGCCTGCCTTTACTTATTTGCCCTTTCGTGGAGTACCTGTGTGCTATAGCTCTTGTGATTCTGATGCTCCATTTCTGTGTATGATTCCTGGCTACGTTCTGACTTTGGTTCCATTGATCCCTGATTACTGACTCCCGTTCCGGTCCGACTCCTGGCTTTGGTTGACTACCTGTTCAGGTCTGACTCCTGACTTTGGCTGACTTCTGATTCTTCCTTTATCCGTGGCCTACTGTGTCTGCTTGCTTTCTCCATTGCCTAGCGCTGCCTCGTGCGAGCGGTGCTCAGTCTGCGTCAGTCCGTGTCACCGGCCTTCCTGCTGTCTGTTGTTCCGCTCTAGGCCATTGGGTACCCTAGCGTTCTAGGGATTCGCTGTCACCATTGTCTGTTGGTTACCCTAGAGTGTTCTAGGGATTCAGTCACTACTGCCTATTGGTTACCCTAGCATTCTAGGGATTCGCTGTCACCATTTCTTGTTGGTTACCCTAGAGCATTCTAGGGATTCTGTCCTTTGCCTGATGGTTACCCTAGCATTCTAGGGATTCAGTAACCACTGCCTGTTGGTTACCGTAGAGAGTTCTAGGGATTCGCTGTCACCATTTCTGTTGGTTACCCTAGAGCGTTCTAGTGATTCTGTCCTTTGCCTGTTGGTTACCCTAGTGTCCTAGGGATTTGCTGTTACCATTGCCTGTTGGTTACCCTAGAGCTTACTAAGGATTCTCAGTCACCGCTGCCTGTTGGTTACCCTAGTGTTCTAGGGACTACCGTCTCTCTACTGAACCACCCTAGCGTAATAGGGGATTTTACCTTTGTTCACAGGGGCTTCCCAGCTGCTCCTGCACTAGTAGCTGTTACCATCCTTGCTACTAGTATTTATTGGTATATTCAGTTGGAGTGATGTTTGCCTCCTTACAGTCGGTGATCCAGCAATGCCTCCATCCCTGGCTAGTGAGGGTTAGGAAAGTGCTCCGGCATGGTCCTTACACCTGGTCCTGTGAGGGTTGAGGAAGTGCTATCTTACTTTATTTTATGCTGATTCTCAATAAAGTTATTATTTTACTATATCTGTACTTCTCAGTGTCTTTATTCCAAGTCACTCCGTGACACTTACTGAGTTATTGGGAAGGAGTCAGAAACTTCACAAAAATAATCCCTGTACACCTGTGAAATGGCAAGGTTGCCAAAATGTTGGCAGTGGACATGCTGCCATATTCTTTAGTTGAAAACTAAAGATTTGGAGATCTGACGTCATGTGTAGCTCCTCGCTGGCATAACCCAAGTCACAGTTATTTTTCCAGGATGGCTGTGCCGTAATTGTACAAGCAAGTGGATAGACTGGTGGGCAAAGATCTGGAGATCTAAAAACAGCAAGAAAATCCACCGGACAACAGATATTTGGAAAAATGGGCAGAGAACAGACTATATGTCTGTGACTACTCACTGTGTTTGTACATTAAAAGTCAGAGATGCTCAACTTGGAACGAACCTACAATACAAATCTGCAGGCTCTCTAGGAATGGTGTCCTACCCAGGGTGCAATTTCTTTTAGCCCACTAGTACTTTTCACAGAGAGGAAATATCCTAAAGCATATCATATTGGTCTTGCCATTACAGCAGTCCAACCACGAAATGCCAGGCAATTCCTCTCTGAACAAGAGAAGCAGCAAACCCCAGACATACTTTTTGGCCTCATCAGTGAGTTGTAGCTGATCTCTCTAAGCACTGTGAGCAAGGGGTCCAATGCTGAATTCCCCCATTACCCTCAGGATAACTAATCCCAAGGGTAATTTGCATATGTTTATTAAAAGTCAGAGGTGCTCAACTAGGAACGTACCTGCAATACAAATTTGCAGGCTCTCTAGGAATGGTGTCCTACCAAGTGTGCAATCTCTTTTAGCCTACTATTGCCTATTCACAGCCTCCCTTAGAGGCTAAGTTTTCCTGTGCTTCCTACCTCTGTATGGCCGCCGACCAGCATAGCCTCCGGCCACTTCCTCGTTGCTGACATTAGGTAACAGGCACTAGCACGGATGTCTGTTTATGGGCCTATTCTGGGTGGCCTAATTGGGTCCCGTTTCCTACTTCTCCTTTATAAACCTCCTTGGGCCTGGGAGTCACTGCCCTTATGTGGTGTTCCTGCTTTTTACTCTTGCTTTCCGTTGTGACCCGTGTTTGCCTGAGAATCTCGCTGTCACGGTTTGTTATGACTCTCAGACACAAGTTTTAGGTAAAAAACTCAATTTTATTGAAATAATAAAATGATCACTTAGAATGGCAATCACATACATATATATCAAGAGTAAATAGCAATGACAGTATGCAGACTCTACCGGTCCTGTCAATATACCAGACAGGACAGTCTGAGATGATGGAATAATAGGCTCTACCGGCCTTGCCAATACCGGGTAAGGCAACCTGCAGATGGAATAGCGTCAAGGTTCTACCGGCCTTACCTAAATACCGGGCAAGGCAGCCCCAATAAGTACACGGTGTAGGCTCTATCGGCCTTGCCAATACCGGGTAAGGCAACCTCAGATGGAATGTGGCAAAAGGTTCTACCGGCCTTACCAATACCGGGCAAGGCAGCCCAACAACCCTCGATATAGGCTCTACCGGCCTTGCCAAATACCGGGTAAGGCAACCTCAAGGGGAATGCGAAGCAGGGTTCTACCAGCCTTACCAATACCGGGCAAGGCAGCCCAGAGGTATCAATAGCTGTCGGATGAAAATGACAGAGTGACAGGATCGTAAGCAACCCAGTGTCCGCACACTGAGACCAACAGAGGAATCGTATAGCCGCTAGGCTTAGGAGCAAACCAGTGTCCGCACACTGGACTAACAAGTGAATCGTATAGCCGCAAGACTTTGGAGCAAACCAGCGTCCGCACGCTAGGACCAGCTACTGAATCGTATAGCCAATAGGCTTTGGAGCAAACCAGTGTCCGCACACTGGACTAACAAGTGAATCATATAGCTGCAAGGCTTTGGAGCAAACCAGCGTCTGCACGCTGGGACCAGCTACTGAACTGTATAGCCGATAGGCTTTGGAGCAACCCAGTGTCCGCACACTGGACCAACAGGGAATCATATAGCCGCAAGGCTTTGGAGCAAACCAGTGTCCGCACACTGGACCAACAGGGAATCATATGGCCGCAAGGCCTTGGAGCAAACCAGCGTCCGCACGCTGGGACCAACCACTGAATAGTGTAGCCGACAGGCTTTGGAGCGAACCAGTGTCCGCACACTGGACTAACAACTGAATCGTGTAGCCGCAAGGCTTTGGAGCAAACCAGCGTCCGCACGCTGGGATTAACAAGCAATGTTGCCGACGCGACCTAGCAGAAGGTCGCCAGGATCACAGGAGACAGGCGAGGAGATGACAGGAACCAGCAGAGCGATCAGTCAGGTCAGGAAACAGCAGAGAAGAAGGTCAGCAGGAACTGCAACCCCAGAGGACTAGGCCGGAACCAGGACTGGAACAACTTCAGCATTCAGGAAGCACTGGAACAGCTGCAATCAGGAACTCAGGAACACAGGAACAGAGGCCCAACTATCACTGGACATAGTGATAGTGAAAAATGTCAGAAACAACATGAAAGGGCACTCAAAGGGTGCCCAATCCAGGTTTAAATAGGCAATAAGAGGCGGGCTAAATGCAAACAGCCAATAGAAGCCCCCTACTGGTGACAGACAAGAAAATGCAGCAATCACAGGCACTGTGATAGTACCCCCCTTTCAAAGACCCCCTCTCCTAGAATAGGGTCTCGTTTTCTGTGGGTATTTGGCATGAAAGACCCTAGCTAGCCTAGGTGCATGAAGGTCCTTACTATCCACCCATGATCGATCTTCAGGACCATATCCTTTCCAGTGTACCAGGTACTGTACCCTTCCTCTAAGCCTTCGGGAATCAATAATGCTCTGAACCTCGTACTCCTCCTGACCCTCAACCTCAACAGGTCCTGGCACCACAGGTGTGGTAGTATAGCGATTGCAAACCAGAGGCTTGAGAAGGGACACATGGAACACATTATGGATACGCATGGATGCAGGTATGTCTAGTGCGTAGGAGACAGGGTTAATTTTGCGAATGACTCTGTATGGACCAATGAACTGGGGAGCCAACTTATTAGACGGAACCTGCAGCTTGAGATTTCTGGAGGAAAGCCATACTCTGTCCCCAACCTGAAAAGAAACCGCTGGAAGCCTTCTGCGATTGGCATGGCGCTGATGACGCTGAAATGACTGACCAAGTGCCCTCTGAACTTGTGCCCATGTGGAACGGAGTTGCTCGATATGCTCATCCAGAGCTGGAATCTGTTGCGTCTGAAATGAATCTGGAAGCAAACAGGGCTGAAACCCGTAATTAATCAGAAACGGGGAGCTCCCCGATGAAGAATTGACCGCAGAGTTCCTGGCGAACTCTGCCCAAGGCAACAAGTCGGACCAATTATCATGATGGTCAGTAACGAAACAACGGAGAAATTGTTCCAAGCCCTGATTAGCTCGTTCAGCGGCTCCATTGGTCTGGGGATGGTAGGCAGAGGAAAAGGACAGCTGTATGCCCATCTGTTGGCAAAATGCCCTCCAAAACCTAGACACAAACTGGCTCCCCCTGTCGGACACCAGTACCCTGGGCACTCCATGCAACCGGAATACTTCTCTGGCGAACACAATTGCCAATTCCTTAGCTGAAGGAAGGCCACGGAGGGGCACGAAATGAGCCATTTTAGAAAACCTGTCCACCACCATGAATATAAAGGAATACCCTTTAGACATAGGCAATTCTCCCATAAAATCAATGGAAACATGAGACCAGGGGCGTTCGCCATTAGGCACCGGTTGAAGCAAGCCCACTGGGAGATGTCTCGGGGTCTTAGCGCGGGCACAGGTGGCACAGGCATTAGTAAATTCGGCACAATCGTTTCTCATGGAAGGCCACCAAAATAACTGAGAAAGGGACCATAACAGTTGGTCTCTACCAATATGTCTCGCAGCCTTAGAGGAATGGTACATTTTGAGCAACCTAGTACGAAATGGTTTAGCAACAAAACATTTGCCCACTGGGGTTTCATGGGGAGCGGACCCCTGAGAGGCCAGGATCTCCTCCCCTAAAGGAGAAGTGATACTTGTGCGTATAGTAGCCAATATTCTATCGGGTTGAATGATAGGTGCTGGTGCTTCCACTCTGTCACTGTCGGCCTCAAATTGTCTTTGATCCCGGTAAATATGATACAATGATCCCGGTAAATATGATACAATGAAATTAAATCGGGACAAGAACAGTGCCCATCTGGCCTGACGAGAAGACAATCTCTTGGCCTCCGAGAGATAAGTCAGATTTTTATGATCTGTTAGGATTAAGACAGGATTCTTAGTACCTTCATGCAAATGACTCCATTCCTTAAGAGCGAGGATAATGGCCAAAAATTCTCTGTCACCTATCTCATAGTGGCTTTGAGTGACGGTCAACTTTTTTGAAAAAAACCACAAGGTCTGAGTGTTCCACCTTTATCGTGTCGTTGCGAAAGTACTGCCCCAAACCCGATATCTGAGGCATCAACCTCTAACGTAAATGGAAGTAAAGGATTGGGGTGGGATAACACAGGAGCCGCAGCAAATGCCAACTTCACTTTCTCAAAGGCTTCCTCAGCAGATACCGGCCAACGAGAAGGATTAGCACCCTTGTGCGTAAGATCGGACAGAGGTTTGACAATGGAAGAAAAGTTCTTAATAAACCTCCTATAATAATTAGCGAAACCCAGGAAACGCTGTATGGCTTTAAGACTCTTGGGTTTTGGCCATTGTAGGACAGCTGACAACTTTTCCTTATCCATAGCAATGCCATCATTGCCAATTATGAACCCCAAGAAAGGCATGCTGGTTCTGTGAAACTCACGTTTCTCCAATTTACAATATAATTTGTTCTCACGAAGTCGTAGCAATACTGCGGATATATCTTTGATGTGTTGTGACATGTTTTGGGAGTAAATCAGTATATCGTCAAGGTACACCACGACACATGTCTGCAACATATCTCTCAGAACATCGTTTATCAGTTCCTGAAAAACTGCGGGTGCATTACACAGCCCAAATGGCATCACTAGATATTTGTAGTGCCCAGATCGAATATTAAAGGCAGTTTTCCACTCATCACCTGCTCGAATGCGAACCAGATTGTAAGCGGCCCGTAGGTCCAATTTGGTAAAAATCGACGCGCCCTTAAGCCTATCAAAAAGCTCGGTGATGAGTGGTATTGGGTATGCGTTTTTTGCAATTAGTTTATTCAAGCCCCGGTAGTCAATGCATGGTCTTAATTCGCCATTTTTCTTTTTTACGAAGAAGAACCCAGCCCCAGCTGGAGAGGTAGATTTTCGTATGATCCCTCTAGCAAGGGCATCAGAAATGTAATCTTCCATAGCTTTATTCTCCTCACAAGATAATGGATAAGTGCGTCCCCTCGGAGGTACTGCTCCAGGAGGCAATTCAATGCAACAATCATAAGGTCTGTGCTGAGGTAGTATACTAGCCTCTCCTTTGCTAAAAACATTGCCAAACTGTTGGTAAACATCCGGTATAGCAGAGGAGGTGCACAAGACTTTAATAGGCTGGGTGACGCACTTGTCCATACAAAATGGGGACCAAGCAGCGATTTCACACTTTTTCCAATCAAATTGTGGGTTATGTAACTGTAACCAAGGAAATCCCAATATTACAGCATGGTGAGGAGAATTAATAAGTTGGAACTGCTGCTCTTCTCTGTGAAGTGCCCCAATAGTCATAGACAGTGGCATAGTTTCAAAAGTAACCTGAGCCGGTTCTAAGGGTCTGCCATCAATTGCTTCAATAGCCAAGGGGTTTTCTCTTTCAATGCGTGGAACTCCGTGCAATTCGGCAAAGGTATTATCCATAAAATACCCTGCTGCACCAGAATCAAACCTCCACAGAGCATTGTGCCCATGATAATACCACCTGTATGGTGGGTTTCATTATGCCCGACACTGGGGACGATTGTACACCACCTAGGGCCTGTCCCCCAAGGTACCCTAGGTGTGTGCGTTTCCCGGACGTACCGGACAGGATTTTAGCAAGTGCCCGTTTTTACCGCAGTATAAACACAACCCTTGTTTCTTGCGATATAGTCTCTCTTCCTTGGTTAGTCTAGTGAAACCTACTTGCATAGGTTCACTTGGTTCCCGTATTGGTTCACTAGACTTCAATACCAGGGGAGGGATGGGTGGGCAAAACATGCTACTAGACTCATTATTTTTTTGACCGTATCCTACGATCTCTGGCAGTTGATCTCTCACGTATTCTGGAGTCAATTAGCATAACATACACAATGTAATCATCTAGGTCAATAGGTAGATCTTTTGCAGCGATTTCATCTTTAATATGGTCATTCAGGCCTTGAGCAAAGGCTGCCAATAATGCCTCGTTATTCCAACCTACCTCTGCTGCCAAGGTGCTGAATTCGATGGCATAGTCGCCCACTGTACGCTTGCCCTGTTGTATCTCCATAAGACTAGTGATGATCGAGCACCCCGATGCTCGGGTGTTCGGGTGCTCTGGCCGAGCGCCCCCGGAGGCTCGAGTGCTCGGCCGAGCACCCGAGCCCCACTGAAGTCAATGGGAGGACTCGAGCATTACACCAGGCACCCCCTGCTCTGATGAGGGGAGGGTGCCTGGTTCATAGGAAAAGGTCAGAAAATGATGGAAACACCACAGAAATGGTTCAGGGACAGCATAGGGAGGATGTCTGGATGCATCTTGGACTCCAACGTCGCTGCTGGGAACGATGTTTCGCCCGTAGTACGCCATTTTTACAGACTGACCGTAAAACACACAAAAAGGAAGATAAAAACGATTTTAGGCGAAAAATTGTTACCAAACAGTATTTGCTGTATATTTACTTGTATATCATCTGCAAATTCTGCAAAAAATTTCATCGATTTTTCGGAACTGGGGCCATGATTAAGAGGGAAACGTGCGCAGCGTAAAGCAGGTGTTCAACGTGGTTATGGCCCGGGTAAGGTACAGCATTCAGGAACGGAGGCCGCAGCTACCACAGGTTTTACAACATGTCCGTTTGCCCTTGTTAAGTCCAAAATTTATAGTCGGAACAGTGGGGTCTGATCCATTGAGTAAAAGTGACGAAGTGACTTAGTGGATGAAGCCAAGAACTACCTTCTGCTCTGTCGAACACCCCAGCCCTATTTAATTCAATGGGAGGACCTGAGGCACTCCGATACAACCTGTATATCACAAAATGGAGGGTCTCATTCACATTGTGGTACAATAGTTCAGGTAGTGGTCCAACACTCATAAAGCCTATGCACTAAGTGAAAGGGCTGCCAAAAATTAGACTGAAATGTCACTCCAATACACCCTTTATTACACATAAAGGAGGGCATCATACACACCCTTGAAAAATTAGGATTAATGGCCTGCTGGTGACCCTCTAAAACATTAGGGGCGAGGGCATGCCGCTAAGCTGACCATCTAAAACATTAGGAATGAGGGTCTGCTGCTGAGCCGACCATCTAAAACATTATGGGTGAGGGTCTGCTGCGGAGCTGACCATCCTAAACATTATATGCGAAGGCCCGCTAGTGAGCTGACGCTATAAAACATTATATGAGAGGGCCCGCTAGAGAGCTGACCCAATAAAACATTATATGAGAAGGCCCGCTGGTGAGCTGACCTATACAAAAATTGTCAAACAGGGCCCGCTGGTGAGCTGGCCCTATATAAAAATTATATCACAGGGCCCGCTGGTGAGCTGGCCCTATATAAAAATTATATCACAGGGCATATGGAAGAGGAGGAGGAGGATGAGAAGATTAAGAGTCAACCATATACCCGTTTTTTGGGTGGAAGGGGTGAATGGGAATACAGAGTATTCCCATCATTGTAAATAACATATCTAAAGTGACTTTATGTTCACCCGGGGCTTTCCTCCAGTGGAGTGGAGAAGTCAGGGGAAATCCAGGCCTTGTTCATTTTTATAAGTGTCAACCTATCAGCATTTTCGGTGGAAAGGCGGATACGCTTATCTGTTATGATGCCACCAGCAGCACTAAATACCCGCTCAGACAGAACGCTGGCGGCAGGGCAGGCCAGCACCTCCAAGGCGTAGAGTGCCAGTTCATACCACGTGTCCAGCTTGGACACCCAGTAGTTGTAAGGCACAGAGGGATCAGTGAGGACGCTGACACGGTCTGCTACGTACTCCTTCACCATCTTCCAAAACTTTTCCCTCCTTGTGACACTAGGCCGCGCATCAGGGTGAGGGTGCTGGCGGGGTGTCATGAAGGTGTCCCACGCCTTGGAGAGTGTTGCCCTGCCTTTGTCGGAACTGCTGTGTGCTCCCCTTTTCTCCCCTTCTCGGTTGGCCAAGGTAGCACGTACTCTGCCGCCAGCGTTGTCAGATGGAAAATTTTGGAGCAATTTTTCGACAAGAACCTTCTGGTATTGCACCATTTTGCTTGTCCTCTCCACCGGAGGAATGAGAGATGAGAAATTCTCTTTGTAGCGGGGGTCCAGAAGGGTGAACACCCAGTAATCCGTGTTGTCTAAAATGCGTATAACGCGTGGGTCACGGGAAAGGCAGCCTAACATAAAGTCAGCCATGTGTGCCAGAGTACCAACAGGCAAGATTTCGCTGTCCTCACCAGGAGGATGACTCTCAATCTCCTCATCCTCTTCCTCCTCTTCTGCCCACTCACGCTGAAGAGTTCCATGGCTACCCTCTGTAGCGGAGGCAACCGTGTCTTCCTCCTCCTCCTCCTCCTCCGCCTCCTCCAATTGTCGCTGAGAAGACGAAGTGAGGGTGCTCTGGCTATCACCTTGTGTAAGCTCTTCTTCCCCCATTTCCACCTCTTCCACATGCAAAGCGTCGGTTTTAATTGTGAGCAGCGAGCGTTTCAGTAGACACAGAAGTGGGATGGTTACACTGATAATAGCGTTATTGCCGCTCACCATCTGTGTCGATTCCTCAAAATTGCGTAAAACCTCACAGAGGTCTGAGATTCATTCCCACTCCTCACTTCTGATTAGAGGAAGTTGAACGGAGAGACGACGACCGTGTAACAGCTGGTACTCCACTACTGCCCTCTGCTGCTCACAAAGCCGGGCCAACATGTGGAAGGTGGAGTTCCAGCGCGTGCTCACGTCACACAGCAGCCGGTGAGCTGGCAATTGTAAGCGCTGCTGCAGCGTCAACAGGCCGGCTGAAGCTGTAGATGACTTACGGAAATGTGCACACACGCGGCGCACCTTCGTCAAAAGATCATGCAAATTGGGGTAGGTTTTTAGAAATCGCCGAACCACTAAATTAAATACATGCGCTAGGCATGGTACGTGTGTGAGCTTGCCGAGCTCCAAAGCCGCCACCAAGTTACGCCCATTATCACACACAACCATGCCTGGTTGCAGGTTGAGTGGCGAGAGCCACTGCTCGGTCTGGTGACTAATCCCCTGCAACAGCTCTGAGGCCGTGTGCTGTTTGTCCCCAAGGCAGATCAGCTTCAGCACGGCCTGTTGACGCTTCCCCACTGCAGTGCTACACTGCTTCCAGCTACCGGCTGATGGGTGAGTGGCGCTGCGCGCAGAGAATTCGGAGGTGGAAACGGAGGAGGAGGAGCCAATAACGTAGGTGCTGGCGGAAACCCTGATGGAGGTAGGGCCCGCAATCCTCGGCGTGGGTAGCACCTGTGCCATCCCAGGGTCCGAGTCGCTCCCAGCCTCCACGACATTCACCCAGTGTGCCGTCAGGGAAATGTAGCGTCCCTGGCCACAAGCACTTGTCCATGTGTCAGTCGTTAAGTGGACCTTCCCAGTAACTGCGTTGGTCAGGGCACGGGTGATGTTAAGGGACACATGGTGGTGTAAGGCGGGGACGGCACACCGGGAAAAGTAGTGGCGGCTGGGGACTGCGTACCGAGGGACAGCTGCTGCCATCAGGCTGCGGAAGGACTCAGTGTCCACAAGCCTAAATGGCAGCATTTCGATGGCCAGTAATTTGGAAAGGTGTGAGGTTAGTGCTATGGCCTGTGGGTGGGTGGCTGGGTATTTTCGCTTGCGCTCAAATGCCTGGGGTAACGACATTTGGATGCTGCGCTGGGACAGGGAAGTGGATGTGGTCGCTGATGGTGCTTCAGATGGTACAAGTGCAGGGCGGGAGGTATGCGGGCCTGCGCCTTCGACAGGCGATTGGCCGGCACCGAAAACAGGGGAAGAGGAGGCAGTGGTGTGGCCTGCAGACACAGATTGGCGATCCGGGCGTTCCTCCCACTTATTACGGTGCTTGGATGCCATGTGTCGGATCATGCTGGTGGTGGTGAGGTTGCTAGTGTTCATGCCTCGGCTCATTCTGGTGTGGCACAGGTTGCAAACTACAATTCTTTTGTCGTCCGCACTTTCCTTAAAAAAACGCCATACCGCGGAACACCTAGCCCTTGGCAAGGGAGATTTACGCAAGGGGGTGCTCCGTGGAACATTTGCGGGCCGGTTTGGTGCGGTCCGCCTTCTTTCTTTAGCCACATCACTGCCTCTTCCAGCCTGTTGCGGTGCTGCAGATGGCTCACCCTCAGGACTGCTGTCATCGCTCGGCTTTCCACCTTCCCAGGTGGGGTCAGTGACCTCATCGTCCACCAAGTCCTCCTCCACTTCCTCACTCTGATCATCCTCCTCATTTCTTGATCCCACCACATCCTCAGTCATTGACAACTGTGTATCATCCTCCTCATCAAGGTCTTGAGACAGTAATTGTGGTTGATTTGATGGCAACTGTGTCTCATCATCATCATCCACTTCCTTTGACCTTAAATGCCGTTCCCCTCTGTCATCTTCTTGTGATTGGGTACCCTCTAGAGGTTGTGCATCAGGGCACAAGATCTCATGTTCCTCTGCAAGCGTGCTTGGAGAGAGGTTCAAATCAAGGATTGGTGATGAGAAGAGCTCCTCACTATATCCCAGTGTGGGATCACTTCTTTGGCCAGACCCTCTATGGTGGGAGGAAGGATGATCAGGGTGAGGATTATGTTGACCAGACTCTTGGCTACTGAGAGTGGACTTGGTGGAAGACAGGGTGGTGCTTAACCGACTGGAAGCAGTATCAGCTGAAATCCAACCGACCACCTGTTCGCAGTGGTCTGACCTCGAGAGTGATGTCCTTCGACGCCCTGTAAACTGAGACATGAAGCTAGGTATGGTGGATGTCTTTCTTTCTTGTGCTCTGGCACCAGGCACAGTTTCTACACGTCCTGACCCGCGCCCTGAACTATCAGGATCACGTTCACTTCCCCGTCCCTTTTTACCCGCCTTCTTCATATTAAACGGAATATATGCCGGTAATCTGCGGCTAGGCACACGAAACAGAATGTGACGCTAATCTGCGGCTAGGCACGCGAAACAGAATGTGACGCTAATCTGCGGCTAGGCACACTAAACAATATGTGACGCTAATCTGCGGCTAGGCACACTAAACAATATGTGACGTTAATCTGCGGCTAGGCACACTAAACAATATGTGACGCTAATCTGCGGCTAGGCACACGAAACAGAATGTGACGCTAATCTGCGGCTAGACACACTAAACAATATGTGACGCTAATCTGCGGCTAGGCACACTAAACAATATGTGACGTTAATCTGCGGCTAGGCACACTAAACAATATGTGACGCTAATCTGCGGCTAGGCACACGAAACAGAATGTGACGCTAATCTGCGGCTAGGCACACGAAACAGAATGTGACGCTAATCTGCGGCTAGGCACAGTGAACGGAATATGTGACGTTAATTTGTGAATTTGCACACTAAACAGAATGTGACAATAATCTATGGCTAGGCACACGTTTAAAATGGCCCTTTTTGTCGCTGCGTTGTAAAATCATTGGCCCTGTGCACCTAACAGAATATGTCAGCTTGTCACTGCACTGTGAAATATTTGTCCCTGTGCACCTAGTACAATGTCACCTTAGAACATGTCCCCCCCCACAAAAAAATGAAATTCTGCCACCCCCAAAAAAAATTAAATGCTGCCCCCACACACAACAGTCCTAAAAAGGACTTTTGGGTCTTGAAAGAGTTTCAACAATTTTATTCTCCCTACACTGACTTCCTGTGCATCTAGTATTATATGTCACCTTACAAATATCCCCCCCACAAAAAAAAGGAAATTGTGCCCCCCCAAACAAAATATAAATGCTGCCCCCACACACAACAGTCCTAAAAAGGACTTTTGGGTCTTGAAAGAGTTTCAACAATTTTATTCTCCCTACACTGACTTTCCCTGCCTAAGCGCATCTCTCCCTGGCTAAGAATGAGCCGAACTCGCGCGTCGGGTGCTATACAACACCCGATCACGGGTTCTGGCCAGCCAATCAGTGTAATGCCAGCAGCCAACATGGCTGCTGGCATTACACTGATGTCAGAGCCTCCCCGCACGTTTATTGGGTGCGCAGCAGCTGCGAAACGTGCGGGGAGGAGACCCGAACATGGCGGGCGAGCACATGCGGTACTCGTACGAGTACCGCCATGTGCCGAGCAGAGCGATGCTCGAGCCGAACCGAGCTTCGGCCGAGCATGCTCGCTCATCACTACATAAGACGTAGCAGCAGAGGTGGTTCTACCAGGAGGCTCAAACACTCTTCGAAAGGATTGCACAAATTCTCTAAAGTTCTTAGTGCAAGGTTTAGCATTCTCCCACAAGGGGTTAGCCCAAGCCAATGCTCTGCCAGTGAGCAGCGATATCGTAAACCCCACTTTACTACGATCATTGGGAATTGCGTGTGCCGTCAATGCCATAAATATTTCAAGTTGGTTAATGAACAATCTGCAGAGACTAGGGTCACCATCATATCTTAGCGGCAAGGGTGCAGAAGCCGTTAACCCTTTAACAGTACCCCCTAGGAGCCTGGTATCACTTTCCGGTGTCTGACTTGGCGAGACCACCGGGCTAGAGCCAGATTTGTCAGCGAGTACCGTGCGTTCAAGGATTGTTTGAATTGCAACCGCCAACTGATCCAAACGTTGCTCGTGCATATCCATCCTCCAATGGATATTCTGTGCGTTACCTTCACATTTGCTGTCTGAGGTCATGGCCCTTTCGTACTGACACGGTTTGTTATGACTCTCAGACACAAGTTTTAGGTAAAAAACTAAATTTTATTGAAATAATAAAATGATCACTTAGAATGGCAATCACATACATATATATCAAGAGTAACTAGCAAAGACAGTATGCAGACTCTACCGGTCCTGTCAATATACCAGACAGGACAGTCTGAGATGATGGAATAATAGGCTCTACCGGCCTTGCCAATACCGGGTAAGGCAACCTGCAGATGGAATAGCGTCAAGGTTCTACTGGCCTTACCTAAATACCGGGCAAGGCAGCCCCAATAAGTACACGGTGTAGGCTCTACCGGCCTTGCCAATACCGGGTAAGGCAACCTCAGATGGAATGTGGCAAAAGGTTCTACCAGCCTTACCAATACCGGGCAAGGCAGCCCAACAACCCTCGATATAGGCTCTACCGGCCTTGCTAATACCGGGTAAGGCAACCTCAAGGGGAATGCGAAGCAAGGTTCTACCGACCTTACCAATACCGGGCAAGGCAGCTCAGAGGTATCAATAGCTGTCGGATGAAAATGACAGAGTGACAGGATCGGAAGCAACCCAGTGTCCGCATACTGAGACCAACAGAGGAATCGTATAGCCGCTAGGCTTAGGAGCAAACCAGTGTCAGCACACTGGACTAACAAGTGAATCGTATAGCCGCAAGGCTTTGGAGCAAACCAGCGTCCACACGCTAGGACCAGCTACTGAATCGTATAGCCGATAGGCTTTGGAGCAAACCAGTGTCCGCACACTGGACTAACAAGTGAATCGTATAGCCGCAAGGCTTTGGAGCAAACCAGCGTCCGCACGCTGGCACCAGCTACTGAATTGTATAGCCGATAGGCTTTGGAGCAACCCAGTGTCCGCACACTGGACCAACAGGGAATCGTATAGCCGCAAGGCTTTGGAGCAAACCAGTGTCCGCACACTGGACCAACAGGGAATCATATGGCCACAAGGCCTTGGAGCAAACCAGCGTCCGCACGCTGGGACCAACCACTGAATAGTGTAGCCGATAGGCTTTGGAGCGAACCAGTGTCTGCACACTGGACTAACAACTGAATCGTGTAGCCGCAAGGCTTTGGAGCAAACCAGCATCCTCACGCTGGGATTAACAAGCAATGTTGCCGACACGACCTAGCAGAAGGTCGCCAGGATCACAGGAGACAGGCGAGGAGATGACAGGAACCAGCAGAGCGATCAGTCAGGTCAGGAAACAGCAGAGAAGAAGGTCAGCAGGAACTGCAACCCCAGAGGACTAGGCCGGAACCAGGACTGGAACAACTCAGCATTCAGGAAGCACTGGAACAGCTACAATCAGGAACTCAGGAACACAGGAACAGAGGCCCAACTATCACTGGACATAGTGATAGTGAAAAATGTCAGAAACAACACGAAAGGGCACTCAAAGGGTGCTCAATCCAGGTTTAAATAGGCAATAAGAGGTGGGCTAAATGCAGACAGCCAATAGAAGCCCCCTACTGGTGACAGACAAGAAAATGCAACAATCACAGGCACTGTGATACTCGCTCTGTGTATGACCCGGCTTATCTGACTACCCACATTGGTTCTGACCTGTGGCTCTGGCTGACTACTAGCTCTGTGTATGACCCCAGCTTGTCTGACTACCCTCATCGGTTCTGACCTGTGGCTCTGGCTAACTACTCGCTCTGTGTATGACCCCGATTTGTCTGACTACCCACATTGGTTCTGACCTGTGGCTCTGGCTGACTACTCACTCTGTGTATGACCCCTGCTTTCCTGACCAGTGGCCCTGGCTACTACTCACTCAGTGTAGCCTCTGGTTGCCTTTCCTGTGGGCCCGGTTACTTTCGCTCCTTGTAGTCCTCAGTTTGCCTGACCAGTGGCCCTGGCTCCTACTTGCTCAGCATAGTCTCCGGTTGCCTGACCAGTGGCCTGGTTAGTGGCCTGGTTACTCTTGCTCCGTGTAGTCCACGGTTTGTCTGACCTGTGACTTTGGCTGACTACTCGCTCCCTACACTACCTGCTTGCCTGACCTGTAGTCTCAGTGTCTCCTGGCTCTGGTCTGCTCTTGCTCTCTGTTGCCTCCGTTCGCAGACCAAGTAGTGACTTACACATATTCTACCACTCTTCTGTTGTCCAACTTGAGCCACATCCCTAGTCTTGAGATCTTGAGTAGTGCAGTGCACAGCATAGTGTGCAGCTCCAGAGGGATCTTTGGTCCTTTTTGCATGTGTCTGGGGTTCTGTGTGGGCTCTACCATTATTGCTGTTATAATGAATAAACCCCAAGGGTAATAGGGGGAATCCAGATTGGACCCTTTGCTCACAGTGCTTAGAGAGATCAGCTACACCTCAATGACGAGGTCCAACAAGGCCGAAATGTACGTCTGGGGTTGGCTGCTTCTCTTATTCAGTGAGGAATTGTCCGGCATTTCATGCTTGGACTTCTGTTATGGTAGGACCAATATGATATGCTTTAGGATATTTCCTCTCTGTGAAAGGCACTAGTGGGCTAAAAGAGACTGCACCCTGTGTAGGACACCATTCCTAGAGAGCCTGCAAATTTGTATTGCAGGCTTGTTCCTAGTTGAGATTTTCTGACTTGCACTTTACTCAATGGGTTTCCCTCTGACCACCAGTGGGCAACACTAGCTTATAGCATCAGGTGACAGCCAGTAATCTTGCCTCTGTTTCTGGTAGTGTGATTAAAAGGCAGCAGCAGGATAGTTCATACCTTCGGAATGCCGCCTTATGCATGCAGAGTTTTGAGAGACAGTAGAATAAAGCCATAGTTGTATTAAGTAAACTAGAGCAGGTGGCTTGTACCGTACTCCTTGAAAGCTGGTTTTGTGTCTGCTGACTCCAACATAATAGATGCCTTGAGAATAGGTGATTTGGTGGATGTAGCCTGCTTCGCCCATGTCCTGGCAGAATACAAAGCTCTCAGAGAGATGCTAAATATTGCCTGCAAAATTGGTGACCACTGTAACCTTTTGAGGAGGGAACCATGCTGGTTAGTTGCAGAGGGGGAGGAATTAATATAATAGCTCTACTGATTTATTTATTTTAGAAAGAACTTGAGGAATCTTATCATAATGACAACACAGACATGCACCTGCTAGTCAAGATCATGTAGGTGTGCTTTGAGAAAGATCCTTGCATAGTATCCAATTAGGAATACATTCTTGCCACTTTGTAGGACACCCACTATAAACACAAAATTACAGAATTTATGCTAAAGTGTGATCAGTTTGTGGGTGAGGAACACCCAAACTCAGCTAACAAGGTGAGGTTGCTGAAGACAGTTTATTGTCAAAAGTCATACACCATGGGAAGACTGAGCAAAACAACAAGACACAAGGTGGTTACATTGCATCAGCAAGGTCTCTCCCTGTCAGAAATTACAAGGCAGACAGGGGTTTCCAAATGTGCTGTCCAAGCTCTTTTGAAAAAGCACAAAGAAACAAGCAACTCTGAGGACAGTAGATGCAGTGGTCGGCCAAGGAAACTAAGTGCAGCAGGTGAAAGACACATCCATTATGCTTACTTCCCTTCACATTTGGAAGATATCCAGCAATGCCATCAGCTCAGAATTGGCAGTAAACAGTGGGACCCTGGTACACCCCTCTAGTGTTTGACAAAGTCTGGTCAGAAGTGGACTTTATGTGTAAACAAGGTTAAGCAACTCAACTATGCATGAAAACACAGGAACTGGGGTGCTGAAAAATGGCAGCAGGTGCTCTGGACTAAAGAGTCAAAATTTAAAATATTTGGCTGTAGCAGAAGGCAGCTTGTTCGCAAAGGACTGGAGAGTGGTAGAAGAAGGAGTGTGTGCAGGCAACAGTGAATCGTGGTGGTGATTCCTTTCAACTTTGAGGCTGCACTTCTGTAAATGGAGTTGGAGATTTGGTCAGAATTAATGGTATCCTCAGTTCTGAGAAGTACAGGCAGATACTTATCCATCATGCAATACCAGTTCTAAAGACATTAAGAACTATTTTCATAGGTGTCTTGGAAGTGATGGTACAGACCCCTACAGAGCCCTGATCCCAACATCATCGACTCTGTCTGGGATAACATGAAGAGAGAGAAGCAACTGAGGCTGCCTAAATCCACAGAAGAACTGGGGTTAATTATCCAAGATGTTTGAAACAACCTACCTGCCGATTTCCTGAAAAACTGTATGAAGAATTGATGTTGTTTTGAAAGCAAAGGGTGGTCACACCGAATATTCATTTGATTTAGATTTTTCTTCTATTCACTAACTTTGCATTTTTTTACTTGATAAAAATAAACAATGAACATATTTTTTTAAAATCACCAGTCCACCATACACATCTTACACATCTGGCACATTCATTGTAGGCTGTACCCTTTTTATCTCCTTTAAAATAATAGCCTGCGTAGCAGCAGGCGTACAGAGAGAAGCCTGAAAAATATTTGTGTGTGCAGGATTTCGGCTAGCCAAACAAAAGCCCCAAGTAAATATTTTTTGCAGGACTCAGATTTTTCAAAAAACAAGCCCTGAGTAATTTTTTTTTCAGGACTCAGGCTTGCAATATAGAAGGCCAGACAATTATTTTTTCTTAATCAGGGCTATTGTGCCAAGGTGTGTCCCCTCCTTTCCCTTTTTCACAACTTGTTTATAAATATTGGGCAGTGCAGTCTCCGATGACTGCACTGTTCCTGCCCCAAGGGAAAAATAGTCCCACACCCATGATTTCAGTGAGCAATCACTGGCTGGGGCAGGTGAATGATGCTACTACCTCAACTTCATCACTGGAGTAAGGACCAGGATTACTGGTGACAAGTGGAGCAGGTCCTGGTCCCATATCACTTATTGAAGAAGAAAGTCCCATGGTGGCCATGATGCTCTGGCTGTGGCACAGTAGCCCTCTCATCACCATCCTACTGACAAATGAAAGTCACCTTTCTTCAAAAGTTGCACCCCGATTCCAAGGAAGGGACAATGTTGAGGGATTAATTCTCCTCCTCAGAGTCACAAGTCTAAGGGTCTGTCCAGCTTCTCGTTCTTTTTACAACAGTGGTGGTGATCATAGTGCCAGCCAGCACTATGAACCACTAGGTAAACACTTTTTTAATATTAGATTTTAATTTATTTCTCTCTCTCGCTCTCTCTCTCTCTCCTTCTTTCTCACTAGGTCTCTTTTCACTCTGCCTTTCTCATAAGATACACCTCACTGTAGTGCTGGAAATTATGGGTTTATTTAGTGTATGGGAGGGAATTTTTGTCCTACTGAATAAAATAGACAGAAAATGGAACCATTCTAACAAGATTTTCTGTGGTCTTAGCAAAATTCCAGAAAATCTATACATAGAAAAGTGGAAAGCCATGTGTATTCCTTGAATGTTCCCTCAGGAACAAAACAGGACTTTTCATCCATTCGTACTAATGACACCTCCTTCTCAGTCACTAGCCTCAAGATCCTCCCAACTTCTATACAAAGAGGCACAATTGGAACAATACACAAGTTATACAATGTGAGCCTCAACATGGGGGACAAAGGACTGTGAACAGCAAAAGGCATTTCAACATGATTACATCACACATAATCACATCAACCACATAATTAAATGACCACACCAGACAAGAGCATAATTCGCTTAACAAACACAATGCCATGTCCACGTTCCCCATAGCTGAATAATCTGTAGAAGTCTGGTTTGGCAGACCAGACTGGATTTCCTGGTCACCCTGTGGCCCCAGTAGGCACAGGGTGACATATCCAAGAGGGGATTGTGAAGTTGAGAAAGGAGCCCAGGGCACGGAGGCTTCCGTGACAACATTTCTCACATAAAAGAACATCCAAGCCCACATAAAAATTGCAAGAAGATGCATCCAGTCTCACAGAACCATGTGGTAAAAGGTCTTATGGTCTGAAGAAGAGACCAAGGTAGGAGACAGGTAGAGTAGAAGAATAAGGTAGAAGTTTTAGCCTTAATTCCAAGAGTAGCATCATGCAATGGGACTACTTCTCTTCAGCAGACACATGTGTTCTGGTCAGGAAAGAGGGATAAAATTGCAAAATCCAGGTATTCTATGGTAATAGACACCTATCCAAACAGACTTACTGCTGTACTTAAAGCAAAAGTAGTTTCCACAAGGTATTAGTTTAAGGGTGTGCACAACCGAGGCATTGCCAATATTTTATTTTTATCTATTTTTCACTTAAATATTGTTGGTTACAAGTTATTATTTAAGGTAAACACACCCCTGACATGGTTTGTCTTGAGTTCAGAATGATTTACATCAATAAAAGCTGTAATTTCAGTAGGGTATACAGACTGTTGATATCCACTGTAGTGTAGTCTATTCATGGAGTGTTGGTAACAGTACACCTGTGTGTGTGTGTGTGTGTGTGTGTGTGTGTGTGTGTGTGTGTGTGTGTGTGTGTGTGTGTGTGTGTGTGTGTGTAAAAATGTGTAAGTTATGTTGGAGGATTTCCCCTGATGATGGGAAGAAATTCAGTAGCAGCAACAATAGTCCTAGTAGTAGCAGTGATCAGCATAAACAACCAGCTGGTAGTTCTACCACTCCATCAAATCCCCATGACTCTCAGATGCTAGAGCTGACCAGTAGCACATAGTGCTTCCAGCACTACCACCACTACCACATAACCTGTAACTGACATGCCAGAACCCACCAGCAGATATTGCTATCATCACCACATCACAACAGATAGTATTGCCACCAACTCCACCACATCACCTGTGACTCAGAGTACACCAGCAAGTAGTGCTGACACCACCACCCTATCCCCTGGAATGAACTTCTGAAAGGGACAAATATGTTTTTACCCAGCTGGTTGTGTGCAGGAGTAGCAACACATATTTTCAGCTGCCTGACTCTGAGCTTGCTGCACTTCTGTGTCTGTGAGCGTGACACCAGGTTTCCCACCTAAACCTATGTCTCAGTCACCACCACCATCTTCATAAGCAAATGAGGCTGAATAATAAGGTGGTGGACCTGTTGATGATGGTGGTATAAATGACTCAGACTTAACGTTGAGAGCTTTTCTAACTGAGACAAATCAGTAGTAGGAGTCTGATATGGTGAGAATGAATATCACCAGCAATGACATTAGGCTTTTTAGTGATACTGATGTAGTAGTTCCTGAATTTCCTGCTGAGTGGGATCAGGCTGGTGTGTCTACCATTCTGGATACTGGTGGGAGTGGGTTAATTATCCCTGCCAAAGACTGTGGGGGTAATAGTGGAAGTACCAGCAATCATATGAGAAAGGCAAACACCTGCTACTAGCAGTGATCATAATGAGTCATCTGCACCACAAGCCACTGAAAGTACTTTTGGGGAAAGGTGTGCAGTCTCTAACATCCCACTTGAAATCATGAGTGTAGGAATACTGCAATATGTAAGCCTGTCCTCAATGAAAAGAACAATGCTGCACAAAAATTGCACAAAAAAGTGTGAGGTAACACCCCAAAAATCGAGAATGTCAGCAATGTCAAGTGTGTCATTGTAATCCACTGCTAGGGTCTGACTGAGGGCTACTACTAAAATACAGTTTCCCCCTTTTGTCATCTGGCCCTCTTTAGAAATTTACACATTTGTCACCAGTATTATCAACAGACAGTGACTCCATAGATGCAAGGATTTAGCAATATGTCTCTACACATTGCAATGACCACTTGTAGTGGAGACCAGTAGAATGCATGGGATAGGAGAGCATTTTAAGACTTTCCCCACAGCAGAATATGCCAGGATCACATCATGTATTTTTATTGTATGATAATAACGCCTTCACCTCCACCACCACATCACTTGCTTGTTTTTTTTGGTTGGATGGAAAAGAAGTACTGTTACTGATGCCACCTCATTAACTAGGAGATGGTTTAACATGCAATTTAATCAGATGTGCCAGGGTGTTTGCTCATAGTTCTTCCCAACTTACTGGACCATATGCCAAAATTTTTCTTCAAGTCTTTTCTTTTTGTATAAGCCTGCTAACATTTTTCAAGTCTTGCCTTGCTAGCTTGTAAACATTGATTTTCAAAGCTTGCCTTTCTGTATTAGCCTGCTAGCATGTTTTCTTCAAGGTTTGACTTGCTTTTAAGTCTGCTAACAGGATTTTTGTCAATGCTCCTCTTGATGTATAAACCTACTAAAGTGTTTTCTTCAAGACTTCCCTTGCTTTAAGTCTGCTAGCATTGTTTTCAAGGCTTGCCTTGCTGTATAAGCCTATATTTATATTTTTCAAGCAGTAGTATGTTGTGCTAGCAGTTTCTCTAAAGGTATTACCTGTGATTATAACTCTTTTGACAAACTATGCATAAGCCACAGTTTAATGTTATAATAGTTTATTTAGCCTGTAAACCAGGTATAAAGCTTATTTGAAAGACCTGTTGCTCTTCTGTTGAATCGTTTCTGAAGCTACAATTTTTATGAAGGGGCTTGGTTAAAGAAAAAGCATTTTATGAAAGTTTAACTAAGAAATTTCGGTTCTACAGTATACCTGCCTTTCCTTCACTAGAATACTGCTGTATTAGGTCTGATTTTTGTAAAGGCATATCTTATTACTGTTTATGTCACGTGACATACATAACACTATTATTATAAAGATGGATATGACCCTAGATGTATCTCCTGAGCAGTGGGTATAAGGTGTATTAGAAGGACCACAGTGAATGGGGAGCTTGTTGTACAAAAGGAGGCAAGTTCTTCTAAAGTTGCCAATCAAGGGTTTTAAATAATATATCAGAGCCAAGGCGGGAACCAGCTCTGACAGGATCAGATATCCCAAAATGCAGAGTAGGCAGCTGCCTAAAGACCAGATGTTGAGGGGCACCTTTTCTGTATTGGCCACAACCACTTCTGAATTATGGGTAGAGCCAGAGCAATGTCCCTGTGCCAGTTTTATACCCTATCACGGTGCCCGTGATTGCTGCAGTTCTGTGTCTATCACCTGCAGGGGGCTCCTATTGGCTGTCTGCAGTCAGCCCGCCTCTGGTTGCCTTTTTAAACTCAGTCTGGGCACCCTTTAGTTGCCCTTTCGTGGTGTCTCTGACAGCATTCACTTTGCCTGTCTGCTGAAGCTATTGGGCCTGTTCCTGAGTTCCTGAGTTTACCTGTTCCTGTGTTCCTGCCTGCTTGTCTGTTCCAGACCGGTTCCGGATGCTGTCTTTCCGGTTGCCAGCCGACTTGCGGTGCTTGTCCCGGTTGAGCCTCAGCCTGCTCCTGCTGTTTCCTGTGTTCAGTTCCTGTGGCGATATTTCTCTCCTGTCGCTACGGCGACATTCTGTCTGTTGGTCCCAGTGTGCGGACGCTGGTTTACTCCATTGGCCTTGCGGCTCAATACTGTCTGTTGGTCCCAGCGTGCGGACGCTGGTTTACTCCATTAGCCTTGCGGCTCAATACTGTCTGTTGGTCCCAGCGTGCGGACGCTGGTTTACTCCATTAGCCTTGCGGCTCAATACTGTCTGTTGGTCCCAGCGTGCGGACGCTGGTTTACTCCATTAGCCTTGCGGCTCAATACTGTCTGTTGGTCCCAGTGTGCGGACGCTGGTTTTACTCCATTTGCCTGGTTGACTCTATTAGCCTTGCGGCTCACAATACTGTCTGTTGGTCCCAGCGTGCGGATGCTGGTTTACTCCATTAGCCTTGCGGCTCACTATACTTCTGTTGGTCCCAGCGTTCGGACGCTGGTTTACTCCATTAGCCTTACGGCTCACAATAATGTCAGTTGGTCCCAGCGTGCGGACGCTGGTTAGCTCCATTGGCCTTGCGGCTCATTCTACTACCTGTTGGTTCCAGCGTGCGGATGCTGGTTTACTCCTTTTGCTTTGCGGCTCAAGGTACAGTTGTTGGTCCCAGCGTGAGGACGCTGGTTTACTCCCCTGACTTGCAGTCAGGTTTCTAGGTGCTGTCCAATCCTAGCAGCACTGGTTTCAGATGTGTACTGACACTAGTCTCTCCTTGGGTGAGACAGCTTGACCGTATTCTCTATTTACCATCCTACTGTCATCTGACAGTCACTGGTCTTAGTGGTGTCTCCCTGCTTGGGCTGCCCTGTCTGGTATTGGTAAGGCCGGTAGAACCTTTCACGTTGCCACCTTTAGTTTGCCTTACCCGGTATTGGCAGGGCCGGTAGAGCCTATCCTTGGGTATCCATTCTGGGCTGCCCTGCCCGGTATTGGTAAGGCCGGTAGAACCTGTTACGTTGCTACTCCATGGTTGCCTTACCCGGTATTGGCAGGGCGGGTAGAGCCTATTCCTTGTGTATTCCTCAGGCTGCCCTGCCCGGTATTGGTAAGGCCGGTAGAACCAGTACGTTACCATCTTACTGTTGCCTTACCCGGTATTGGCAGGGCCGGTAGAGCCTACTTACCACTATTCCTTCAGTATCGCATAGGTTGCCTTGCCGGTATTATTTGCAAGGCCGGTAGAACCTATCTCAATTGTCATTTGCTTATATATGTGATGTTTGTATGTGTATGAAAACCCTATGGGATTGCCTTAACTTTTCAATAAAGTTATGTTTTTACCTAAACCTTACGTCTGAGAGTCTTAACAAACCGTGACATACCCCTTTACAGGCTATTATCTAATCCCTTGGATGCTAAAGAAATATTCAAGCACTAGGTGTCACATGTGCAGCACTTCCAGCAGCATAGGAACTCATGATATCTAAGGTTGTAGATGTTAATAACCTGTGTTATTGTTGTTGTTGCTGGTTACTCAACACAAGTGTATGTGGCTGAGTGACGCTTGGACTTGGAAGTCGTGACAATCCTGATGATGCCCGACAAGATGACTGTGCATTTTTAGGCATCTTTGCTTATCTAAGGTCAGACCTTCCAATTGTTTTCTCAAACAGTTTATAGACAGGCAAAGTGTTTCTTTTCAGTGGTGGAAGAATGAGCCTTTGCCTTTCAGCTAACTTTCTGTCCATGTAATCATCTTTCTGTATTTGAAAAAGAGGATGATGCCAGAGGATATGTTTTAGAGCTACATCATCATCATCAGTAATCATCAGGTCATCCTCAGCAACAATTTATTTTTACTTTTACTTTCACAATTCTATAGGACAGGAATTGTGGTGCTTGTTTGTCTCACTGTCAGATGCAGCAGTTGGTTCAGTTGCTACACCATCCTCCATTATGCCATTGACAACACTAGAATGTGACTCGTCGACTTCAATGTTCTTCTTATATGTTTTTTATAGTACTGGTACTGGTGGTGGTGGCGGAATGTTTGGCGGGACCTTGAAAAACTGCATCCTCCACAGGCTGCAGCAACAATAGCTGGAGTCAGTTTTTGAACTACAACTTTACTCCCATATCCCTGCACTGCTCATCCTCCCCCCCTTGTACATTTCCTGCACATTACTCAATTACTGTGTGTGTTTTTACTCTAAAGTACACAACACTACTGGTGGAGTGTGATGTCTTGCCCTGGCCCTCAACAAAATACTCAAAATACTCACCTAATGTTTTATTTTTTTATAGTTGTCCACCCTATCTTATCACTGTCCAAAAAATATAACTAAACAAAAAAATTAACAACTTCTTTCCCAAGCACAGAGATAATAAAAGCAAGATCAGCAAGGAAAGTGCTTGGACGGCAGCTGCCTGTGTCTTTCAAATCAAATCAGTCAGACAGAATGTTGGATTATTTGGAGTCAATCTCCTTTACTCTAGTCTCACACCCCAAGACTCTCCCAGCACAGAGATAATAACAGCAAGGAACTGGACTGCAGCTGCCTGTGTCTTTCAAATCAAATCAGTGGACAGAATGTTGGGGTATTTGGGGTCAATCTCCTTTGCTTCCTTCTAACACCCCAGACTCCCCCAGGACAGATATTATAATAGCAATATCAGCAAGGAAATTTATTGGACCTCAGCTGTTTGTGTCTTTCAAATCAGTCAAACAGCATGTTGGGGATATTTGGGGTCAACCTTCTTTGCTCCCTTCTCACCTCCCTCCCCCAACATGTATAACACTTAGACAATAGTAGAAAGATCAGCAAGGAACTTGGACCACAGCTGCATGTGTCTTTCAAATTAAATCTGTCAGACAGAATGTTGTGATATTTGGGTTCAACCTCCTTCGCTTTCTTCTCACACTCCCAGCACAATGGTAATGATAGCCAGATCAGGAAGGAGCTGCTCATGTCTTGCCAGTCAGTCACACAAAATGTTGTGGTATTTGGGGTCAGTCTTCTATCTCCCTTTTCTCCCCCAGCTTGAAAATTTCCAGCTAAATGGGAAGTGATATTTTTCGTCCAATTCATGTGTTGAGGCGAAAACTTTCATCCATCCCTGGTTGTTAGTCTGCTGCATGTCTGGGTACCCAGGGGTGTCTTTGAGCTATGTGGAGCTATGCAGCAGGAGGTTTGAGCAACGCATCATAACTGTAAGAATGTCATACTGTTGGCTCTCTACAGATGATTTAATAACAGCTGTAGGAGATGAGCTTTAGCATTCAGACAGCACATTTTTCAGTATTACCTATCAGCCCTCTGCAAGTGCTGTAGTTCTCATTTTTCATTTTTTGTTTTCTTTGATTTGGAATTGTACCTGCTTCACTTATCAAGCTGTAACATGTTTTGACTGCTTTTCACTGTCTACTTAACAAATATGAAAACAGATACTGGAATAATTGTATAAATGTAATATATTTTGTGTGTGTATACTTATAAGATATTATGGGAAAGTACTTATATTTTTCACTTTTCTTGGACATTTCTATCCTCTCCCTATATTGGTTTAGTCTGTCTTTGGTACTTATTGGTCCACTGTCCCTACCTAGGGATGATGTAATCACAGATTATGGTATTCTGATCACTTCTCCAGATGTTCTTTAATTTGATCTGAGACTGTAAGGTATTTAAAGGGGGTCATGTGAAGTGTAGTTTGTCTTGATAAAAATCCCAGTGAGCATCATAATGCTGACATAAAAATAAATTTTCTCTTAAGGTTGATGAACCTCAAACAATCCTGTGAGTATTATCTAACTGAAACCAAAAAAGGCTTGGGTGCTAGCCAAATATTTAATAGTATAAATACAGTCCTTATACTATATTTGAGTGATTTCCCAAAATATTTTATTTGAGAACTGGGCAATGGTAACCTCATAATTTGTTTGTGTATATTTAACACACCCATGCTTAATATGTTATTGCATTTTGAAAGGTCTATGTTTCAACATAAATTATCACCCAAACAACTATACATTAATTTGTTACTACATAAAACAGTGTTTCTTCATGTCTGTCACATAGGGACATAGAGAGAATTTTTATTCACAATGATGACATTTCAAAAAGAAGTTGCTTAAAGTGGAATATTTAGTTAAACTTATTTATTCCCAGCAATACTGTCACTCTCTCTTTTTCAGGAATACTCGATGGAAAGTACAAGCTGATTTAATTTTGGTTTTATTTTAAAAAATTAACACTCTCTCTCTCTCTCTCTCTCTCTCACACACACACACACACACCATAAAAGCTTGTGTATAATATGCACAATTTTGCCCCTCTTCACCTTATGTGAAGTGTGTGAGGGGGTATTATACACAAGGGAAAAAAATAAAAATTTACATTGCTGCACTGCTTCCCTCCTTCCTTGCTTACCCTGATCCTCCTCTCCCCCTCTGTGGTCCAATCCCGCAGCCTTACAGGGTCCCAGCGGGTAGCATGCTTGCATCTACTGCGCACTTCCAGCATTGCCCTGTCGGGACCTCTTCTTTCAAGCCAATGACAATGTCTTGAGAGGACCACAAGATCCAGTGTCCATAACTATGGATTACAGAGGGGGAGAGGAGGATCAGGGTAAGCGAGGAGGGAGGGAAGCAGTATGACAGGAGAAAACAAGGGTGCAAATTATACATAGGCAATCTTGTTTTCCCCTAAAATCTTGGGTATAATGTACATCTGTGTATTATACACAGAAGCGTATTATACCTGATATTTTACGGTATATATAATCATCTTCAGCCATTGTCTATCCACTGCAGGATGGAGGTCTCCTCAGCAAGCCTCCAACAACAGTTCTGTGCCTTTTGTTGCCACTGTGTACCACCACATTTATTATTTTCATCTACCCATCTTGTCTTTGGTTCTTGGGCACTTAGTATCAAGGGGAATCCATTCCAAAATTTGTTTGTCCATCTATGTCGCCTACCCATTTCCATTTTTTATGAGCTTTACATTTTCAGTGACATCTTATACCTTTGCTGATGAATCCATGCAAACATTTATCTGTCTCTTTTTGTTATGTTTAGAATTTGCTGCTTCATACTTCTCAGTGTAACCATAAGTTTTTGTATGGCTTTGGCATTCAGTGTCTATGATTAAAAGTCATAAGCAATGACTGAGTGTACACTTTGGACAAAACCATTTTGCTTGAGGCATAGTGGTAAATTTGTCATAAAGACAGTACTACTTTGTTTTCCAAATGCTTGCCATCCCAGTTTTATTCAATGCTCTATTTCCATCATAGTGTTGCCCTTTGTTGATATTTCTTGCCCAAGGTAAACACTACTTGTAGTTCTTGTACATCTACTGTGATTTTCCTTGGTATGGTAAATTTGTTAAACATGACTTGTGTTTTGTTGATATTCATCTTCAGACCAAACTTTTTGCTTTCCTGCTGTAGCTCTTTCTTGCAGTCCTTTAGGACCACTGGTAAAGAGTATGAATAGTTGGGGAGATTGTGTCTCCTTGTCGGACCCCTTTTTCTATGTTGATCTGGACTTTATCATTGTTGGCTTGTATTGATGCAGTTACATTTTCATATATTGATTGGAGGATATTGATCTAAGCTCTGTCTATATCCTCATTGATCAGGGCATTGGCTATTGTTTGCTTTTTCATTGCGTCAAAGGCCTTTTTCTAGTCAATGAAGGCTATGCAGAATGGAAGGCTGTATTCAGCTGTTCAAATGTCTGGATGTGGTCCATTGTACTGAAACCACTTCCTGATGTCTGCTTGTTCCTTAGGTTGTGCTGTGTTAAGTATTATGTACATTCTGCTTGATAGTAAACCTTGTAGACCACTGGCAATAGGCTTATTGGTCAACAGTTTTTTAGATCCACCTTATCACCTTTTTTGTGCAGTAGGTTGACTTCTGCCTTTTCCCATGTCTCAGGCACTATGCTGAGTAGTAGGCGTTTTGAAAATAGTTTAGCTAGGTCTTTGAATAAAGGTTCACCTACAGCTTTCATAATTTCAATAGTATCTTTATCGGGCCCAGCTGCTTTACCATTTTTCATTGATTTTATTGCAGCTTCTACTTCTTCTACCAAAAATACTGGCACAGCTTCAGCCACTTGCCCTGCATTCAGTTTTTGTCCTTCATCCTTATATAGATTTGAATAAAATAATTCCACTAATTTTCTTATTTGTTGTTGAGTTTTTGCTGTTGTACCATCTTCAAGCTTTAATGTAAACATTTGGTTCCTATGTGTGGCCGTCTTTTGTTTTGCTTTCTTTTGCCCTTGATTTTCTTCCAAAGTCCTTTTGATGAGCTCATTGCACATTTCTACATACTCTACCCTGTTTCTAATATTACAGTTTTGTTTAATTTCTTGTCACTTTTTCGTCCTGGCAACTATTTGTTTTGAAATCTGGCTTGGTGTTACTTGTTTTATAGTAGGTGCAAGGACATGGTCAATGTCTACGATAATCTCAATAATATTTTAATTTTCAGTTGAAATGTCTGTGTCTACAAGGCCTTGCTGCACACTGAAGCGATTAGACAGTGCTATCTCAAAATTCTTATGATTTTTCAGTAGCTGGCTAGAGTCGATCTTCACGTTTGTTGACGATAATTTTCTCTTTCTTTCTTGCAGTCAGTTTTGATTTTTGCTCTCACTAGAAGTCGGTCACTTCCACCGTTAAAACGATTTAAAATTAAGTAGTCAGTGAATATTATTTTATTATTTGCAAATATGAAGTTGATTTCACTTGTATTATCATTAGGATTTTTCCCTGGGCATTTTTTCCGTAGAATTAATTAATGATGTACAAATTTTGTTCTTCACAAATTTGAAGAGTTGGTTGCTTCTGTGGTCTCTTTTTCCAGTTCCATGTGCTCTGCTTGATTTTTCACCATTTGGATTAGGGTTTGGCAAAAATTTTCACCTCAAACTGAAATCGGTGAATAATGGCACGTCCCGCTTGTCAAATAATTTACAGCGAAAAGTGCTGTTTTTCCACATTTTTCTGCCTAGCTCATTCCATTGAAATCAGTGGGAACATGGAATTTATACACATCACATAGCAAATATTATTTTATTTCCCAGATGCATATTATAAAAGGGGCATGAGGGTGCCTGTGTTGGTGGAATGTGGGGAAAGAATCAGATGAACAGGGAATTTTTTTGGGGGGGTTGTTTACTGGAATTGGGGGCAGTTAATAGAAAACAAATCCGAAGTACAAAAAAAAACAAAAAAAAACCATAAGACATGGTATAAAAGGGGTGTGAGGAGGGTGCCTGTGTTGGTAGGTGGAGTCTGGGGAATGAATCAGTTGAACAGGGACTTTGTTTTGGGGGGTTCTTGGGGGGGGGCAGTTAATAAAAAAATATAATAAAAAAATAAGAAATTTATATGTAAAGTACTAGAGACAGGAACCCCCTGATAAGCTGCCAGTGGTGTGGATTAATACTTGACTTGAGGGAGTATTTTGTAGAGAATGATTTGTTAGATTTGTTGTTAAAGGCCCAAGTCCTGAAGAAACATTGATTTGTAGGACTTAAGCTTGTTTGGCACAAGCCCTGAGGAAACACTGATTTGTAGTACTTAAACTTGTTATAAACAAAACCTCAAAAATTGTTTAATTTTTTTGTAGGACTATATATTTTTTTTATTATTTTTTTTTTAAGCACAAGCCCTGAGAAAAAAAATTCCCATATGGCTTAGTGCCAGCAGATGATGTCCTGTTGGCCAGTGGCCACTGGCAATTATCAAATACTCTGATTTTGATGCAGAATTTGAGACTGCTGTTCTTGCTGCTGCAATGCTGAGTTGTTTAAGCAGCAGGATGATTAGGTAGCTGAAAGGGAAAGGGGTCAATAATAGCAGTAACATGGTTGATGGCTGATGAAGGTTCCACTGCCACAACTAGCTTCAGTGATGTGCTTGAGGCTGTAGCAGCACAATAAGTAGCCCCCAGTATATGTGGAGAAAAGAAGAAGTTGGCCAATAATTCTTCACCACCTACCCCCTCCTCCAAATTCATGGGTGTGTTGTTATTAGAATATTAGATTTTTCCCTTAAGAGCAGGAACTGTGCCTCTCATCAGCAACTGTAATGTGCACAGTGTGTGGTAAATAACACCTGGGGGCACAACTGTATCCAAACACCATGACTCCAGAAACCAAGTACTGCTGCTGTCACTATACCCCTTGTCCAGAACCCGCTAAGGACACATGACAGCTTGCTGACAGTTTAATAGTGAACCCTCCTTGCCACCAGCTTAGCATATTCTGTGGGATGAAATCTACTTAGATGCCGCTTGATGCCCTGGTGTGGTTGTGATGTCCTGCTCTGACTAGTATCACCCTTTTCTCCCTCCCTTCACATTAAAATCCCCAAGATCCCTAGGTGTGATTTAGGGAGACTGGACAGCATTGGTTCAGCTGTGCTCACTTCCTCCTCCTCCTCAGACTCAGTGGATACATAAGTGTCCTTCCAATTCCTCCTTTTATTAGTTTTAAACCTACGCATAGCGATAGCAGTCACTATGAGCCTCTCCTGCTTCAATTTTTCCAAAAGATCACAGTAGAACAGCACAGCAAGTCTAACTCACTCTGTAGCTGCTTCTATTGTGTTTCACTTCTGCAAATTCATCACATTTTTACAACGAAAAGGCAAAAAAACACTTAAATCAATGGGTGGAAACTTTGTAGCCATTGAAAGAATGGCGAACAATTTTGTCCAATGGGCAAAAAATGCAAAGATTTTAATCTCTGGTTTTAAAGCGGATTTTCCTGCAAAAAAGAGGATAACAATAATGCAGGAACACAGCGAGAGCTTTCGCCCACCCCTATTTTGGATCTTGCATTGAAATCTCCCATTATAAATGTGTAGTTTTAATTGGCCTGTTTGTAGAGGCATAATAAATCATCATACAGTTCTTCAACTTCATCATCACTGTGGCTACTAGAAGCATAAACTTGAATGATTTGAAAAACATAGTGACTGTTTAGTTTGATAGCAGAGGAAGTGATTCTTTTAGAAATACTTTCTACTTTTACAACTGACTCTGTTAGTCTTTTGTTAATCAAGACACCGATTCCTCCACAATGACCATTGTTGGTTCTTTTTTAGTATAACCAGTGTCTATCTTCTAATTTGACTAAATCTTAGAACCCAGTAATTCTTAGCACCCTCTGCCAATGAGTTGCTCTTCCTGCTGCAGTAGGAAGTAGATTGAAAGCCTCCAGGGAATGAGGGCCATTTGTTTTGTTGTATAGCCATGTTGAGGGAATGGACCATTATCTGCCACTCTGGTCCAGTGCGGGTTAGCAGATTTTGGATTGATTTAGTCTTGTGTCTCAGCTGTGATCTGTCCAACTTGGTTCACACTGCCAGGAGTATATACTCCCAACAGCATAGTTCTTGGCTTCATTTACCAATGCAATCACTCCCACCATGATAAGACATCAACCCATGGAAGTGAGAGAGGGAGAGAGAGAGCGAGAGAGATGAAAACTACAGGAACTAGAAATGTTGACAAATGTATTTACCTTGGACAAGAAATGTCAAAGATGGAAACACCATGATGGAAATTGAGCAACAAATAAAATTAGGATGGGAAGCATTTGGAAAACTAAGCAGTACCATCTTTAAGACAAATTTAGCACTCTGCCTCAAGCAAAAGGTTTTTGACCAGTGTGTCTTCCCAGTATGGCTGTGAAACATTGACACTGAATGTCAAATCCATAACAAAAAGGTAAGGCTACACAGAGAAGTATGGAGAGATGAATTCTAAACACAACAAAAAGAGACAAAAAGTGGACACGGAATCGTCTGCAGAGGTCTGTGACGTCACTGAAAGATTAAAGCACCTGAAATGGAATTTGGCAGTCTATATAGCAAGAAGACCTTACGGTAGATGGACAAAATTAATTTTGGAATGGATTCCACTTGATACTAAATGCCCAAGAAGAAGACTAAAATTACCAAATTTGTTGGTACACAGTGGCACAGGACCAAAGGAAGTTGTTAGAGGCTTGCTGAGGAGACCTTCATCTTGTAGTGGATCAACAATGGTTGAAGATGATGAGGAGACATATAAATACATATATTTGAGATGTGAAGCACTCACACCTTATAAGGGTTCATATGCCTGGGTGATGTTGTTGATTGCATAATTCAAAAATAAAGGTTCAAAAGTACACTTAGAACAAACTTATGATGAAATAAATAAATACATTTTTAATGTTAACATTTTGGTCTCATAGTTCTGAGGAAAGTCTACTTATGTGACCAAAATGTTAACATTAAAAATTATATTCAAATAAGTATGCCAAGGGAAAAACCATATTTAGATCTTGTTGCTACAAAACTAAATATTATATTTATATTATTGATCCACTGTAAGATTTTGTTTTCAGTGACTTGAGGCATTACAGTATCATGCCACATACTGAAGTCATATTTTTCTCTGATCTGTTTTGATCCAGCTGCATTTTCAGATGCCCAGTAACTTTGCGTCAAACTTACCAGTGTTTGAAGCTGCCAAATTATAAGTGCAAGTGAGTAATAGACTGGTGATTGTTTAGCTACACAACTAAATACAAATCATGAGATACAAAAAACAAACAGTGCTAAAACACAGTTTGAAAAAAAAAAAAAATGACCTGAGTGTACAATGCATGCAGTGCAGCAAATTATATGAGGACCCTCCACAAATCTCCAAATTAAAAACAAAACAAACATGAGGCAGACCAGTGCTATTTCATATAGGTTTCTTTAGTGATCTTTGCCTTCCATGCCAAAATCTATCAATTTTAAACACATCCTATCCCAATCAATGCTCTTTAGCATAATATATGGATAACAGACCGTTTAAAAGCTCTAAATTATGCCTTTATAAGCTTGTATTGGTGTGCCATATAAGGAATGCCTGCAGTGAGTGTGTAGGGGTCACAAAACCTGGGATGTGGACATCTTCTTGTCCATTCCTATGTAGGTGTTCCCCACCCACTTCCCTTTCATGCTGTTTACAATGTGATATTTTAAAAGTGAACCTCTGTTAACTGCATAGAGCCTGAATAGTACAAATTTCTAATATGTACTGGGGCTTTATTTTTCATTTGATTAAATGACTTAGCATAATTACAGACTAACATGGGCCAAAAAGCTCATAAAACAGAGTTTTGTAATAAACCTATAGCAACATCTCCAGCAACGACAAACAGTTTGTGGCTATTAAAATAGATTTCAATGAGCTGCATTTATACCAGAAATGTCATATTTACTAAAATATTGTGAAAAAAAAGCTGCTAGAATGAGATGAAAAAAATATTTGCAAAGGAGATGGAAAAACTCAGAAAGCTGACACCATAATATATGTGACTACTTAAGGTTCCAGTTGTCCAACCTTGGCAGAGTTGCTGAGGTGATTCAGAGGCATTTATCTGGTAGAGATACAATCCATGACAGCTCCTGACACCACATCCCACCTCTCCCAGCATCCAGGCAAGCTTGGAATTTGCAGTTCCAGGTCCAAGATTTCCTTTCCCTGCTGAGACAAAGAGTGATGGACTAAAACCAGTGGCGGGTAGTGGAATTTGTGGAGTAGCAGCTTTGCTTTGCCCAAGAACATTCCTAAATCTGATTATTCTCCCAGAGCTGGCACAGTCTGTCCCAAGTCCCTATGGAACAACTGAATGGTTGTTTTGAATTTTGCACATCTAATGCAAATAACTTGCAAGACCTGGGTTTCCATCAGCCAGGTGACAACTTTTTCAGTTGTAATTCATTTGTTGCTGCCTGACTTACTGATTCTTCAAAGCTAAATATTGTTTCAGCTGTTATTCAGACTCACTGACTCTAAAGTAATCATCCTTTCTTGCTTTTTCCAGGTGCTGATGGAGAACTGAGCTCTCGCTGGTGTTCACTGGCCCCTAGCCTTTTTGCAATGCACTGGCAGCCACAGTATCACACATATTGACCCCCCAGGCTCATCCCCCTATAGGGATTGGCAACATGAGACCTTCCAGCTGTTGACAGACTAAAACTCCCATCATTCAGTGGCTGGTGAGGAATGATGGGAGTTGCAGCAGAGGCTTGAAGCCCTCGCCTTGCCCACAACTGCCATAGAACCACACATACTGACCCCCTTAGCCTTGTCCCACATAAGCCACAGAACTACATATACTGACCCATCAGCCTTCTCCCATTGCACTGGTAGCCATAGGGACTGGCAATGAGAGGCCGTCCACCTGATGCCAGACTTAAACTCCAACCATTCTCTGTCAGAAAGTAGGTGGATGGGAATAATGAGAGTAGTAGTCTGGCAGCAACTGGCAGGCCTCACATTGCCCACCACTGCCATATAACCACACATACTGACCTCCCAGCCTTGTTCCATTGTAATAGTAGCTATAAATTCATACATACTGATCCCCAGCATTGTCCATGGTAGCCATATAACCACACATACTGAACCCACAGTCTTGTCCCACTGCACTGGTAGTGGGGATGAATAGAAAGAGACCCTTAGATCTGGCACCCGCTTCTCAGGGAATGTTTCTCTTTTATGTGATTTCTTGGGCCTCTTCTCTACTCCCAGCTGAATCAGAGGGGGCACAGATATTAAACTTTTAGATCCTTTAGGGCATTTTGCAAAACATTTGGTCAGAAGAATCCATAATAACTGTGGGATAAGAAGGAAGGGAATCTGCTAACCATCACCTTACATAGCTAACAAGTGGTGGGTCTTACTGAGATCCTTAAACACCATATTTTATTTCATTGTCTCTGTTCACTAAACTTCTATGTGTCAAGGTTTGGCTGAGCTGCCCTTTCTCTGTTGCTCAATTGTGCTGTCTGAGCTAATCTAGTGCTCTGCTATCTATTGCTACTGCCTTCCTTGTTCTGAGTCTGTCTGAAGCAGCTGACCTCTTTGTGATTGCTCACCTGACTGCTATCAGCAGTCAAATCTTAGGTGAGAACATCCTTCCCTCAGCCAAGGCATTGAAAATGGGTCGTGGATGGGTATTCCAGCATGACAATGACTCAAAACGCACGGCTAAGGCAACAAAGGAGTGGCTCAAAAAGAAGCACATTAAAGTTCTGGAGTGGCCTAGCCAGTCTCCAGACCTTAATTCCATAGAAAATCTGTGGAGGGAGCTGAAGGTTTGAGTTGCCAAACATCAGCCTCGAAACCTTAATGACTTTCAGAGGATCTCAAAGAGTAGTGGGACAAAATCCCTCCTGACGTGTGCAAACCTGGTGGCCAACTACCAGAAATGTCTGACCTCTGTGATTGCCAACAAGGGTTTTGACACCAAGTACTAAGTCATGTTTTGCAAAGGGGTCAAATACTTATTTTACTCAGTAAACTGCAAATCAATTTATAACTTTTTTGAAATGTGTTTTTCAGGATTTTTTTGTTGTTATTCTGTCTCTCACTGTTCAAATAAACCTACCATTAAGATTATAGACTGATCATTTCTTTGTCAGTGTGCAAATGTACAAAAACAGCAGGGGATCAAATAACTTTTTCCCTCACTGTATTACAAACTAGAAGTTATTTCTCAACTTGAGGACAATGATGTGTATATCAAACTTCTATCAGATCCTATGCCCTGCCACAAATGTAGAGTTAACAACTCACTATCCAATGCCTTTTCACATGGGTGGCTGGGCAAACCCACATTCAGATTTCTTACAGTAGTACATCCAGTTTGCCCCATATTTTACACCCTCCCAAAAAAAGTCGGAGTGTATTTGGAAATGAGAGATGAAATATAGGGGGTGCAGTGTTAGTAGTGACTCTGTAAGTTAGCACCAGAATATTACATTTAATTATATATGCTAATGGGAGCCAATGTAGGGATTGGCAGAGGGGAGTGGTGTTAAACAAGCAGTGAATGAGTCTTGTAGCAGATTTCAATACAGACTGTAGTGAGGTTACTCGGGTGAGAGGAAGGTCAATTAGTAGTGACAGTAGTCAAGACGGGACATGATGAGTGTTTGGATTAGAATTTTAGTAGTGTTTTGGGAGAGAAAAGGTCAGATTCTGGAAATGGAGGCGGCATGAGTTAGAGACTGACAGAATGTGGGGAATGAAGGATAGGGCGGAATCAAATGTGACCCCCAGTCAGTGTTTTTTAGAGGTTGGTGTGGTGGCTGTTCTGATAACAGTGAGGACAATGTCTGGGGCAAGGCTAGTTGGAGAGGGGGGAAAATTATGAGTACAGTTTTGGTAAGGTTAAGTTGAGTTGATGGACAGGAGGAAGGGGAGAGTTCTGGGGAAGAAATATTGATTTGAGCATCATCAGAATAGAGATTTAATTGACCTTAGCACATTCCCTTTAGGTGACCACCACTTCCTATACTCACAGTGGTTAGTGCTCCTCAACCATATTCTATTCAGTAGTTCTATTGATTAGGCATTAAGAATATTCTGCGTGAATTGTTAGCATTACAGCCTTACATTCTTTTCCATCCTTGTTAGAAATTATGGATGTTTTTGAATATATGTAAGGATGTAAGCTTACTGAAGCCTATCTCTGGGTGGGAGGAGCCACCCAGAGATTAGCAGGAAGCTATATACTCTAAGAACAGCGAATATGGATCCCAGAATGCAGGGAATCAGTAGATAGGCCAAGGATAGCTTTATTAAGATAATGCAAGTCCAGTAAAACAAGCCAGAGGTCAGGGCAGGCTGAGATGATGCAAGTCCAGTATAACAAGCCAGAGGTCAGGGCAGGCTGAGATGATGCAAGTCCAGTATAACAAGCCAGAGGTCAGGGCAGGCTGAGATGATGCAAGTCCAGTTTAACAAGCCAGAGGTCAGGGCAGGCTGAGATGATGCAAGTCCAGTATAACAAGCCAGAGGTCAGGGCAGGCTGAGATGATGCAAGTCCAGTATAACAAGCCAGAGGTCAGTACCTGAGATTATACAAGTCCAGCGTAGCAAGCCAGAGGTCAGTACAGGTTGAGATATAGCAAGTCCAGCGAAGCAAGCCAGAGGTCAGTACCTGAGATTATACAAGTCCAGCGTAGCAAGCCAGAGGTCAGTACAGGTTGAGATATAGCAAGTCCAGCGTAGCAAGCCAGAGGTCAGTACAGGTTTGAGATATAGCAAGTCCAGTGAAGCAAGCCAGAGGTCAGTACAGGTTTGAGATATAGCAAGTCCAGTGAAGCAAGCCAGAGGTCAGTACCTGAAATTATGCAAGTCCAGAGAAACAAGCCAGAGGAGGTTGGATGGAGGACCCCAGGAAAAAGGCTGGCTGGAAGAAGCTGGCTGGCCTGGAGGACTGCAGGAGAAGGCTGTGCTGGCTGGCCTGGAGGACTGCAGGAGAAGACTGTGCTGGCTGGCCTGGAGGACTACAGGAAAAGGCTGTGGAGAAGGATGCAGAGCCTGCAAGCAGGAAGAGGCTGGAGCACAAAACTGCGGCAGGTATACCGCCCGGGACTCAAGCGACAACTGAGCGCCGAGTCCCGGTTGCCGCCAGTTTTAAAAAGAACGCCGGGCGCCCAAGGAATGACGTCGGTGCGACGACCGACGTCAGGCCTCGCAACTGCGCATGCGCGAGGACGCGCGCATGCGCCCAGCCGTCCTGAAGCCAGTAGAGCTACTGGCAAGGACGGCGAGGGCGAGGGACCTGACAGTTCCCCCCCTTTACGACCAACCTCCGGGTGGTCAGGTCAGCAGGTCGGTCTGGATGCTTCTGATGAAAGTTACGAATACAGGCCATGGTGTTGAAGTTGCCTGCGGGTTCCCAGGAGCGGTCTTCTGGGCCGTACCCCTTCCAATGTACCAGGTATTCCAAACGGCCCCGACGAAAACGAGAGTCTAGAATCTCTTTGACCTCGAACTCATCAGGATCTGTAATAGAAACAGGAGGAGGTCTAGAAGGTTCTCGACCAGGAAACGGGCTGGGAATCCATTTCTTCAATTGAGAGATGTGGAACGTTGGGTGGATCCGGAATGAGGAAGGTAGTGCCAGGCGATATGCTACTGGATTAATGACTTGAGTGATAGAAAAAGGTCCCAAGAAGCGAGGTCCCAATTTTTTGGTGGGACAAGAAAGGCGAACATGTGAAGAGGACAGCCATACTTTATCCCCAATTTGTAGTTCAGGTCCTCTCTGTCGGTGTTTATCAGCATAATGTTTATAGTCTTGCTGTGCAGATCTCAGAATTCGACTTAACACATGATGAGACTGCTGTAATTGTTGTATTCGTTGATTAGCCTCTGGGACTGGAGTGATGGGAGTGAGTCCTGGTAGAGCTGCCGGGTGGTATCCATAGTTGGCCAAGAAAGGAGAGTTTTTTAAGGTACTGTGATAATGATTATTATAAGCAAATTCTGCCATGGGGAGTAGGTGGTACCAATTATCTTGTAAGTGAGAAGAGAAGCAACGTAAATACTGTTCCAAAGTCTGATTGGTCCTTTCTGTCTGCCCATTTGTTTGTGGGTGATATCCTGAAGATAGGTTACTGGTAATTTGAAGACCGGCACAAAATGCTCTCCAGAATTTTGATGTGAATTGGGAACCTCTGTTTTGATAAGACATTTTTCTCTACAGTGGGTGGAAAGAAAGGTTACCGTCTTGGAAGACCACTCAATATGGGGGTCGTGAATTTGTAGCCATGGAAGACCCAAAATAAGAGGAAACAAAAGAGATGGAACAACTTCAAATTTAATCTCTTCTCTATGATTTACAGCAGTGAGAAGATACAGAGGTAAAGTCTCATAAAGAATGGGACCTGACTGTAGGTAGCTTGCATCCGCCATCTGAAGTGTGAACGGTTGGGTTTTGCGTTTGATGGGTATGCCCAAGGATAAAGCTGTCTCCTGGCTCAGGAAACAACTACTGGCTCCGGAATCTATGATGGCCGACACCTCACTCTGCTGTGTGTTCCACTGTAGAATAACAGAGAGGGATATGTAAGAAGAAGTGGGCAACAGAATAGGAGCGGATGATGTTGCAGGTAAAAAATGCCTACCTTGGGAAGGCCGTGGTCTGGTATCACAGGTCCTGAGATGGTGACCCCCTTTTCCGCAATAGAGGCAAAGATTTAGAAGGCGTCTACGGTCTCGTTCGGCTTTAGATAGAGGTCCCCGTAGAACACCCAGCTGCATAGGCTCCTCTGTGGTGGTGACAGTAGCAGGTGGTTGAGATGAAGCTGGAGTACGATGGGGAGGAGAAGAAGTGGCAGAGCGTTCACGCCGCCGTTCTCTCAAGCGGCGGTCAATTTGTATGGAGAGATGAGTGATCTCGTCTAGTGTAACTGGTATAGGTACTCTAACCAGTTCGTCCTTCAGGCTTTCAGATAGGCCTAGACGAAATTGATCCATGAGTGCAGCTTCATTCCACTTTGAATCAATTGACAGACGACGAAAGTCAGCAACGTAGTCCTCAACTGGGCGTCTCCCTTGAGTTAGGGACCTTAGTGCTACTTGAGCTGAGGCCGTTTTAAAAGGGTCATCGTATAATGCATCCATAGCCTGCCGGAAAGCCTGCCATGTAGTTAATACAGGACTATTGGTCTGTAAGAGGTGATGGGACCAGCCCTGTGGTTCTCCTCCTAACAATGTGATGGTAGTACGTACTTTGGTGAAGTCAGAGGCATAGGTACGTGGGTTGATTGAGAACAGTAACTCACAAGCCGTGATGAAGGACCTGTACCGGGCTCTATCCCCATAAAATCTTTCAGGCAGGGGAACACGAGGTTCTGGAGCGGAGTTCATCTCAAGGCTAGGAAGGGGTGGTGTAGAACCACCTGCTGCTTGGGTTAAACTTGGTTGAAGGTCCTGTAGTTGCTGTTGGAGATGTGTTTGGTTGGCCTGTAAATCCTGTACAGAAGCAGTGAGAGCAGCTATCCGACTACCCAGGGTATTTAAGGCTTCGAGTAACCCCGCGGGTTCCATAACAATTTTGGGGCTCAGTTGTTACTGTAAGGATGTAAGCTTACTGAAGCCTATCTCTGGGTGGGAGGAGCCACCCAGAGATTAGCAGGAAGCTATATACTCTAAGAACAGCGAATATGGATCCCAGAATGCAGGGAATCAGTAGATAGGCCAAGGATAGCTTTATTAAGATAATGCAAGTCCAGTAAAACAAGCCAGAGGTCAGGGCAGGCTGAGATGATGCAAGTCCAGTATAACAAGCCAGAGGTCAGGGCAGGCTGAGATGATGCAAGTCCAGTATAACAAGCCAGAGGTCAGGGCAGGCTGAGATGATGCAAGTCCAGTTTAACAAGCCAGAGGTCAGGGCAGGCTGAGATGATGCAAGTCCAGTATAACAAGCCAGAGGTCAGGGCAGGCTGAGATGATGCAAGTCCAGTATAACAAGCCAGAGGTCAGTACCTGAGATTATACAAGTCCAGCGTAGCAAGCCAGAGGTCAGTACAGGTTGAGATATAGCAAGTCCAGCGAAGCAAGCCAGAGGTCAGTACCTGAGATTATACAAGTCCAGCGTAGCAAGCCAGAGGTCAGTACAGGTTGAGATATAGCAAGTCCAGCGTAGCAAGCCAGAGGTCAGTACAGGTTTGAGATATAGCAAGTCCAGTGAAGCAAGCCAGAGGTCAGTACAGGTTTGAGATATAGCAAGTCCAGTGAAGCAAGCCAGAGGTCAGTACCTGAAATTATGCAAGTCCAGAGAAACAAGCCAGAGGAGGTTGGATGGAGGACCCCAGGAAAAAGGCTGGCTGGAAGAAGCTGGCTGGCCTGGAGGACTGCAGGAGAAGGCTGTGCTGGCTGGCCTGGAGGACTGCAGGAGAAGACTGTGCTGGCTGGCCTGGAGGACTACAGGAAAAGGCTGTGGAGAAGGATGCAGAGCCTGCAAGCAGGAAGAGGCTGGAGCACAAAACTGCGGCAGGTATACCGCCCGGGACTCAAGCGACAACTGAGCGCCGAGTCCCGGTTGCCGCCAGTTTTAAAAAGAACGCCGGGCGCCCAAGGAATGACGTCGGTGCGACGACCGACGTCAGGCCTCGCAACTGCGCATGCGCGAGGACGCGCGCATGCGCCCAGCCGTCCTGAAGCCAGTAGAGCTACTGGCAAGGACGGCGAGGGCGAGGGACCTGACAATATACTCTAAATGCTTTTTTTGCTACAGATTATTATTGTTTCATCTTTTGTATCTTTATACTTTTTTCTCAATAAAGCAGTTTAAAAAATCATAAACATTTAGAGAATTTTAAAATACATGTTAATGTGATTACATCTACATCAATATTACTGTGCCAGTAGGTTGTGTGATGCCACCAACAAAGCAGCAAAGCACCACATTTCTAACACAGGTAGTGTAGGGCATGAAGAAGGCTGTGGGACACTCAGACATAAATGTATATGTGGTGTATATAGAGCAAGATTAGTGTCTGGAGACAAGGGGTTAAGTTGTTAATTAGAAAATGTATAGGTGGACAATTTTATTGGGTATAATTGATTGTATTAGGAATTACTATTTAGACATGGTTTTACAGCAATAATTGTATGTGCTGTCAGTTTTTAACAATTTGTATTTTTTATGTTGAAAGATTTAAATCAGACTTTTCTTCTCAAACATTAATTTGTGGGAAAAGATGACTGCCATTTTGCCTATAAATAACTGGGGTTCACATCAGCACCCAAGGGGTTTAAGGGAGAAAATAATTGCTTCAAGAATGTATTCATACTAAAGGACATGTTTAAGATATTGAACTGTTTTAATGCCACTACGGATAACAGCTTTGAATAACATCTGCACACTATATCTAATGTCACACCATCTGACAGTATCCTATACCTTAGCTTACTTTTGAAAAATAGACTTTACATTGCATCTGGGTGTTCAGTGCATACATCATGGACTTAAATACTGGCAGGTAATTACCCCCGTTGGGTGTTATTTTTACATGCCAAAATAGTGGCTGTAATATCGTTTAACATTATCTGCCTAACATGGTGCTAATACAACTAAAATTGTTTATGAGTTCACACTGTTTAATACTGACTTCATCTTAAAACAAAAGTTTGTTATTGAGCTTGGAATGTAAACTATTACTGGATCTGTGTAAATATTCTAGCAAAAAGTATTTTTAGCTGTCTCCCTAAATTTAAGCCATGATAAATAACTATTGATTTAAATAACAGAAGGTTTGCAAAACCTTCAACAAGTCTTGCAGTTAATTAATCAGAAAACTAGAAGAATCATTTTTTGACTGCCCAAAATAATCAATCAATGTCAGTTTCATAATAGGTTATAAAAATCGCTGACATTTGTTCATTATTTCTAAACAGTGAAAAATACCATTCATTTCTGAAAGCAGCTTTTTAAGTATTAGCAAAAAAAGGTATTGCAGTAGAAATGTGCCCTTTAAATTTCTTAATTTAGTAGAGTGTCCAAAGTTTACTTTAAAACACATTGAGATAAATGTTTTATGTTTTTGATGAATTTTGTATTTATTCAGTTGTGATCTAAATCTAAACTACATTTGTTGGATGCATAAAGCATAGTGGGCTAGATTCCATTGAGGGTGCTAATTTTAGCCTGCATTTATCTCCAGGTTTCCCCATAGACTTCAATAGGAAAATGTTTGATAAAGCAGGTGTTAACATTTATCACCTGCAATATAATTCAGCCCAATAACTTTAAATTCAAAGCACAAACCCATGTAGAGAATATGTGCTAAGTAAAAAACGTATGAATATTCACAAATGGATTAATGTGCATTACTCAGTTGGTGGTTAGAAACTGCACAGAACAAAGGTGAAACATGATTTAGGTAAATTATTATAACCAGTTAAAAAAATATGTAATATCAGTTACAACTTATTGCAGGGAATTACAGGTTTCAGTTTTAGTTGGCTTATCTTCTCTGAAAATTAGTCATATTTAAGCTGTGACTGTAAGAGTATAAATATCCAATCACAACTTACCAGTTTATTACTGAAAGCAGTCAGACAGTGTATGAGAACACACGGTATAACTCTTTCATTCTTGTACTCATTGAGGGGCATGGTATGAGGCAGGGGCGTCCACATTTTTTTCAGCTGTGGGCCACATGATCGGAAAGACACATTTTTTTAAAGTTATTAATAATGATGTTGGTCTGATACCATGCTTGTGAAGAAGTTCAATACGAAACATGCTTAATGTGATATTTGATTTTAAGCTTCTATTTTTCCTCTATTATCCCTGCTAATTTTCAGCACATAATGATGTCAGAGATGATATTAAGTAGGGATTTATTATAATTTGTAATTTTTCGATATGCAATTCACTTTACAGTTGATGATATGACTGGCAAACTGGATTAAGCCCTGGCGACTCATATATTTGGTGTTGGGCTCAGTACTGTAGATTCTTATACATAGCTTTAATGACTAGCTGTCTTTTGAATAAATGCAAACCGGAATATGCCTCAGCAATTAAGATTTACTTATTGACATCTAGTATCTTATTTGTAAGCTTAGGCAAACCCTGCTTTTTGAGTGCAGTAGCAGCATTTCTAGCCCTATATTAACCCAAAGCAAAACAAATCTGCTCTCCTCCATATAAACTATCCAGATGTAAATCCTGTGTAAAGCTTTATACAGGACACACAGGCTTTACACAGGGTTCATATTTAGATAGTTTATATGGAGGAGCGCAGATTTCTTTTGATTTGGGTTTTGTTTAGGCGTCGGTCTAGTTTTTGGGAGCTTGGAGAACTCCCTAATTTCATGCTGCTATCTACATTTATTCATTGTGAGTTTTGTTTCTTCTGTCTGCACAGTTTTACTCTCTCATTCAAGCTGCTTTTTCATTTTATACAGGTTGAGAATCCCTTATCTGAAATGCTTGGGACCAGCAGTATTTCGGATTTCGGATTTTTTTGGATTTCGGAATCTTTTTGAGATATCTTGGGGTATCTAAACACGAAATACATTTATTTTCATATACACAATACACATAGCCTGATGGTAATTTTAAACAATATTTTTATTAATTTTGTGCATGAAACAAAGTATGCTACTGATAAGCAATCATTTTCTTACACTCATTCACACATTTGTACTTATAGGGGCATTATCACCCCTATACCTGGTTGCCATCCTGATGTATATCTCTAAGCTTTAATTAATGGTTTGTTATTTTTAAAAATGCATATTGTTTTGGAAATGTACATTATTAAAAATCTACTGTGCGTTTATTTCCAGACAGACTGCGGTACATGTACCGCAGTCTGTCCGGAAATAAATGCACAGCAGATTTTTATAAATCTAATTAAAGCTTAGAGATATACATCAGGATATCAATTAGGTAAACTGGTATAGGGGGTGATTATGCCCCTTTATAAGTAAAAAAATATGACATACCATTAATACAGTGAAAAATGTGTTCAGGGTGGCTAAGTAGCACAGTAGCATCACCAGAATACCTGTATCAGCTGTTAATCCGTTGAGTGCCAGAGGGGTACGCAAAGCATTTCAAAGCAATGCGTTGCGTACCCCTCTGGTACTCAAAATGCCAAATAGCATCAACAACAAACAATGTCATGCTTTCAGTCTCAACCTTGAATGCTGTGTTTTGATTAATCCGTTGAGTGCCAGAGGGGTATGCAACGCATTTCAAAGCAATGCTTTGTGTACCCCTCTGGCACTCAAAATGCCAAACAACATCAACAACAAACAATGTCAGGCTTTTAGTCTCAATCTAGAATGCTGTGTTTTGATTAACTATTTCAGTGCAACTGGCACTGAAAGGGTTAAAGGTTACTGTACACTTTTTTTTTTTTCAGTTGAGAAAAACATCAGGAATAGCTGAGGGACCAGGAGGTGGGTCCTCTACGGATGAGGAGGTACTGTGCTTGATGGCTTTTTTAAATGTTTCCTCCAGTGTCATCTGCCTCATTAAAAACGGTTTTTGTCTTAGAAGTCTCTCTTTGATTTTATAAATAGACATGATTTCTTGTTCTGTTATGAATTCACACTGCTCTAGTCCTTAAATAAGACCATCACACATTTTCACCATGTCTTCTATAGGCACTTTTTCTGCAGTGGTAACAATGTCCTCTTCATTGTTACTATTCTCACAATTCAGAACCATTTCGGCTATTTCACCATCGGTCAGTTAATGAACAACTGGAGCCTCATTACTGATGTTAAAAACTTCTTCTATATTCACTTCTTCCAGCTTGCTGACAGACTCTGAAGTTATATTTTTTGCATATCTAAGGAGGTCAGACATAAGTTTTTTCTCACTTGAAATATGGAATCCTTCAAAGTCATCACCTTGTTCTTCTTCATCATCATCACTGAACATTGTCGCAGGCCAGAGGTTGTGCCAGGCATGAACAACTGTGTCTTTAGTCACTGTGTTCCAAGCATTGCCAACAGCATATACAGCATCCTTCATGTTAAAGGGATAGTAATACTTTATTTTATTTTGTAGGCATTAAAAAAGCATGAAGAATGATATAAGTCTTATCTCTCAAACCTTTAACATAGTAACATAGTAACATAGTAGATAAGGCTGAAAAAAGACATGCATCCATCAAGTCCAGCCCATGCCAATAACACTCCTGTTGATCCAGAGGAAGGCAACAAAAAAGCCCTCTGGAGCAATTTCCAGTGTAGGTGTGTGTGTGTGTGTGTCAAATAGTTCCCCGGCTCAACATCCTATTTGCCTTGAAGCCATCTGTCATAACTGTCAACATTGCTCTGTGCTAGATAGGCATCCATTGCTTTTTTGAATGCAGTTACATTATCTGCAAGCACAACATCCCGAGGCAAAGAATTCCATAGCCTTACCGCCCTTACTGTAAAGAATCCCTGCCTGTGTTTTAGTCGAAAGCGCCTTTCCTCAAGTCTTAATGGATGACCTCTTGTTCTTAGCTCAGCTCTTTGCATAAATAATTCATTGGATAGTTCTTTGTATTGACCTTGAATGTATTTGTAAATGGTAATCATATCACCCCTTAGACGTCTCTTTTCTAATGTAAACAAACCCAGTTTGGCTAGTCTCTCTTTGTAACTCAGATCCTCCAATCCCTTTATCAGTTTTGTTGCACGTCTCTGCACCTTTTCCAGTTCAGCAATGTCTTTTTTTAGAACAGGCGCCCAAAATTGTACTCCATATTCTAGATGAGGCCTAACCAAGGATTTATACAGAGGTAGGATAATATTAGCATCCCTTGCTTCTACACCTCTTTTTATGCAGGCTAGTACTCTATTTGCTCTTGCAGCAGCTGAGTGACTCTGCACACTGCTGTGAAGACTATTGTCTAAATCTTTCTCTAATGAGGATTTCCCAAGTTGTTTCCCATTTAGAGTATATGCAGCAAGTTTGTTTCTACAACCCAAATGCATAACCTTACATTTATCTACATTAAATGACATCTGCCACTTTTCTGCCCATTCACTTAGTTTATCTAAATCCTTCTGTAGGGAAAAAACATCCAGCTCTGTATGTATTTCCTTACATAGCTTAGTGTCATCAGCAAAGATTGAGATGCTACTTTCAATTCCCACTCTAGATCATTAATAAACAAATTAAAAAGCATTGGGCCCAGGACTGAACCCTGCGGCACCCCACTTATAACCCTAGACCAATTTGAAAAAGTTCCATTTACAACAACTCTCTGCCATCTATCATTTAACCAGTTCTCAATCCATGTACAGATAACACCACCCAAACCGAAGCCTTTTAATTTATGCAGTAACCTGTTGTGAGGCACTGTGTCAAAGGCTTTTGCAAAATCCAAGTATACTACATCAACAGCAATTCCCCTGTCCAAATTACTACTCACTCTTTCATAAAATGCAAGAAAATTAGTCTGACATGATCTGTTCTTCATGAAACCATGCTGATTCCTACTAATGATATTGTTTGTCTTCACATAGTTCTGAATACTGTCAGTTAATAACCCTTCTAGTATCTTACCCACTATGGAAGTCAAGCTCACAGGTCTATAATTTCCTGGTTTGGATCTTGCTCCCTTTTTAAACAATGGAACTACATCAGCTTTCCTCCAATCACAGGGCACTATGCCTGATGAAAGCGAATCAATAAATATTAAGTATAATGGTTTTGCTATTACTGAACTAAGTTCCTTAAGTACCCTTGGGTGTATACCGTCCGGTCCAGGCGCTTTATTCACTATAACCCTTTCCAGTCTCTTTTGGACCTTGTCCTCAGTAAGCCATGTAGATGTTGGAGGAAATTCCATGGTTTTGTCTGTTTGCCCACAGCTTGTCATTTCTGCTTCCTTTGTATATACTGAAGCAAAGAACGTATTTAGGGTGTCAGCCATAGCTTTATCCTCACTAATCAATTCACCTGTTTCAGTCTTAAGAGGACCAATATCAACCTCACTTTTTTGGCATTATTGCCCCAGAAAGACACCGACTACAGCTGATGAGACAGCCCTTACAGGAATTAAGGATGCCAAGGACAGAATAACTGTGCTGGCATGTGCTAATGGTTTATGAGATATTCACAAGCAAAGTTTCCCCCTCCCGCCCCTTTTACCTAGTGTAAGTCATCTCTTCTCAGATGAGGAATGCAGTCCATAGACCAGACAGATAACAGAAGGGGACACTCTTATTCCTATGAAAACAATTAAATCCCTGCCCCCCTTGACAAGCTTTTCAGGTTTTTCCCTTATCTTAATTGAAGATTGTCCCTCTCTGCAGTGTACCTGGGCACCTCCCTTCTGCTCTAGCTGAACAGTGTGACATCAGTAAAAGGGGCGGGAGGGGGACACTTTGTGATTGAATTACTCTGGAACTACAACTCTGACAGAATTGAAATAACACTCTCCAAAGTCCAAATACTATGATGATTAATTAGAGCTGCTTTTATTATGAAACATTACTATCCCTTTAAACTCCTAATGGAAACCTCCAACACCCACACCTCTGTTCACTGCTGCTAGCATGCTGTTCAAGAAAGTGTTTTTATTTTTTATTGATCTAAGGATACCCTGGTCCCATGGCTGAATCAATGAAGTCAAATTTTAGGAAAGTACATGCCATAAACATTATTTTTTATGAGAATTTCAGCTGGAGGATGAGCAGAACAGTTGTCAAGGGTAACAAAATCATGCAGTCATCCAGTCCAGCTTCTCTGCAGTGAACACGAGCTGCTGGTACAAAATGTTTGTGAAACCAATCAGAAAAGATGTCCCTGGTGATCCATGCCTTTTTGTTAGCATAATAATGGACTGGTAAAAAATTAGCTCCTTTAAAACAGCGAGGATGCAAACTTTTGCCTATCACAGCAAGTTTATACTAAAGTGTGCCTACTGCATTAGCACATGCCAGCACAGTTATTCTGTCCTTGGCATCCTTAATTCCTGTAAGGGTTGTCTCATCAGCTGTAGTCGGTGTCTTTCTGGGGCAATAATGCCAAAAAAGTGAGGTTTCATCAGCATTACAGATTTGTTCTGGCATCAGATTTTCATCAGCAATGACCTTGGCAAACTCTCCAATGAATTTCTCTGCTGCTTCATGATCAGCAGATGCTTTATCACCACAAATCTTTAAAAATATAATGCCATGTCTTTTCTTAAATTTCTGAAACCAGCTTGATGAATATTCACAGTTTCCTTCCATTTTCAGTTCTTGATGATAGATCTTTGCTTGTTTCATGATCAGCATACTATTAAGTGGCATGTGTTCACTGCGGCACTGATGGATCAACTCTTTCAATACACAATCTAGATCTTCATTTTTAGCTGTATGTAGTGTTTTTCTATTTTTCATCAACTTCTGTTCATCACTTTCAGAATAGAACTTCAACAGTTTATCCTTCTGTTTCTTCAGGCCATATATGGAGGTCACTCCAACACCATAGTCTTCTGTAAGACGTTTCACACTTACACCACTGTCCAGTTTCTCCAACAGCTGGATCTGTCCTATAGATAAACAGAAACGCTTCCTCTTCTTCTTATCACTGTCACCTATAGGTGTATCTTCAGCAGACATTATCCATTACGGCACAAAGCAGAAAAAGAAAAACTCCCTGTGTAATACGTCAGGAATCTGCGTGTGCATGGAAAATATTTTGGAATTTGGAATATTTAGTTTTTTGGAATTTTTTTGCAGGGGAAGGGGTAAATCCCCACCTTGCTTACTGAAAGCTTTCCTTTTCTTGTTGCCATTACTGCATACGTTGATCAAGATCAATGCATAAGGTAATAAGATCTTCCATGTCTTCTTCTATCTCTGTACAAGTAAGAACATTCTTCAAACAATTGTTCAACCCACTCTTAAAATTTGCTTTAACCCTTTGAGTGCCAGAGGAGTATGCAACGCATTACAAAGCAATGCATTGTATACCCCTCTGGCACTCAAATGGTTTAAAGCACTGTGATTCCATTCAGTCTTGTAAGATAATGTACAAAACTCAATAGTCTGGTAGCTAACTGAATGGTTGCCTTGACGGAGATCAATTTGATAAGCCTCGGCTGCAGGTCTTCTTCCTGGAAGATCAAATATAGTACAAAAGGCAGAAATTAAAGCCTTGGAATCATACAAAAGAGGAGAACATATCTCAGCCAGAGGAGGTGCTCATGCCAGAACATCATCTTAAGCAAGGACATTATGAAGGCTACTTTAGAGGTCTGAGAGAGAAGGTCTGGGGTAAAGTTTGAAAATGTAGAAAACATAAATTCAAAAAAACCTTGACAATCAGAGGCTTTACCCAAAATATGTTCCAGAAGTGGTATCTTAGGTGGTCTAGATAGTAGCGGATGCACCAGACGGCTGAGGAGCAGAACCTTGACCAGAAGCAGAGGCTTCAGTAGAGATAGGAATCTGGATAATGAAGAAGACTGTAGCATTCCAGGACTGCATCTGATTTGCTTGCTAGTGACTGTAGATTAATACACGGGTGGCCAGAACTAGTTCTTGATGATCTTGACGGCTAAAGAGCAGGATCCATGGTCTGTTCTAACTGTAACAGTGTGCTATCCATAAGATCAGTACTAGCTGGCTGAAGTCAAACTAAAAGATAAGCCAAACTACCAAAAGCTCAGCATCAATGAATTATGATTAATGATTGGCTTAACTGAACACTAGTTATGTGCAAGATTATAATCCACATGGATATATTTCTCTTTTTATGGATTATGTCTGCGAACTATTGGTGTTTATATGTAGAGATCGGAGAGTGTTCTATGTAGATATGAACGTACACATTTTCCTCACGTATGTAGTCTGCACCAGTACCAGTCCCAATGTGTAGCAGGGTTTAAATCTTTTGCCAAATCCCATTTTCCTGAGGAAGGAGCCTTGTAGCTCCAAAATGTGTTGAAGAAATCCAGTTTGGGAAGACATTTTGAGAGACTCTTCACCAGCCCACAAGTAAAAATACATCTTACACCTTCAACTCACAGGAGACATCAGAACTGCTACTAATCTGGACCTTGAATCCCTTAGAGGTACCCAGAGGAATCGGTGATCCAGATTCCTGCAGTAGCAGGACTATGGACAAACTCTCTCCTTATTTGATGTGCATCTCAACAAGGGGTTATCTAGTGAGCAGATTAAAGTTGCTGTGCCACTATACAAGGCGAAATCTGGTGAACGCCTACACGTTGGGGGTTAGTGATACCCCAAGGGCGATTAGACGCTCCCTTTTTGAGTCTGTGTACTTTATATGTCATTTTATATTCTCATTTTATTATAGGGTTTTACTCAATACTAGGGATGGGTGAATGTTGTCGCCGTGTTCCCGTGAAAAATCCCACGAAAACCACTTTATTGTCTGCTTTTTTGCAGGAAAATCCACTTTTAAAACAGCGATTAAAATCTTTGAGTTTTTTTGCCCATTGGCCAATATTCTCCGTAAATTTTTCAGTGGCTAGAAAGTTTCCGCTGATTGATTTATGTGGTTTTCTCCCTTTCACTATAAAAACCTGATGTATTTGCAGAAATCAAACACAATAGAAGCAGTTACAGAGTGAGGTAGACGTGCTGTGCTGTTCTGCTGTTATTGATTTGAAAAATTGAGGTAGGAGAGGCTCCTAGTTACTGCTATCACTATGGGCAGGTTTAAAATGAGTAAAAGGAGGAACTGGAAGGACCCTTATGTGTCCACTGAGTCTGAGGAGGAGGTGAGAACTACAGAACCAGTGGTGTCCAGTTCCTCTAAATCACCCCTAGGGATCTTAGGAAAATTAATGGCAATGGAGGAAGAGAACAGTAGTACTAATGAGAGAAGGACAAGTCAGCTGCCTGTGCCTGCTGGAAGACGTGCTGCCCCTGCTGCCACCATTGCTGTACCTGCTGCCAGACATGCTGCCCCTGCTGCCACTAGTGCTGTCCATCCTGTCAGATGTGCTGCCCATGCTACAGCTGCCACCATTGCTGTGCCTGCTATCAGATGTGCTGCCACCACTGCTGTGCCTGCTGCTAGTGCTGAACTTTCTGCCTCCTGTGACTTCTGTCAGATGTGCTGCCCCTGCTAGCACCACTGTTTTGCCTGCTGCTAGCACTGCCCCTGCTGTCAACAGCGCTGTGCTTGCAGCCAGTGCTGAACCTGCTGCCACTAGTGCTGTACCTGCTGTCAGACGTGCTGCCACCAGTGCTGAACCTGCTGCTAGTGTTTCTTGTAATACTCAGGAGGTGGGGGGAGGAAAAGATAATGCCAAGTGTGACAGCAAGGGACCCTAAGTCACACCTGCCATTCACAAGCAGTTCCACCAGTGCTAATACTGCTACTACTAAGGTCCTTGCTAGCATTAGGAATGAAGGAGGGGGTAATCAACAATATCCTCACATTACTAGTGACTGTGAGGAGGAATTAGAAAACAATATAATGGGAGCTCTCATTGTACCACCAAAAGGGAGACAGACAGAACAATAGGAGTCAAATACTGATAGGAAAGGGTTACCAGAGTTTGTAATGTCTTAACTAATCTTGCAAATAGAAAATCAAAGATGGTATAGTCAGTGATATAATAATTAAAGGTAATGAAATGTAATAGATGCTAAAAAATTAACACAATATTAAAAATACTGTTAGCAGAAGGTAAGTTGTGATATATGGACCAAAAGATGAAAACAGTTAGCACATATGGGCACCAGTCAATACAGTTCCTCTTAGATAAGAAGCAGAAATCCAAAAAACGGATTAGTAGATGGAGATGGAGGATGGATTAGTTCATAATGAAGACAAGCTCATGATGGATGATGATTATGTAATGAGTAGAAGCCAGTCACTTGATGTCAAATCTTTACATAAAAATATGTCACCCTGAGCTGCTATCAGTAGTCCAGATTCCACTTGAGCAGGTATAATTTCTAAAAAAAGAGAAAAAGAGTCAGCGCACCAGAGATCTAAGTGTAATATATGTGATATTTGGTAATAATCATTATAGTTGTGCAGCAAAAATGCAAGTGAGGGGGAATATATATATATATATATATATATATATATATATATATATATATATATATATATATATATATAAAAGAATAAGCCTCATTGCATAATTTATGGTACCCCCCACACAGAACATAATTTATGTCTCCTCAGAAAAGAAACTCGCATTGAACAGAATGTCTCATTACATAATTTATGTCTCATTAGGAGACACAACTCCTATTGGGTGATTCAATGGGGACTTTACTGCTCCCATTGGATGATTCATTGGGGGCATGTTTATCATACAGGGAGTTGGCCCGCCCACCACTATCCAACTGACAAAAAAAAAATAGCTGCCACTCTCTCCTGAAGTAGGGGATATCAACAACTTCTCCCAGTCCACACAAACTCTCACTCAGGGTCATGACCCCACAAACACACTGTTTCACCTCCCACAGATAATTGTAATCCTCCATACACTCTGTTTCAGTATGAGTGTGTAATGTTTCCATAAAATACAAACTCAGGGATAAACTTAATAGCAACTCTTTTATTTAACACTTTTCACCTCTTCAGTCACCTCACTGTTTGTTTTCAACTGTCACTCCTCCACATCCTGCTTCCTGATTCCCGCCCTTTCTCCTTAAAGGGACATAGATGCTTTGCTGTATGTTACAGAGGGCAAGCCTCAAACACCACTTTCTATTTGTTCCCGCAGCATATTGCTACATTGCCTCAACTGAAGAGCCACCGTGTGTTATATTGCTATGTTACCTCAACTTAAGTAAGGAGAAGTTACTGCTCCCATTGGGTGATTCAATGGGAGAGTGATTTAAATAATGCAGGGAGTTGGCCTGCCCCTACTATCCAGCCCCCCCACCACTATCCAAGTAACTGAGAAAACAAAATGGATGCCACTCGCTCCTACACCACAGACACAAACACATCAGACAAAAAACACACACACTCACACTCACTCACACACACACTCACACTTTCACACACACTCACACTTTCACACACACTCTCTCACTCACACACACACTCTCACTCATACACACTCTCACTCACACACGCAATCACTCACACACGCAATCATGCACGCGCTACCATAGAATGTGCAATTACCACATGCATTTTAACTACATGAATGAATGCCACTCACTCACACACACTCACACTCCGGGAGCCAGCACGATCCACCTTCCACCCTAGTATGTGCAATTACCACATGCATTTCAACTATATGAATGAATGCCACAGTGGAGGCATAAGTACAAACACAAACGCATTACATTGACACATAAATCATCCCCTTATAACTCACTTCTGTACGTGTGCGTGTCTCTGTGTGTGCCTGTGTGTTCCTCACTGTGTGTTTTGCATGTCTGTATCACACTCTATGTGTCTGCATGTTGTGCATTGCATGTATGTTTGTATGACTGTGTCCTGCATCCATGTGTGTGCATTAATTCCCTATATATCCTGACGGGCAGCGCCGTCCCACATTGCTAGTACATATATATATATATATATATATATATATAAATGTATTTATTCACAACAAATGAAAATTTGAAAAATTTTGAAAAAAAAAAAAAGCCTGTACATAAAAGATACATATAATGTGAGCAAAATGTTGAAGTAATCACTTCAAAAGGTGTGGAATAATAACAATCGGGACAAGTCTGGAATGTACATATAACATTTATTAATGCAAAAATAGCAATAATGGCAATAATAAACATGCTCAGTCCTGGGAAATCCAAAGGTGTAATCATAAGAGGGATATATAATTCTCATATACCTAAATAAGGGGTAACATGTATGTAAAATCAACCAGCATAAACAATATAAGAAAAAATGATGAAGGATATGGGGGTACTGGATCTCTCCTTCCCCCCAGTAGTTCTTTGCTCACCAAAATAATTATTTTGATGACAACGCATACACAAGTCAAGTTATATGCTCACCGAATTACCACTTGTGGAAATGCCCATCACAAACTGGGGGTTCACCGCCAGCTCTCCTAGGATCTCGGTCTCCTACTTGGTTTAAAGTCTCTCTTTAAAGTAAACTGATGTTCCAAGCTCGGCAGAGATGGCAAAAAAGTAAATCCCTTATAATGAAATTTCATTATAAAGGATTTACTTTTTGCCATCTCTGCTGACTTGGGAACATCAGTTTACTTTTAAAGAGAGACTTATCGAACTGGACCACACTCCAAGTAGACACATGCCCCGCACTTCTACCCAGAGACTCAGAAAGCCAAAAGGCACCAAGTAGGAGACCGAGATCCTAGGAGATAAATAAAATAATATGTGTTGTGTGTAAATTCAATGTTCCCATTGATTTCAATGGAATGAGGTAGGTGAAGAAAGCAGAAAACCTGTACTTTTCATGTGAATTTATTGCTTGGTGTAAAATTTCGTACGAAAAGTGCTGTTTTCCTGGGTTTTTTTTGCCTAACTCATTGCATTAAAATCAATGGGAAGACTGAATTTTTCCCCACCACATGGCAGTTTTCTCTTCTTTTCCTGCAAGCATATAAAAGGGTAACAGGCTCTCACAACATGCCATTGTGTTTTTGTGAGAGGATAAAGCAGGATGTTTTTGAGCTAAAGAAAATAGGTAGATAAAGGGGAACTGAAGCTTAGTTTAGGGAGTCGTTTGGATAGCACATTTGTTCTCTGTATTAGGGGAGTTTGGGGGCATTATGGGGGTGAAGAAATACCCCAAAATTCAGTGTGACTGACTGGCAAGACACAGGTAGCTGGGGTCCACTTTGCTTGCAGATCTTGCTGTTATTGTCTCTCTGCTGGGGAAGACTGGGGGAAAGAAATTGTTGATTTTGTTTTTTTGGACAGACTTTGATAAGATAGGATGGACAGTGTTAAAAATGAAAAACAAAAATATATATAAAAAATAATAATAATAATAAATAAATAAAAGTTCCACCACCACCAGAGCCAGTGCAAAAAAAACATACAAAAAGTACACTGAACATGACACTGAGTCATTTTAGTGTTTAGTGTTGATGATGGCAATGGCTTAATGGAGGAAGGTGTAGCAGCTGATCCAACTGCTGCATCTGATAGTGAAACAACAATCACCAAAGTCCTCAAAGTAGTAGCGAACTAAGTGAAAGTAAGATGAAAAAGAAATTGTTTGACACCTCTAAAGCTTAGAGGTATATAAGAGCAGTGGGCAAGAAGCGGTGGGCAATGCCGATACTGAGGATGTCCTAATGATGACTAATTATGATGATGCAGATCTAGAATATATCCCTGCAGCATCCTCCTCTTGTTCAGATACACATGGATTTGAGAGTGAGAGAGATGATGACATGGCCAGAAAATTAGCAAAAAGGCAAAGTCTCAGTCATTCACCACTGAAAAGGAGAACTATGCCAGTCTATAAACTGTTTAAGAAAACCATTGGAAACTCTGACACTGGACAAGCAAAGATGGCAAACAATACATAGTCATCCTGTTAGTCATTATCCGTATCATTGTCTCTTCCAAGTCCCACTCAGCCACACACACATTTGCGTTGGGTAACCAGCAGCAACAACAACAGCAACACAGGTTATTAACATCTACAACCTTAGCTGTGATGAGTGCCTCTGCTGCTGCTGGACGTGCTACACCTTTGACTCCTAGAAACAACAGCAGTAGAATTGCATCAACATCTAGCCCCAGTACAAGTTTTAGCCCCTCAGGAACCCCTCACTCCATGAAGTCCACTGTATGGAGATACCTCACTCAGGATCCAAAAGCTAAGCATGTTGTTATCTGTTGTGTGTGAAAAAGGCATGTGAGCAGGGGTAAAGCCAGTCTAACACCTAGGCAGTGGCACCTCCTCTATGATATCCCACCTGAAGCACAACCAAAGGTCTGATAGGGAGACACACTATCAGCACATCAGAAGTGCAACAACTAGCAGCAGCAGAAGCACTTCAAAAAGTTCCCAGGGCTCTGTGGCAGATAAGTAATTATGTTATTTATGTGTCAGAGAGTGTACTACTGTCAAAAGTTAGTTCATTCCAAATAACAGCTGTGGCTTTTGCTGTAGAGAAGTACAATGATTCTGGATTTGCTGTAGAGGATGTCAAGAGTCATAGCCGGCCCACACATATGCCTTTGCCTCCACCAGCTCCTCTAGTCATGTTGTTCAAGCAATAAAGTAACAGGGTTCTTATGCCATGTCCAGGTGTATAGCTTATTTTAGCGGCTATTCGTAAGATTAAGCCAGCCTGCTCATGTGTTCAGTGTCACGGTCCCAGCAATGAAACACAGGACAAGTACTTAAAGGTAACACCAACTTTATTAAGGCAGCAACACAAACAGAAATATCACAATGACAGGATATAAATATACAGGACTAACGAGAAGTGAACAACGGAGCAAGTGACAACTACCAGAAATAGAAGACTGCTACCGTGTGATTCTCTTGATAAATATATCCCAGCAATGGGACTAAGAGTAGTCTGCAAAGCCACAGGTCCGCACCTGGGAGAAGCCAGACAGGGATGAGAGTAACCAAGGCCACAGGTCCGCTCCTGGGATAGTAAGACAAATGGGAAGGCACCAGAACTAAGTCTGCCAGAGCCACAAGCCTGCAATAGATTGGTTATCTAACAGAACGGAAGGCCACTCTAGAGGTAGTTAGATAGAGCCACAGGTCAGCGCCAGACTGGGTGGTCAGACAAGCCAGAGGTCATGCATGGAGCTGGTCGTCAGCCAGAGCCACCAGATAGGATATCCACTGAAGCCTTGGTATGCTGGATACACAGTGGGAAGAGCCCCAGATCAACACCAGAACAGGTAGTCAGACAAACCAGACATCACACACGGAGCGGTTAGTCAGCCAGAGCCAGAAGTCACACACGGAACTCGCTCAAACTTCATGTTTACTAGTGGGCAAATAAGGGTTTCCATAGCAGAACACACACTGTTATGTTTGACAGTAGTCCATGTGGTTTGTGGTCATCATTTCTGACTAGAACATGGATATCTTGCAAGTATGTTGTAACTATTTTACATGCAGTAGGATGAGTTGTAGCAGTAACCAACCCATCCTCTGGGTGCAAGTCCCACAGAAATGTGAAGCCACCACCACAAATGTTAGATTTCCATCCCTGAGACACATAACTTGCTTTCTGTGATGACAATGATGTTATCATGGTGCCCGTGATTGCTGCCTTTTTTTGTCAATTACCTATAGGGGGCTCTCCATTGGCTGTCTGCTTTCAGCTTGCCCTGCATTGCCTATTTAGACTGAGCCTGGGCACCCTTTGGTTGCCCTTTCGTGTTGTCTCTATGCTGCTCGTATCTCCATTATGTTCCTGAGCTTCCTGGACCCTTTGCTGTGTTCCTGCTACCAGAGATCGTCTAGTTCCTGTAGTTACCTGTCCAGTGGTTCCTGCTTCCGTTCCTGATCCGGTTGGAGTTGCCGTTTGGTCACCGTTTCCTGCTGCCAGTCCCCGCTGCCGTTCCTGATCCAGTTGATCATCTGAGTGCTGGTTCCTGTTTCCACCTGCTGGTTCCTATCCAGTTCGCCTGTAGTCAGCTGATGTTCCCGGGTCATCTTGGCGACATTTCTACTCTCTGCCAGTTTATCCAGTACGCGGGTACTGGTTCGCTCCACAGCCGCCCGGCTGTTATTGCAGGATACGATTGCATTCCCAATACAGGGTACTGGTTCGCTCCATAGCCACCCAGCTGTCATTGCAGGATACGATTAGCGTTCCCAGTACAGGGTACTGGTTCGCTCCACAGCCACCCAGCTGTTATTGCACGATACGTATAGCGTTCCCAGTGTGTGGGCACTGGTTCACTCCATAGCCATCCGGCTGTTATTGCACGATACTAACAGCGTTCCCAGTGTGTGGGTACTGGTTCGCTTCATAGCCATCCGGCTGTTATTGCACGCTACGTATAGCGTTCCCAGTGTGTGGGTACTGGTTCGCTTCATAGCCATCCGGCTGTTATTGCACGATACGAATAGCGTTCCCAGTGTGTGGGTACTGGTTCGCTCCACAGTCATCCGGCTGTTATTGCTAGATATGATTAGCGTTCCCAGTGTGTGGACACTGGTTCGCTCCTTAGCCATCTGGCTGTTATTACAAGATACGAATAGCACTCTCAGTACAAGGTACTGGTTTGCTCCACAGCCTCCCGGCTGTTATTGCAACTCATGTGTTCAGGTTTCCCAGTATGCGGGTACTGGTTCGCTCCTTAGCCCCCCGGCTGCAGTTGCACCTTGTAGACTTGCTTCCAGTACTAGGTACTGGTTCGCTCCACCACCCTTGAGTCTATTATCGAATTGTGCATTACTGTGTTCCCAGTACGCGGGTACGGGTGGTCCCCTGGCATTCCTTGGCTTGCCACTTATGCTGACTTAGCCTCTTATGTCATCCTTGTGACTGCTGTTGCCACCTGTACAGTCACTGAGGCTTCAGTGGTTGCCATCCTCTCCTTATTAGGCTGCCTTGCCTGGTATTTTGGTAAGGCCAGTAGAACCTAATTCTATTGTCCATCTTGGGTTGCCTTACCCTGTATTGGCAAGGCCGGTAGAGCCTGTATATCGCTGTCTGTCTATTGGCTGCCTTTCCTGGTATATTGGCAGGGCCGGTAGAGCCTCTATCCTTGAGTACCAGTCCTGGCTGCCTTGCCCGGTATATTGGCAAGGCCGGTAAAGCCAACTATTCCTCCATGTACTAGTCTCCAGGCTTCCTTGCTCGGTATATTGGCAGGGCCGCTAGAGCCTATCTATTCCTTGTACCAACTTCCAGGCTGCCTTGCCCGGTATATTGGCAGGGCCGGTAGATCCTGTATCACTATTGTTATTATTGCTTTTCCCATCAATAAAGATATATGTATGAATGTGTATGATACCCTATGGGGTTGTCTTAAACTTTTCAATAAAGTTGTGTTTTTACCTAACTTTGCATCTCAGAGTCTTAACAAACCGTGACAGATGTGTTCTGAAATATGTTGGGAATGGGATGTTCTTATTGATGTTGCTGCTGCTACTATTATATAAACCCTTTGCTGACTTCTTTTTCCCTATGCTTTCTACCAGGTTTTTGGCCAGAACTTTCATCATCCACAATGCAGCTCTCCACTCAAGCTATATGCATACCTTTATATTCTTTGACAGAATCTGGTTCCTCACAGACATACTTCTACTGATCATCACTCCTTGTGACAAACTGATCATGCTTTGGCAGGAATTCAGCAATTTTATGTTTAAAGCAATGGTCCAGCAGATTAGAAATAATGTATTTCTCATTGATTTTAATGGATACTATGAGAGGATCCTGATCAAAACATGCCAGCATGTCATTCACCAGCTGGTGCATGTCTGTATTGTCATTATTGTAAGATTCATCAACCATGCTCCTCAGTTTTTTCAGCAGAAAATATATCACTGGAAGAATTTAGCTAATTCCTGTCCGTACATGACTAACCAGCACGTTTGCCCCTCAAAAGGTTTCAGCAGCTCACATACTTCACAAATTTGTTGCAATTGCCCAAGTGACAAAAGTGACAAAGAGGTTCCCTTCAAAATCTTCCAGTTTTGCATTGTGTACTCACAAATGGCCCTATTCTGCTCATACAAAACTCTAGCACGTACAAAGTATAATACGACCTGGTACGGACCTCCATTTTCAGCAAGTGTTGAGGCAGGTTATTATGCTCATGAATGGAAAATAATGATTTATGAATACTCTAGGAATGAGTACAATGGGCTCAGATTGCGCAGGCAAAATTCAGTATCTCTCTGAGATTTACATTTTTTTCCAGGAATCTGGTCACAACTAAATACAGGACATGGGAAAAGCATGGTACATGCACCATATCATCTATTCTCATGGTAACTGCAATGTAGGAGCCATTATCAGCAGACACACAACCAGCTTTCAATGAGGTGAACAAGCTATTCTTGCCCCAGTTTATTTAACATATCTATGGCTTTGTGGGATTATCTCTCAAAACTCTGTATGCACAAATTAATGTGTTGATGCTGTGGGCTACCCTGATGCTGTCCTTCTATAACACTGCTAGAACCAGAGGTAAATTTACTGGCTGTGACCTTATGCAGCCAGCTATTGTTGCCCACTGGTGGTAGGGTAGCCAAGGCACATAATCTGTTCGCTGTCCTCTTGTCCACATATCTGTTGTCAGGTAGATTTTCTTGCAGTATGAGATTTCAACCCTTTTCCCACCATTCTAACCACCTGTTTGTACAATTCTGACACAGTCATCTTTGAAAAACAACAATGGCTTGTGATATGGTAGGGAGGTGCAACACAGGACATCAGTTCTTTAACCCCTTAAGGACCAGCGGTCCTGGGACGTTTCCGTCCCATAAGGACCACTTTGATCCTTGCAAAAACGCCAATTTTATGCCCTATTTTTACTTACAGTGCTCCAGGTGATGGTCATAGTACGTCATGTAGTCCTTAAGGGGTTAATACATTGGTTTGGTTTGGTTTGTGGCACACTAGCCTGCACCTCAGTATCCTGCTGCCCTCGCAACTCAGCATCAGCAGGAAATAGAGCAGCTGCAAATTCCGCAAATCCCTTTCTCCAATTCCTTATCAGTTTGGGCTAAAAAGGCCATCAATGTCTCTTCCACCCCAGCTTCTCCAGCATCATCATCACCACCACCACCACCACCACTAGTCCCTCCGTGATGCTGCTGCTGCTCTATTACAGACATCTCACTGCTGTTTGGAGGAGGTGATGAGAAATGTGACAGAGGGTCCCCAAATGTTACACTTGCCATTTCTTGGCGACCTGAAGAAGGAAGACTGGCAGCACTATCAGCAGGCACAGGCAGGTGATCTGTGCTCCTGGTGGTGGTATTATTTCTGCGCCTGGTATACACCACCATTTCTGGCTTTTTCAGGGTCATGTTCCACCTGGACACTATTGTGAAGGGAAGGGCGAGAGTAATGGTGTAGGCTCCCTTTACTGCTAGTCTGGACACTCTCAAATGCTTCCCCTAACACTCCCCTAACACTTGTCCCACCAGCTGCTTCACCATTACTGTTACTACTACTAACACCAACCACATCAAGTTCAAGGCCCTGAGTCTTCCTCCTCACAGTCACTAGTAATATTATGAGTGCCCCTTCCTTCACTCCTAACATTAACAAGCTGCTGGACCTTCTTAGTAGTAGTACTAGCACTGGCGGAACTGATTGGGGATGGCAATTGTAACTTAGGGTCCCCTGCTGTCACACTTGGCATAATCTTATCCCCACCCTCTTGAGTATTTCAAGACACACTGGTAGTGGCAGGTTCAGCATGGGTAGCAGGCACAGCACAGGTGGCAGCAATTCTGACAGCAGGCATAGACAGCACTGATGGCAGAAGGGCAGCACATCTGATAACAGGCACAGTAATGGTGGTTGCAGGTTCAGCACTCACAGCAGGCACAGCACTGGTTACAGCAGGGGCAGCATATCTGAAGCAGGCACAGTACTGGTGGCAGTAGGTTCAGCATTGTCAGAAGGCACAACAATGGTGGCAGCAGGGGCAGCACATCTGGAAGCAGGCACAGGTAGCTGACCTGTCCTGCTCTCACTAATAACCTCTTCTTCCTCACTTGATATTAATTTCCCCAAGAAAAAAGTGGACAACAACAAGGTTTTTCGCCCACCCCTACTCAGCAGCTCATGGCTGCCGAGTCTGGGAAAAATGTCTATACAGCCTACAAAGACTGCAACCACCATAGACCTCACCCCATATACTAATAGTATTGTGTAACTAGCAACAAAACAGGATATCAGCATCAACAGCCTTAGCTTTGATGTGTGTCTCTGCTGCTCTTGGAAGTGTGGTATCTATGTAGTAGTAGTACAATTTCAGTAACATTTAACCCTAGTAGTAGTAGTAGTAGTAGTAGTAGTAGTAGTAGCCCTCTCAGGAACCCAGGGCTATGAAGTCCACAGTATGAAGATATTTCACTCAGGATACAAAAGATAAGTATTTTACTATTTGTTGTGTCAGAGAGTCTGCCCTGAATGGGATAGTAAATGGTTAACATTTTCTGAAGAGCCATTTGGACTGTGAAATTCTCTCTTAAATCTCGATGTGTAAAAGAGACAATAGGCATTTGCTTAAGTTGGGGAGCAAAATATTTGAGAGAATTTTATGGAGACGGTTAGTTCAATATCTATGATTTTCAGACAACCATGGTCTAGAATCTATAGGGGGAAGACAACATGTCTGGACTTTCTTCCTTATCTGGTGTGAAAATCTAGGGAAGGGATTAAAAGTGACATGTTGACATCTTGACGTAATACAGATGTTGGTGTGTCACCATATATACATTTTTAATATGGTATCGGTGTGCCATCTTCTGGAACACACAAGTATTGCTACTAGGGACATTAACTTAAGCTTTAAGATAATCTTAATTTTTGACTAACCAATCAGAGAGTTAAGAAAGTTAGTCTGACATCATAATCTAATGATCTGGAAACTCATCCTATCAGAGAAGGATGGTAGTGTCTTTCTGATAAGGAAATTTGTTGGTACATAAGAGAGTGATTTTGGATAGAGGAGGCCTCTTTGATTATGATATTTGATTATGATATTCTTGGTATAATCTGTTATTGACAATTAGATATATGCAAATATTTATATCTCATCCAGAAGGTATGCAATATTGAAAACAAAAGATGAATAGTTAAATTCTATTTATCTAATCTGGGATATGTTGCCTTTCAGATAAATGTCTAAATTTTTAAATATTTTTATGTGGTACAAGGAAATTGTTTTGAGACGTGTTTTAAATTGGAACCAACTAACATAACAACATCCCTATACCTTAATTAGCATAGTTTATACAGATTTTGGGGCAGGTATTCATATACACTGCAGCAACTGTATAATCAATAATTGTATGAACAATTAACCCTTTCTATGCTGCTGTGTTCAAATATTGCTACAAAATACCTCTGGATACACCTATATAAGGTTTAATCCTGTTTATTCTGGGTAATGTTATTTTATTATATTAGTTATTAATCCACTGTATGTCAATTCTTTAGATATATCTTAGTATATGACTAAGTCATATTAAAAGATAAATCTTTGAGTCATTTGGGGTTCACATATTCATCTCATTCTGATTAACATTTTATATACAGTATATTTTTACTTAAAGGGATAGTAACCCCCCCCAACAACTTGACGGCAAAATACAGGAATCATAGAAACATACCGAACGCACTTAGTCCCATCTCTCAAACCTTTATGATTTGAGAGATGTAAGGCAAGACAGTCCTCCGGTCCCTCCCCCTTCTGCCTAACGAGCTGTAAAGCTGTCAGAGGCAGAATCCGGTCGACCGACTTTCCGCGGTTCTGCAGGAGTTCTGACATCTAGATATCTCCGTATAATTACTTCATAGGAATGATCTACAACATGTGCTTGCAAGCCAGGCACATGTTTTAGACCATACCCATGAAGTAATAATACGGAGATATCTAGATGACAGCACCCCTGAAGAGCCGCCGTTTGGTGCTAGAAGCCGGATCTCATGACATCCGCTATACAGCGGACGCATGAGAAGGGGGAGGGAGCAGAGGTCTTTCTTGCCTTACATCTCTCAAACCATAAAGGTTTGAGAGATGGGACTAAGTACGTTCGGTATGTTTCTATGATTTCTGTATTTTGCTGTCAAGTTGTTGGGGGGGTGTACTATCCCTTTAAATTAATTATATATATTTTTGCACAAATATGCGTAATTGATTATTTAATCAATTCTGTACTGTGAAGTAACATGTCAATACATAGTTTGTGTAAAGATCTCAAATTAATTTAACTAGTTTTATCTATTTATGTGAAGATATACAACAATAATTGGATCTTCTGTAAACCCTTTCCTGTATATCCTTGACAGTTTTCTGTGTAAGAATAGATACTTCACAATAGGTGATATGATATTGTGTAATGGGGCTGCAGATCTTAATATAGGATACAAAGACAAAGACCATAAATTACTGCAAAGTCCAGAGATGCACGACTGTATTCTCTCTAGTCTCTGACGCAATGCAGTCACAACATCAGTTCAGCTCCCTTATGATACCCTTAAATGGATGTGGATCTTATAATTTAAAAAATCCAAATTTTAATAATTTATTTAAAATTGTACAAAACACACATAAACACACAGGAGTAAATTATCTCTCTGCCACAGAAGTATTGCTCAGAGAGGTAACATTAAAAAGTAGAACCAAACAGTTCCTACTATTATATGGGACCACTTCGGGGTATAATAGGGTGGCATAGTTAATTATATTAGGAGCAACATTGCAGAGCTCCTGGAAAAAGCTGAAATTTTGGCTTGATTGGTGTGATATATATAGAACAACTGCCTGTGATCCTAACTCCACCTGAATGTAACAAGCTACACCTGTAAGCTGATGACACCCAGATTGTAACTACACAGTAGTTTGTGTGTTTAAACAGTTAAACTTCCGTTTTTTTTAAATGAAGTTTGTTATCAAAACAATTGGAATGAATCCCATCTATGCTGGGTATTTTTCTTATGACAATCTATATCTAGTGTCGTCTATGTATAGACTGCGTGATTAAACTCGTAATTGTACTCTTTGGGTTGCTGTCTTGTGGAGTAAATATCAAGATCTCAAGCGTTAATTTCTTCATGAATGGTAAATATACATTGTAACCAAAGTCATGCTATTCAGTCTCCTAATTAGATAGGAGGTAGTGGTGCGAGTAATTAACCAAAGTACTTTGTATCAAATAACCACTCTGATTAAATTTAGCTGTAAAGCACGCTGTCTGTCAGGCTGCTTGAGGAATCCTTCCCCGAAGTAGCACAGTGTGTGATTGCTTGCTAGATCAAACACACGGTATCAGCATGTCTTGCCTGTTGAGATACTGAGTATCCATACGCTTAGTATTTCTCTTAGATCAACAAGACGCTCTGTCTACAAATATAATGTTCGTAATTTTGTATCATATATCATTTTCCCATTTTTCCATTTCATTCAACCCCCCCATAACACTGTGCATAGCCCAATGCGTTTTGCCATTGCACACACTGCTTAGTCAGGAAAAAGCGTTACCGGTTATGTGTTTAGACCGGATTTAAATACCCTGCATCTGGGGAGTGTAAACATGACGTAGGTAGGTGGGTACGTTAGGATCTCGATGAGCCAAAAGATACAATGTGTTTCAACACCCTATATGAAAACTCATATAGATATTAAATGGCAACAATATAGCATCTATTGAGTATAAAGAGCTACATTAATGTCACCAAAATGAAAGGATAATACAATTTATTTTGCATATGGTACATTTAAAGATAAAGTTGTAAATAAAATCAAATGCCAATGGAATCCAAGAAACAAAAGAGAAAAATATAATGTTGTGTTTTGATGCTATGATTGGCATGATCTTCTTATTGGTACTGTATCAAGATATATTACTTGTTACTTGTACACATATCATTCTCCACAATTAGTAAGTACATATACATCTTTAGAGTCTTATAGATAGTGCCTATGAATTAAAATGCCCATAGATCTGTGTTTAGAGAGGGTGTCCAGATACCTTCTAAACCATGGAATCTGACTGAACCCAGAGATCATGAAAGATGGAACTAAAATGATACATGCGCCCATGCATCAGGAGGAAAAATATATACATATGCATACACCTACACACATACACATACACACACACACATATTATTTACAAAGTGCCTATGTCCTATGCCTAGCCCATAATAGTCTGATATGTATAGTATGTTCACAGTGTGACAAAATGGTAGTCATTTACATGTCTGGAGATCGGTTTGTCTTTGCCATGGTGTCACGGTTTGTTATGACTCTCAGACACCGAGTTAAGATAAAACACAATTTTATTGAAAAGTTTAATGGATACCCATGTGGGTAGCATACACATATAACATTTAATGTCAATACATAGTAGCAAGAGTAGTGGTATACGGAATGTAACATGGGCTCTACCGGCCTTGCTAATACCGGGAAAGGCAACCTTAGATGACACAGATGAAAAAGGTTCTACCGGCCTTACCAATATACCGGGCAAGGCAGCCTGGAGACTGGTACAACGAATAGTAATAGGCTCTACTGGCCCTGCCAATATACTGGGCAAGGCAGCCTGGAGACTGGTACAAAGAATAGTTATAGGCTCTACCGGCCTTGCCAATACCGGGTAAGGCAACCTTAAGTTGGTACAATGTGGAATAGGTTCTACCGGCCTTACCAATACCGGGCAAGGCAGCCTGAACTGGAACACAATCTCTACCGGTGCTGAGGAATACGCAGCAAGCAACCGGTTAATAAGTGGAGCGAACCAGTACCAGCGTACTGGAGGAACAACCGGTCTACCAGTGCTGTCTAGGACTGAACAGCAATCGGTTATACATGGAGCGAACCAGTACCCGCATACTGGAGGGACAAAGACTCTCCCGGAGCTATCTAGGACCGAACAGCAACCGGCTATGCATGGATCGAACCAGTACCTGCGTACTGGAGAAGGAAACTCTACCGGTGCAACAAGCAGCTGGCTGAATGAAGCGGACCAGTACCCGCGTACTGGAGGTACCCAGCCCCCACCAGTGCTGTCAGATGATAGTAAGCAGCCGGTTATACATGGAGCGAACCAGTACCCGCGTACTGGAGAAACCTAGAACTCTACCCGTGCTACAGCAGCCGGTTGTATGTGGAGCGAACTAGTACCCGGGTACTGGAGAAACCTCAAACACCACCGGTGCTGTCAGATGATAGTAAGCAGCCGGTTATACATGGAGCAAACCAGTACCCGCATACTGGGGAAACCTAGAACTCTACCGGTTGACAGCAGCTGGTTGTATGTGGAGCGAACCAGTACCCGCATACTGGAGTCAGCCTAGAACTCTACCGGTGCAACAGCAGCCGGTTGTATGTGGAGCGAACCAGTACCTGCATACTGGAGTAACCTAGAACCCTACCGGTGCCACAGCAGCCGGTTATACATGGAGCAAACCAGTACCCGCATACTGGAGTCAGCCTAGAACTCTACCGGTGCAACAGCAGCCGGTTGTATGTGGAGCGAACCAGTACCCGTGTACTGGAGAGTGGAACACAAGTAAATGAAAATGTCGCCAGGGCGACTGGAGGAGAGGAGCCCACTGCAGGCGATCCAGGAGCAGGAACACAACCGTTGAAGGACAGTAAACAGATCTGCAGGCAGTCAACCGGGTCAGGAACAACAGCAGGAAACAGCAGTAGAGACAGCAACCCCAACCGGATAAGGAACGGATGCTGGAACCAGGGAAGCTGGTGAACAGGAACTCAGGCAATCACTGTCGAGCAGGAACAGAGAAGCACAGGAATCCAATGCAAGTGCAGGTAGCATAGAGACAACACGAAAGGGCAACCAAAGGGTGCCAAAGCTCAGTTTAAATAGGCAACACAGGGAGGGCTGAAGGCAGGCAGCCAATGGAGAGCCCCCTACAGGAAACTGACAAGGAAATGCAGCAATCACGGGCACCGTGATACATGGTGAATGTCTCCCAGGTGTTCAAGAATTCTACATCTTAGTTCTCTTTTTGTCTTTCCTACTTACTGTTTGCCACAGCGACAGGGCATAAGGTAGACTACACCTGAGGTCTTACAGTTGATAAAGTTACATATAATATATTCCTTCTTGGTCTGGTTGCTGCTTTGGTTAATTACTCGGATCACTACCTCCTATCTAATTAAGAGATGCTCTATACATTAAACGATCCCAATTGAGAGGTTTAGAATTATGATCACTATAGAACTCAAACAAGACACAAATACAACTGGCATTTTAGTAGAATACTGAATAGCGTGACTTTGGTTACAATTCATATTTGCCATTCATGAAGAAATTAACTCTTGAGATCCCAATATTTACTCCACAAGTATCACAGTGCCTATGATCCTCCTCTGTCACTCTCGCTTGCGGTGTGCGCTGATTCGCTGTACTGGTTTGGCCCGCCCCTGGTGACCTTTTTATGCCTGGCCGTGACACCTGTCAGGTGCCCTTTTGTGGTGTTTCAGAGCCAGTGTTGCTGTTGCTGTGTTCCTGTGTTCCGGATTCCTGTGTACCAATTTGGCCTGTTCTGACTACGCTTCTGTTCCTGCTCGTGATTGACCCGGCTTGTCTGAGAACCACCTCTGTGATCTGACACGGCTTGGCTGACGTTCCTGTTCGTGATTGACCCAGCTTGCCTGAGTACCTCCTCCGTAATCCGACCCGGCTTGGCTGACTTCCTGCTACATGACCAGTAACGGCTTGCTCCAGTGACCCGCTTGTTCCTGCCTTCCTCTACGGTTGTTGCCGCAGCGACATTCTGACTTCCGCTGCTGTTGCCTGCCAGGCTGGCCATGTGACCCACTCCTGCCTTGTTGCGCTTGGTTCTCAGTGCTGAGTCTCCGTGCCTACTTGCAGAGCTGTGCTCCGGTTACTGAGCCTCCGAGATACTTGCAGAGCTGTTCTGCTTCTCTGAGCCTTCGATCCGTAAGCTGCATTTAACCCTAGCTGTTCCGCACTATCCTTAGCTGAGCCTCCTCTCTCTCATACAGTGCCTGCCATATTACACTACATCTGCTGAGTAGGCCGCTTTGTTCTGGTTGGTCAGCGGCTCATTATACCAAACTGCAGAGTAGTCCCGTTCTGTACCGTAGCCGGTAGGGCACCTGTTGCTCTTGATCATACGTTGAGGCCCGTTGGGGCTTTAAGGATCAAGCTACTACAGCTAGGGTGGGTTCCAGTGGAAGGCTATTGGCTTCTCAACTTGCAGCATTGGGTGCTCTCTGTTGTTACGCCCGTGGGGGCTACTGGCTCAAAGCTCTTGCAGGTTGCCTTAGGTATACGCCCGTGGGGGCTAATGGCTCACTACCTCTGTCCTGTTGGTCTCCGTTTGTACGCCCGTGGGGGCTAATAGCCAGCTCTTGCAGTAAAGCTGCACCGTAGTGAAGCCTGTGGGGGCTAACGCACTTGCAGATCCGGTTGTATCCTTGGTTACGCCCGTAGGGGCTATTCTGGGCAACGGTTCTGCTGATTCTACCTCTGGTCACACTGGGCCTAGCTACATTCCTGCCTCAAGAACTCTAGTTGTTGTTCCATCTACACTTAATACTCCCAATTACCACCTTGGGCTTGCCAAACTCCACAACAGAGACTGACTGCTTATTGCATTTAACCCTTTTATGTATTTCTACTATGTGCGTCCTGAGACAGTATATGTGATACCCTGATTCTGTATACTGGGCCTGTGGGGGCATATCTGTACATATTTTGGTATTATTTTGTGCTGCCTATAGAGGGCGATCGTTTTCCTTATTTTTTTTCTTTAAATAAAACTGTGTTTTATTTTACCACTGGTCTGAGTGTCTTAAAAAACCGTTACAATAAGACAGCTACCCAAAGAGTGCAATTACAAATTTAATCATCAGTATATACATAGATGACACTAGATATTTATTGTCATAGGAAAAATACCCAGCACAGATGGGATTCATTCCAATTGTTCTGATAACAAACTTCATTAAAAAAAAACGGAAGTTTAACTGTTTAAACACACGAACTACTGTAGAATTACAGTCTGGGTGTCATCAGCTTACGGATGTAGCTTGTTACATTCAGGTGGAGTTAGGATCACAGACAGTTGTCTATATATATCACACCAATCAAGCCAAAAAGTTCAGCTTCTTCTAGGAGCTCTGCAACGTTGCTCCTAATATAATTAACTATCCCACTCTATTATACCCCGAAGTAGTCCCATACAATATTAGGAACTGATTGGTTCTACTTTTTAATGTTACCTCTCTGAGCAGTATTTCTGTGGGAGAGAGAGAGTTTACTCATGTGTGTTTTGTACAATTTTAAATACATTAATAAAATTTGGATTTTTTTAAATTATAAGATCCACATCCATTTAAGGGCATGATAAGGGAGCTGAACTGATCTTTTGACTGCATTGTGTCAGAGACTGGAGAGAATACAATCGTGCTTCTCTTGACTTTGCAGTAATTTATGGTCTTTGTCTTTGTTTCTGTGTAAGGAGCATGCAAGCAGGGGGAAAGCACCTTCTCATTGAGTTCCCACCTGAAGCACAACCACAAGTCTGACTGGGAGACACACCATCAACAGGTCAGAGGTGCCACAACTAGCAGCAACAGAGGTACTCTTAAACATTCCCAGGCCTCTGGGGCACATAATAAAAGTGTTGTTGATGTGTCAGAGTGTGCTAGGATTTATCTGCTCCTACTGCAGTGTGATTCTGAGTTTGTTTTTGGAGATGACACGAGTCACAGATTGCCCACACAGAGGACAGATTTCTCCTTCACTGTGAGTTAGACCCCAATATAATACTGTTATGCAACATGTATACCCCTAAAGACCCCCATCCTCTTTCTTCTCTCAACTTTTCTCTCACCTGCTCCCACAAGAACATGACAATGTCTTACTGGGTGGGGAACTTAACATGATTAGCTACCCCACTACCGACAGTAGTGGACACCCTCATAAAATTCCTTCATTACCCATAACCCACTCCAATGTTTTATATCCCAGGCCACTCTGACAGATATTTTGCACTTACACTACCCTATAGACAGGCACTACAATTTCTACTCTCACCCCCAAGCTACCTTTATGAGAATAGACTACTCTCTAACCTTGACCCAAGTACTTTTGCTGGTGTCAAACTGCTTGATCTATGACATCCTCATCTAACACCATGCACCAATCTCATTCAAGGTCTGTCTTAAACCACTATTAATATCTTCATTTAACTGGTGCACGCAGTAGTTCTTAACACACTCTAAAGATTTCTATTCTAGTCATAAAGGAGCATGGGATACTTACAGCATGACCAATGCACAGCATGAATCCAACCCCAATATATTCTGGCCAACAGCAAAGATAGTTCTTACTGTGCATGTATTCTCCTTCTTAAGGAAACTTCAACTAAATTAAACACAGTACTAAGGTTTCTCACAAAACAATACACCATGTACTTGAGATTAGACACTGAAACTGTCGGGCTATTTATATGAAGGTATCCAAAGGGTTAAACAGAGAACCACTCAGGTTGGATTTCTTCACTGAAATAGGCAAATGACAATATAAAATAATTCGAGAACTTTATCTTTAATATGTACTGACACGCTACTTCACAGTAACGAATTGATCACAAGAATCAATCCTTCATATTTGTGCAAAAATATATCTATTTTATTAAAATACAATATACAATGTATATATAAATATCAGCAACAATGAAATATATAAGTGACTAGCAATTTTAATAGGTACATAGAAAATCAAACCACACAGCGGTGCAAGGGTTAACCACACATAGGTATATTCAGAGGTATAATAACCATAATTGCATCAATTGCAACAATTGATTGTTACAATTAATATAATACAGTTGGCTGCAGTGTCTCTTAATACCTCTGCCCCAGAAACTGTATAGACTATGCCAATTATGATGTAAGGGGTATTGTGAGATGAATTAAATAATTCCTCAAACAATTCCTTGTATCATATATAAATAATAATTATATTTAGGGAATAACTGGAATAGAATCCCAGATTTAAATCACTATAATTTAATTATCTACTGAATTCAATATTGAATACCTCTGAATAAAATATATAAATTGCAATTAATATAGTCAAACAAAGATTATATAAATAATCTACCAGAATTAATCCAGTAACATATGTCTATAAAGTAACCAACTTCAGCAACATATATTATGACAATAGCAACCTATATAAAACCTATAGGCACTCCAAGGGTTAATCCACACGTTTAAAACAGATGCCACCCCCAGCAGTTATTTTGTCTATTGAGATAATACCTTCAATTACAAAATATAAGCCTGGCACATATACAAAGAACTTTAGAATGCACACCACAAATAAATAGACAAACAGCAGTTAGAGAGTTAATAATGAATTCCAAGAATTCCCTTGATTAAATATCAGCTATTATCATTTTACCAGAAACACAATATTCAAGACATACTCAAAATTATATTAACCAATATAAACAAGGATAAATATATCTCACTGCTATCTCTATTTTATGATTTCTCTGGTAAATTATAACAATAAATTAATTAATTAATTCTGCATAATTTCTTAATGACTATGCTAAATATATAGCAGATTATAATATTTTCCATAAAACTGGCCAGGCTTCTATGGACAAATATGTATATATATAATTTTCCTCAATTATCGAGGAAATATACTTATTTTGAAATTAGGCAGAATTAGAATAAATAAAATATAATTACCAGGTCAATCAGTGTGGATTCTTGAAGTTATAAGGTGTGGTCATGAATTTGATGATCATCAGCCAAGAGAGCCCAGGAACTTCTTATTCAGGAAGTCACAAAGAGACCCCTGTTTCAGCCAGTTAAGTTTAGTCAAAGACCCTTAACTAAGAGTAATTGGGGATTATATTTGCAATTTTTGCCTTATCAGTTATCCCCACCTTTTTCCAATGATTGGACAAAGATCCATCTCATTATACCGTGACATCACCGGTCTGCCCTGATTGGATATTAATATATCCCTAATTATTCAAGGAATGTGGATAATCCCAGTCATAATGCTCTCAAGACTCTAGGTGGAGCTCTTACTCTACCTAAATTTCTTACATATAATCAGCTTTTATGTCATCAATGATGTATGTAAGAGGGCATGAAACGTCATATAAATTTGTCATTTTCCTAGACGTTCTCATAGGGGATTGTTTTTCTCATAAGATAAGACACTAAGAATGTCTGGCAAAACCCACTTTATCACCATAAATGTCATTCAGTTATTTTTCCCTCATAGAGGCCTCTGACTATTTTAACAGGAGATAATTTGAACACATTTTAAACAGACTTTCAGCTAATTTCTACAATTAGAATTAACCCTGTATGGTCCCCCAGGACAAAGTCTCTGACAAAACAAACAGGTCCAAATACCTACATGTGAAACACGACTATGAGATATTACCACACACTGAAGCATGCCCTAATTTATACTAATGTTCCACCTGCTTCTACAAAGCTGCTAACATGCAAGGAAGAATGCTGGCACAGATTGACAAACTATGGAAACACCATCACACTATCCTAGCCATAAAACCAACAAATATCCCAGTGACAATAGACATGCTAGGCATTACTAACTTATTCCTAAACTACTTTATATATTTATAAGCACAAGACCTTCCCCCGTCAGGAATTCCTGGCAGACATATCCTTACCAAAGGTATGCTATTGAAATGTCGTCATCTATTAGCACATTAAAAATGTTGACTGGTTGAGAAGTGCGACATTAAAATATTGCCCTAATCAAAAGAGCAACATAGAGGCGACATTTCAATAATAAAGCATGTAATGTAATATAGATGTATTTCTCCATCTGTGCCTTAACGTTTGATTGTCAGAGATGTCTGCAACACATTGCAATGGGTTGCGGACCCATCTGGCACTCAAAGGGTAAATGTAAAGTTGTCACTGCCAGTGTACTGCTCCTCTGTGACTTACCCCATCATTACAGAACATTGCCTCGTTAACTGTTACGTTGCAAAGGACTTGCAAATCTGTAGCCTATTAGCTTTCACAGGTCAGTTAATAGAAGCTACATGTCTGCTTCCCTGAAGGTGAAAAAGTGTCACAATTATCTGCAAATCTCTGCCCACTGAGGATTAATGAAGCTGTTTTCTGCATGGCTGTCGTAATGAGCAGGGTTAATGGAAGCTAGCATTGGATATGTTAATACATCAATGTTCTGCAGATTTCTGATGAGCAAAATTAAAGATGTGATGCACTTAACATTTCTGACAGAGGAACAGACCACTGACACGGAAAAGCTTATAGGCTACAGATTTGCAAGTCCTTTGCAATGTAATGGTTAACAAGGCAATGTTCTGCAGGACACAGAGGAGCAGAACACTGGCATTGACAACTTTACATCTACCCTTTGAGTGCCAGAGGGGTCCACAAGGCATTTCAATGCATTTCAGACCTCTCTGGCACTCAGAAGGTTAAGGTAAAGACGGGGACATACATTTATATTACATTACATGCTTTATTATTGAAATATCGCCTTTATTTGGCAACCTTTAAGCATGCGACATCAGAATGTCGCTCTTTTGATTGGGGCGATAATCTGATGTTGCACTTTTCAACTAACCAACATTTTTAATGCGCCATTTTGTTGGTCGCCCAATAGATGGTGACATTTCAATAGTGAACCCTTACTGAAACTCACAGATGTCTAAGCTATCTCCATCAGTAACCCCCATAATGATTTCTGAACTAAACACAGTCCCCTGGACTGGATCGCCAGTGAAATTCTATAAAGTCCTACTAGGGGAAATTTCACTAATATCTATAAAGTGGGCTGATGGAGCTCTGGCCCACTTGGGTCTCCACCTACTCCGTGCAAGCTCATCCTGTTTGAAAGCAGGTCTCTCTGTTAATATTAGATATTTTTAACTTTTTCATGTTTTTAATTAGGTGCTTTTAATGCCAACGTATTTCCTCATTAGAATTCTTCAGGGACAGTTTTAAATTTAGAGAGGGATTGCAATATATATCACATGGCAATACTTTTGTGAGGTAAGCTATCTTAAACATACTTTGGCCAAACTATGCAACAAAAATATAAAAAAACCCTAATTATTTGGAAATTTAGCAACACATTGATATAATATATGCATTATACAGGGTTCACATCTGGGGAACTTGTATGGAGAAGTGCAGGTTTATTTTTCTGTTTTAACTCCTTACACCCTACAATAACATACTCACATCTAGGACTATGCCAACGGAGTTTAATCTTGCTAGAATAAGCACTGATATTTGGCTGTTAAATAGTACAGTTCAAGAGTTCATATGGAATGGTGGAAGACCCAAAATTGGTCAGACTAAGCTCCAACAACCAAAATCTAAGGGGGGGTTTAATGTAGCCATCCTTTTAAGATTTGCCAAGGATTGGATCAATCAAACAGTTTGCTTGCTGATTTTGCTTTCATTGTCTCTGTGCTGGGGAATTCTGGGGAAAGAAGTTGTTGATTTTGTTTTTTTAGTTAGATATATTTTTTGGGGGGCTTACTGTGATAAGATAGGGTGGCCAACTTAAAATAAATAAATAAATACAATTAAATATTAAAAAAAAAATGAATATATAAATAATTAAACAAATAAATATATTAGGTGACAGACAGCTGACTGGGAGCCTAATGTAATATCTGTGACTGAGGAAGACTTGGTAGACAGCAGACGACATTGAGAATATTGTTGAGGGCTATGGAAAGACATCACACATCATCAGATGTGTACTTAGAAAGTAAAAACCCACACAGTAGTTGAGTAATGTCCAGCAAATGCACATGGGGAGGGGGAAAGGTGGAGCAGTGCATGGACGTGGGAGTAAAGTGGTAGTTCAAAAACTGACTGCAGCAATGGTTGTTGCAGGGTGTGCAATAAATCAGGGCTCAAAATTTCCACTCGCCACTAGCCAATGGCGAGTGAAAATTTAGCCCTGGCAAGTAGAAATTCAGCCCTGGTGGGTATGTTTTGGCCTGCAGTGGCAAGTAACTTTTCAGTTCTGGCTAGTAGCAAAGGACTTAAAATTATAAGCCCTGCAATAAATGATGATGATCCCTTTCCTTCTGATCCCACCAATCACACCATGCCAGTCCCCCACCACCACTACCAGATGTGTAATCTGCCACAGTGTAGGTTATTTTTTTATCACTTGATATCATCATGAATATGTGTCAGTGTCACTTAAGCAGGAAGTTAGTGTTGTGGGCAAAGGAAAAATGCACTCTGCATGCTAACACATTTTTCAAAGTATGTGTTGATGTAGGACTCACAACTTTGACTTTCAGTTACTTATTTCTCCACTACAGGACTCAGAAAAGTAATATTGTGATGGGAAATGTTGCACCATTGGGAACATAGTTAAAAAATGTGTTGGAATTGGAGAAAAATGTGTTGGATAGGCGAAAATGTTTTATGATAGGAGAAAAATGTGTTGGAATAGGTGAAAAATTTGCTGGAATAGGCTAAAAGGAGGAACATTTTACATTGGAGAAAAGGAAATAACTTTAGTGAAAAAAGAGAATAATCATCAGTTTTTCGCAAAAAGTCATGCAGGAAATTTTTCTCACTTTTCACTCACCCCTAGTGACCACCCTCATGTTCTTGTGGGCGGGTCACCTCTCCACTCATCTATGAGTGTACTCCCTACATCATCGAGTGAGACTTACTATCTTATTGTTCCATTCAGCATTGTTGTGTAGGTTGCTCCATTCATTGTCCTGCTCCATTCTTATAATATTTTCACATGCTGATGTGGATTTTGAACGCTTATAGATGTAACTGTAAACCTGTCATTGCCTTGATTTGTGGTCTTAAATAATTCATATATATTTAAAACGTTTTATAAAAAAAAGGACACTTTTCCCTCTTTTAACAGGGGTACATTTACCCCATATTTTTAAGTGAAAAATAAAACATTAATTATTAATTTTACGTCCCTAAAATATAATTCTAAATATGCTTTTTAACACATGTAAATTGTCCCAATCAGAGGTTAATTATTTAGTCTTGTCTGTGCTGGTTATATTGAAAGATAAGATGTAATGTAAGTTAATTGATTGTGATGCATGCCCATTATTTTTTTATTCTTAAAAGATGTTATTCACACAGGCAATGAATTCTGGGCAATTGGTGGGAACTCTGGAAAACGCAGGAACTCCCTTTAAATATATGTAAGACAATATTTAAGGCCTCAGAAAACAAATAAGACAATTTTGCAGATTGTAGAATGAAATATAGGGGATTTGTCTATAACCCCAGTTAATATTTAGGTTGTTAGTGTTCCTTTAAATAAATAACATCAATATGGGGTCCTGAGATAGGTAGATTTATTTTTTTATTTAACATGAAGATTAACTTGCCCATTGCTGGAGCAGAGATGGAGGGGTTCATTACAAGTAGTAAAGGTGTGGGGAGGATGCTGGGTATGTGGTGGACAAAGCCAGGGAATGGAGGCCTATTGTACCCCCAGTTTTCCTCTACCTGAAGCAGCTATGGTTCATCCCCATTCCTTGGGCTTCCTCTACCCTCACTTTGGGGTTTTGGAGCATTTTTTCAACTTTCCAAATGGATGCTAATGATGCATTTACAGTTAAAAAGAAAATGACAATCCAATTACTGAATTGACCAGCTGAAAATATATGCAGAATCAGAAAATACCCATTCAGCATTTATTTCTGGCTAAATCTCAGTCAGAACTTGATAAATATAGTTCTCATTCATCAACATAATTTTTAAAGTTTACAAAATGGAGCAGTTTACCATTGGTAAATCTACCTAACCAGAAATTAAATTGTGCCCATACATCACTTGCAATGTTATAGTATTACACTGAAATTGAGACAAATAAAGACAAAAACAAGCTATTATGCAAAATTATTGCTCCTCCAGTGTTTTAATATTGTGGAGTCACAATTAATGATAAATCTTTAAAACTGCCTAAAAAAGCACAATATCCAAAGTTGTTTATGGACCAACAAAAATTGATTTTTCCATGCAGTAGAAATGTGTTGAAACGTGACACACTGAGCAATAATGCAAAGGCATACTCCAACCAAGCTTTCACCTGTAATTGAGTTAATCACATCTACTAAATCTACCATGATCTCTGACTCATCACACTCCCAGCACTAAATTAATCACTTCAGTTTTTACAGTCAACACATTAAGAAATTTTTTTTGCTGATCAATCTTTTAAACAATCTTATTTAAACCACAAACTAAACATTAAAGAATTTTATCTGCAGTATTAGAAAAAGTAAGGTATTATGCATTTATCTTATAGCTCAGCTGAAATAAAAACTGCCAAGATGTTTGATGTTTAATGATGAACAAATCTAAAAGGCTTACATCTAATATTAAATCTAGTTCTACTATAATTCAAGCTGGTCGACCTTAACTTTGAAGTTGATATGCATTTATCTTTATTCTAATATTTCTGAAAAATGTGTTAGTAGCAGATGATCTGACTCAATTATCTTCTAATAATAATAATCCTCATGCTTTTCTCTGTTATTTAGATAATGAAGATAAGTATTTAATGAAGAAGTTCTTGCTATCAGAAAATAATAAGTGTATTTTTAATTAACTTTGTGACAAATTAGATTATCTTTAAACTAGTGTAATTACTTTAAACATATGCTCATTTACATGATTATGTTATTTTTCTAGATTTTTTTCAATGATAAACTACTATTCTCTTTTAACATAGCCTTAAACAGAGTTGTTTACTGTCTCAGATAGGTAATAGATTCATATATTCTCTCTTTAACCACTTTCTCCTCAATAAATTTGGGATGCATCATATTTTATTGTAGAAAGTAATATGGCTAATTAGCCTGCATTTGTGGAAGGGTTTGGAAGGTTTAAAATACCACTCTCCTTCCCTGTTTTTCCCCCCTGGCTGTTACGTACCAGTGTTTTCACGTCACCTTAGTTAACTCACTCTACCTCAGTGTGATCAGTGTACTCTAACTTCCTCTGTTCTCACCTGAGCCAGCTGGTATACCAAAATCATGAACAACTTCACAATGCATGCTCTGGTGTTTTTTCTGTTTGTCAAGTGGTAATGTTGGGGGTGATGTATAAAAAGCCTTCTTAGTGTATACTTAAAGGAACAGTAAACTTTTTTATGAAAACACATATTTTATAGATCTTTTCTTGCTGAATAAAACAAGGTCACTCCCACTGCTGTCAGATGTTTTATTCAAAATGTATAGAAGTTCAAATAATCAGGAAGTGAAGCTACTGTGTTTACTTCCTGATAGATCTAACTGACAGGAAATGACAGGCAGTTTCTATCACATTCTATAGAGAACTGTATGTCTCTGACTTTCTTGACTTTCCTCTCCATTAGAATGTAACAGGAAAAACTAATTAGAATTTGACGACTAGAGGGCACTGATAATGTAAAAAAAAACATGAGTTTAAACTGTAATAACTCTGGAAATATAAATCTCTTGGCAGTGGGAATACCCTTATTTTACTCAATAGGAAAATCCCTACAATATATATTTTTTCATTAAAAAAGTTTACTGCTCCTTTAAGAATTACTGCTAAAATTCACAATGGCTGGTCATATTTATAATGAAGTAAAGTTACGTTTATAAATACGTCTATCTGAGAATATTTGCTGCTGATAATATTTTTGCACACATAGCAGTATTATATATTTCCAATAAGAACAAGTTATACCTGGTGTTATGATTTAATCCCTAAAATTGGCTTTATTTTTGGCTCAGTTAGTGAATTTCCTTATAAACACACTGAGATACAATTCTTATTTGGCCAAGGTCATTTCTTCTCCACTTTTCAAAAAAGTCAACTAACTGGAGTTAGCACTTAGCAAAATGTCGCTAAATGGTTATACATATACTTATGTCACTTTGAGACACTTTTACAGACACTTTCTTTATAACTTTATACATCTCCCCCGTTGCCTCTGCTGTCCCATTCCCAGTCCCTCCTCCACAGTCTCTCATTCCTCCCCTCCTTTTAGTTTTTTCCCCTGCATTTCTTTCTTCTCCTCCTATACCTGTCCCCTCTCCCCTCATTAATTTTAATTCCTAGCTGCCTCTCTCATCATGACCTAACTTTTTCTTTTTTTCTCCCTACTTTGCTGCTACAGCTTCACAGGCCAGAAACCTTTATTTATTCCATGCTGCTTATCCTACGTTGCTTATGCTAATCTAACCACCATCTGGCTTTTATTGCAGCTATCCCCCTGTTTCATCCTTGTCACAGTATCACAGTCCTTCTTGCCTTGCACTCTGTTATGCCCTATTAGCTTCACACATTTGCAGGTTGTGACATGTCCTCCCCCCATCTGCTTTATGATGTTGTCCTCCCCCAGCACTCGTTTAGGCTCAGTTCTGACCCACTGTCAATCTTAGTAAGCCTGCTTCATCCATCAAATAGGACTAACCTATTTCCCATCCACTCATAGTTTCACCCCTTTCACTGATACGCTAACCATCCTCTGTCCGAGGTCTACACCTATAGTCCCAGCTCATGCTATCTGCCCCTCAGCACTTAGTAGTGCCTTACCTGTTATGGGCACTCATTAGGCCCCTGATGCTCCCTCTTAATTTAGTTTTTGCTGCAAAGCCAATGTTCCCACCTCTCAGCAAGGTCATACACCTCTCAGTCCAACTAATAGGTAGCGCCTTGCATCCCACCACTTGGTACCTAGAAAGGGCCTCCTCCAAGTTAATCTTTTTTCCACTTGGAATACTTAGGGTGGTCACTACCAGCCAGCAGAACACATTTTATTTTCACACATACTTTTGAGATATCACCTAACCGATTTTGTTACTTTTCTCTCTCTCCTATTTGCTTTCCTTTTAGGGTCTTGTACATGGCCTTTTTGCCTGACACCATGTCCCTTCATTCTGGCCAGGATGAAGTACCGTGCTTTCAGGATTTCCTGGCTCTCGTGTTTGAACCTTCCAGTCCACCAACAATCCAGGCATGAACTATTTCAATGTGAATTGAGGAGGTGTCTATCACGGTGCCCGTGATTGGTGCTGTTCAGTGTCAGTCACTTGCTGAGTATCATGATTGGCTGTCTGTGATTAGCCCTCCTCACACAGCCTTTTTAAACCCAGGCTGAACACTTCCAGGTTGCCCTTTCGTGGTGTTTCTGACTTCACTCTGCCTGACCTGCTTGTCAGGTTTCTGGGCCTGTTCCTGCTGTACTTGCTGATCCTGTGTTCCAGTGTTCCAGTGTTCCTGTATGCTAGTGTTCCTGTGTTCCAGAGTTCCAGTGTTCCTGTGTTCCAGCACCTCGCGGGTTAATCTTACTGAGTTCCTGAATCTCCTGCTCCAGCCGTCGCTCTGGCGACATTGTTCTTCTCGCTGCTGATCATACTTTGTTGGTTCCTGGTGGCGATATACATTGTTGGTCCCAGCGTGCGGACGCTGGTTTACTCCACTAAACCTGGTTGCGATATACATTGTTGGTCTCAGCGTGCGGATGCTGGTTTACTCCACTAAACCTGGTTGCGATATACATTGCTGGTCCCAGCGTGCGGACGCTGGTTTACTCCACTAAACCTGGTTGCGATATACATTTTTGGTCCCAGCGTGCGGACGCTGGTTTACTCCACTAATCCTGGTTGCAATATACATTGTTGGTCCCAGCGTGCGGACGCTGGTTTACTCCACTGAACCTGGTGGCGATATACATTGTTGGTCCCAGCGTGCGGACGCTGGTTTACTCCACTAAACCTGGTTGCTATATACATTGTTGGTCCCAGCGTGCGGACACTGGTTTACTCCACTAACTGGTTGCGAGATACATTATTAGCTCCAACGTGCGGAAGCTGGTTTGCTCCACTAAACCTGGTTGCGATATACGTTGTTGGTCCCAGCGTGCGGACGCTGGTTTACTCCACTAAACCTGGTTGCGATATACATTGTTGGTTCCAGCGTGCGGTCGCTGGTTGCTCCATTAAACCTGGTGGCGCTATTACCATTAGTCCCAACGTGCGGACGTTGGTTTGCTCCTGAACATCCAGTACTGTGGTCAGTCGCTGTTCACTTCCTTGCAGTTGTCTGAGTATCCCTGGCAATAGACTCCTGCTGAGTAAGACCTCTATACTTATGCTCTATGCTGTCTTAGTCACCTGACAGCTGGTCTACTTGCTCAGGCTGCCCTACCCGGTATTGGTGAGGCCGGTAGAACCTTGACGATACCATCCTGTAGGTTGCCTCACCCGGTATTGGCAGGGCCGGTAGAGAATACTTCAGTACTCCTTTGGGCTGCCCTGCCTGGTATTGGTAAGGCCGGTAGAACCTTGTAATTCACCATCTTTAAGGTTGCCTTACCCGGTATTGGCAGGGCCGGTAGAGCCTACATTCAGCATTCCGTGGGGGCTGCCTTGCCCGGTATTGGTAAGGCCGGTAGAACCGGTATATGTCATCTCATGGTTGCCTTACCCGGTATAGGCAAGGCCGGTAGAGCCTGTCATTAAAACTGTCACTTGGGTTGCCTTGCCCGGTATTTAGGCAAGGCCGGTAGAACCTATTATATGTTATATTACTGTTGTATTGATATGTATGTTTACCCTACGGGGACTGCCTTTAAAGGGATAGTAATACTTCATTTTAACTTTATTTTATTTTGTAGGCATTAAAAAAACATGAAGAATGATATAAGTCTTATCTCTCAAACCTTTATGGTTTATGAGATATTCACAAGCAAAGTTCCCCTCCCCGCCCCTTTTACCTAGTGTAAGCCATCTCTTCTCAGATGTGAGTCTGATTGTATGACAGGACAGATAACAGAAGGGGACAATTTTCTTTGTATGAAAACAATGAAATCCCTTCCCCCCTTGACAAGTTTTTCAGCTTTTTCCCCTTATCTTAATTGAAGATTGTCCCTCTCTGCAGTCTACCTGGGCATCTCCCTTCTGATCTGGTTGAACAGGGAAGGGATACTTTGTTTGTGAATATCTCTTAAACCATAAAGGTTTCAGAGATAAGACTTACATCATTCTTCATGTTTTTTTAATGCCTACAAAATAAAATAAAGTTAAAACGAAGTATTACTATCACTTTAACTTTTAATAAAGTTAAGTTATTTTACCAAACCTTAAGTCTGAGAGTCTTCAAAAACCGTGACAGTGTCACATTCTGCCCCTTTTTCTAATCTGTTTTTGATTCATTGTCTGTTTTTTTTGTTCTTTTTTCCTTGTTACCCGGATAATGGTTCCCTGCCTTGTCGTGTGTTTGCCCTGAGCCTTTATAGAGCCTCAGTGCTTTTGGGGTGGGTTCTATCAAAGTTCCAGATCGTGACCCTGAGTTTCTTGTCTTGTTTCTGTGTGTTATAGTGTGTATTGACCTGGCTCTTCCTGCGACTTCCCTCCTGCTATGTGATTTGGTACCATGCTCATCTGATATCCTTTTACCACCTTTGCTCTGTTCATTTGACCATTCCTCAATCTGCTGCCTTTTACTGTGTTGCCAGTATGTACCTGAACTGGCTTGTCTGATTTCCCATCTGTCTTTACTCTGTTGGGCTTCTATCTCCTCGACCTCCATTCAGACTTTGACTATTCTGTTCTCTGTTTTATCTGTAGAGCTCTAGGCCTCATTGTTCCTGTACAACAACTATGACTATACTGCAGGTGGGTTATTTGTTCAGTATCCTCTTTGACTTCAGTGGGTAGCTGCTGTTCTCTGGGTTGTCAAATGGGGTATGTTCCGGCTTCTCCAGTCGAAACTAATCTGTTCTTGCAGCCAGCATCTCTAACTTGGCCTAGGCCCCAGCAAGGCAATCCAGAGAGCAGCCACCACCAGCTAGCTATGTACTCTAGTCGTCGCTTCCTAGCATCTGGGCCACTGGGACCTGCCTTGCAGTATACCTGCATTGTCTGTTGTTGTGCTCTTATATTATTATATCAAATAGCAGGCAGCTTACATTCGAAGCTTAGCCTGTCAGATCATCACATTTTGATAGTACCATGACAACTGATCTGGCGGAGGTCTCTTGAGTTTTATAAAAATAAAAGAAACAATCTAAGTACAATATGTTTAGTAAAAGAAACAAATAACACAAACAAGTGCGCACTCACAAAACCCAAAAGGGCTATAGGAGTCTCAGGGTCCCAAAGCCCCCTCTTCCTTTTTCAGGTCTGACCCAATGAAGCTCTTGCTAGCGTCCTCCTGTAATCCTCTCCTCAGGCTCTGATAATGGACAGCCAGATGTTCAGCAAGCTATTAGAAATGCCGATATACAGAGTCTATGAGGACCATGCACCGTGTCCAAATTAGAGAGGAAGAAGGGCGTTTGAATGTAGGATAAACCGTATATAAAAAATACTAGCGGGGATGTGGGGCTGTGACCGGCAGCTTATAAATGCAGTAAAAAGTGGTAAAACGCATTTTAGTTGGCATCCTGCAGACTTCTTCAAAGGCTCATTAACTCAGAAAGGAAGGTACCAATGTACACATCCTTTATTTAAAACATTCAGTCTACCTTGGATAACTCATTCCTGCCCATCAACTTAATTGACAGTTATATATTGCATAGTATAACAAAACAACAATATGAAAAAACATACAATTACACAGTCTTCTATTCTTATTTGGTATCAAACTTCCAATCCCCCAAATCCACCACCAAATAAGTGTTCAGTCTAGTCCATCAGTACCACAACTATGATAAAATATGATTATTAAGAACACTAAATATTATAACAAAAATTATATATAAAAATATATATACATCGTAAAAAAGAAAAATTTAAAAAATAAGGCTGGATATGACTGAAAATACACCCATCAGTATGTACGATTTTTAATTTTAACAGATATTGACAACTCTGACAATAGGGTAAAACATATAAATATTGGCAAAACTATCTAGTGGATTAGAAACATACCTCAAAATAAATATAACCACTGGGGATCAGGAACTTTAAAAAATTACAGTATATATCCTTCTACCCCTACTAAAAAAAATTTGCCTCAAAATGGCCCTTTGAAATAGATAAGTATATATATATATATATATATATATGTAGTCACAGTAGGAGGGGTGGCAGCACGATCCCATAGTTGAATAATACAAGGAATTTTGTCAGGGTTTTCACTCTTCCTACCCGCAGGGCACCTACAGAATGTTGCGGCGATCCCCGCGACCCCCTCCTCAGTTCCGGCAGTCTTGCTAGAGTGTGCATGCATCCTCCCTTTACTCTGGACACAAAGCATTTATTAGAGACTGTAGCTGGGCTTACGTTCTCCCTGCCCACACAAAGGGCTCTATATTGCTCATGTCAGGCACTTCACCTTTATCATTGCATGGTGCCTGTAATCTTTCTCAGCTCCTTAGCTTTTGTTGTTCTGGTTACGATTTGGGCTTGTCTGACTATGTCCTTTGACTATGGATCTGGACTTATCTGACTGCTTCCCTTGGCTACCAATCTGGGCTTGTCTGACTACCCCCTTTGGCTACCGATTTGGGCTTGTCTGACTACCTCCTTAGAGATTATTGTTCCCCTTTAATAAAATTATTATAATAAACGTCCTACGGGTGCTGCCCTCTTTTTATAATTCCATACATAAATATATATATAAAAGTCTGGGGAGGGATGCACTCTCAACAATTAAATGTAACTTCCTGGGTGCCAATAATTATTTAGCAGTTTTGTTGAAATCAGCACAGTCAGGACTACTGTTTTAGAAAAACAAAAACACTTTTATTCGGATCCGAATAAAAGTGTTTTTGTTTTTCTAAAAGAGTAGTCCCGAGAGTGCTGATTTCAACAAAATGACTTAAATATATATATATATATATATATATATACAGATGTAAAATAACAAACAAAATAATACCTTTATATATATATATATATATATATATATATATATATATATATATATATATACATTATTCAACTATGGGATTGTGCTGCCACCCCCTCCTAACCTATGCTTAAAAGATGTTAAGAGGTGATTGTTTCCCATTAATAAAATTATTATAATAAAAGTCCCATGGGTGCTGCCCTCTTTTTATAATTCCATATATATAATTATTAAAACCTAAAATCGCCGTAAAACTAAAATCCATATACTAACCTTTTGACTGCCAGAAAGGTAGTCAATCCGTTGAAATGCAATAAGTTGAATAACTCCCTGGTACTCAAAGGGTTAAATAAAAGTTGCCAAATCAAAGTCAATATTCAGGCTGTTGGGTGTCATGGTTTTTATAGCATAGATTCAATAAGTTTCCCTTTGATGTAACCATAATAATTTATGCCACCTCCATGAGTATTCACGATCTTCTCTGTGACCTGATCTTGACCATTATGTATTTCTTTATGATACATAGTATAATGCAGGGATAAACTATATGTCACAAATCCTATCTTAATATTTCTAAGATGATTCTGGTTTTCAATTTTGTCTTGGTTTTACCAACTAAGGTGGGCAAAAGGTCCTGTCATCAGGGAAAACCATGTGGTTGTCAGCTTTTTCATGGGAAAATCCACTTTACATAAAGTGATTAAAATCTTTGACATTTTCGTCCATTTCCAAAAATGTTTCTTTATTTTTTCAGTGGTTATAAAGTTTTTGCAATTTTAATTACATGTTTTTAGCCTTTTCTCTATAAAAGTGTGACATTTTCCAGGAATTGAAGCACAATACAAGAAGCTACAGAGAAATAGAGGGTGCAAGGCTGTTGTGCTGTGATTTTAGTAGTGAAATAGAGGCAGGAGGGGCTCATAGTGATTGCTATGGAATAATAAAAAGGAGGAGCTGGAAGGACAGTTATGTGTCCAGTGAGTCTGAGGAGGAGGAAGTGACACTACCAACATGAAAGGGTCTGAATGCCCTGATTCCCCAGACCCAATGATGGCTAGTCCTCCTACATTACCCCTATGGACTTGGCATAATTTTTGTCAAGGGCAGAGGAAGAAGAGGGTAGTAGTGTGAGCAGGACAGGTCACCTGCCTGAGCCTGCTGCCATTGCTGCACCTGCTGCCAGTGGTGCACCTGCTAGGGTGTCTTGTGATTCTCAGGAGGGGGGGAAGGAGAAGATGATGCCAAGTGTGACAATAGGGGACCCTAAGTCACATGTGCCATCCCCAAGCAGTCCCGCCACTACTACTAGTACTAAGAATGTCCAGCAGCTACAGACTCAGAAATTTAAGAGTAAGGGAGGGGGTGATCATAGTGAGGAGGAAGACTCAGGGGGTGAAATTGATGTGGCTTGTGTTAGTAGTAGTAACAGTGATGGTGAAGTAGCTGGTAGGTCTAGAGTTACCACAGCAAACCCTCCTATTATTGCTGAGGTGGTAGAAGAAGTACTGAAGAACGGCCAGACTAGTGGTCAGGGGAGCCCACAACATTCCCCTGACCCTGGGAGTCCTCTTCCCCACATGGCATTGTCCACATGGAACATAATTCTGAAGAAGGCAGAAATGGTTGCTAGCAGCAATACCACCACTGCTATGAGCAGAGATTAGCTGCCTGTACCTGCTGCTAGTGCTGCCAATCTGACTTCTTCAGCTCAACAAGAGATGGCAAGAATGACAGTAGGGGACCCTTTGTCACACTTCTCATCACCAACTCCAATCAGTGAGATATCTGTAATAGAGAAGCAGCAGAAAGGAGGGACTGTTGGTAGTGATGATGATAATGGTGGAGAAGCTGGGGCGGAAGTGACATTAATGGCCTTTTAAGCCAAAACTGAGAAGAAACAGGAGAAAGGGATGGGGATGGGCATCACCACCCCCAGCTGTGAGCTTTTGGAATTTGCAGTGTTTACTACTGCTGTAATTCCTGCTGCTGCTAAGTTGCAAGGGTAGCAGGATGCTGAGGAGCAGGCTAGTGTGCCACAGACCACCGTGAACACAGAGGGAATGGAGTCCAGTGATACAGGACTAAGATAGGTTCCGCTTGGAAGCAGAAATACGTCTGCTCTGATTTGTAGTGCTGAAATTGAGGCAGTAGCAGCAACAGCAGCAACATCATTCTCTGCAACTGCCAGTGAAGGGGAACATTGAGGAGAAGAAGAAAGAGGCCATTCTTCTCCACCTTTCCCCTTCCCCCTTGAAGTCCTGGAGGTGGGACTATTATTCTCTTGTAGCAGGCACAGTGTAGTCATCAATGGTGGCACTGTGCACAATCTGTGATAAATCAGTGAAATGGGGGAAATGAGGGAACGCACCTTGGCACAACCGCCCTGATAACACACATGAAACACAGACACCATGACATTGATGTGAAATATGTCAAAACCAAACCACCACCAAAGAAATTGGGCACCCTTGCTGCTGTATCCCTTGACTCTCCCCAAAGGCAACAAGAGGCGAGATGGAAACCAAAGAGGAGGAAGAATAGAATAGAGAAACCTAGCCAGAGCCTGAAAGATTGGTGAGCGAAACACCTGGCTTGCCATCACATTCTTGCTCTAGGGTCCGGGCATGGGAAAATCATGTAACTACATGTTCTGGTGATCCACCTTGTTCATCTTTACCTCCCCCACCACATGATAGCCATTCAGTAGATGTCAGGATGTGGCTGTTTGTGTCCACCCATTGCACACTGTGTGGTACGTTGACCACACATGGCAGTGTGATGGAGGATAATTGCAAGGAGGGCATCAAACAGCATCTGAGGAGATACCATCCTGCAAAATACTCTAAAATGGTGGCAGGGAGAGTTCATCATTATTATTGAACTGTCTACAAGTTGTCACGTGTCCTTATCGGGGATTTGACAAGGGACATATTGACTTTAGAAATACTTGGTTTCTGGTGGGATTATTGGGGACCCTACGCATCATGGTGTTTGGATATAGTTGTCAGGTGTTTGATGTGAGTGCAGATGTGCCCATTGTTCCCAACCCTTTTACCACACACACTGTGCATATTGCAGTTAGTGATGAGAGGCACAGGTCCTGTTCTCAAGGGAAAAATGTGTATTCTAGTAACCAGGGATGGGTGAAAATTTCTGCCTCAAACCAAAATTGGAGAAAAATGCCACTTCCCGCTTGGCAAATAATTTCCTGCGAAACGTGCTGTTTTCTCGCCCAGCTCATTGCATTGACATCAATGGGAAGAAAATTTTTCCCCATCACATAAAAGTTTTCTCTACTTTTACTGCAGGCATATAAAAGGGTGTCAGGATTGCACAGCATGCCTTGCTGTATTTGTGAGAGGAGAAAGCAGCACATTTTTGCGTTAGATAGATAGGCAAATAAAAGGAAATTGAAACTTAGTTTTTGGGAGTCTTTCAAGTAGGACATTTGCGCTACCTATTAGGGGAGTCTGGGAGCAATCTGGGGCCAAAGAAGGGGGTAAGGAGGTTGACTCCAAATACCCCAAAATTCAAAATTCAGACTTGATTAACAGCGGACAACAGTAAGAATTTTGTTGAGGACCAAGACAAGACTTCACACTCCATCAGTTGTGAACTGTAGAGAGTAAAAACACACACAGTAGTTGAGCAATGTCCAGTAAACTCATAAAGGGCAAGGGGAGCAGTGCAGGGATTTGGGAGTAAAGTGTTAATTCACAAACTGACTGCAAACATTGTTTGCTGCAACATGTGCCATAAATTATGATTATCCCTCTCCTCCTGAGAAGAATGCAGTTTGTCAAGGTCCCACCAAAAGTGACATCACCACTAGCTCCAGTACTATAAAAAAAACATATAAGAAGAACACTGACGAGACAATGGGTCATACTCTAATGTTGATGATTGCATAATGAAGGAAGGTGTAGCAGCTGAACCAACTGCTGCATCTAACAGTGAGACAAACAAGCACCAAAACAACTGTCCTCAAAGTAGTATCAAACTTTGTGAAATTAGAAGCAAAAATACATTGTTTGAAACCTCTAAAATCTTAGAGGAGTATAAGTGTAGTGGGCAAGAAGAGGCAGATAATGCTGATGCTGAGAATGACCTAATGATGACTAATGATGATGATGCAGATCTAGAATATATCCCTCCAGCATCCTCATCTTGTTCAGATACAGATGAAGTTGAGAGTGAGAGAGATGATGACATGGCCAGAAAGTTAGCAGAAAGACAAAGGTTCAGTCTTCCACCACTGAAAAGGAGCACTGTCCTGTCTATAAACTATTTGAGAAAACTATTGGAAACTACTACACTGGACAAGCAAAGATGGCAAAAATTGCTCAGTCATCCTGTCAGTCATCACCAACATCATCACCACTTCCAGGTTCAAGACTGTCACAGCTTACCTTGTTTCCAGTGCCGCCGCTTCAGCGAAGCCCGGCGTTTTTCCACACGTCATCTGCAGGCGCGAGGGTTCAGAGTGGAGCAGGCCTCTGTTTTATGCCATGCTTCCTGTAGTCTCCTCCTACCTATTTCCTTAGGAAGGGTTTAAAGGACAGTCTGAGTCCTGACTCAATTGCCCTTGCGTTGTTGTTCAAATCAGTTCTATTACCTTGGTGTAACGGTTTTATAGGACATTCAGACCAGCAGGTTAGAATAAAACACAGTTTTATTAAAACAAAACAAGAAAGACTGCCCTCTATAGGCAATCGGCGTGCAGGAGCTGGTTTTCTCCATTACACCTGGTGACTCTGATTACTGTTGGTCCCAGCGTGCGGACGCTGGTTTACTCCATTTAACCTGGTGGCATTATATACTGTTGGTCCCTGCGTGCGGACGCTGGGTTACTCCACTAAACCTGGTGGGTTATGTTACAGTTAGTCCCAGCGTGAGGACGCTGGTATGCTCCTTGACTATTCTGACACTGAGGGCCGGTTGCTGTCCAACTTATTATTGCAGTTGTCTGGAGACTTCTGCTTGAGCGAGACCATTGATTCCTATTCCACTCTATTGTCATCGTCATCTGACAGCTTGGTCTCCTCTTGTGGGCTGCCCTGCCCGGTACTGGTAAGGCCGGTAGAACCTACTTACGTTACATCTCTAAGGTTGCATTACCCGGTATAGGCAGGGTCGGTAGAGCCTACTATCGGTGTTCCCTCAGGCTGCCTGGCCCGGTATTGGTAAGGCCGGTAGAACCTACTTACGGTACATTTTTGCAGGGGGCAGAGCATTGTGCCCCTCTTCCTAAGTGCCCCCTTCTAAAGTGTCTCCAAGAGTTTAACAACTGAGTTGTTGGGTGACACATTCTCTTCTCTTCTCATCCACAGGTATGAACAGTGTATCATCTGCCTTGTTGACATATTAACCCCTTGTGTGCCTGGTGCGTCTGGAGCTATATTTGTCTGGGTATGAACAGTGTATCATCTGCCTTGTTGACATATTAACCCCTTGTGTGCCTGGTGCGTCTGGAGCTATATTTGTCTGGGTATGAACAGTGTATCATCTGCCTTGTTGACATATTAACCCCTTGTGTGCCTGGTGCGTCCGGAGCTATATTTGTCTGGGTATGAACAGTGTATCATCTGCCTTGTTGACATATTAACCCCTTGTGTGCCTGGTGCGTCCGGAGCTATATTTGTCTGGGTATGAACAGTGTATCATCTGCCTTGTTGACATATTAACCCCTTGTGTGCCTGGTGCGTCCGGAGCTATATTTGTCTGGGTATGAACAGTGTATCATCTGCCTTGTTGACATATTAACCCCTTGTGTGCCTGGTGCGTCTGGAGCTATATTTGTCTGGGTATGAACAGTGTATCATCTGCCTTGTTGACATATTAACCCCTTGTGTGCCTGGTGCGTCTGGAGCTATATTTGTCTGGGTATGAACAGTGTATCATCTGCCTTGTTGACATATTAACCCCTTGTGTGCCTGGTGCGTCTGGAGCTATATTTGTCTGGGTATGAACAGATATTAACATCTTGTGTATCTAATTTATCAACCCTGCTAGCTCATAGACTGTGTGTCTGCATTCCCTTGGAGAGTTAATTTCCCTCTCACACCTTCCATTTCCCTCAGCCTTTTGCTCCATCCTTTGATATGTTGATAGTTTGATTGCTAATCAATAGTTTGTGGCCTATATATCTGGACACACTGTGGGGGAAAGCATTTTGCAGGGGGCAGAGCATTGTGCCCCTCTTCCTAAGTGCCCCCTTCTAAAGTGTCTCCAAGAGTTTAACAACTGAGTTGTTGGGTGACACATTCTCTTCTCTTCTCATCCACAGGTATGAACAGTGTATCATCTGCCTTGTTGACATATTAACCCCTTGTGTGCCTGGTGCGTCTGGAGCTATATTTGTCTGGGTATGAACAGTGTATCATCTGCCTTGTTGACATATTAACCCCTTGTGTGCCTGGTGCGTCTGGAGCTATATTTGTCTGGGTATGAACAGTGTATCATCTGCCTTGTTGACATATTAACCCCTTGTGTGCCTGGTGCGTCTGGAGCTATATTTGTCTGGGTATGAACAGATATTAACATCTTGTGTATCTAATTTATCAACCCTGCTAGCTCATAGACTGTGTGTCTGCATTCCCTTGGAGAGTTAATTTCCCTCTCACACCTTCCATTTCCCTCAGCCTTTTGCTCCATCCTTTGATATGTTGATAGTTTGATTGCTAATCAATAGTTTGTGGCCTATATATCTGGACACACTGTGGGGGAAAGCATTTTGCAGGGGGCAGAGCATTGTGCCCCTCTTCCTAAGTGCCCCCTTCTAAAGTGTCTCCAAGAGTTTAACAACTGAGTTGTTGGGTGACACATTCTCTTCTCTTCTCATCCACAGGTATGAACAGTGTATCATCTGCCTTGTTGACATATTAACCCCTTGTGTGCCTGGTGCGTCTGGAGCTATATTTGTCTGGGTATGAACAGTGTATCATCTGCCTTGTTGACATATTAACCCCTTGTGTGCCTGGTGCGTCTGGAGCTATATTTGTCTGGGTATGAACAGTGTATCATCTGCCTTGTTGACATATTAACCCCTTGTGTGCCTGGTGCGTCTGGAGCTATATTTGTCTGGGTATGAACAGATATTAACATCTTGTGTATCTAATTTATCAACCCTGCTAGCTCATAGACTGTGTGTCTGCATTCCCTTGGAGAGTTAATTTCCCTCTCACACCTTCCATTTCCCTCAGCCTTTTGCTCCATCCTTTGATATGTTGATAGTTTGATTGCTAATCAATAGTTTGTGGCCTATATATCTGGACACACTGTGGGGGAAAGCATTTTGCAGGGGGCAGAGCATTGTGCCCCTCTTCCTAAGTGCCCCCTTCTAAAGTGTCTCCAAGAGTTTAACAACTGAGTTGTTGGGTGACACATTCTCTTCTCTTCTCATCCACAGGTATGAACAGTGTATCATCTGCCTTGTTGACATATTAACCCCTTGTGTGCCTGGTGCGTCTGGAGCTATATTTGTCTGGGTATGAACAGTGTATCATCTGCCTTGTTGACATATTAACCCCTTGTGTGCCTGGTGCGTCTGGAGCTATATTTGTCTGGGTATGAACAGTGTATCATCTGCCTTGTTGACATATTAACCCCTTGTGTGCCTGGTGCGTCTGGAGCTATATTTGTCTGGGTATGAACAGATATTAACATCTTGTGTATCTAATTTATCAACCCTGCTAGCTCATAGACTGTGTGTCTGCATTCCCTTGGAGAGTTAATTTCCCTCTCACACCTTCCATTTCCCTCAGCCTTTTGCTCCATCCTTTGATATGTTGATAGTTTGATTGCTAATCAATAGTTTGTGGCCTATATATCTGGACACACTGTGGGGGAAAGCATTTTGCAGGGGGCAGAGCATTGTGCCCCTCTTCCTAAGTGCCCCCTTCTAAAGTGTCTCCAAGAGTTTAACAACTGAGTTGTTGGGTGACACATTCTCTTCTCTTCTCATCCACAGGTATGAACAGTGTATCATCTGCCTTGTTGACATATTAACCCCTTGTGTGCCTGGTGCGTCTGGAGCTATATTTGTCTGGGTATGAACAGTGTATCATCTGCCTTGTTGACATATTAACCCCTTGTGTGCCTGGTGCGTCTGGAGCTATATTTGTCTGGGTATGAACAGTGTATCATCTGCCTTGTTGACATATTAACCCCTTGTGTGCCTGGTGCGTCTGGAGCTATATTTGTCTGGGTATGAACAGATATTAACATCTTGTGTATCTAATTTATCAACCCTGCTAGCTCATAGACTGTGTGTCTGCATTCCCTTGGAGAGTTAATTTCCCTCTCACACCTTCCATTTCCCTCAGCCTTTTGCTCCATCCTTTGATATGTTGATAGTTTGATTGCTAATCAATAGTTTGTGGCCTATATATCTGGACACACTGTGGGGGAAAGCATTTTGCAGGGGGCAGAGCATTGTGCCCCTCTTCCTAAGTGCCCCCTTCTAAAGTGTCTCCAAGAGTTTAACAACTGAGTTGTTGGGTGACACATTCTCTTCTCTTCTCATCCACAGGTATGAACAGTGTATCATCTGCCTTGTTGACATATTAACCCCTTGTGTGCCTGGTGCGTCTGGAGCTATATTTGTCTGGGTATGAACAGTGTATCATCTGCCTTGTTGACATATTAACCCCTTGTGTGCCTGGTGCGTCTGGAGCTATATTTGTCTGGGTATGAACAGTGTATCATCTGCCTTGTTGACATATTAACCCCTTGTGTGCCTGGTGCGTCTGGAGCTATATTTGTCTGGGTATGAACAGATATTAACATCTTGTGTATCTAATTTATCAACCCTGCTAGCTCATAGACTGTGTGTCTGCATTCCCTTGGAGAGTTAATTTCCCTCTCACACCTTCCATTTCCCTCAGCCTTTTGCTCCATCCTTTGATATGTTGATAGTTTGATTGCTAATCAATAGTTTGTGGCCTATATATCTGGACACACTGTGGGGGAAAGCATTTTGCAGGGGGCAGAGCATTGTGCCCCTCTTCCTAAGTGCCCCCTTCTAAAGTGTCTCCAAGAGTTTAACAACTGAGTTGTTGGGTGACACATTCTCTTCTCTTCTCATCCACAGGTATGAACAGTGTATCATCTGCCTTGTTGACATATTAACCCCTTGTGTGCCTGGTGCGTCTGGAGCTATATTTGTCTGGGTATGAACAGTGTATCATCTGCCTTGTTGACATATTAACCCCTTGTGTGCCTGGTGCGTCTGGAGCTATATTTGTCTGGGTATGAACAGTGTATCATCTGCCTTGTTGACATATTAACCCCTTGTGTGCCTGGTGCGTCTGGAGCTATATTTGTCTGGGTATGAACAGATATTAACATCTTGTGTATCTAATTTATCAACCCTGCTAGCTCATAGACTGTGTGTCTGCATTCCCTTGGAGAGTTAATTTCCCTCTCACACCTTCCATTTCCCTCAGCCTTTTGCTCCATCCTTTGATATGTTGATAGTTTGATTGCTAATCAATAGTTTGTGGCCTATATATCTGGACACACTGTGGGGGAAAGCATTTTGCAGGGGGCAGAGCATTGTGCCCCTCTTCCTAAGTGCCCCCTTCTAAAGTGTCTCCAAGAGTTTAACAACTGAGTTGTTGGGTGACACATTCTCTTCTCTTCTCATCCACAGGTATGAACAGTGTATCATCTGCCTTGTTGACATATTAACCCCTTGTGTGCCTGGTGCGTCTGGAGCTATATTTGTCTGGGTATGAACAGTGTATCATCTGCCTTGTTGACATATTAACCCCTTGTGTGCCTGGTGCGTCTGGAGCTATATTTGTCTGGGTATGAACAGTGTATCATCTGCCTTGTTGACATATTAACCCCTTGTGTGCCTGGTGCGTCTGGAGCTATATTTGTCTGGGTATGAACAGATATTAACATCTTGTGTATCTAATTTATCAACCCTGCTAGCTCATAGACTGTGTGTCTGCATTCCCTTGGAGAGTTAATTTCCCTCTCACACCTTCCATTTCCCTCAGCCTTTTGCTCCATCCTTTGATATGTTGATAGTTTGATTGCTAATCAATAGTTTGTGGCCTATATATCTGGACACACTGTGGGGGAAAGCATTTTGCAGGGGGCAGAGCATTGTGCCCCTCTTCCTAAGTGCCCCCTTCTAAAGTGTCTCCAAGAGTTTAACAACTGAGTTGTTGGGTGACACATTCTCTTCTCTTCTCATCCACAGGTATGAACAGTGTATCATCTGCCTTGTTGACATATTAACCCCTTGTGTGCCTGGTGCGTCTGGAGCTATATTTGTCTGGGTATGAACAGTGTATCATCTGCCTTGTTGACATATTAACCCCTTGTGTGCCTGGTGCGTCTGGAGCTATATTTGTCTGGGTATGAACAGTGTATCATCTGCCTTGTTGACATATTAACCCCTTGTGTGCCTGGTGCGTCTGGAGCTATATTTGTCTGGGTATGAACAGATATTAACATCTTGTGTATCTAATTTATCAACCCTGCTAGCTCATAGACTGTGTGTCTGCATTCCCTTGGAGAGTTAATTTCCCTCTCACACCTTCCATTTCCCTCAGCCTTTTGCTCCATCCTTTGATATGTTGATAGTTTGATTGCTAATCAATAGTTTGTGGCCTATATATCTGGACACACTGTGGGGGAAAGCATTTTGCAGGGGGCAGAGCATTGTGCCCCTCTTCCTAAGTGCCCCCTTCTAAAGTGTCTCCAAGAGTTTAACAACTGAGTTGTTGGGTGACACATTCTCTTCTCTTCTCATCCACAGGTATGAACAGTGTATCATCTGCCTTGTTGACATATTAACCCCTTGTGTGCCTGGTGCGTCTGGAGCTATATTTGTCTGGGTATGAACAGTGTATCATCTGCCTTGTTGACATATTAACCCCTTGTGTGCCTGGTGCGTCTGGAGCTATATTTGTCTGGGTATGAACAGATATTAACATCTTGTGTATCTAATTTATCAACCCTGCTAGCTCATAGACTGTGTGTCTGCATTCCCTTGGAGAGTTAATTTCCCTCTCACACCTTCCATTTCCCTCAGCCTTTTGCTCCATCCTTTGATATGTTGATAGTTTGATTGCTAATCAATAGTTTGTGGCCTATATATCTGGACACACTGTGGGGGAAAGCATTTTGCAGGGGGCAGAGCATTGTGCCCCTCTTCCTAAGTGCCCCCTTCTACAGTGTCTCCAAGAGTTTAACAACTGAGTTGTTGGGTGACACATTCTCTTCTCTTCTCATCCACAGGTATGAACAGTGTATCATCTGCCTTGTTGACATATTAACCCCTTGTGTGCCTGGTGCGTCTGGAGCTATATTTGTCTGGGTATGAACAGTGTATCATCTGCCTTGTTGACATATTAACCCCTTGTGTGCCTGGTGCGTCTGGAGCTATATTTGTCTGGGTATGAACAGTGTATCATCTGCCTTGTTGACATATTAACCCCTTGTGTGCCTGGTGCGTCTGGAGCTATATTTGTCTGGGTATGAACAGATATTAACATCTTGTGTATCTAATTTATCAACCCTGCTAGCTCATAGACTGTGTGTCTGCATTCCCTTGGAGAGTTAATTTCCCTCTCACACCTTCCATTTCCCTCAGCCTTTTGCTCCATCCTTTGATATGTTGATAGTTTGATTGCTAATCAATAGTTTGTGGCCTATATATCTGGACACACTGTGGGGGAAAGCATTTTGCAGGGGGCAGAGCATTGTGCCCCTCTTCCTAAGTGCCCCCTTCTAAAGTGTCTCCAAGAGTTTAACAACTGAGTTGTTGGGTGACACATTCTCTTCTCTTCTCATCCACAGGTATGAACAGTGTATCATCTGCCTTGTTGACATATTAACCCCTTGTGTGCCTGGTGCGTCTGGAGCTATATTTGTCTGGGTATGAACAGTGTATCATCTGCCTTGTTGACATATTAACCCCTTGTGTGCCTGGTGCGTCTGGAGCTATATTTGTCTGGGTATGAACAGATATTAACATCTTGTGTATCTAATTTATCAACCCTGCTAGCTCATAGACTGTGTGTCTGCATTCCCTTGGAGAGTTAATTTCCCTCTCACACCTTCCATTTCCCTCAGCCTTTTGCTCCATCCTTTGATATGTTGATAGTTTGATTGCTAATCAATAGTTTGTGGCCTATATATCTGGACACACTGTGGGGGAAAGCATTTTGCAGGGGGCAGAGCATTGTGCCCCTCTTCCTAAGTGCCCCCTTCTAAAGTGTCTCCAAGAGTTTAACAACTGAGTTGTTGGGTGACACATTCTCTTCTCTTCTCATCCACAGGTATGAACAGTGTATCATCTGCCTTGTTGACATATTAACCCCTTGTGTGCCTGGTGCGTCTGGAGCTATATTTGTCTGGGTATGAACAGTGTATCATCTGCCTTGTTGACATATTAACCCCTTGTGTGCCTGGTGCGTCTGGAGCTATATTTGTCTGGGTATGAACAGTGTATCATCTGCCTTGTTGACATATTAACCCCTTGTGTGCCTGGTGCGTCTGGAGCTATATTTGTCTGGGTATGAACAGATATTAACATCTTGTGTATCTAATTTATCAACCCTGCTAGCTCATAGACTGTGTGTCTGCATTCCCTTGGAGAGTTAATTTCCCTCTCACACCTTCCATTTCCCTCAGCCTTTTGCTCCATCCTTTGATATGTTGATAGTTTGATTGCTAATCAATAGTTTGTGGCCTATATATCTGGACACACTGTGGGGGAAAGCATTTTGCAGGGGGCAGAGCATTGTGCCCCTCTTCCTAAGTGCCCCCTTCTAAAGTGTCTCCAAGAGTTTAACAACTGAGTTGTTGGGTGACACATTCTCTTCTCTTCTCATCCACAGGTATGAACAGTGTATCATCTGCCTTGTTGACATATTAACCCCTTGTGTGCCTGGTGCGTCTGGAGCTATATTTGTCTGGGTATGAACAGTGTATCATCTGCCTTGTTGACATATTAACCCCTTGTGTGCCTGGTGCGTCTGGAGCTATATTTGTCTGGGTATGAACAGTGTATCATCTGCCTTGTTGACATATTAACCCCTTGTGTGCCTGGTGCGTCTGGAGCTATATTTGTCTGGGTATGAACAGATATTAACATCTTGTGTATCTAATTTATCAACCCTGCTAGCTCATAGACTGTGTGTCTGCATTCCCTTGGAGAGTTAATTTCCCTCTCACACCTTCCATTTCCCTCAGCCTTTTGCTCCATCCTTTGATATGTTGATAGTTTGATTGCTAATCAATAGTTTGTGGCCTATATATCTGGACACACTGTGGGGGAAAGCATTTTGCAGGGGGCAGAGCATTGTGCCCCTCTTCCTAAGTGCCCCCTTCTAAAGTGTCTCCAAGAGTTTAACAACTGAGTTGTTGGGTGACACATTCTCTTCTCTTCTCATCCACAGGTATGAACAGTGTATCATCTGCCTTGTTGACATATTAACCCCTTGTGTGCCTGGTGCGTCTGGAGCTATATTTGTCTGGGTATGAACAGTGTATCATCTGCCTTGTTGACATATTAACCCCTTGTGTGCCTGGTGCGTCTGGAGCTATATTTGTCTGGGTATGAACAGTGTATCATCTGCCTTGTTGACATATTAACCCCTTGTGTGCCTGGTGCGTCTGGAGCTATATTTGTCTGGGTATGAACAGATATTAACATCTTGTGTATCTAATTTATCAACCCTGCTAGCTCATAGACTGTGTGTCTGCATTCCCTTGGAGAGTTAATTTCCCTCTCACACCTTCCATTTCCCTCAGCCTTTTGCTCCATCCTTTGATATGTTGATAGTTTGATTGCTAATCAATAGTTTGTGGCCTATATATCTGGACACACTGTGGGGGAAAGCATTTTGCAGGGGGCAGAGCATTGTGCCCCTCTTCCTAAGTGCCCCCTTCTAAAGTGTCTCCAAGAGTTTAACAACTGAGTTGTTGGGTGACACATTCTCTTCTCTTCTCATCCACAGGTATGAACAGTGTATCATCTGCCTTGTTGACATATTAACCCCTTGTGTGCCTGGTGCGTCTGGAGCTATATTTGTCTGGGTATGAACAGTGTATCATCTGCCTTGTTGACATATTAACCCCTTGTGTGCCTGGTGCGTCTGGAGCTATATTTGTCTGGGTATGAACAGTGTATCATCTGCCTTGTTGACATATTAACCCCTTGTGTGCCTGGTGCGTCTGGAGCTATATTTGTCTGGGTATGAACAGATATTAACATCTTGTGTATCTAATTTATCAACCCTGCTAGCTCATAGACTGTGTGTCTGCATTCCCTTGGAGAGTTAATTTCCCTCTCACACCTTCCATTTCCCTCAGCCTTTTGCTCCATCCTTTGATATGTTGATAGTTTGATTGCTAATCAATAGTTTGTGGCCTATATATCTGGACACACTGTGGGGGAAAGCATTTTGCAGGGGGCAGAGCATTGTGCCCCTCTTCCTAAGTGCCCCCTTCTAAAGTGTCTCCAAGAGTTTAACAACTGAGTTGTTGGGTGACACATTCTCTTCTCTTCTCATCCACAGGTATGAACAGTGTATCATCTGCCTTGTTGACATATTAACCCCTTGTGTGCCTGGTGCGTCTGGAGCTATATTTGTCTGGGTATGAACAGTGTATCATCTGCCTTGTTGACATATTAACCCCTTGTGTGCCTGGTGCGTCTGGAGCTATATTTGTCTGGGTATGAACAGTGTATCATCTGCCTTGTTGACATATTAACCCCTTGTGTGCCTGGTGCGTCTGGAGCTATATTTGTCTGGGTATGAACAGATATTAACATCTTGTGTATCTAATTTATCAACCCTGCTAGCTCATAGACTGTGTGTCTGCATTCCCTTGGAGAGTTAATTTCCCTCTCACACCTTCCATTTCCCTCAGCCTTTTGCTCCATCCTTTGATATGTTGATAGTTTGATTGCTAATCAATAGTTTGTGGCCTATATATCTGGACACACTGTGGGGGAAAGCATTTTGCAGGGGGCAGAGCATTGTGCCCCTCTTCCTAAGTGCCCCCTTCTAAAGTGTCTCCAAGAGTTTAACAACTGAGTTGTTGGGTGACACATTCTCTTCTCTTCTCATCCACAGGTATGAACAGTGTATCATCTGCCTTGTTGACATATTAACCCCTTGTGTGCCTGGTGCGTCTGGAGCTATATTTGTCTGGGTATGAACAGTGTATCATCTGCCTTGTTGACATATTAACCCCTTGTGTGCCTGGTGCGTCTGGAGCTATATTTGTCTGGGTATGAACAGATATTAACATCTTGTGTATCTAATTTATCAACCCTGCTAGCTCATAGACTGTGTGTCTGCATTCCCTTGGAGAGTTAATTTCCCTCTCACACCTTCCATTTCCCTCAGCCTTTTGCTCCATCCTTTGATATGTTGATAGTTTGATTGCTAATCAATAGTTTGTGGCCTATATATCTGGACACACTGTGGGGGAAAGCATTTTGCAGGGGGCAGAGCATTGTGCCCCTCTTCCTAAGTGCCCCCTTCTACAGTGTCTCCAAGAGTTTAACAACTGAGTTGTTGGGTGACACATTCTCTTCTCTTCTCATCCACAGGTATGAACAGTGTATCATCTGCCTTGTTGACATATTAACCCCTTGTGTGCCTGGTGCGTCTGGAGCTATATTTGTCTGGGTATGAACAGTGTATCATCTGCCTTGTTGACATATTAACCCCTTGTGTGCCTGGTGCGTCTGGAGCTATATTTGTCTGGGTATGAACAGTGTATCATCTGCCTTGTTGACATATTAACCCCTTGTGTGCCTGGTGCGTCTGGAGCTATATTTGTCTGGGTATGAACAGATATTAACATCTTGTGTATCTAATTTATCAACCCTGCTAGCTCATAGACTGTGTGTCTGCATTCCCTTGGAGAGTTAATTTCCCTCTCACACCTTCCATTTCCCTCAGCCTTTTGCTCCATCCTTTGATATGTTGATAGTTTGATTGCTAATCAATAGTTTGTGGCCTATATATCTGGACACACTGTGGGGGAAAGCATTTTGCAGGGGGCAGAGCATTGTGCCCCTCTTCCTAAGTGCCCCCTTCTAAAGTGTCTCCAAGAGTTTAACAACTGAGTTGTTGGGTGACACATTCTCTTCTCTTCTCATCCACAGGTATGAACAGTGTATCATCTGCCTTGTTGACATATTAACCCCTTGTGTGCCTGGTGCGTCTGGAGCTATATTTGTCTGGGTATGAACAGTGTATCATCTGCCTTGTTGACATATTAACCCCTTGTGTGCCTGGTGCGTCTGGAGCTATATTTGTCTGGGTATGAACAGATATTAACATCTTGTGTATCTAATTTATCAACCCTGCTAGCTCATAGACTGTGTGTCTGCATTCCCTTGGAGAGTTAATTTCCCTCTCACACCTTCCATTTCCCTCAGCCTTTTGCTCCATCCTTTGATATGTTGATAGTTTGATTGCTAATCAATAGTTTGTGGCCTATATATCTGGACACACTGTGGGGGAAAGCATTTTGCAGGGGGCAGAGCATTGTGCCCCTCTTCCTAAGTGCCCCCTTCTAAAGTGTCTCCAAGAGTTTAACAACTGAGTTGTTGGGTGACACATTCTCTTCTCTTCTCATCCACAGGTATGAACAGTGTATCATCTGCCTTGTTGACATATTAACCCCTTGTGTGCCTGGTGCGTCTGGAGCTATATTTGTCTGGGTATGAACAGTGTATCATCTGCCTTGTTGACATATTAACCCCTTGTGTGCCTGGTGCGTCTGGAGCTATATTTGTCTGGGTATGAACAGTGTATCATCTGCCTTGTTGACATATTAACCCCTTGTGTGCCTGGTGCGTCTGGAGCTATATTTGTCTGGGTATGAACAGATATTAACATCTTGTGTATCTAATTTATCAACCCTGCTAGCTCATAGACTGTGTGTCTGCATTCCCTTGGAGAGTTAATTTCCCTCTCACACCTTCCATTTCCCTCAGCCTTTTGCTCCATCCTTTGATATGTTGATAGTTTGATTGCTAATCAATAGTTTGTGGCCTATATATCTGGACACACTGTGGGGGAAAGCATTTTGCAGGGGGCAGAGCATTGTGCCCCTCTTCCTAAGTGCCCCCTTCTAAAGTGTCTCCAAGAGTTTAACAACTGAGTTGTTGGGTGACACATTCTCTTCTCTTCTCATCCACAGGTATGAACAGTGTATCATCTGCCTTGTTGACATATTAACCCCTTGTGTGCCTGGTGCGTCTGGAGCTATATTTGTCTGGGTATGAACAGTGTATCATCTGCCTTGTTGACATATTAACCCCTTGTGTGCCTGGTGCGTCTGGAGCTATATTTGTCTGGGTATGAACAGTGTATCATCTGCCTTGTTGACATATTAACCCCTTGTGTGCCTGGTGCGTCTGGAGCTATATTTGTCTGGGTATGAACAGATATTAACATCTTGTGTATCTAATTTATCAACCCTGCTAGCTCATAGACTGTGTGTCTGCATTCCCTTGGAGAGTTAATTTCCCTCTCACACCTTCCATTTCCCTCAGCCTTTTGCTCCATCCTTTGATATGTTGATAGTTTGATTGCTAATCAATAGTTTGTGGCCTATATATCTGGACACACTGTGGGGGAAAGCATTTTGCAGGGGGCAGAGCATTGTGCCCCTCTTCCTAAGTGCCCCCTTCTAAAGTGTCTCCAAGAGTTTAACAACTGAGTTGTTGGGTGACACATTCTCTTCTCTTCTCATCCACAGGTATGAACAGTGTATCATCTGCCTTGTTGACATATTAACCCCTTGTGTGCCTGGTGCGTCTGGAGCTATATTTGTCTGGGTATGAACAGTGTATCATCTGCCTTGTTGACATATTAACCCCTTGTGTGCCTGGTGCGTCTGGAGCTATATTTGTCTGGGTATGAACAGTGTATCATCTGCCTTGTTGACATATTAACCCCTTGTGTGCCTGGTGCGTCTGGAGCTATATTTGTCTGGGTATGAACAGATATTAACATCTTGTGTATCTAATTTATCAACCCTGCTAGCTCATAGACTGTGTGTCTGCATTCCCTTGGAGAGTTAATTTCCCTCTCACACCTTCCATTTCCCTCAGCCTTTTGCTCCATCCTTTGATATGTTGATAGTTTGATTGCTAATCAATAGTTTGTGGCCTATATATCTGGACACACTGTGGGGGAAAGCATTTTGCAGGGGGCAGAGCATTGTGCCCCTCTTCCTAAGTGCCCCCTTCTAAAGTGTCTCCAAGAGTTTAACAACTGAGTTGTTGGGTGACACATTCTCTTCTCTTCTCATCCACAGGTATGAACAGTGTATCATCTGCCTTGTTGACATATTAACCCCTTGTGTGCCTGGTGCGTCTGGAGCTATATTTGTCTGGGTATGAACAGTGTATCATCTGCCTTGTTGACATATTAACCCCTTGTGTGCCTGGTGCGTCTGGAGCTATATTTGTCTGGGTATGAACAGTGTATCATCTGCCTTGTTGACATATTAACCCCTTGTGTGCCTGGTGCGTCTGGAGCTATATTTGTCTGGGTATGAACAGATATTAACATCTTGTGTATCTAATTTATCAACCCTGCTAGCTCATAGACTGTGTGTCTGCATTCCCTTGGAGAGTTAATTTCCCTCTCACACCTTCCATTTCCCTCAGCCTTTTGCTCCATCCTTTGATATGTTGATAGTTTGATTGCTAATCAATAGTTTGTGGCCTATATATCTGGACACACTGTGGGGGAAAGCATTTTGCAGGGGGCAGAGCATTGTGCCCCTCTTCCTAAGTGCCCCCTTCTAAAGTGTCTCCAAGAGTTTAACAACTGAGTTGTTGGGTGACACATTCTCTTCTCTTCTCATCCACAGGTATGAACAGTGTATCATCTGCCTTGTTGACATATTAACCCCTTGTGTGCCTGGTGCGTCTGGAGCTATATTTGTCTGGGTATGAACAGTGTATCATCTGCCTTGTTGACATATTAACCCCTTGTGTGCCTGGTGCGTCTGGAGCTATATTTGTCTGGGTATGAACAGTGTATCATCTGCCTTGTTGACATATTAACCCCTTGTGTGCCTGGTGCGTCTGGAGCTATATTTGTCTGGGTATGAACAGATATTAACATCTTGTGTATCTAATTTATCAACCCTGCTAGCTCATAGACTGTGTGTCTGCATTCCCTTGGAGAGTTAATTTCCCTCTCACACCTTCCATTTCCCTCAGCCTTTTGCTCCATCCTTTGATATGTTGATAGTTTGATTGCTAATCAATAGTTTGTGGCCTATATATCTGGACACACTGTGGGGGAAAGCATTTTGCAGGGGGCAGAGCATTGTGCCCCTCTTCCTAAGTGCCCCCTTCTAAAGTGTCTCCAAGAGTTTAACAACTGAGTTGTTGGGTGACACATTCTCTTCTCTTCTCATCCACAGGTATGAACAGTGTATCATCTGCCTTGTTGACATATTAACCCCTTGTGTGCCTGGTGCGTCTGGAGCTATATTTGTCTGGGTATGAACAGTGTATCATCTGCCTTGTTGACATATTAACCCCTTGTGTGCCTGGTGCGTCTGGAGCTATATTTGTCTGGGTATGAACAGTGTATCATCTGCCTTGTTGACATATTAACCCCTTGTGTGCCTGGTGCGTCTGGAGCTATATTTGTCTGGGTATGAACAGATATTAACATCTTGTGTATCTAATTTATCAACCCTGCTAGCTCATAGACTGTGTGTCTGCATTCCCTTGGAGAGTTAATTTCCCTCTCACACCTTCCATTTCCCTCAGCCTTTTGCTCCATCCTTTGATATGTTGATAGTTTGATTGCTAATCAATAGTTTGTGGCCTATATATCTGGACACACTGTGGGGGAAAGCATTTTGCAGGGGGCAGAGCATTGTGCCCCTCTTCCTAAGTGCCCCCTTCTAAAGTGTCTCCAAGAGTTTAACAACTGAGTTGTTGGGTGACACATTCTCTTCTCTTCTCATCCACAGGTATGAACAGTGTATCATCTGCCTTGTTGACATATTAACCCCTTGTGTGCCTGGTGCGTCTGGAGCTATATTTGTCTGGGTATGAACAGTGTATCATCTGCCTTGTTGACATATTAACCCCTTGTGTGCCTGGTGCGTCTGGAGCTATATTTGTCTGGGTATGAACAGTGTATCATCTGCCTTGTTGACATATTAACCCCTTGTGTGCCTGGTGCGTCTGGAGCTATATTTGTCTGGGTATGAACAGATATTAACATCTTGTGTATCTAATTTATCAACCCTGCTAGCTCATAGACTGTGTGTCTGCATTCCCTTGGAGAGTTAATTTCCCTCTCACACCTTCCATTTCCCTCAGCCTTTTGCTCCATCCTTTGATATGTTGATAGTTTGATTGCTAATCAATAGTTTGTGGCCTATATATCTGGACACACTGTGGGGGAAAGCATTTTGCAGGGGGCAGAGCATTGTGCCCCTCTTCCTAAGTGCCCCCTTCTAAAGTGTCTCCAAGAGTTTAACAACTGAGTTGTTGGGTGACACATTCTCTTCTCTTCTCATCCACAGGTATGAACAGTGTATCATCTGCCTTGTTGACATATTAACCCCTTGTGTGCCTGGTGCGTCTGGAGCTATATTTGTCTGGGTATGAACAGTGTATCATCTGCCTTGTTGACATATTAACCCCTTGTGTGCCTGGTGCGTCTGGAGCTATATTTGTCTGGGTATGAACAGTGTATCATCTGCCTTGTTGACATATTAACCCCTTGTGTGCCTGGTGCGTCTGGAGCTATATTTGTCTGGGTATGAACAGATATTAACATCTTGTGTATCTAATTTATCAACCCTGCTAGCTCATAGACTGTGTGTCTGCATTCCCTTGGAGAGTTAATTTCCCTCTCACACCTTCCATTTCCCTCAGCCTTTTGCTCCATCCTTTGATATGTTGATAGTTTGATTGCTAATCAATAGTTTGTGGCCTATATATCTGGACACACTGTGGGGGAAAGCATTTTGCAGGGGGCAGAGCATTGTGCCCCTCTTCCTAAGTGCCCCCTTCTAAAGTGTCTCCAAGAGTTTAACAACTGAGTTGTTGGGTGACACATTCTCTTCTCTTCTCATCCACAGGTATGAACAGTGTATCATCTGCCTTGTTGACATATTAACCCCTTGTGTGCCTGGTGCGTCTGGAGCTATATTTGTCTGGGTATGAACAGTGTATCATCTGCCTTGTTGACATATTAACCCCTTGTGTGCCTGGTGCGTCTGGAGCTATATTTGTCTGGGTATGAACAGTGTATCATCTGCCTTGTTGACATATTAACCCCTTGTGTGCCTGGTGCGTCTGGAGCTATATTTGTCTGGGTATGAACAGATATTAACATCTTGTGTATCTAATTTATCAACCCTGCTAGCTCATAGACTGTGTGTCTGCATTCCCTTGGAGAGTTAATTTCCCTCTCACACCTTCCATTTCCCTCAGCCTTTTGCTCCATCCTTTGATATGTTGATAGTTTGATTGCTAATCAATAGTTTGTGGCCTATATATCTGGACACACTGTGGGGGAAAGCATTTTGCAGGGGGCAGAGCATTGTGCCCCTCTTCCTAAGTGCCCCCTTCTAAAGTGTCTCCAAGAGTTTAACAACTGAGTTCAACAATGAGGACAACACACAAGGCAAAATACAAGGCACCAGAAATCCTGCATTACCTGTAAGGAGCACCTGTAAGAAGATAATCAGCAAAGACATTTCTTCTCTGGCATCAGATTTGGACTTGCAATGTTTACATCTGCTATTTATTTTGTTGTTATATGTTCAGTGCTCCCCAGGATTCTTGTCAGCCTCAGCTCTCCCCTTGACTTTACAAACTACATACACATCTCTCCCTCTCTCCTCCCCTTCACACCTGTCTGCTCCTACACACTTCTCCAGATTTTAACCCCTTCTGCCTCTGCAGTCCCTATTCCTAAGCACCAATTCAAATCCCACTCCCACATCTCTGCCCTTTGTCTTATCCTTCTGCTTGCTGCAGGGGATATTGCTCCCAATCCCGGCCCAATCCCCATACCCACCTGCTATCAGCCACGGCCCACCTTTTCCTCCCACCGCAACTTGGAGGGTTCTAACCCCTCAAATCTCATAAACATTCCTCTTTGTTCACCTTCCTTTCTCCCCTTCTCCTGTGCTCTGTTGAACACCCGCTCCATAGTTAATAAGACAACCCCCATTCATGATTATTTCTGTGAGCAATCACTGCAGTTGTTTGCCTTTACAGAAACTTGGTTATCTGCACAGGACACAGCTGTGGAGGCTGCACTCTCTCATGGAGGGTTCTGCTTCTCACACACCCCTCGATCCACTGGTCGAGGTGGGGGGGTAGGTCTCCTTCTCTCCTCCCGCTGCCGCTTCCAGACCCTCTCAATCCCACCATGTGTGCACTTTTCTTCATTTGAAGTACACGCAATCCAGCTCTATTACCCCCTGTCTATGCGCGTGGCTGTAATATACAGGCCACCTACTAACTCCTCTTCTCCTTCAAACTTTCTCTCAGATTTTGAATCCTGGCTCTCCTTCTTTCTCTCCACTGACAATCCTGTCCTTATTCTAGGTGATTTTAACTGTCATATTGACAACCCCTCTGTCCCCTGGGCTTCCCGTCTTCTAGACCTAACCGCTTCCCTTGATCTCCAGCAGTGGACCGACAGTGCCACTCACAAAGCTGGTCACTGCCTCGATCTTGTTTTTACTAAGGGTCTGGACCTTTCCTCTCTCACAGTTTCCCCATTCCCTCTATCAGACCACCATCTTATATCCTTCTCTCTTTCTCACACTGCCCCTTCCCCCATCCCTCCCACCAACAGATTTATAAGGGATACCCGCTCACTTGATCTTGCTGGGATGAGCGCCTCACTTAACTCCAATCTTTCCTCTTTGCTAGCCATCTCTGACACAGACATTCTAGTTAACTCCTTCAACTCCATTCTATCCTCTGCTATTGATTCCTTTGCCCCACTGAAACCACTACGGAGTCGTCAAGTCAATCCACGACCCTGGCTCAACTCCCACACCCGCTTCCTACGCTCCTGCACTCGTTCTGCTGAACGCCTTTGGAGGAAATCTCGCTCACGTGCAGATTTCATCCACTTCAAATTTATGCTGTCCTGCCTGCATTCTGCTTTATCAAAGGCTAAACAAGAATACTACACCATACTAATACACAACAATAAATCAAACCCACGCCGTCTCTTTGCAGTCTTTGACTCCTTGCTCCATCCTTCCACTGCTTCCTCTCACCCCATACATTCACCTCAAGCTTTTGCAGATCACTTCAAGCACAAGGTGGAATCTATTCAAAAACAGATTCCTACTATTCCATCTGCCTCCGAACTCTCTCTCCCCAAACCCCCCTCATCATACTTTGATAGTTTTACCCCAATAACAGAGGAAGAAGTTTCTCAACTTCTCCTATCTACCCACCTCACTACCTGCTCCTTGGACCCTTTGCCCTCCCACTTACTCAAACCACTTGCACCAGTCCTGACACCTATATTAACACACATCTTCAACACTTCTCTCTCCACAGGCACCTTCCCTTCTTCCTTCAAACAGGCACAAATTAAACCCCTGCTCAAAAAGGCTAACCTTGACCCCTCCTGTCTCTCTAACTATCGACCTGTCTCCCTTCTGCCTCTTACCTCAAAACTCCTAGAACGCCTGGTCTTCTCCCAAATAACCAAATTCCTCAACTCTAACTGTCTTTTGGATCCGATGCAGTCTGGTTTCCGGTGCGGTCATTCAACTGAGACCGCTCTCTGCAGGGTGGCTAATGATCTCCAGACTGCAAAAGCCAAAGGACAGTTTTCAATACTTATACTACTCGATTTATCCTCTGCCTTTGACACAGTTAACCATTCTCTGCTTGCTCAAATTCTCCACAGTCTTGGTTTCCGAAATGAAACTGCTTCATGGCTCTCCTCCTATCTCTCACAACGTTCCTTTTTTGTGTCCTCTAACAATAACACCTCCTCCACGGTCCCTCTGTCTGTGGGGGTGCCTCAAGGCTCCGTTCTGGGTCCTCTGCTTTTCTCACTGTACACTCTTTCACTGGGTGAACTTATTAGTTCATTTGGCTTTAAATACCATCTATATGCTGATGATACCCAAATTTACATCTCCACTCCTGATCTTTCACCACAAATCCAGCTGCAAATTTCAGACTGCCTCTTGGCCATTTCCTCCTGGATGGCACAGCGTCAGCTGAAGATTAACATGGCCAAAACCGAACTGCTAATCTTCCCACCATGACCTTGCCGAACACCTAGCTTCACCATTACAGTTGATGGAATTGATATTGATCCGGTCAGCTCAGCACGCTGCCTTGGGGCCATATTTGATTCCTCTCTCTCCTTCTCCCCTCACATTAACTCTGTGGCTAGATCATCTCGCTTCTTTCTCCGTAACATTGCTAAAATCCGCCCGTTCCTTTCCCAACAAACTACTAAAACTCTTATACGTGCCCTCATTCTGTCCCGCTTAGACCCATGCAAGCGGAACACTTCTCTGGCAAAATTTATCGCCAATTCCTGGGCCGACGGAAGACCAGAGAGGGGCACGAAATGAGCCATCTTAGAGAACCTGTCGACCACCATAAGGATAAACGTGTACCCCCTAGATACTGGCAGTTCTCCCAGGAAGTCAATTGACATGTGGGACCATGGACGTTCGCCACTAGGCAAAGTTTGGTGTAGGCCCACTGGGAGATGCCTGGGGGTCATGGCACGAGCACAGGTGGCACAGGTTGCAGTAAAAGCGGAGCAATCGGCTCTAAGGGAGGGCCACCAAAATAACTGTGATAGAGACCATATTAGCTGATCCCTCCCGATATGCCCAGAAGCCTTAGAAGAATGGTATGTCTCCAATAGACGGGTACGGAATGGCTCATCCACAAAACACTTGCCAACTGGGGTTTCTGGGGGAGCCCTTGCCTGAGATGCCAAAATCTCTTCCCCCAGTGGCAAAGTGATGCTAGTATGCACCGTTGCCAGGATACGATCTGGCTGAATAATAGGTACTGTTTCTTCATCCCTCTCAATGTCTGGTGCAAACTGTCTGGACAGAGCATCTGCCCTAACATTCTTTGAGCCTGGTAGGTAGGACACTACAAAATTGAACCGAGACAGAAAAAGTGCCCACCTAGCTTGTCGGGAGGACAGCCTTTTTGCTTCAGAGAGATAAGTCAAATTTTTGTGGTCAGTTAGGATCTCGACCTTTTAGCCAGCCGTCTTTCACAAATGCGGGAGTCATTAAGCATGACATAGTCAATGTATTCATCCAGATCACTGGGTACATCTCTGGCAGCTATTTCATCTTTGATGGATTCGGACAGACCCTGAGCAAAAGCTGCCACTAATGCCTCGTTATTCCATCCCACCTCTGCTGCCAAGGTCCAAAATTCAATGGCATAGTCGCCCAAGGTACGATCGCCCTGTTGTATCTCCATTAACCTTTTGGCAGCAGAGGCAACTCTACCAGGAACCTCAAACACTCTGCGAAACTTTCTTACGAACTCACTAAAGTTCTGAGTGCAGGGTTTGGCATTCTCCCACAGAGGATTGGCCCATGCCAGCGCTTTGCCCGTTAGTAAGGATATCATAAATCCGACCTTACTCCGGTCGTTAGGAAATGCCTGAGGCGTTAGTTCCAGAAATATCTCCAATTGATTAATAAAGCCCCTGCATAGGGTAGGTTCTCCATCATATCTCAACGGTAATGGCGCCTCCGTCATTAGGCCTCTGGTATATGTAGTAGGAACTACAGACTGGTTATCCAGTGTCGAAACTGGGGAGACCACGGGTTCTGGTTAGGTTTGTCAAGGTGTACTGTACGCTCAAGTAAAGTTTGTAAGGCCAGTGCCAACTGGTCCAAGCGCTGCTCATGAACATCCATTCTCCAGTGGATATTTTGTGTATTACTTTCACCTTTGCTGTCTGAGGTCATGGCCCTTTCGTACTGTAATGGTTTTATAGGACACTCAGACCAGCAGGTTAGAATAAAACACAGTTTTATTAAAACAAAACAAGAAAGTCTGCCCTCTATAGGCAATACAGTATAATAGAGAGATAGTGATTTACAGATGCCTTCTCAGGCCCAGTATACAGATGCAATAAATATACATATACTGTCACAGGACAGGCATAGAAACACAAGGGTACTCAATGGTTAAAGTACATATAAATCAATCAGTCTGTGCTGTGGTGTTTGACATGCCCAAGGTGGTAATAGAGCAGCAAGTGGTACTAGATGAAACAACACCAGCAGTCTATTGAACAGAGATTGCTGCTTAGGCTGAGCAGGAACTGAGGCCAAAACACTGCAGAGTTGAGCTAGAGCCAATAGACCCCACGGGCGTAGCAACGGAGATAACCTCACTGCAAGAGCTTGAGCCAATAGCCCCCACGAGCGTAGTAACGGAGACAAACTACACTGCAAGAGCTTGAGCCAATAGCCCCCATGGGCGTAGTAACGGAGACAAACTACACTGCAAGAGCTAGAGCCAATACCCCCCACGGGCGTTTAACAGAGACTAATCACTGCAAGAGCTTGAGCCAATATCCCCACCGGGCGTTGTAACAGAGAGCAAACACTGTATGAGCTAGAGCCTATAGCGCCTCCCACTTGCGCGGTAACAGAGACCGACTACACTGCAAGATAGACAGGATGAGCCACCGCCTATACAAGGCTCTGAAACGTAACCGGCTCAGCAAGTGTAGCGGAAGATCTGGGCAATGGCTCTGCAAGTGTTAATGGAGGCTCAGTGAATGGAGACAGCAGCTCTGCAAGTGTACTGGAGGCTCAGAGAATGGAGACAACGGCTCTGCAAGTGTTAACGGAGGCTCAGGGAATGGAGACACAGCTCTGCAAGTGTAACGGAGGATCAGAGAATGGGGAGAACAGCTCTGCAAGTATAAACGGAGGCTCAGCAAACAGAGGCACGGCTCTGCAAGTGTTACGGAGGCTACAACCCAATCTAGTGTGGACCTGGGGCTCTGGCAGACTAGCTCTGATACTGACTGCAGGCGTGAGTTAGGTATCCATTTCCCTATACTGACTGCAGGCGTGAATCAGAAATCTCTCGATACTGACGGCAGGCATGAGTCAATATTCTCACTACATCAGATCAAGATCCTGTGCTCCTGTTCCTGCTCCTGGTTCCTGCAGAGACTACCAGTGGCTGAGACCTAGTCTCCAGCAGTGTGGTCAAGCTTGGCAGCCTACTATTCCTGATAGCAGGGCTTTCTGGCTTGTAACCCTCTGCTTGTTAGTGTTGTATTACTTGTGTACTACCTTTCTTATAGTATAATAAATTGCATTTAACTATACCATACTGACTCCTGAACTTCTTTGGGGAACCGTGGCAAAGTCCCACTCAGACACACACACACACACACACACACACACACACACACACACACACACACACACACACACACACACACACACACACACTAGTGTTGAGTAACCAGCAGCAACAACAACAACAGCAATGCACAGAGCCAGATTTATCAATAGACCTACTAGGCACTGGCCTAGGGCACCCAATTTTCTGGGGTGCACGGCCGTCACCCAACTACTCGCACAAACCCACCCACTTCCAATGGCCCTGTGTATTTTTTGTGATTATTTTATTTTAATTTTTGTTTCCTTAAACATGTGGTGCGGTTCTATAACTCTGCCTCTGCCTGTTGCCTCCTCCTCGCTTGTGCCTTCTGACCTGCCCCCTGTGATGCACAGTAACTAAGTTGCTCTTAGTCTTAGCAGTGCACTTGCTCCCCATTTCTCAGCCGCCTCCCCGTCACTGATGACTTGGCCGCTGATGCTGTATGTGTTGTGGGCGAAAGGGATGTGACAGTCACGTGTGGCGCATTGGCGCAACTCACAAGGGCAGCAAACAGAGACAGAGCTGAGAGTCAGGTATGTATATAATATGTTGAATCATGAATGTTACTTGGCACACCTGAACTTCCCTTGATGTTTGGCATCATACATATGCCTCAACCAGGTTATATATACAGAAAGTGAGACAAATCCATTATGCCCTAATTCCCATTGATTGAATTTGCCTTTTAACCTTTTAAGTGCTTACTGTGCTTTGCTGTGCGTTGGAGATCTGAGATCTCTCTGGTCCCGAGAGATCTCAGATCTCCAACATGTTACAAAGCACAGTAAGCACTTCAGGGGTTAAAAGACCCAATTCAATCAATGGGAATCTGGTATTCGAGAGCTAAAATACATATTTAACCCAATGGGTATTTTGTTCCTAATGATGCCCTTTTTGATTTCACACGTATTCCGCAAAGGAGGGGCACTTTGTACCCTCGGGGTTCCCAGCTGTGTGGGAGTTTGTCATCTTTGCTGAAAGTGTTTCTCTTCTCTATTTATAACATCATAATATGTTTGCCAGTGTATGTTTATTTGTAGAAGTCTAAAGAAGTATACAAATAGTACATAATATGTAAAGTCAGTGTACAATCGAACTGAGTCTGTACATTTAAATAAAACCGTGCCCAACCTGAGACTATCCAGCTGTGGAGAACTACAGTCCTCATCATCTCCAGCCAGCCATTGAAGTGTGTTGTAGTTATCTATAACTGGGGGTGCTTAGGTTGCGCATTCTTACATTAACCCTTTGACTGTCAATAGGGATGCCCAACTATTGCTTCACAATGTGTTGAACGAACCTCTGGCACTGAAAGGGCTAATGTGAGATTCTAGAAGGGTCTCTTTCTAATGCACAGGAGATCTATAAAATCAAAGGCGTTAACTCCTTAATCTCTTGAGACTAGAGAGGTGCACAATACATTGCAAAGATGGCTAATGCTTTGCCAACTCCTGTAATACTCACATGGTTGATTTTTCTCCATATACACCACAGCCTGAGACCCATTACACTATTGTAAATTGTAACGAGAGAAAGAACCCTCCCTCTTTCAAATGAAATAACATGCACTTAGCTATTTTTATCTCCCTTAGATAGCCGGATTTTGGGGACAAGAAACGGTTATAAAACATATCTTTTAATCATCAGATTGAATAAAACTAGAGAATTAAACAAGAAATTATATAAAAGGAATGTACCCCTCAAAATGTGTTCCTCTGATCAAAAATTATCACTTGTTGTACTATTATCTGTGTTGGTGAATAGGAGACCCTAGTGACTGACCAACCTTATCTACAGCACAAACAAATAGTATCTTGATCAAGTCAGAATCACTTAACTGTAAGGACTGACAAATATATACTGTCTAACTAAGTATTCAAGTGTATATTTGTTGTCAGTCCTTACAGTTAGGTGATTCTGACGTGACCAAGATACTATTTGTTTGTGCTGTCGGCCCGCTCGTCAATAAGGTTGGTCAGTAACTAGGCGTCCCCAATTCACCAACACTGATAATAGGACTACAAGTGATAATTTTTGATCAGTGGAACACATTTTGAGAGGGTATATTCATTTTATACAATTTCTTGTTTAATTCTCCAGTTTTATTCTGACTAAAAGTTATGTTTTTAAACTTTTCTTCTCCTCCCTACAAACTGACTATCTAGATGAATAGATGAGTGCTTTGTATAGCAGTAGGGAAGGTTCTTTCTTTATCTCTTTACTCCCAACTGTGTGTCTGTCTGTGTAGCTGGTCGGTGTCACTATGCTGTATAATTTAGAGCTCACTGTTTGATTCATCAGTATTGGGTTGATCTTCGGTACCCATACCTTCCCATTACTTGGGTCTTAAACAATGGGAAATAAAGGGCAGGCAACATAATCTAACAAAGGTCATTTATGCGGTCTGTATATTTGCTGTATATATATATATATATATATATATATATATATATATATATATACCCCTCTACCTCTAGGAAAATTGCCACAGTACTGTAAAGAATAAAAAATCTAAATATGAGGGTGACCATAAAAGGGTATGGTTAAGGAAGGGGTGTGGGTAGGGGTGGGGCAAATGCAGTGAGAGGGGTGCTGGAGTGTGTTGTGCCTAGGGGAGCCTGGGATGTAAATCCGGCCCTGGTTTTGGTGGGGGGCTGATGCACAGTGACTCACACAGCTGCTTGCTTTTACTTGGCCTTCTTGCAACAGTAAAGTTCCTCTCATGTTGCACCAGCAGAGCAAACAAGAAAACCCATTTATATTTGATATCCACTGTACAGAGGTGGTCTGTTAACGGCCACATCAGCCTCTACTGTTGTAGAGCATGTGATGAAATATTGTTGAAAAGTTGTTACTCAGTGCCAGAAAAGGTCAGTTTGTCAGAATGGCAGCTTTTCTGCATAATTTGCTCTTTAAGCTGGAAATCATGTACACAGCAGATGACATCTCATGGTTTAGTAACCATCGTGGACCGGGGGCCCAGTGCCCTGTGGACCCGATTAAGTTTGATAGGGAAGTCATCTGGTTTGCCCAGAAGATCTCAAAAGAGAAATTGTACAGCCGACCTCAGATCTTATGAGGTGTGGATTCAGGGAAGTTCTGAATCTGTACGTTGGACTGCGACCCCTATTATCCAGGTCATCAAGTCCGTAAGTAAGGGTGTCAGTTAGGTCTAATTGCTCAAGGATAATCTGCTCCAGATCATGATGCTGTTGGAATAAGGATTCAGGATTCTCCTTTTCTATTTGAACAACTCAATGCCCCAGTTGCTGCATGTCTTTCTTGATCTCTGTCAGTTCCTTTGTAAAAGTATGTTTGAGGGAATCGAATAAAGCTTTCAGCTCCTGCCTCTGAGGCAGATCTCTCAAGGCTTCCACCATCACCCCTACAAAGACTTGTGGCTGTGTGGAGGATCAGGGCCCAGCTTGAATCTGAACCCGTGCTCTTAGAGGTGAGAGGTTCAAACCGATTCCCCTGATAGAGGATCGGAGAATAGTCAAGGCCAGAGTCATCCACGACTGGATACACAGTTTGCGAAGCTTGTGTAGTCAAGGTCATCTGGCAGGAAGCCACAACAGGTCGCACAGCTGCAATCATCTTGGCCTTGCTAGAACGGGTCTTTCTGCGCATCATCATTAGCAAGAATAGAGCTAACACATATTGGAAAAGTAAAATAAAAGCAGTTTGGGAAAAATAGGGGTAATCCTGCCACTTTAGAACATATGTTAAGATCCCAGCCTCGGGCTCACATGTTCATCTGTGTACACTCCAAACTCCGCCTTCCTTTCTGATAACTTTCTGGCCAAGTCACCATCACTCACACTCAACTTGATCTGTATCTGAACAAGAGGAGGACGCTGGAGGGATATACTCTAGATCTGCATCATCATCATCATCATCAAGCCCACCGCATCTTGCCCACTACAAATAATTTCTTTTTACTTTTACTTTCACAAAGTTCATTACTACTTTGAGGACAGGTGTTTTGGTGCTTGTTTGTCTCACTGTCAGACGCTTCAGTTGGTTCAGCTGCTACACCTTCCTCCATTATGCCATTGCTATCATCAACACTAGAATGCAACTCATTGTCATCTTTAGTGTTATTGTTATATTTTTTTGTAGAGTCACTGGTGGTGTTGGAACTTTTGGTGGGACTATGACAAACCGCATCCTCCCTGGGGGCAGAGGGATCATCATCATTTATTGCACACGCTGCAGCAACCATGGCTGCGGTTAGTTTTTGAACTACCACTTTACTCCCACGTCCATGCACTGCTCCACCTTTCCTCCTCCCCTTGTGCTTTTGCTGGACATTACTCAACTATTGTCTGTTTTTTTACTCTACAGTATACAACTGATGGAGTGTGATGTCTTGCCTTAACCCTCAATAAAATTTTCAATGTTGCCTGCTGTCTATCAAGTCTGCCTCAGTCATCCAGCTAACATCAGGCTCCCAGTCAGCAGTCCGTCAACTAATATATTTATTTATTTTTGTTTTCATTATTTTTTTTTTTTTTAATTTGTCCACCCTATCTTATCACAATCTGTCCAAAAAAATATTATAACTAAAAACAAAATCAACAACTTCTTTCCCCAGACTTCCCCAGCACTGAGACCATAAAAGCAAGATCAAAAAGCAAATTGGTCCCCAGATGTCTGTCTTGCCAGTCACACCGAATTTTGGGGTATTTGCTGTGAATCTCCTTCCTACCTTCTTCTCCCCCAGAGTGCCCCCAGACTCCCCTAATACAGAGAACAAATGTCCAACCTAAAAGACTTATTAAACTAAGCTTCAATTCGCCTGTTTTCTCTAGCTCAAAAATGTGCTGCATTCACCTCTCACAAACACAGAATGGCATGTTGTGAGAGCCTGACACCATTTTATATGCCTGTAGGAAAGGAATAGGAACAGCCATGTGATGGAGAAAAATTCTGTCTTCCCATTGATTTCAAAGCAATGAGCGAAACAAAAAAAGTGGGAAAACTGGGCTTTTCGCTGGAAATCATTCTCCTAGAGGCAGGTGCCATTTTTCTTTGATTTTGGTTTGACGTGAAAGTTTTCGACCATCCCTACCTCTCAACCTGATGTGATGCATAACTCAAGATCATATGGGGGTTGTGAGTCACAGTACATATGTGGCTTTAGCAAATGGAATGGAAGTTGAGAAATGTGTACCAACAAATAATAAAGGAAAGGGTATTACTGAATCTAAAACTTCCAGTCAGGAAGGGGCTTGACCCAGGACACAGATTTCCATTGAAAATTATTTTTTATGGGCGGGGGGTCCAACATTAGAGAGGCACAAATTTGGAGGACAGAAATATTTGCCAGAAACAAGATAGGGGAGCACAAAGACTATAAAGAGGTATATGGTCAGAAGAGGATGCAGAGATGGGGAAGGGAGACATCAAGGTCCTCAGAATAGAATAATTGATATTAATATTCTTATAACTAAGGGTATTTCTAATCTCAGCATTCATAAGGTTAATGAGGCTGAGAGCCAAGTTTTAACAAAGGGTCTATCATTTGCACCTACACAGGGCCCCAATAAGTTCCAACTGTTTATTGATGCAAATAAGTTTATAAGATACATCACACTAAAAAGGCACTTTAGCATTAAACCTAGCATACGGGAATCCCAACTACCCATTTTATTCAGTCAAAAATAAATACACTGCCAATTTACTGGGATCTTATCCACAGCAGTAAAGGGCTAAAGTGTTCCTTCTTCCCAAGTGGCTCACAAGGAGACAATATAAAGGTGTTTGGTCAAACGGTAAACAAGAACCTTGAGGTCATGTGTACATCTAATAATATTGCTAATAGTATGAAACACAAATTAACTATATTTGAATGAAAAGATTTGAAAGCTTTGGAGATGGATAAAACCATTATCATTCGGATCACTGATGGGGGAAATTGTGCTCCAGAATACTAATGAATATCTACAGGAAGCCAATAGTCTTTTGGCTAATAAACATATGTACATACCTTTATGCAAGGACCCCACAACATAAATCAATAAGGAATTATCAGATCTGCTGAACTTTGGATATGGGGAGGGGATTATCACTAGGAAGGAGAGGTCTTTTCTATATACGGGCAGCCCATGGATTCCCATTTTTTTTATCACCTACCGAAAATAAGCGAGCATTCATAACCCACCGGGTAGGCCAATTATATCTGGTATCAACTCTTTGTGGACTATTCGAGTATATTTGAAGACCACTGTATGGGGGTGCTCACGGGACCACCACAGCATAAACACTCCACCTCTTGTCCGATAAATAAAACTTCAGTTTTATTGTCAAAAATATTTAAAATCATTCAACATGCTTCACAAAAACCCCCTCACGGGGACACAATATTAGAGGTGTACACGCCTAACGCGTTTCGTGTATACAAAGACACTTAATCATAGGCTAAAGCATACAAAATGAAAGACTGGTATATATAGAGAAAATCACAAAGTTACCCAAACCAATCACCAACATTGAAACAAGATTAAAACAGTAGCAGCTGGTTGACACACCTGTGTGTACGCTCACCGACTTCAAAACTACAATCAGCAGCCTTCCCATGTAATCAAACCGGGACAGGTAACATACATCACCAGGTGCGTCAACGTAAACAACCTAAGCCGCTACAACAACAACTCTTCATTAACCCCTTGGTTAATCCATAAAGGATTCAACCAACTATACGTCTGCTCCACACATAAATATCTACAAAAGCAATATTACACATCACTAAAAACCATGATCACAAAAAGATCATACAATCTAACTAAACATGATCATTCCAATCACTTCTTTGTAAAAACAAAAACAAAACAAAAAACAAAAATTGCTAATAAAATAAAGACTCAAATGCCTTTCAAAATGCAACACTTATGTTCCGAGCAATGACTATGCTAAATCAACGTGTAAACAACATCACATCATGATTGGAATTCATTCCAAATGGTTTCCTCGTTTTCAAGTGAAATATCCATTTCACTTCACTTTTAGCTAACAATCTCTCCAAGTCAGAAGCGGAACCTAGAGAGATCACTTTTAAAAAAGTTATTCTTTAACAAAAAGTCAATAGATTTCAACTTCCGAAAGTCCACAAGGAGGTGAGGCCACCTGTTGGCAGACCTATAGTCTCTGGCATAGCTTCCCTTAATGAGAACTTGTCAGAATTTGTTGATGCATATCTGCAGCCGCTGGTCTTGCGTTTGGGGAGCTATGTCAGGGACTCTGGTCATGTGTTATCTATTTTGGAGGATTTTGTGGTGGGGGAACGAGATGTTTGGGCAACGATGGATGTAGTGTCGCTGTATTCTATGATACCGCATGATAGTGGTCTGAAAACCATACAATATCATCTGAATATATACAGCACATATGGTGATGATTTGAAAGATTTTCTGTTGAAATCTATTGACTTTTTGTTAAAGAATAACTTTTTTAAATATGATGGAACCTACTACCTGCAGGCACGTGGGACTTCGATGGGGGCAAAATTTGCCCCCTCATATGCCAACCTGTTCATGGGTTGGTATGAAGAAACCCACGTGCTTGCAGATACCAACTTCCATCGTTCCCATATTGTGCTGTATAAAAGATTCATAGATGATTTGTTGTTTATTTGGCGTGGTGACCTTGCGACATTTGAAGAATTTTTGATATATATGAATTCTAACAATATCAACTTGACTTTTACTAGCGACTATCAGGTACATGAGACACATTTTTTAGATTTGAAATTGTATTTCAAAAAGGGAAAATCTGCTCTACCCTTTATAGGAAGCCTTGCTCTGGTAATTCACTCCTTCATGCACGATCATGTCATCCTCGACACACTATTAGGGGTATCCCTACTGGTCAGTTCCTGCGACTTCGCAGGAACTGCTCAGAAGAAAAAGAATTTAGTGAACAAGCTGGATTGTTGGAGGGGAGGTTACTTGAGCGAGGATATCCAAAATCATTATTAAAGATTGCCCATAAGAGGGCTGGGGAAACAAGTAGAACAACTTTATTGAATAAGAACAGAGAGTTTAAAAAAAAGATGAGAAATGATGAGGAGATGGGGAGTAAGATTTTCTTTGTTACTGAATATAGTACTGAGTTTAATCAGATTAAGGACATAGTGGAAAAACATATCCCGATATTAATAGGAGATGAGAGGTTAAAATCAGTAGTGGATAAAGGAGTTTCCTTTGTGGCTAGAAGGGCCTGTACGTTAGGCAATAGATTATCACCTAGTTTATTTCATAGTACAAAACCATGTATTCCCACGTGGTTAAACACTGTGGGAATGTACAGATGTAATGCGAGGAGATGTCTGTCCTGTGAATATGTATCTGTTGGAGACATGTTTTCTAATAAGAACACTGGAAAAACGTTTAAGATACATCAATATATGAATTGTCGGACTTCCAGTGTTGTTTATTTGATCACCTGTGATTCATGTTCACAACAATATGTCGGTAAGACAAGTTGTGCTCTTAAAGAAAGGATCAGAGAGCATATTAGATCCATTATTAATAAGGATGTTGCAAAACCAGTAGCTCGACACATTGTTTCTTGCAATGACTGTGATCTCTCTAGGTTCCGCTTCTGTGGTATTGAGAAGGTTACTCTGCCTGAAAGAGGGGGGGACTTGGAGAGATTGTTAGCTAAAAGTGAAGTGAAATGGATATTTCACTTGAAAATGAGGAAACCATTTGGAATGAATTCCAATCATGATGTGATGTTGTTTACACGTTGATTTAGCATAGTCATTGCTCGGAACATAAGTGTTGCATTTTGAAAGGCATTTGAGTCTTTATTGTATTAGCAATTTTTGTTTTTTGTTTTGTTTTTGTTTTTACAAAGAAGTGATTGGAATGATCATGTTTAGTTAGATTGTATGATCTTTTTGTGATCATGGTTTTTAGTGATGTGTAATATTGCTTTTGTAGATATTTATGTGTGGAGCAGACTTATAGTTGGTTGAATCCTTTTATGGATTACCTAAGGGGTTAATGAAGAGGTGTTGTTGTAGCGGCTTAGGTTGTTTACGTTGACGCACCTGGTGATGTATGTTACCTGTCCCGGTTTGATTACGTGGGAAGGCTGCTGATTGTAGTTTTGAAGTCGGTGAGCGTACACACAGGTGTGTCAACCAGCTGCTACTGTTTTAATCTTGTTTCAATGTTGGTGGTTGTTTTGGGTAACTTTGTGATTTTCTCTATATATACCAGTCTTTCATTTTGTATGCTTTAGCCTATGATTAAGTGTCTTTGTATACACGAAACGCGTTAGGCGTGTACACCTCTAATATTGTGTCCCCGTGAGGGGGTTTTTGTGAAGCATGTTGAAGGATTTTAAATATTTTTGACAATAAAACTGAAGTTTTATTTATCGGACAAGAGGTGGAGTGTTTATGCTGTGGTGGTCCCGTGAGCACACCCATACAGTGGTCTTCAAGTTTGTGGAAATCGGTGCTTCGATTGATGGGGGTAGCGCCGGGTCCACCGACCCCTTCGTATAAGGGTGAGTGCAATCTGCTATTTTATAAGGTGTCTATTATAGTGCTGTAGCAATCGCTTTTTTACTGTTTTTGGTATTCGAGTATATTGATTAATTCCTCCAGCCCCTTGTGCTGGGACTTCGTTCTTATCTAAAGGATACACTACAACTACAGCATCTAATGAAGGATTTTGTATGGGACAAAAACTTTGTATGGGACACTTGTAATGTACAGGCTTTCTACTCCAACATATCCCATGGAATTGAGGCCACTGAGCATTTTTTATCTATGTTGGTACTGCTGCCACTGAGACAAAAGCATTTTATTATTCTGTGTGTGCAATTTATTTTTTATCACAATTATTTCTTGTTTCAAAGGCAGTATTACCGGCAGGGATTGGGTGTGGCGATGGGATCCTCACTCACTCCTCTGTGGCTAATTTAAATATGGGATTTGGAGAAAATAAGTTATAATGGAATAACAATCCCTTTAGAGATATTACCGGCAGGGATTGGGTGTAAATGGGATCATCATTCACTCTTTTGTGGCTAATTTATATATGGGATTTGGGGGAAGAAAGTTCTAATGGAATAACAATCCCTTTAGAGTTAATATCACATTATATATATATATATATATATATATATATATAAGATATATATTGATGACTTTATATTGGTCTGAAAGGGCAATAAGGATATCTTTGAACCTTTTATTGAATATATCATTAATAATGAAATGAGTTTGTTCTTTACAGGTCAATACAATGAGACCTTCATTGAATTTTTGGACCTGGTCCTCAAGGTTGTAGAAGTTATAAATAAAAACCACCATGAGGTGGTAGATTGTAATGGCTATCTTCATTCAAATTATGCACACCTTAGGAAATGGATAAACAATACCCCCTATAGACAGATGCAGGGAGTTAGAAGAAACCGTTCTTTGGAAACTGATTTCGACATGGAAGCTGAAGTGTTACATAATCAATTTATGGATGAGGGATATATGCAGGATATTGTGGATCTGGCATATCAAAAAAGTAAGAGTTTTGGTAGGAATGCTTTGTTGAAATATAGAGATAAAACCATGGAAAAGAGACCCCCAGCTTTTGTGACCATGTTTAATGAAAAAGGTTACAATATTAAGAAGATCTTGAACAAACACTGGTCAATGCTAATGGAGGATCCTATCCTATGTAAAGAACTAGGGGATAAACCCTGTGAAGTTTTTAAAAATAATAAAATTATTAAAAATATCATAGTTCCAATTACAAGTGATATATCTAAAAAGTTTCAAACCGCATCAAGGCCAACAGGAAGAACAAGCAGCTTTTGTGGCCATGTTTAATGAAAAAGCTTATAATATTAAGAAAATCTTGAATAAACACTGGTTGATGCTAATGGAGGATCTTATCCTATGTAAAGAACTAGGGGATAAACCCAGTGTAGTTTTTAAAAAGAATAAAATTATTAAAAATATCATTGTTCCAATTCCAAGTGATATATCTAAAATGTTTCAAACAGCATCAAGGTCAACAGGAAGAACAAGCAACTTTGGATGTTGTAGGAAAGACTGCATGACTTGTGTATTTATGCCAAAGGATAACTGTGACACCTATAGGATCTATTTCACAAATACAATATATACCATCAACGATTTTGTTAACTGTAATAGCACCTATGTTGTATACTTGATTATCTTTGCATGTGGAGTAAAGTACGTGGGCCTAACAAAAAGGGGATTCAATATCAGGTTTAGTGAACATCTTAGGAAGCGGGAGACCTACTGGATACATAAGCTTAAAACTCTATCCTCCCCAGGATATTGATTTGGCAGCTTTTCTGTTGGGCACTCTTTTAGGTTTTTTGTATTTTAGTGTTTAATCCAGTTATTCTTTTGTTTTTATGTATAACTGATACTAATAATATATATATTTTTTATCTCATGAAATATTTGTGACCTCCTATTATTTTTATTATTACTGTTATTGTTTTTAGGGGGAATGTGATTCTGCTTCTATACATGTTCATATTATTTATTGATTTGCCAGTATGATTTTATTGGATTTTGCTACGTTTTTGATGATATTTGTGTTGTTTTTTTTAAGCAGATTAATGATATTTCACTTTTGAGATCTCGTCTCCCATTTTTGATATGGTTGAGTATATGTATATATTAGTACATTATAATATTTATTTATTGACTTAGATCCATATTATTTTATAGTATCCTTATCATTTTTTTAATATATTGCAGAAAATGTTGCTCTCCTGATCAAAGAATGGGATATGTAGATTGTCATATATAGAAAAGATAAATATTATTACTCTTTTGTATACTTTGTATTGTATCATTTGGTAACTTAGTGTGATTGACAGGAGTGTAAATGCCAGTGATAGGTTTCCACCTAACATCACTTTACCCCTAAGGAATTGGTAGATGTCCCACAAAAGCACTAGGGTACTGACACTCACTTGGGATCCAGTCCCTCCGCACATCTCCTGTGAGGTTCTCCTTACTATTAGTTCATAGACGGTGCTATCCAAGAAGTTTACATTGTGGCCATTGTTTACCAGCTGAAGATGCTGGGAAGGTTTCCTCGTGCTTTGTCAGCACTCAGGTGCATCTGAGCAAAGAAAAGGACATGGTTCATAACTACTTTGGGGGTAGGGACCCCAAGATTCTTACTGACCAAGCTGGCAATTTAGGAGTGTGTTTTGTCTTGCTTTTTTATGTTTTAATAAATTATACTACACTTAGATACTTTTACTGTTTCTCCCTCTCTCCTGAGAGTCCTTGTAAACTGTAAACTTGGAAACAGATCAGTGTCAAACAGCAGTTGCAAAAGCAAATAAAGTACTGTCTTGCATAAAAATAGGATATTGAAGATTGAATAATTTTGGCACTGTATAAATCGTTGGCAAGACCTCACCTTGAATATTTGGGCACCATGTCTGAAAAAGAATATTCTAGAACTGGAGAAAGTACAAGTTTGTGCTATAATAACTATTGAATAAACCATATCTCAGCAGCGAGAGTCCCTTGTTTTACTTTGGAGGATAAACCTACAATACATATTTTTTTACATAGTAAGTGTTAATATCCCTTACAACTTCAGCAGAGGTTTTTTACCATTAGTTCTGTTAGATTGTGAAATTCTTTGCCCAATGATGTGATAATGACAGATACAATAGAAACATTTAAGAGAAAATTAAATGCATTTCTAGCAAGAAGAAATATACAGGGGTATACTTTGTATTAGTAGATAAAACAGGAAGTTCTGTTAATGGACTAAAACTCATTTTGGACTCAGGAAGGGGTTATAACAAGGCAAAGGTTGATCTTGATGGACTTTTGTCTTTTTTAACCCAATTTACTATGTTACTATGTAATATCCTAAGATATTCATAAATGTTTGCATGAAGAGAGTAACATACTTTCTCTACCTTCTCAATCTAAATCTCAATCTAAAATGGGAGTTAAAAATGTCTGCTTCGTGGTTTCTCTATTCCATACAACAGACTGTAGTCATAAGTTAAAATAATAGACTACACATATTTGAACATATTATATATGGCACCTGAAAAAGATTGTAGTGCAGTATAAATTCAGAAATGCCTGCTTGGATTTAGAATGATGGAATGTACAATAAATGATTTAAGAAAACCTTTTCTGATTACATCAGCTTGAATCTATCCAGTTCTTTTCTGGACCAGCACTAAACTACACTGAAATATTTCACATTTGCCAAGCTGATTGTTATGGAGGAATCTATGCAAGCATGTACTCAAACTCATTTAAATTCTGCAACCTCCTCTGTTCTGCTCTGATTAATAAACATACACACACACACACACACACACACACACACACACACACACATATATACACAATCTTCCCTGGCAATATTACTAAACAATGCAAAACACATTTTGGTAACATAATAAGCATGCTGAAAATCAGAACATTGACTCATACAATTTGCTAAAAATATGAGCCAAAACACATTTATCCATTCCTATTAAGAAAAAAATGCAAGACACATTAGCATTGAGAGTTCAAAAGTGTTTTGCTGAGAGAATTTTCAGTCCTTGGTTTTCATTAAAAATGCTGCAGAATTAGAAAATGTGTTTTAAATGATAAAAACTATAATACACTATTCCTAGTCTACCCACTGACAAGTTGGGTCAGTATGTTTAGAAGCTTGTATACTTAATTTGAATTTGATTAAGTACTCTAGAATCTCATTACTGCAAAGTGTTCTGTCCTAGCCACACAATCATTATAAATTTCCACTCTCATTAAAAAACTGTTTGTATCATAGAATTGCTATATAACTACTCCTTTACATACATTACACTGAACAGATCACTTTGTATTTACTATGTGACAAAAAATAATTACTACGTCCTGTAATGAGCACTATCCATTTCTATATTTGTGATTGAGGATAGGACCTTAGTGGTTAAAAAACATGGAAACTGTCTTTCTCACAGAGGAAAGAGGCTGGAGCATTTAAGAGAGTTAAGAAACATAGGCCTAACTTTAAAGCCAATTGGACTAATTCTGGAGTTAACCAACTGCAACACAGGGGACAAATAAAAATTCCTGCCAAATTAAAGTGGCCTTTTAACACGCTGAATGTTAGTGAGGTCTCTAGTGCATTGTGATGCAATAGATTGGAGACCTCACTAGCATCCAAGGGGTTAAAAAGCTCTATTCAAGTACATGGGTATTTAACAATTTTTATTTGTCACCTGTTGTGCAAATGGTAACTCCAATTTGATTTTATAAATATGGACCATGGTTTCCAAGAGCAAAGACAAGTGGGTTTTGACCACTAAGTGGTGAAGTCTGGTGGAGGAGTGTGGTGTTTTCTATTGCATATCTCCCAAGTGTCCCTCTTTAGGAAGGACAGTCCACTGTTTGATCCAAATGCCCACCCTGGTTTCCCTCTTTTTAGGAGATCAGACTGTGTGATGTATATACGTGTATCACATTGCTCCGCAGCAATAAAACTCATGTTAATGTTTGTTTAAACTTTAATATATGTGTTTATAAATTACCCTGTGTAAATAAAATAAATTTGTTTTGCTGTAAATCATGTATTCAATTACATGAAGGGTATCAGTTGGTCATGAAATAATGTAAAATTTCTTGGAAATGCCAAACCCACCAGCAGTACCACCAGCAACATCACCTAAAACACAAGTGTCCCTCTTTGGCCATTTGTAAAGTTCAGAGATATGGTACTGGAACAGAGAAGAGTGCTTCCTTTCAGTGTCTGATACTCTAGTGATTAAAAGTTAATTGTTTGCATGCACCATCATGGCAAACATAACCACAACAATCCAGATTATAAGATCACAACTCTTTATTGTAGGCAAAATTTATAAAAAGACACCTGTATCTTTTAGTCAATGGAGACACTGTATAGTCGGTGCACAAGTCAGGCACTCATCCTCACCATCAGAACAGACTGAGTTTCACGCTATTGCACTGACTCATGATCAAAGGGTGAAATGCATTGATCTGTCCTGATGGTGATGATGAGTGTCTGACTTGTGCCCTGACTGTACAGTGTCTCCACTGACTAAAAGTTACAGGTATCTTGCAAGGTATCTTTTTACAAATTTTGTCAAAAATAAAGAGTAATTGTGATTTTATATATCTGGATTGTTGTGGTTATATTTGCCATAATGGTGCATGCAAATAATTGACTTTTAATGTATCTTCAAGGAACTCAGAGGGAAGTTCCCAACATTGCACATATGGTAACAACTCTGTTCCTGTGAACTTTGCAATAGATTACAAGAAACCTGATTTGAGTCAAATGATGTCTTTGTCTTTATAAAAGATTATACTCCATGTGCTATATGTAGGGCCAGAAGTTAGAGCTGCCGTGTTCTTTTTGTGTATTTGATACTCTAGTGATGCCTGTGGCTCTAGTGTAATTCACTTCTCTCTGATCATGTGGCTACTTTACATTATTTCACCACTAGTTGAACAGCCTGTGTACACAGGCCACAGTGCCAGGCAGCAACGGCCACGGTGCAGTTATGCACGGGAGAGACTGCCTGCGCTACAGCTGATAATGGGACAGGGCACTCCAAATTCAGAACATAGTCTGCACAGAGAAGACTACGGTCTAAATTCGGAGCATCCCGCTCCATTATCAGCCGCGGCGCGGGCAGTCTCTACTGCGCATGACTACAGCGCATGCAGCTGTCTGTACTGACAACTTCTGACAAGCATACAACAGCAAATTATTATCAGTGGCGTAACAATAGGGGTCGCAGCGGTTGCACCTGCGACCAGGCCCATCACTCCAGGGGCCGGGCCACCACCTGCGGCCCCCTCGCCCGCAGCAGTCACTTACCTGCTCTCCCACTCAGAGCGCCGCTGTAGTAATACAGAGCACTGGGAGATTACATCATCTCCCAGCCTCTGCATTACTACAGCAGCGCGCGGGAGCTCCGGATACAGAGATCTGTGCCGAAGGAGGCACAGATCTGTGAAGACACTCCGCTAGACCACCAGGGACTGGAGGTAGGGGAAATGTGTAGATGAAGGGGCAATGCGAAGATGGGGGCATTGTGGTGATGGAAGGGGGCATTGTGGAGAAGGAAGGGGGCATTGTGGAGATGAGATGAAGAGGACATTGTGGAGGGGGCATTGTGGAAGGGGCATTGTGGAGATGGAAGGGGCATTGTGGAGATGGAAGGGGCATTGTGGAGATGAAAGGGGAATTGTGGAGATGAGATGAAGGAGGCATTGTGGAGATGAGATGAAGGAGGCATTGTGGAGATGAGATGAAGGGGGCATTGTGGAGATGAAGGGGGCATTGTGGAAGGTGCATTGTGGAGATGAAGGGGCAGTGGTGTAACAATAGGGGTCGCAGTGGTCGCATCTGCGACCGGGCCCGTCACACCAGGGGCCCAGCCACCGCCTGCGACCCCCTCGCCCACAGCAGTTACTTACCTGCTCTCCCACTCGGGGCGGCACTGTAGTAATACAGAGCACTGGGAGATAACATCATCTCCCAGCCTCTGCATTACTATAGCGGCGCGCGGGAGCTCCGGATACAGAGATCTGTGCCAAAGGAGGCACAGATCTGTAAAGACACTCCGCTAGACCACCAGGGACTGGAGGTAGGGGAAATGTGTAGATGAAGGGGCAATGCGAAGATGGGGGCATTGTGGAGAAGGAAGGGGGCATTGTGGAGAAGAGATGAAGGGGACATTGTGGAAGGGGGCATTGTGCAGGGGGCATTGTGGAAGGGGCATTGTGGAGATGGAAGGGGCATTGTGGAGATGGAAGGGGCATTGTGGAGATGAGATGAAGGGGGCATTGTGGAGATGAGATGAAGGGGGCATTGTGGAGATGAAGGGGGCATTGTGGAAGGGGCAGTGTGGATGAGGGGGCCAATGTGGGCGGGGGGGCCCCATGGCAATTCTTGCACCAGGGCCCGGTGGCTTCTAGTTACGCCTCTGTTTATTATTTAGGATGTTACAGATTGGTTTGTTATATTAAATCTATTAAACCAAGCACAGTGTTGCCCGTGCAAGACTTATTTGACTGTATGTAGTAATGCTTTAATGCTGAGAAGTGATAGAGCTTGGAGATTTTGCTTCCAAAATGATAACAACATACAATTTTTACATATATTAAAGTAAGAGAAATAATCAGGTATGTTTAACATGGAGAACAGAGGGATGGAAAGGGAGGATGATGTTATACTATGGATGGGGACGCTATGGTCCTGTAACTGATGTTGGACTGTTATCCTCAGGCTGGCAACAATTGGCTGAGGATGATGGGAGTTGTAGGGCAACAAATTGGAGGTAAAGAGGGCATGTAACATTGCTGTACTCAATGTTGCCATTGAAAGTAAGAGTAGATGGATGATTCAACCAAAATGTTATTAACCCCTTAAGGACCCTTGATGGTTCTGGCACGTCATGGATTGGAGAGCCATAAGGATCCATGACGTGCTAGGACTGTCATGGATTTCAGGACTCCCAGCTTGGCTGCACGCCATTCGGGGAGCCCTGAACTGGGATTGCAAATGAAAAAAAAGGTCCCCGGTCCTTAAGTGCCGGCCGTATGCGGGCGGCCAGTCCTTAAGGGGTTAACCCTTTGAGTATCAGAGGGTATGTGTAAAATTTGTTTTCAAACCATTGCATTGTGGTAAGATGGTCATAGTGCTAAAGTGAAGTCTTGGTGGTGTAGTTTATTATCGTGCATTGCAGATATTTGGCACTAATGTATACATAACGGGGAAGGGATCTATTAACGTGGCCTAATACGCACAAACAACTTACTATGGCCTTGATTCAATTGAGACCGATGCCAAAAAGTGTCCCTCTTTGGCCATTTGTAAAGTTCACAGATATGCAACTGGAACAGAGAAGAGTGCATCCTTTCAGTGTTTGATACTCTAGTGATGCCTGTGGCTTTAGCCTCATTCATTTCTCTCAGATCATATGGCTACTTATTTTTTTGGGACAAAGTCCCTTAATGCATCTCAAAAGTGATGACACAGGAATTGAAACTGAAAAAAAGTCTAAAAACATAAGTCACCAGTTGATGTATTGATAAGAGGCTCTAAGCCCCATATCAATACATCCAAAGCAATCCCTAAAATGTGTGAAATGTTAGTAGAATTAACCATGTGAGTACCAGTGAGGTATGCTTATCCCACTGGCACTGACAGGGTTAATCCAACTAAGCTAAAAAAAAAAACAACAGCCCCTGACAATAAACACCTACCATTAATCCTCATGTCCAAGGGAGTCTTCAGCACCTTGGTCAGCTACTGTCTGTGCATGTTTTAGTGGGATTCCTTGAATCTCCTTTGTATTTCACATGCTCCATTCTGACCTGATGAACTTCTGAAGTCTGTATATGGTATGAAGTGTCCCTGTGATGGTTGATCCGTACACAGTGGGAGCATGTATGCAAGATGAAGAGTTGTAGGTGGAGATGGAGGGGCACGAACGTTTGTAGACTGCTTCAATACACTTAACCCTTTGAATGCCAGAGGGGTACACAATGCTTTGCAAAGTGTTGCACCCTCCTCAGGAACATAAAGGTTTAAAGCCTCCCATGCAATGTTTCTTTGTCCATGTGGTGTTGCAAATACTGCCTGACATAAAGCCTACAGTTCCTCCATGAGGCTACATGAGTGTGTGGCTGTAACACCATAATGAATCCTGGCCTATGGGGCGCAACTTTTGAATCCAAACATGAGACGGTCAGTTGTACTCGGCTTAGCACAGCTGAGCCTAGGAACTGAAAAAAATGGTATGCTAGTGCGTTTTTATATTGTAATTATAGAGGTAGGAGCAGGGGCATTGCTGAGGGGGGAGCTAAAGGGGCTGAAGCACCGAGTGTGCTAGTGTGCTGCTCTGAATTGAAATGGAGCTCAGTAGCGCTAGTCGCCAGAATCATTACCATGTTAAAGAGAATTATACACTGCTCCCGGACTGACAGGCAGGAAACCGCACAGACATCTTTCCATAGTGACATCTGTGTGTCTGCACTGTCAGTCCCAGCCTGCTCTAGGATGCATTGCTAGGAGCTGTTCGGCTCCAAAAGGGACTGACAGCGCAGGCATGCAGATGTTAATATGGAAAGATGTTTGTGCTGTTTCCTGCCTGTCAGTACGGGAGCAGTGTATAATTCTCATTAACGCGGTAATAATTCTGGCGACTAGCTTTACTGAGCAGCTAGTTGCCAGATGGGTAATTATTTGGGGCCATGTTTGTAAGAGGTGGTAGTTACACTGTAATGTGACAACATTTCAAAAGGGAACCGACTGGTGCGAGACTGACTCAGGATGACAGCAACACTGGAGATGTAGCCAGCAGCAAACCGCAGAACACTGGAGCAGGCAGGACTCAGTCAGTAGATGGATGCAGCAGCAACAGAGGAAGACTGGTGTGAAGCAGACTCAGGATGACAGCAACACTGGAGATGTAGCCAGCAGCAAACTGCAGAACACTGGAGCAGGCAGGACTCAGTCAGGAGATGGATACAGCAGCAACTGAGGATGACTGGTGCGAGGCATACTCAGGATGAGAGCAACACTGGAGATGTAGCAATCAGCAAACCACAGAACACTGGAGCCGTCAGGACTCATTAGCAGATGGATACAGCAGCAACTGAGGATGACTGGTGCGAGGCAGACTCAGGATGACAGCAACACTGGAGATGCAGCCAGCAGCAAACCGCAGAACAGTGGAGCAGGCAGGACTCAGTCAGTAGATGGATACAGCAACTGAGGATGACTGGTGTGGGGCAGACTCAGGATGACAGCAACATGGATGAATGTAGATGTCTGAAGTCCTTTTTGTTTTTCTAATCTGCATTGAACCTGAGAGCAGGGTAACCCAGCTTTGGCAAGTTGACTTCTAAAAAAGTAATTTGCTCCATGAGATGGGGGGCCAGTTGAGAGCGCTGGGGGCTAAGTATATTTCCAGTAATGGAAAATACTCGCTCACTCTGGACAGTGGTTAGGGGCAAGAAAGCAACTCCTGGGCTACCAGGGACAATGCAGGCCACACAGCCCTTTTGTTATCCCAGAAAGTCAAGGGATCTGTACTTGGGGCTAAAGAAGGTTCCGCAAGGTAAACCTTAACCTCAAACTCAGCACTTTTTCTATTAATGGGGAGCTGTTTGTTTTGTCTGAAGCATAATCTGTCCATTGCCTCAACATAAAAAGCAGCAGCTGCTCCACCGGAACAAGATGAAGTGCTACTGGTGCTGCTACTAATAGTTCCCGGAAGATCACCACACTCCTCCAGCTCATCTTCGGAATCTTCTCCTGCCTCCTGTGGCTGCATTCTAGTTTTTCTTTGCCTTTCACATACCCTCGCTATCAATTGTTCCTTCCAGGCAGTGAGGGAATTGGAACAAAGTGCCATCTTGCCTTTGATTCGAGGATCACAAATTGTGGCAAGTATTAACTTGGGACAATTGTCCATGCACTCTTCCATGCGCCGAGTAAGTTCCTTCTTCAGCCTCGTTAGAAGGGCAGCAACATTGGGAAGTATATTACCCTCAGCACCAGGCAAGAGTTCCGTATTGGAAAATAAATCATCCAATTTTAAGGAGAGGTACATGAAGAGGGGAATGACTTCTACCAGGCTAGCGTTCTCTTTGATCAAAAGTTCCGTCAAAGCACGGAAAGGCGTAAGGACTGTCACTACCTGTTTCATCAGGGCCCAGTCAGCCCTGCCCAGTGTTCTATTACTGCCAATGAAATGGTGACATGACTTCATGAATGTCCTTTTTCTGCTCCAGGATACTCTTTAGCATATCTAAGGTTCCACCTGGTCCCAACAGGAGGCGCTCTGGGAGGTCTGCCTTTTTCTGTTCCTCCCTGAGCTGGCTATCTTTGACACTCCGATGGAAGTGGCCAGAAATTTGTTGGCACAACTCCAGAAGTGCTGACAACCTTCCAGTGTTACTGCTATCCTCAAGAGCAACCTTCATTACTAGATGCAGAACATGCGCTGAGCAGCACACACCCACAAATTTGCCATCCTTGATCATGTTAGTTGCACCATCAGTAACCACAAAACCCATTTGCTCATGTGTGCCTGCCTGTTCCCCTAGCCACTGCACCACCATGTTCTTCGGTGCTTTGCAAATGTCATCTGAGGTGTGCTGTTGATCCATTACCTCAGCATGGAGGAGGAAAGAGCAGTGCACTGCCTGCTTGGCTACTGCACCTGAACTTGTTGTTGCTATCTGTGTGCCTTGCAACACATTGGGCTGCCACCAATGTGCCATCAATGACAGGAAGCCATGCTGGCCACTCGGAGCACTCCATAAGTCAATGGTAAAGTGCACTGACTATCCAGCAGACTTTACTAGCAGGTCCTTCAAAAAAACAATACACGACTGGTACAGTGAGAGAACTATAGCTCTACTAAATCTGGTATGGGATGGAATTTGGAATTTTATATCAGGGTGTGACAGCAACCATTAGTTGATGGAAGGGCTCCCCGTCCACCAAAAGTTGCACCCCCAAGGGCTATGAGCTGTGCAATGAGGCGTGTAATTTTCCTGGACTGCTGTCTGCACATCCCCTTGGAATGAAACCCACCAAAATCTTCCAGTGTGTCCTGTATTGACTTTGGGATGGGCTGTGACTGTCTGCTGCTTTTATTAGGACCAGATGCGGCATGAGCTGCCTGTCCTTTCTCCTGCCTACTGGTTGTGAATGTGACACTGGTAAATGTAGTAGTGCCACCACATTCTGCACTCATCAATACTGACTTGTGGTAGTGGTTCAGGTGTTGGTTCATCCCAGAGGTGGATAGATGACCCAACACCCTCCCACGGCTGAATTACCTGCCACACAATTTACATTTCACTAGCCGGCCAATTTACATTTCACTAGACGTGTCACAAAATGGTCCCACGCTTTGGAGCGACGGATGACTTTGGAAGGTGGTGAAGAAGAAACTGAGGTGATGCTTTCTTCATCTTCACGTGCTGAAGCAACCTCATTATGCTTTTTTTTTCTACATACCTTTACAGGGGTACTAATAGACCCAAAGGTGGCAGCAGGGATGTTGGGACTGGGACTGGTGGAGGATGGAGTAACACTGGTGGCAGAGACACTAGCAGCTACTACCTGCATTTGGAACTCGAGAGGCAGGTGGTGGGTTTTCATCAATAGAAGACAGAACTGTAGCTGGAGAAACAGGAAGAGTTCTATGGGCAGCAGTGGAAAAATGAAGCTCAGGAGAATAATCAAGGTCAGTGGAAAAATCAAGCTTAGCAGGCCTTGGTCCCTCATATTCTTCTTCTACCTCTTGTACGTTTGGACAGGAAGAATAATCATCAGCAGCAGATTTTGGGGAGAGCTGATGAATTCCCTCTTCTGCTTGGTGGCTACAGGGAAATGGTAAACTATCTCCCTCAATAACCTTTTTTGGAGAAGATATGCTGTCAGTGTCAGTGACAGTGGTGGCAGGAGAAATTTTCTCAAAATACTCCAATAAGTCAAGTTTGGTCTGCTTACACGGACGTTCACTGTAAAACTCCCACGTTGATACTGCCTGCAGTTTCCCACCAGTAGTGTTCATGTTCAACATGCTAGATGTCCCCAGGTTTATAGAACTGGATGTTGCGGAGGTGGTGACGAAACTGGCATTGGCAATAGTCATTGTGCAGGTGGTTCTGGGGGGATCATCACGAAACAGCTAACGAGAGACGGGTGATGGCTGCTTTGTGGGCTTAGAGGAGGAACTGGACCTCTCTACCCTGCTAGTAGAGGTAGAATGACCTGCAGTTCCCTTCTTTCTAGTTTTTGGTTTGGACTGCTGCTCCTGAGTCTGACTACTACTACTCAAAGTACTCTTCTTTCCCCACCTGCTGCTGCTAGCTCTGCTTGAAAGCAACTGCACTGTGGTGGTGTTGTTGGTTGCTGGGTCACTGTAGCTGGTACCAGGACGAGGAACATCAGGTTGTTCACTAGGACTCAAATCCATTACAGATAGGTAGGTAGTAAACTATTAAAGTTTTACAACTTGAAAACCTGCCCACACGACAACTGACACTGGCAGTGTGACGCTGAAGATTATTCAAATAACTTGTATTTTTTATATTTTTAATAAAACCAACACAGGTGACTCTCACTTGCGGTGGCTTAAAGGCACCCTGCCTGCCTATACAACTGTGACACTGGCAGTGTGACTCTAAAGATTATTCAAACAAATCACTTGTATTTTGAATATTTTTAATAAAACCAACACAGGTGACTCTCCCTTGTGGTGGCTAAAAGGCACCCTGCCTGCCTATACAACTGTGACACTGGCAGTCTGACTCTGAAGATTATTCAAACAAATCACTTGTATTTTGAATATTTGTAATAAAACCAACACAGGTGACTCTCCCTGGCAGTGACGAAAAAGCACCCTGCCTGCCTATACAACTGTGACACTAGCAGTGTGACTGAGAATTATGGAAACAAATCACCTGTATTTTGAATATTTTTAACCCCTTAACGACCCTTGACGGCCATAGTACGTCATGGGTCGATCTGAGTTAAGGACAAATGACGTACTATGACCGTCATGGAATTCCGGGCTTCCCCCGCGGCTGCACGCCATTCGGGGAGTCTGGAACCAGAAGGACCAATAAAAAAAATGCTCCGTGGTCCTTAACTGACCACGCTGCGCCAATCGGCCGGTCGTTAAGGGGTTAATTTAACCAACACAGGTGGCTCTCCCTTGTGGTGGCTAAAAGGCACCCTGCCTGACTATACAACTGTGACACTAGCAGTGTGACTCTGAAGATTATTCAAACAAATAATTTGTATTTTTTATATTTTTTTTTAAGGAACACAGATGACTCTCCCTTGCGGTGGCAATAAGGCACCCTGCCTGACTATACAACTGTCAGACTGGCTCATGTGACACTCTGAAAATCCCTAATATTTTTTATATTTTGCACAGGAACAAAGATGACTCTCTTTTACAGCGGCAATAACTGGCACTAATGCTGGCTGCCTGCCTACACAACAGCTGGACACTCTCTAATCTTTTCTTCTCTCTCTGAGCGCCAACAATGCAATGAGGAAATGCAGGCTGTGTGCCTGGGTGACTGTGTCATTAGTCCAACCCCCATCATGAAACAAAGAAGCTTATTGGAATACAGACAAGGAGGGAAAGTAGTGCATGAAATGGAGAATGGAATTGGACTAGAGACATGGAGGGAAAATTATGGAGGGGAAGTAATTGAGCGTGCTCAGGTAGTACAAAAAAGATACAACTCTGAACAGTCCTGGTTGAAAGTAGTCAAAACTTTCGGAAATTTGTCGAATGTTGAAACTTCCAAAAGTTTTGACGACTTTCGGTCCAGGGCTGCTCGGAGTCAAATCTTTTTTGTCGAACGACCCTCGAGTGTCGGATGGTTCGAATGTCTCCGAATGACCCCATTTTTGACGAATTCTGAATGTCTCCGAATCAATTCGCACAAGTCTAGTACACACTGTAACACGGAGCATTTTTTATTTGCGCGGATCTCTGAGTGCAGTCTATATCACAAAGGATGTTAGGTTTCCTGGCCATATTTAAAAAAAAAGACAGTAAGCTGTTTTTATTCTGCCAACTGACTGAGGAAGCAGACAAAAGATGGTTGATTCATAAACATGACAATTAACCCCTTAAAGACAGGAGCTATTTTAACAACTGAGTCAAACTTCACGTTTCTTCTGCCCTAATTTTGTGCATTTAGTTGTGTGCATGTGATTATTGTAGTTAGTATAAAGTACCCCTAAAATTTTGGATAGTTCTTCCCATTATTGCATTTTTGCAGTTATTACATTTATAAAGTGCATTTTATCTAAATGTATAAAAATCTAAATTATTTTCAGGGGGTGTGGCTGGAAAACGCTAACCACTGCTCCCACTCAGTTTAAAAAAAAAAAAAAACATTATCCACTGGCTTAGGAGGAGATTACAAAAAAAAAATCCTACCTCTCGGTGGGGCATCAGGACCCCTCACCCTGATCTCTCTTTCTCCCCTTTGCCACCTCTGGGAGATCATTAGTAGAGCACTTGGTATAATTGATGTAACTTGCCTGGGTGCCAGTCTCAAGGTAGATGTAGATATGAAATTAAGTAAAGTCGAACTCACAAGACTTGTTAATGATCAAAAAAATGCTGATGTATTTGACTCAGAGTTTTGGCACCAGTTTGGGCCTTTCTCAACTTTGAAGCAAACAGTAATAGAGCCCATTAAATACCCAAACAAATGTGAATACCACGGCGCCTAGTGATGTCACAAGGTCAAAAGGTGAGGATAAATGTGAAAAAAATTGTAAATAATATATATACAAAACTAAAAAAAAGATTTGTATACTATATACATGAATACATTTATCATAGGATACTGATGTATCATAAAGTTATACTTGCATATTCCATACACAAGAATTGCAATATCATGAGTAAAGACAGACCATTACCACCCATATCTTGTTACACACTCTTGATCCAGTATAAGAGGGGCAAGAACCTTAGAGACTTACTGGTGAAGACGGATCCCGTTCATTGCTACCAATCAAGATGTTCCACGTGGCTACCTGATAAAATACTTGGTTGCTCTCAGTGCATGACATTTTTTTTTTTTTGTAAAATTTTTATTGAAAAGTAAATAGTACAAATTACAAAGGAAAAGGAACAATACAGACTGGAATGAATAAGGAACGAAAATTAATAATAGTTACATAGTTACATAGTTACATAGTAATTTAGGTTGAAAAAAGACTTGCGTCCATCCAGTTCAACCCTTTTCCTATTCCTGTTTACCATCGCTGACCCAAAAGAAGGCATCCGACTCCAAATGGCAATCAGATTTCTCCCTGGATCAACAAGCCCTAACTAAATATTAATCCCAATACTAACGTGCATAGCCCTCTATATTATGCTCTTTTAAATAAGTATCCAGGCCCCTTTTAAAAGCATCTAATGTATTTGATAGCACCACCTCCTCCGGAAGTGCATTCCATACCTTTATTGTCCTTACTGTAAAGAAACCCTTCCGCTGTTGTAGACTAAATCTCCTTTCCTCAAGTCTAAGCGGGTGGCCCCTTGTCCTGTGTACTGTTCTGTTAATGAACAGGTCTTTTGAAAGCCCTTTATATGGGCCTTGAACATATTTATATAGTGTTATCATATCCCCTCTAAGACGCCGTTTCTCTAGTGTGTACAAGTTTAACTTTTCTAGCCTCTCTTCATAACTAAAACATTCCATTCCCCTTACTAGTTTTGTAGCCCTCCTCTGCACTCTCTCTAGTTCCATAATGTCCTTCTTCAGAAAGGGCGCCCAGAATTGAACAGCATATTCTAGGTGGGGTCTTACCATGGACCTGTAAAGAGGCATAATTATATCTTCCTCCCTTGAGTCAATACCCCTTTTAATACATGCCAATATCTTATTGGCCTTTGCAGCTGCCAGCTGGCACTGCATGCTACTGCAAAGTCTATTGTCTACCATTACTCCTAAATCCTTTTCATTAGTAGATTTCCCCAGAGAAACACCATTTAAACTATATGTTGCATTTTTATTATTATACCCAAAATGCATAACTTTACACTTGTCTATATTGAATCTCATTTGCCATTTGCCTGCCCAGTTACTCAATTTGTCCAAATCCTCTTGTAATGAAGACACATCCAGTTCAGACTTTATTGCCTTACTTAATTTTGTGTCATCGGCAAACACTGATACATGGCTTCCTATGCCCTCTGGGAGGTCATTAATAAACAAATTAAAAAGAAGAGGACCCAGGACAGATCCCTGAGGCACTCCACTTATCACGTTTATCCAACTGGAGAACTTGCCATTTACTACCACTCTTTGCATTCTATCTTTCAGCCAATTTCCAATCCACTCACAAACATTTTGCCCTAGTCCTATTTCATTCAATTTGTACAGTAACCTCTTGTGTGGAACCGTATCAAATGCCTTGGCAAAGTCTAAATAGATCACGTCAACCGCCTCTCCCTCATCTATATTATTACTTACTTTTTCATAAAATGCGATCAAGTTCGTTTGACAAGACCTATCTTTCACAAAGCCATGTTGGCTATTGCTAATGATATTCCTGTTCCAGCAGAATTCTTGAATATATTCCCTTAGCAACCTTTCAAACAGCTTCCCTACCACAGATGTCAAGCTTACGGGTCTGTAGTTTCCTGGCTGGGACTTTGATCCCTTTTTAAATATGGGCACCACATCTGCTTTACGCCAATCCATGGGCACCATACCAGAAATAAAAGAATCCCTGAAAATCAGATATATCGGTCTGGCCAGGGTTGTACACATAATAGTTGTACACATAATATTACAAACACAAGAACACTGGGCAGACTTTGCTCTTGGGTACAAACTATATGGAAGTGATAGATTGCACCTAAATGGTAGAGGAGCCTCTGTGCTAGGGGAGAGAATGCTAGAAAGTTTGGAGGAGCTTTAAAACTAGGAAAGGGGGGGAGGGTATAGATAGCAAAAATGGGGTAAATAGAGCAGATAGGAACCGGGTCCAAGTAAATGATCAGGAGGGTGGAGTAAGGGTGGGGATAAATTTACTCACTAGGGAGGAACTCATAGTAAATGAAGGTGTAGAAAAAAGGCATGTAGGGAGTAAGGACTTCAGAAGTAATTGTATGCTAGTAAATGCAAGAAGTATGGTAGATAAAATAGGAGAACTAGAATTGCTGGCAGTTAATGAGCAATTGGACATAATTGGTATAACAGAAACATGGTGGAATGATGCACATAACAGGGCTGTAAATATAGAGGGATATTCCCTGTTTAGAAGAGACAGAATTAATAGAAAAAGGGGGAGGTGTATGCTTATATTTGAAACAGATCTAAATCCAGTTTTGTGGGATGATATTAGTGAGGAAACTGGCCAAATTGTGGAGTCCATGTGGGTAGAAATCGAGACTAAATGTGGTGTAAAAGGTAAAAAAAAAGTGTTGATGGGCATATGCTGCAAACCACCAAATATCGATGACAATGTTGAGGCCCAACTGCTATTGCAAATGAGGAAAGCTGCCCAGCTTGGGCATACTATAATTATGGAAGATTTTAATTATCCAGATATCAACTGGAAAAATGAGACCTGTCAGAGTGCTAAGGGAGGCAGGTTTGTGAGCATGCTTCGGGAAAACTACATGTCACAAATGGTGGAAGTGCTGACAAGAAATAACAATGTATTGGACTTAGTGATAACTAATAACACAGAAATGGTATCCAATATTAAGGTAAGAGAACATTTGGGAAACAGTGATCATAACATGGTTACATTTGAGATTAGTCTGGCAAAGCAAAACTGTATAGGTTCAACCAAAACTCTGAATTGTAAAAAAGTTAACTTCAAATTGTTAAGGGCTTCAATGCAACACTTACACTGGGATATTTTATTTAAAGGCAAAAATACTGAGGAAAAATGGTCAGAATTCAAATTTAGGTTGCAGAAATGTACCCAACAGTATATACTAATGGGGAACAAAAGCAAAAGAAGTAAGTCACAGCCAATGTGGTTAACTGCACATGTAAAGAAGGAAATGGCAAGGAAAAAAAAATCATTCAAATTATTTAAGTCTGAAGGAACTGAACAATCTTTCTTAAAATACAGGGAGTTCAACAAAGATTGCAAAAAGGTAATTAGGGCAGCAAAAATAGATAATGAAACTCAAATTGCAAGGGAAAGCAAGACTAATCCAAAAAAAAGTTTTTCAAATATATAAATAGGAAAAAACTTAAGAAGGAGTGCATTGGACCATTCAAAAATGAGATGGGTGAGTTGATTGTGAGTTGATTAGTGAGGATAAGGAAAAGGCCGATGTTTTAAACATTTCTTTGCATCAGTATATACAAGGGATCAAGGAATGGTAGAAGAGCCTCCACAAGTAACAAATAAATCACTACAATTATCAGATATTGGGTTAACTCAAGAAGATGCCATGAGAAGACTGAACAAAATTAAGACCAACAAAGCACCGGGTCCTGATGGTATACATCCAAGGGTTCTTCAGGAACTTAGTGCAGCGTTAGCAAAACCCCTATATTTACTCTTTAAAGATTCTATCACCACAGGATTGGTGAAGAGCTAACATAGTGCCTCTGTTTAAGAAGGGAACTAAAACAGAACCTGGGAATTATAGACCTGTGAGTCTGACCTCTGTAGTGGGAAAACTACTAGAAGGGATAATAAGGGACTATATTCAGGATTACAACACAAAAAATAGAATCATTAGCACAAATCAACATGGTTTTATGAAGAATAGATCATGCCAAACTAATCTTTTCAGCTTCTATGAGGAGGTAAGCAGCAACCTAGACAATGGCAAGGTAGTAGATGTAGTATATGTAGACTTTGCAAAGGCATTTGATACAGTGCCACACAGAAGGCTGGTGTATAAAATAAGGAAATTGGGGCTAGGAGATAACCTTTGCAATTGGATACAAAACTGGCTGAAGGATAGGGAACATTGTGTGGTTGTAAATGGAAAATTCTCCAATACAGTTAAAGTGGAGAGTGGAGTACCTCAGGGTTCAGTATTAGGTCCACTGCTTTTTAACATGTTTATAAATGACCTGGAAATTCATATAGAAAGCAAAATATCAATATTTGCAGATGATACAAAATTATGCAAGGTTATTAATTCAGAACAGGATATGTTCTCTCTACAGAGGGACTTACATACAATGACAGATTGGGCAAACAAATGGAATATGAAGTTTAATGTGGGGAAGTGTAAAGTCATGCATTTGGGAGGAAACAATCCCAAGGCTACTTATGAACTTAATGGAATCATTTTAGGGACTCATTGCTAGAGAAAGACCTGGGTATCCTTGTCAACTACCAACTTGGAAACAGTGACCATTGTCAAACAGCAGTAGCAAAGGCAAACAAAAGCCTGTCTTGCATAAAAAAAGGTATCGAAGCAAGAGTGGATAACATTATTTTGCCATTATACAAATCATTGGTAAGACCTCACCTTGAGTATGCAGTGCAATTTTGGGCACCGGTTCTGAAAAAGGATATACTGGAACTAGAGAGGGTACAGCGAAGAGCAACAAAATTAATTAAGGGAATGGAGGACTTGACATATAAGGAATGACTAGACAAACTTGGTTTATTTATTCTAGAGAAAAGACGACTAAGAGAAGACCTTATCACATTGTACAAGTATATGAGAAGTCAATACAAGGATCTCTGCGGTGAGCTATTTATTCCAAGGCCTGATCAGGTGACCAGGGGACACCCCTTGAGATTAGAGGAAAGGAGGTTTAGACTTCAGCCGAGGAAGGGTTTTTTTACAGTAAGGTCTGTTAAATTGTGGAATTCATTGCCCAATGAGGTGGTTATGGCAGATACATTTAAGAGAAGACTAGATACATTTCTTTCAAAAGGGAACATACAGAGTTATACTGTTTATCAGTAGGCAGATCAGGAAGGTCTGATAAAGACTAACTTAATTGGTATCAGGAAAGCTATAACATTCTCAGTTACTGGGGTGTGAGGAGAAGGTTGAACTTGATGGACTTGTGTCTTTATTCAACCTAATTTTTACTGTGTTTACTATGTTACAATATCCAGGTATAGAGGAAGAGATACAATATATTATGAGTGTATGTTACTGCCTAAGCCCTGACTTATGGAATAGCTTTAGGAGGTGAGGCCTTGATCCTGTTAAGCACTAATTATTGGTACAATATTCCAGTCATGCAATCACTGCAGAAATATCTCTTTTTAAACTTATTTGCCAATTTTTCCATCACCCACACACTAATAAAGACATTGACATCAAATACTATCTGACTTGTACCTCTTTATTCGTGATCTACTTTATTATATGACCTTGATCACTAATGTATATTGGCAAAACTACAGCTACATTTCAGGAAAGGATGAATAATCATTGCTCTTCACATAGACTAGTTCAGGAACAGGGACAAAATGACAAACGAGTGGCTAAACATTTCGGTACAAGACTCTTGATGAGAGAAGCAAGATGGATACACCACCTGAACACCATGAAACCCTACGGTTTCAATGAGACAATGGGATTAAGTTGCTTTATTTGATCAATGTACCTAGTGGCCCCCTAGCAGGAACTTGCAACAATGGATTGGCCACAGTTATAAATGCCGGCTTTGATAGTGTTTGGATATCCATTTATCATCATCAAATTTATATGGATCAGAGTAAAATAATGGATCCCACACTGTGCAGCAGGAAACGAACAGAAAGACTGCTGAATCCAATGCAATACAGGAGGAAACTAACAGAATGGCTGCTTAGGCCAATGCAATACAGCAGGAAACTAACAGAAAGCTTGTTGAGGCTCAGCAGGAAATTAACAGAAGGGCTGCTGAGTCCAATGCAATACAGCAGGAAATTAACAGAAAGCTTGCTGAGTATTATACAATACAGCAGGAAAACATTGCAGCACTGCAGCAACTGGTTATGACCAGAGCTGCTGCAGAACCTCATCAAGGTTCCAAGGCTCTCAGAGTGAATAATTATCTACAATAATGGTTGATACAGATGATGTGGAGGCTTACTTGATGGCATCTGAGTGAACTGTAGAAAGAGAAGGGTGGCCTATGACTGAAGTGTCTCTGAAACCTAAAAGGCTGATCCCAAGACAGAAGGTACAAAACATTAAAGAGTACTTTTGTCACAGCCTCTTTTCAATAAGGTTTTATTTGCCCCACTTTTTTCACCTCTAGCCATTCATTTTGTTTCTATATGGTGCTGTGCAAATGTGATGGTGTGACACAATGCCTTTGGCTCTGCACCACAGCTCATTCTACAGCAGTAGTTTTCATTATCTGTGCTTGCTGCTACTTCACTGTATTTTTGCCTCCATTTCTTTCTTAAACTGATGGCCTCTTCAGTGTTTTTTTCACAGATTGTTAGGTTTCTACTGGGTAGCCTTTAACTTTCACATGTTAGGTTTCTACTGGGAGGCCTTTAACTTTCACATTGTGACCAATCATAAAAAGGAATCACAGTAATTATCCATTATTGTTCCAATCTGCCTCCTAGAGGTGAGCAGGTGGGATACAGCATTGCATTGCGGAGTTGACAGAGTGGTTACTCGTTATTATGATGGGGGATCCCTTGTATTTGCCCCCCAGAGATATTGCAATCCTGCATGTTTGATCATGGGATAAAACTGATTTTATTCTAGTCTTTGTAGCACCATAGTTTATTTCATTTTAATAATTTGTTTCTTCACACATTATTTTTCTTTCACGTTATATGTATGCCCATATTACATCCAGGATTTTCAGTGTATTTAGTCATTATACTCCATGTAGGATATAGTCCAACTATCCCTGAAGAAGTGTCTTTGAAGGGCACGAAACTCATTGGATTGGGATCACCTATTGTTGGCAGCAGACATCAAAGATACAGCGCCACAATATTAATCGAAGGATCCAGTATTTGTTACATCAACTGTGACGGGAGGTTAAGAACCAGGTGTGAGATGCTTGTCAGCTATAAAACAAAGGATACAAAGCCCAGTAAGAGATACGGACAGAGGTGGATAAGAAGGGAGAGGTACTGTGACACAACCGACACATGAAAGGTACAAAGTATTGGAACAGTTGACAAACGAATCACTTAATGTAAGATGAAAATACATCATTGATTTCTCTGTCGGCATACATAAAGACTTGCAATGTTTGTCAGTGAATCCTCTGCCCGCAACCTTATAAAAAAATTTGGGCTGAAACATCATATATATACAGTTGGATTGAAGATGGGAGGGCATACACCTAATCCATCCACTGACCTAGTCCAACTCACATTGGATCCTGAGATATATATTATTACAAATATCTGTTGGAGACTGTACTTTTCAGATACATATTTTATATATTTTTTATGTTTTTAACTGTTATTATTTTTAAACTCAAATATTTTTGATTCTTATTTTTTTACGGTAATATCACTGCTTCAAATTGATATCAGGTGCTCCCATTATATGCCCATACATAGGGTATTTTTAATATATGTAGAATATGCTGTAGTTATTTGTCTAGTAAACTATATGGTTGAATATTGTTAAAGTATATGTATTGATAATTGCAAGATAATGTAGCGGTCTCCTAATACTTTTCTTTATCTATTTGCTCTGCACACTAACAGGGCAGTGGAACTGTAGCGAAAAATGTCTGTTTTGTTAACTGGATTCTGTGGTGCTGGGTCGGTGCTAGTTTATCTGCTAACTTTTTGGATTCGTATATATTTTATAGATAGATAGATAGAGATAGATAAATATACATGCACACACAGTAATGTGCAAAAGGTTTAGGCAGGTGTAAAGTAAGAAGGCTTTCAAAAATACACGTTAATTGTTTATATTCATCAATTAACACAATACATAGTGAGTGAAAGCAGAAAAATCTAAATCAAATCAATATTCCACCCTTTGCCTTTAAAACAGCATTGATTCTCCTAGGTACACTTGCACAAAATCAGGGATTTGGTAGGTATATAGTCAGGTGTTTGATTAAACAATTGTACTAAACAGCTGCTAATGATCAATTTAATATGTAGGTCGAAAAATAATCATTAACTGAAACAGAAACAGCTGTGCAGGAGGAGTAAAACTGGGTGAGGAAAAGCAAAACTCAGGTAACAAGGTGAGGTTGTTGAAGACAGTTTAGTGTCAAAAGTCATACCCCATGGCAAGACTAAGCACAGCCACAAGACACAAGGTAGTTACACTGCATTAGCAAGGTCTCTCCCAGGCAGACATTTCAAAGCAGACAGGGGTTTCCAGATGTGTTGTCCAAGGTCTTTTGAAGAAATACAAATAAACTGGCAGTGTTGAGGAATGTAGAAGCAGTGGTCATCCAAGGAAACTTAGTTCAAAGTGCAGATGAAAGACACAGCATGCTTACTTCCCATCGCAATCGGAAGAAATCTAGTAGTGCCATCAGCTCAGAACTGGCAGAAAATAGTGGGACACTGGTACAATCATCTACTGTCTGAAGAAGTCTGGTCAGAAGTGGTCTTCACGGAAGACTTACGGCGAAAAAGCCATACAGCCGATGTGAAAACAAGGCCAATCGACTCAACTATGCATGGGAACAAAGGAAACAGGGTGCAGTAAAATGGCAGCAGGTGCTCTGGACAGATGAGTAAGGATGGATGAAAATTTTGCCTCAAACTGAAATCATTGATAAATGGTACTTTCCACTTGGCTAAAAATCTGGAATGGTGGCAGTACGTCTCTGAAAGAACACAAAAAGTGCTGAAATCTGAACTCTCTAGGAGCTCAAGCTGAGTTCCTTGTTCAGGCCATTATGGAGAATGGATAAGACCGAAGGAAGGTCAAACTCCTGCAAGGACAGTGATCTGTCCACACAACAGGAATGGAAAAGAGACCATAATGGAAATGACCTCAGTAGGAAACACTTCTCTCCTCAAGATGTGGGCTTCAACAGCCATGCATTCAAAGCCATCACTTCCACATCCTCTTTCCACAGATAACCCTGAAGAAGCAGGTCCAGTCTGGGAGGAAAGTGGAGCAGGTCCTGAATTGAAAGACTTACTAGGTCTGAAAACACACCCTCAGAGTCCAGTAATGGACTGGCATCTGTCGTGATCAGAGTCCAATCTGGTATCTCAAAGGATTTCAGCCTGTTCCAGGTGATGCCGAAGCAAAAACCACTGGAGGTCCTGGCGGGCCTCCAGGGAAATTGAGATCTGCAGATCCAGGTGGTCCCCGACCAGCTCTGCAGGACATGTAGTTGAAGCTCTCTCGTGTGCACCTGAGAGTAGGGCACTGCTTCTAGTGTTTATATTCGCTTGCCCAAAACTCTTATATGCTCCCTAATTGTGGCTGAGGGCCACTCCAGAGCTTGAGACACCACCTGCATCACCAGAAAAATATTCTCCTCTGGCAGGAAAACGTTCCTTTGTCAGGTGTTGAACCTTATCCAGAGGAAACAGTTCCTGGGAATGTGCTGGAGAGGACTTCAACTTGTTCAGAATCTGCCCATGATGGTCCAGAAGCCAGACACAGTCTTGGATGTGCTGGGTCAGAAGCTTCTCTGAGGGAGCACTGATCAAGAGATTGTCCAGATATGGAGACATGGAGATGCCCTTTGTTTGAATGAAGGCCTCTAAGGTCCCCAGCTTCTATAAACTGTTCACCCCAAACAGCAACTGTCCTATTAACCCAGGAAAAAGCAAAGATGGGTCTAAACGACACATCAGTGGCTGTAAAGCAGGCTCTGAGAATAGAATCCAGTTTCTTATCTGCCGGATCTTTAAAGTGATAGTAATGTTTCATAATAAAAGCAGCTCTAATTAATCTTCATAGTATTTGGGCCATGGAAAGTGTTATTTCAATTCTGTCAGAGTTGTAGTTTAGGAGTAATTAAATGATAAAGTACCCCCCTCCTGCCCCTTTTACTAATGTAACACTGCTCAGCCAGAGCAGGAGGGAGGTACCCAGGCAGACTGCAGAGAGGGACAATCTTCAATTAAGATAAGGGAAAAACCTGAAAAACTTGTCAAGGGGGGCAGGGCTTTCATTGTTCTAATAGGAAGAAGAGTGTCCCCTGCTGTTATCTGTCTGGTCTATGGACTGCATTCTACATCTGAGTAGAGATGGCTTACACTAGGTAAAAGGGGCAGGAGGAGGAAACTTTACTAGTGAATATCTCTTAAACCATAAAGCTTTGAGAGATAAGACTTATATCGTTCTTCATGTTTTTTTAATGCCTACAAAATAAAAAAAAGATAAAACAAAGTATTACTATCCCTTTAAGACCAGCTATATCTGCCAAGAGTAAGGCAGTAGTTTTTGCCAACGTGGAGACCGGAAAGTCAATTGTTGGGGAGAGGCTCGCTGAACTAAAGCTGCCTCAGAAAAAGGGTACAGTTTAGAGAACTGTATGGCAATAAACAGCCTTTTGTCTGGAGTTTTCCATTCATCCAGAAGTATCTGGTCAAGAGTGGAATCAGGGGAAAAACATAGAGGAGAATTCTTATGCTTCTGGAAGACATCATAGTAACATAGTAAATTAGGTTGAAAAAATACACAAGCCCATCAAGTTCAACCCTTGCCTCATAACCCAGAGAAATGAGAATAAGTTGGTCTTTATCAGACATTCCTGGTTTGCCTACTAATAGGTTTGAAAGAAATGTATCTAATCTTCTCTTAAATGTATCCATTGTATCTGCCATAACCACATCCTTGGACAAGGAATTACATAATTTAACAGACCCTACTTGGAAAAAAAACCTTCCTCTGATGAAGTCTAAACCTCCTTTCTTCTAATCTCAAGGGGTGTACCCTGGTCATTTGTTCAGGCCTTGGAACAGAGAGATTCTTGTATTGACCTCTCATATACTTGTACATTGTGACAAGATCTCCTCTTAGTTGTCTTTTGTCTAAAGTAAATAATCCAAGTCTGTCTAGTCGTTCCTCATACATCAAGTCCCTTAATTAATTTTGTTGCTCTTCACTGTACCATCTGCAGTTCTAGAATGTCCTTTTTCAGAACTGGTGCCCAAAACTGCATTGCATACTCAAGGTGAGGTCTTACCAATGATTTGTACAATGGCAAAATGATGTTATCCACTTCATGCTTTAATACACCTTTTTTATGAAAGACAGGACTTTGTTTGCTTTTGCTACTATTATTTGACACTGGTCACTGTATCCAAGTTTGTAGTTTACAAAGATTCCCAGGTCTTTCTCTAGCAATGCGTCCCATAAAATGATTCCAGTAGAAGACCCCTCAGCAGAGATGTCAGAAACCTGAAGAGTTTCCAAAACAGTTATGATGAGTCCCTCAGCTAACAGAAGGGGGTCAGCTTAATAGGAGTCCCCATAGGAGTAGGAAGAGTCCATATCTTCACATTCCCCCTCCTTATCCACACCTTCAGACAATTCATCCTCTAAGGAAACCCATAGAATCTGAGGAACACTATGTGATACAGGGGCCACATATTTGAAAGTAGTGGGGGGCTTCTAGGACTGGACAACCTCTTAAAGGAAAAATTGGATTTGAGCTACTGAAGGCAGAAGCGTTTTTACCCAAGCTGGCTCTTGTTCAGTGCTGGGGGCCCTGGTGAGGTAGTTGATGCCACAGTACATAAGGGGCACAGACTACTCTCTGGGAAGCCCTGTTTGGAACAAGGAACAGTAAGCAAGGGAGGGTAAGGTACACCCCATACCCCCCTTAATTATGACATCCTGACAGTAAAAGTGTCTAAAACTTGTATAAAACCAGTAAATAATAAATCATCCTAAAAAGCCTGGAAAGTCATCTGACAGTCGAAGGGTTAATCTGGAGAAGGACAGCAAGGAGACTCTGCCTCTGACTAGCATAATCAAGGGAAGGAAAAGGGTGATTGCAAAACAGGCAGCCAACTGGAAGAAAGTCCGCAAAAGGCATTCTGGGAAACGTAGTGTTCTCAGTTGCTGTTGCTTAGCAATGCCTACAACTCTGTCTGAGGATTGCCGTGGCCCCAAGACACTCAGGACATGAACCGGATGAAAGGGCATGAGAAATAGTCCACTCTGACTTATGTTATGTCAAACAGTTGCAGATCTATGTCCCAAAGGAGTTCGCCCATATAAGTCAACAAAGCAAAGATGGTGGCAACGCTGGAACACATTCTTAAAGGAGCAGCAATTTTAGGCAAATTAATATAGTTACCAGTTCATATGAGACCCCAGCAGCAGGGAAGGTGAAAACAGACTCATAACACTCCCAAACTAGTGAAAACCAGCAGAGAAAGGGTGAACTCTGGAAACTGCAGCCACCCATGCACCAAAAGCTCAGGGAAAGGATAGTAACAGTAATAAAATTACCCAACATGAGTACAGGAGCCATCAAGGACTCATAACTGTCTGTATGGAGAGACACACAATTGGAACAATGTGGGCCAAGGCACTAAAAGGGGTTACTCGCCAGTTTTCATATTACCATTGTGAAGGAAGAGAAACACTGTTGGGAGGGGAAACTTGGCCTGCAAGATTCCTTCCACAGAGCACCTGTAAATGGGTCAGTCCACTCCAGGGGAAGCCCAGTAACAGTAACCTGCCTGATGGGGAGATTTTGACAGCCCCATATCTAAAGGCAAACAATAAAAAGCTACAAATTAAGGGCTCTATTTAAAGAGGTCAGATGGGCAGAAAAATAGCCAACAGCATTTTTTCAAACACGGTAAGTTATTCATTTACCTGTGCTATGAAAAAATGCTGGCAAAATATGCCTGCCGGCTGCTAAAGTTAGATTTATTTTAGTCCATACAAAATAAAAAAATGCCACAAGATATGATTCAATAGACTGTGTTAGCCATTAAGATCTGAAAAGGGCCTCACATTTTCACTGAAATTTAAGACCCAGGTGTTTGGGTTTTTTTTACAATTCCCTCAGAGCTCTTGGCTGGGATGTGTGCTTACACACCTTCCAGCCAATCAGCTTCACACAGAGGTGCTTGCAGTTCATTGGCTGGGAGGTGCATAAGCACACATGCCAGCCAATGGCTGTTAGGGAATTGGAACAGAGGCTGCCTTTATATATGAGCAGTCTCTATTCCAATTCCCTAACAACCAAATTCCCTCATTGTGGAATGGTATCACGGTGCCCGTGATTGCTTACTTGTGCTGTCAGTCAGGTGTGTGTACTCTTCATTGGCCACCTGTCTTTTGCCCGCCCAGGATTGCCTTTATAGACTGGGCTGAGGTACCCTTTGGTTGCCCTTTCATGGTGTCTCTATGTCAGCAGTCACCTGCCTTGTACCTGTTCCCTGGGCCTGTTTTGCTTGCTACCAGTACCAGCGTTGTTCCTGTAGCCAGTGCCTCTCCTGCATTGTTCCTGCTCCGTTCCTGACCCTGTTGGCAGTGCTGTCGTTCCTGTTTCCGTTCCTGATCCCGTGCTGCTGTGTTCCTGTTCTGTTCCTGACCCGGTTGGTGGTGGTATCGTTCCTGTGTGGTCCTGGCTTGTCTGCTGTCACTGCTGCTGGTTATCCGTTTGGCTGCTGAAGTCACTATGGCGACATTCTGGTCTCTGTACACTCCTATCTCACCGGTTGCTGATTTGCTTGTGTAGAACCGGTTTGGCATTCGCTTATCCAGTACGCAGTACTGGTTTACTCCACTCTCCCCGGTTGCTGATTTGCTTGTATAGAACCAGTTGGGCATTCGCTTATCCAGTACGCGGTACTGGTTTACTCCACTCTCACCGGTTGCTGATTTGCTTGTATAGAACCGGTTGGGCATTCGCTTATCCAGTACGCGGTACTGGTTTACTCCACTCTCACTGGTTACTGATTTGCTTGTTTAGAACCGGTTGGGCATTCGCTTATCCAGTACGCGGTACTGGTTTACTCCTTTCTCACCGGTTGCTGATTTGCTTGTATAGAACCGGTTGGGCAATACGCTTTTCCAGTACGCGGTACTGGTTTACTTCTCATCACCGGTAGCTACTTCCGCTTGTTTAGTACCGGTTGGGCGTTTCGTTTATCCAGTACGCGGTACGGGTTTACTCCACCATGCACCGGCTGCTGATTCCGCTACTTTAGAGCCGTGTGAGCGCTATTGTTGACCAACATCAGTGCAGGTTTACTCCACCATCCACCGGCTGCTGATTCCACTGTATAGAGCCGGCTTAGCACTTGTTAGTCCAGTAAGCTTTGCTAGTTTACTCCACATCCACCGGTTGCTAATCTAGTTGTGTAGAACCGGGTGGGCTATACTGTTCTTCTATACATGGCACTGGGTTACTGTACATCCACCGGTTGTTGCTGTCTCTGTTGCCAACCGGTTGGGTCTCCTTGGCTGGGAGACTGGTTTGCTCCACTGTTCCATCTTATGCTGTTGCTCCATCTATGCAGCATTAGTGGAGCTGTTTCTCTGTCCACTTGGCTGCCTTGCGCAGTAATTTGGCAAGGCCAGTAGAGCCACATTTAGGTTGGCGTGTAACCTCCAGGCTGCCTTGCCCGGTATCTTGGCAAGGCCGGTAGAGCCACAACCAGCTTGTCGTGTAAACCTCCAGGCTGCCTTGCCCGGTATATTGGCAAGGCCGGTAAAGCCACTATCAGTTCATTGTGTAAATCTCCAGGCTGCCTTGCCCGGTATATTGGCAAGGTTGGTAGAGCCACATTCAGATTGTCGTGTAACCCTTTAGGCTGCCTTGCCCGGTAGATTGGCAAGGCCGGTAGAGCCTCCCTAGTGTATCTCGCAATATCTACTGTTTGTACCCATTGTGTATATGTGATTTACGTGTATGATTAGGACCCGTGAGGGTTCCCATGAAACTTTTCAATAAAGTTTGATTTTTATCTTACTCTGTGTCTGAGATTCAAAACAAACCGTGACAAATGGGCATCGGCCTGTGTGGTACTAGCGAGGTGCTATTGCAACTGACCTTCTCTGCCACCACCGCCTCTGGCCACCCACAGCAGCAAAGACATGGTAAAATATCCTTACATTTTAATTAAAAATGTTTCTGGCACTTGATGAATTTATGGACACCATTTTAAATGTGCATGAGGCATTTTTTTAATACATGACCTGCACATCTAAGCATTCTTTAACCCGTTGAGTGCCAGAGTGGTACAGTTACGTACCCCTTTGGCACTCAGAGAGTTAAACTATGAATAGATGTGCAGGTTATGTTCAGCAAACTATATTGATGGCTATCTGTTGTTTTTTTCACATTTAATGAAAAGATACAAGAAGAAAGAAGATCGGGAAAATATAAGCGAGAAGAAGGAAGAGTAGAAAATAATTAAGATAGAAGGAGACAGACAGTGGTAAATGTAACAGATAAGTTAAAAATCAGTGCTTGACCGTATGTCAGGCACCAGTCGTTAGCTTTTTCCTTTGATATTCCCACGATTGCCTCTCAAAGGTTGAGCTGGAGGAGTGGCAGAAAGTCTCCACTTTCAAGACTCTGTCTTTTAAGGTGTGTCCTGCCCTCTAGTGAAAATAAGAGAAAACAAAATAATATGGGCCTTATTTCCCCATATTAATTTGACAGGCGCCACTTTAAAATTAAGTTAATAGGGGGGATTTATTTAAAATAAAAAGTATAGATGTGGGATCCCAACTTCCCATACTTAATATGCACTCAGGGTATCGGTAGTCAGAGCCCCTCCACTACTCTCCCACTCATAGAGAAACTGCAGACAATCACCATGAGGTCTGAAGATCCCATTGTAATTAAAATATTGCCACATTAAACCATTACCTAATGACCCTTTCCACTACTCTCCTATTAGGTACCGGAAGTACTGCTTCTAATAGCAGGGTAGAGGGGGGTATATGAGGTCCCCCACATCGAAACTGCCTGAACTAGGGAAACAGGCTCAGAGATTACCTCACCCGATTTCCCCTGATCTTATGTATTATCAGAATTGCCCCTTGGTGCAGACATGCTAATTATGTAATTTTCTAATGGAAAGCCCACCAGTCCACAGGAGGTGCAGACTGGAGGAAAATGGGTGCATTGGCAACATTTTCAGGCAGATCAACTTTGTACACAAGTGTAAAGCTGGTGCCTTCAGCTTTGCACCTTGGTGAAGGCCAATATACTTGAAACCCATCAACATTCATATAAGGCATATAGATTTTTTTTCATAATGGATCTTATCACACATTCATTGGTAAATGAATGACAAAAATGCCATCTACACTGATAAATCACAGAATGGATAATATGCAAGGAAACCTTGCTCATATCCCAGTGGATAAACATTAAAATTAAGCTGAAAGTAGAAGGCTTGTCAGCATGCTTCTTTATTAAAATGTACAATGAAACTGCAAACTTTTTGTCTAATGAATATAACTTATTACCTCATATAAATTCTGACTAAAGAGAGAAATACTGGAGAAGGTATTTTCAATTAGTCTTATTAACTGCAGATACAAGGTTTCATTTGGCAACAGATAAAATCAAAACAGAAAAAACAAACAAACCCTAAGGCAGGATTTGTTTTTATATTAATTAGCTTTCCAAGTGCAGAATTACAGCAGTGACAAAGTGAGTAGTTTATTCTGTCCTAAATGGAAAATCTAAACCGTCCTTTTATTTTAAATCTGAAGGTGGTTGGGGGTTTCCATGAGTGGAGAACCCCCCTGGAGAGAGAGGGGAAATTGTGCCATAGTGGACTTTAAGTCTTTCACCCAGACTGGCTTCTGTTCAAGGCCGGAGGGGTAGTAGGGGCCACAGCACATGAGGGGCATAGAGATCCTGAATATACTCTAGGGAGCCGCACTTGGCAGGAGGAATAGTAAGGGCAGTCAGAGACACTCCTGAATCCTTTGACTTAGGTCTAGCCCCATGTCCCTTTGGATTCGACATTCTAACAGGAGTAGCATCTAAAACAGTATAAAATGCCAAAAACTGTATCTCAGAAAAATAATTCAATGTAGAATAAACCAGAAAGGTATTTATCTTGCAGACAAAGGGTTAATCTGAGAAGGAAGAGAGGAAACCTCTGCGTAGGATAAGAAAGAGAGAAGTAAAATGTAATGTGTTAAACCAGGAGCCAATCACAAGAAAGCCTGGGAAACGGGCACTCTGGGAAATGTAGTCTTCTCTATTACTGTTACCTAGCAAATGCCTACAATTGCACTAGTGGGGCCCCAAACACTGGGGATATGAACAGGATGACAGGGCGTGATGAAACAGGAAGACTGAGTCCTCTATGAACTCTGTATGACAAACGGTTGCAGAGATATGTGTTACAGCTTACAGCTTACCTTGACTTCAGCATCATCTGCAGGCACAAGGCTTCAAGCATGCTGCAGGCCTCTGTTTTATCTGTTTGCTTCCTGTAGTCTCCTCATACCAACTTCCTACTTCCTCCCTCTGAGCTGCTCCTCCTACTTCCTGTGGAAGGGTTTAAAGGGCAGACTGAGACCTGACTCAGTTGCCCTTGCGTTGTTGTTCATAGCAGTTCTGTTACCTTGGGCTCCGTGTATGACCTGGTTAGTCTTCCATCCATTCTAGTGCTGACCTGTGGCTCTGACTATTCTTTTGCCTAACCCCTAATAGTGGACATCCAGTCTGGTGCAGACTTGTGGCTCTGGCTGACTACCTAAACTGTGTATGACCCAGCTTGTCTGACTACCCCCTCTGGTGCTGACTGGTGGCTCTGTCTGACTACTCTTTTGTCTTTTCCCCTGGTGATCAGACACCCAAAATAGTGCGGGCCTGGGGCTCTGGTAGACTTGCATAGCTGACTGCAGGCATGAGTCAGTTTTCACCTTACTTCTACTGACTGCAGGCATGAGTCAGTATTCGCTCCTACTGACTGCAGGCGTGAGTCAGTATTCACCCTTACTGGCTCCAGATGTGAGTCAGTGATATTTCCTTCTGACTGCAGGCTGAGTCAGACCTCATTCCTCATCGGATCAAGATCCTGGGTTCCTGTTCCAGTTCCTGGTTACAGCTGAGACTTCCAGTGGCTAAGGCCTAGTCTCCAGCACAGTGATTTAGCATTGCAACCTATTATTTCTGGTAGCAGGCTTGATGGCTATTACCCTGTGCTTTCCTATTGTATATATTGTATTATATATCCTCTTTATGTCATTTGTTAATAAACTGCATTAACTAAACCGTACGGAGTCCTGAACTCTGGGTAACCATGACAATATGTCCCTCAGAAGTTTGTCCGATAGAAGTCAATGGACCAAGTGTGGCTAAGGAGGGAAGCGCGCCATGTACCCAAAAACAACAATTTTACAAAGTTGTCAAAAACACCCAAAGACCAAAGTATAACTCTGAAGGGAAAACCCAGGAATAAGCCCACCAAGCCCAGGGAAACCAGCAGGGAAAGGGTTAACTACCTTAAAGCAGCTGTCCATACTCCATAACTTAAGGACAAACTTTAAATAAAATACCCACAATGAATGCATGAGTTCAAAGACTCCTAAACAATCCCTGTAGGAAGGGGGCCAAGTTGAGACAAGTGGACCATGGAACTCAAAGGGTTGCTCACCCACCTTCAGTTTCTATCTTCAGGTTACCGTTATCAGAGCCTCAGAGAGACCTTGTTAGGAAAGAGACTTGGGCTGCAAGATTCTCTCCACAGGACTGCATGGTTCCACAACAGTATACCGGTCAATCCTCCAGGGGAAGCCAGGAATGGTAATCCACCTAATGGGGAATTATAACAGCACCATGCCTAATAATAAAATAAAAAATAAGCTAAAAACTAAGCACCAATGTTCCAAGCCTCTTCACTCTATGAGGAACATAATACAGCTGGATGGGCAGGGGTGGGGCTAGCCTGATGAAGGCCTTGTCTTGTGAAAAATGTTCAGCCTTCCAAGGAAGGAAGATCACCTCCCATGGTACCTGTATTCCACATTGGATGAAAGAAAAAGAAACACACAGCGCTAGCACACCACAACACATACATAGACTACATAAATTCAAAATAAAAACTTTAATAAGATGTAGAGAGCAGCAGGGAATACGGGAACTTTCCAAGTCCCCAAAACAGACATAAGTATATATCAAAAGTTACGACAAAATAAAACAAACCTGTTCTTCTCCATAAAAGTTACCCAAATGTTAACCCTGTAAAAAGCATTAGTTTGGCCAAAATATGTTTAAGTTTCCTTACTTAACCAAGGTATTCCATTTCAAGTTAGTCAGATCTAATACAGATTACCTTCAATATCGAAGTTTAAAATTGCACCAGATTAATTCTTATAAGGAAACATGTCAGATTTAAAAACCCCTAGTTAAAAACATAAAAAAATAAAACATCTAATAACTTAATAGACTACCCTGCTTACAAACAGAATTAGCTTGTAGTGAGTGGGTGGAGACCCAAGTGAACCAGAGGTCCACCAGCCCCCTTTATATGAACTGCATTTAGCTCTTTGTGCAATTTATTAAAAATGCCACAAATTGTGCACATCTCACCCACATTACATCAAACTTTCCATTAAGTCATTGTAGAGGTCATGAATCAGTTATATGCTTCAAGAGGCTGATCAAATGATACGGTGTGTTTTTTTTGTTGGTGAATGAATGAATCAGATGAACAAGGAATTTGTTTTTGGGGGGTTCTTTACTGCTATTGGGGGGGCAGTTAATAGACAGGAACCCCATGACATAAGCTGCCACTAGGGTGGACTGATAACTGACAGAGTATTTTGTAGGGGATGATTTGTTAGATTTGTTTTAGAGGCCCAGGCCCTGAGGAAACATTGATTTGTAGGACTTAAGCTTGTTTGGCACAAGCCCTAAGGAAACATTGATTTGTAGGACATAGGCATGCTAGAAACAACCCCCCAAAAATTATTATTTTTTATTTATTTTTTTGCAAGCACAAGACCAGAGAAAAAAAAATAAATTCCCTACTGGTCTAGTGCCAGTAGGTGATGTCCTGTTGGCCAGTGGCCACTGTCAAATGCCCTGACATAGATGCAGAATTTGTGACTGCTGTTCTTGCTGCTGCTGAGTTGGTTAAGCAGCAGGATGATTAGGCAGCTGAAATGGAATGAGATCAACAACAGCAGTAACATGGTTGATGGATGATGAAGGTTCCACTTGCCATGACTAGCTCCAGTGATGCGCCTGAGGAAGTAGCAGCACCATAACTAGCCCCAACCACGTCTGGTATATGTGTTGCTGCTGGCAAGTGGAACCTTTCCTAGTCCCAGATCACTTGTTGACCCCATTCCCACTGTGTCCACAGTGGTCTGTGGCACACTAACCTGCTCCTCAGCATCTTGCTGCCCTTGCAACTCAGCAGCAGCAGGAATTAGAGCAGTTGCAAATTCCGCAAATGCTCACTTCTGGTTGGAGGAGGTGACGAGCAATGTGACAGAGGGTCACCTAATGTCACTCTTGCCATTTCTTGGTGACCTGAAGAAGGCAGATTGATGGCAATAATATCATCACCACTAGCAGGAGCACAGATCAGCTGCCTGTGCCTGCTGATCTGTGCTCCTGCTGGTGGTAGTATTGTGGTAGTGACAATTCTGCCTTATTCAGGATCATGTTCCACAAGGACAATGCAGTGGGGGGAAGGGGGCTCCCAGGGACAGGGGAATGGTGTGGGCTCCCTTGAACGCTAGAATGAATGCTTTCAATTGCTTCCCCTACCATTCTCCTAACACTAGTTCGACCAGCTGATTCACTCTGTTACTACTACTAACACCAACCACATCAAATCCAGCTTGAGTTTTCCTTCTCACAGTCACTGTTAATAGGAGGATATTGATTACCCCCTCCTCCACTCCTAATGCTAACAAGCTGCTGGACCTTAGTAGTACCAGCACTTGGGGGTGGCAAGTGTGACTTAGGGTTCCCTGCTGTCACACTTGGTATCATCTTCTCCTTCCCCCCCTCCTGAGTATTACAAGACACACTAGCAGCATCTTCAACACCTGTGGCAACAGGTTCAGCACTGGCAGCAGGCACAGCACTGGTGGAAGCAAGGGCAGTACTAGCAGCAGGCACAGCACTGGTGGAAGCAAGGGCAGTACTGGCAGCAGGCACAGCAGTGGTGGTGGCACAGGCAGCAGGGGCAGAACATCTGACAGCATGCACAGCACGTCTTGCAGCAGGCACAGGCAGTTGACTTGTCCTGTTCTCACTACTAGTACTACCCTTTTGTTCCTCCCTTGACACTAATTTCCCCCAAAACACTATGGGTGATTTAGGGGGACTGGTCAACATTGCTTCTGTAGTACTCACTTCTTCCTCAGACACAGTGGACATATAATGGTCCTTCCAGTTATTCCTTTTATTATTTTTAATCCTGCTCATAGCGATAACAATCACTATGAGCTTCTCCAGCCTCAATTTTGCCTCAAAATCACAGCAGAACAGCACATCATGTCTACCTCGGTTTGTAGCGACTTCTATTGTTTCACTTCCTGGAATAAGTCATGTTTTTATAGCGGGAAGCCGAAAAACATGTAAATCAATGGGTGGGAACTTTCTAGCCATCGAAAAAATGGTGAAAAATTTTGCCCAATGGGTGAAAAATACTAAAAAATTCTAGTTTTAAAGCGGATTTTCCATCGAAAAAGTAGACAACAATATGGTTTTCGTGGAATTTCCCATGGAAACATGGCAAGAGATTTCACCCACCCCTATTCAGGAGTAGTATTTCCATAATTTAATATGAAGCATGATTCATAACATTAGTTATACAGCAAGAAAATGTTTGTATGGAATGCCATCTCTTGTCCCCCCTACTATTATAGTAGGGGTCTCCAACAAGTAGCTCTTGAGCTACTGGCAGTTCTTCAGCTACCAGTGATTAGCTCTCTCCACTCCATTCAGGCAACCAGTTACGTAGTCTACCATAGACAGGTCCAGTGGATGGAATCTGCTCCCCAACTGGCTGAAGCTGCATCTGGGCATGGATTTTGTTTGGTTCCTGCTGGCTGTGATTCACACAGTCAGAGAGCTGATAGGAGTGCAGGTGTAGTATTTCACAACATTTTCATGGTTTTCCTGTCCCAAAATTCTGTAATAGCTCTTTATAACCACTTGCATACAGATTAATCTGTATGCTCTGTGAAGACTACTTCTACACAGGGTGCACGTGTGCCAGGGTCTAGTCAGAAAGGTGTCTCCATCTGTTCCAATAGATTCTATTTATACCTCTATGAAAATATTTTGATGTTAGTGAGCCCAAAAGATGCTTGCACTGGAGCCCTCCAATGACTAGTTCTACTACTGTTTATACAGTTAAGTGTTGTGAGTGAGAGAATAAGAGGCACAGTGTGACTCCATATCCACTCCCCCCATTGTAACAAAAGGTGTCAACTTTCTGTTATGCTCATGAAAACTTTAAATATGTACAGTAATATGGGGTAGTATCCTTAAGTATAGGAAAGCAAATCAATCAGAAAATATGGTGCTCACCGGAGATCACCAGAGTTTTGTCTTCTACATTGAATATGTATTAGTTCTGCTAAAAATTCTACATTGTGTAGCAGAATTTTATCATGCTGTTAAGAAGATCACTTGTTTCCTGTGCATCACTATTAATGAAAGGTGTGGGAAGGAGCAAAGAGCAGGTAGCTTTGTAGATAGTTTACTAAGTACAGTTATAAATACATATATTTTTCTGTATATGTTTTAGAGTAGCTCAGTATGTTTCATCGATAAAAAGTATCTCCTGTTAAAGGAAAGGTTGGAGATCCCTTTATTATAGTTATTACAGCAAGAGAGTAGCACCAATCACTCCACAAAATCTAAAGTGAACAAAAACGTTATATACAAAATCTATTGGATATCAATATTTCGGTCTACAAAGAACATCAGAACGAAAGAATCAAGAAGCGCTCTCTTGTATCATGATGACCATATATAGCACCTCCTTTTAATTTATTACTGTTCTTTAAAAAATAAAAAGTCCCTTATGGGCCAAAATGTCTATATAGAATAAAAATATGAAGTTTTTGCATACATCTTTTTGCCTTTTTTGGGAATTCACTTTTTTTTTTTTTTTTTTTTTTTTTACTTTGTGGCATCCTTGCTGCTCCTCTTTATGCATTTATTTTCATTGCCTTAAGTCTGACCGTATACTTAATACCCATTACCTTCCCTTATGTTTAAATGGATATTAAGCTTCATATTCTGTTTTAGCTACATGCAAAAGTAGAAACATTTAATTGTACTAGGTTACATATGACATGCCCTATGTTTTCAGTTGAGGTGAAGACAAGACCACCAGGAAGTATTTGGAGGTAGGGGGCGCTCACTACCACACTGCATATATCTCAGCCTTCCTGCATTCAATGAAAACAAACTTGGCATTACTAGATAGATTAAATTTTCCCCTTTTCAGTGATACCTAGTACAACCACTGGAATGAATATACACGTGTTGGGTATCCATGAATAATGTTGTGTTAATTCACTTGCTTCGCATAATGAGGGCTTTGTCGCATAGTTTGGTCAAAATATGTTTAAGCTCACTTACCTCACAAACTGCAGCATTAAAGGATCATACTCCTGCACATCTAGCAATGTTGTATATATGATACATTGCACCAAATGCCACCTAGGGTGCTACATTGGGGAAACCACCCAGCAATTAAATGGCAGAATGAACATGCACAGACACTATATCAAACATCACAAAGAAGGATCCTACTGCACCCCTGTGGGACACCGTTTTACCCAGCCTGAACACTCAATTAAGGACCTAAAAATCAAAGTGCTCAAAGGGAACTTTAGAAATACCCAAGAAAGAAAAACTTTTGAAGACAGAATTATTATATTTTTTAACAGCAAGAATAGAGGACTAAATGTTGATTTGGGATTCCTATCCCGCTATCAAAGTTTCACACGACCCCTCTATCATTATCTTACTCTTCATATATATCCACATGTTAACATACATTCTAGTGACAGGTTTCATATTATTATTAACATATTAAGTATACGAACTGACATATGCTTTCCCATACTCTTATACATGTAGGCGTATATATGTAGGTGGAGTATTCTATATGTATATTTGGGTTTATGTGCATGTATGTACATGTAGGTATGCATGTATGTGTTTATGTATGTATACGTATATGTACTAGTACATATATATAGGTACTTGTGTATAGATATATGTTACAATATGCATTCCTGCATATTGTGTGTACGTATTTAGGTATATGCATTTATGTATGTGTCCAAATGTATTTGTTTATATGTATATGTGTATATGCTATATACATGTATATTTGTGTGTGTGCATATATATATTTATATATTTGGGTGTATGTATGTATATGTACGTGTATATGCATATGTGTGTGTGTATATATGTATATATCTACCTATACGGGCACAAGTTGTATATAGGCCTGCATGCCCATACTGGCACTGTAGCATTCTTAATATGTGCAATCTTTTCTTTTTTTTTTTTTTTTAACTCCCCTCCCATACCATCTCCTGTATTTATGTTCTCTTCCCCCCCCCACACACTCTGCCTTGCACAGGGTATTTACGACCCTCTGCAAGAAGAGTGTGGATTTTCTCTTGGTCCCTGTCTTTCCCGCTGCGTTAACCCAAGCAAACAACACAGCTCTGAATTCAATGTATTAACTGTTAATTCTGTGTCCTTGTGCTCAGAAATGCTTTAGTCTTGAGAAAGGGAGTTTATCCCGAAAGCTTGTCAATCCATAATTCTGTTAGTCCAATAAAAAATGTATTACAAGATATTAATTTTGTTATTTTACATTATCCTCATAAAGGTAAGCAAGTCCTATCTAACACGTTTTGCAATCATTATGGCGTACAAAAATGCTTTATATTTATCTAACGTGAAGTAAACAAGCTCAAAAATATTTTGGCCAAACTATTTGACAAAACCTCATTATTTGAAATAAGTGAATTAATACGTTGGTATAATATATGCTCTACACAGGGTTCACATTTAAGTCGTATGAATCTGTGCAGGTTTGGCTTCTGTTTATGGTTCCCTTTCTAATAATAGTAGCCCCATCATGATCTGATGCAGGGCTACTGAGATATGGGCAAGTTTGTGTTCTGTTTTTGTTTTTTAATATGGGGACTATAGAGGGTCCAATCATTCTTTGTGGTGCTTCACACTTCACTTGGGTTCTTTTGTGTGTGTGTATATATATATATTATATATACACACACACACACATATGTATAATGGTCTATTATAGACTTGTGCATATGTATTCGGCGACATTTGGAATTAGTCGAATATAGGGTAATTCGGTGACATTCAGATCATCCGACACGCACGGATCGTTCGACAAAAAAGATCAGAATCTGAGCATCCCTGCTCCAAAAGTTGGTGAAACTTTTAGAAATTCAGCGACTAATACGCGCATGATTACTTTCCCTCCTTGGCTCTAGTCCAATTACCTTCTCTATTTCATGCGCTACCTTCCCGCTTTGTCTGTATTCCAATAAGCTTCTTTGTTTCATGACAGGGCTTGGACTAATGACACAGACACCCAGGCAGACAGCCTGCATTTCCTCATTGTGTTGTTGGAGTTCAGAGAGAGAACAAGAGATAGAGATTAGAGAGTATCCAGTTGTTGTGTAGGCAGGCAGGGAGCATTAGGCTAGGCATAGCCAAGCAGCCAGCATTAGTGCCAAATATTGCCACTGCAAGGGAGAGTGATCATGGTTCCTGTGAAGAAGAAAAAAAAAATGATAATATAGGGATTTGTTTAAATAATTTTCAGAGTGACATATCAGCCAGTCTGAGAGTTGTGTAGGCAGACAGGCAGGCCTTGTACCTCATTGTAACTGCAAGGGAGATTCATTTTTTTGTTCCTGTTAAAAATACAAAAAATATTAATATTTGAATAATTTTCGCCACCACAAGAGAGTCACCTGTGTTGGTTTGATAAAAATTATTAAAAATACAAGTTATTTGTTTGAATAATTTTCAGAGTGACACTGCCAGTGTCACAGATGTATAGGCAGGCAGGGTGCCTTTTCGCCAATGCAAGGGAGAGTCACCTGTGTTTGTTTTGTAAAAAGTATTAAAAATAATAAAAATGCAAGTCATTTAAAGTTTGAATAATTTTCAGAGTCACACAGCCAGTGTCACAGTTGTTTAGGCAGACAGGGTGCCTTAACGCCACAGCGTAAAAAATATTAAAAATACAAGTTATTTGTTTGAATAATTTTCAGTCACACAGACAGGGTCACAGTTGTATAGGCAGACAGGGTGCCTTATCGCCACTGCAAGGGAGAGTCACCTGTGTTGGTTTTGTAAAAAAATATTAAAAATACAAGTGATTTGTTTGAATCATTTTTAGAGTCAAAAAGCCATTGTCACAGTTGTTGTGTGAGCAGGCTTTAAAATTGTAAAACTATAATAGTTCACTACCTACCTATCCGTAATGGATTTGAGTCCTAGTGAACGACCTGATGTTCCTTGTCCTGGTACCAGCTGCAGTGACCCAGCAACCACCAACACCACTACAGTGCAGTTGCTTTCAAGCAGAGCTAGCAGCACCAGGCAGGGAAAGACGAGTACTTTGAGTAGTACTAGTCAGACTCAGTAGCAGCAGTCCAAACCAAAAACTAGACAGAAGAAGTGAACTACAGATCTTTCTACATCTACTGGCAGGGTAGAGAGGTCCAGTTCCTCCTCTAAGACCACTAAGCAGCCGTCACCCGTCTCTCATCAGCTGTTTCATGATGATCCCTCCAGAACCACCTTCACAAAGACTAGTGCCACTGCCAGTTCCGTTACAACCTCCGCTACAGCCAGTTCTATAAACCTGGGGACACCTGGCGTGTTGAACATGAACGCTACTGGTCAGAAACTGCGGGCAGTATCAATGCAGGATTTTTACAGAGAACATCCGTGTAAGCAGCCCAAACTTGAATTATTGGAGTATTTGGAGAAAATTTCTCCTGCCACCACTGTCACTGAGAGCATATCTTCTCCAAAAAAGGTTATTGAGGGAGATTATTTACCATTTCCCGGTAACCATCAGGCAGAAGAGGGAATTCAGCAGGTCTCCCCAAAATCTGCTGCTGCTGATTTTTCTTCCTGTCCAAACCTACAAGAGGTAGAAGAAAAATATGAGGGACCAAGGCCTGCTAAGCCAAGCTTGATTTTTCCTCTGACCTGGATTTTTCCATTGACCTTGATTATTCCCTTGAGCTTAATTTTTCCACTGCTGCCCATAGTACTCCTCCTGTTTCTCCAGCTACAATTCTGTCTTCTATTGATAAAAACTCACCACCTGCCTCTCCAGTTCCAAATGAGTCTCCCAGGCAGGTAGTAGCTGCTAATGTCTACGCCACCAGTGTTTCTCCATCCTCCTCCAATCTCAGTCCCAACATCTCTGCTGCCATCTTTGGGTCTACTAATAGTACCCCTGTAAAGGTTCGTAGGAAAAAAAAAAGCATAGTGAAGTTGCTCTAGCATGTGAAGATGAAGAAAGTGTCACCTCAGTTTCTTCTTCACAACCTTCCAAAGACATCCATCGCTCCAAAGCGTGGGACCATTCTGTGACACTTGGTGATGGCCGGCTAGCGAAATGTAAATTGTGTGGCAGGGAAGTCAGCCATTGGAGGGTGTTGGGTCATCTAACCACCTCTGGGATGAACCAACACCTGAACCATTACCACAAGTCAGTGTTGATGAGTGCAGAATGTGGTGGCACTACTACTACATTTACCAATGTCACACTCACCACAAGTAGGCAGGAGAAAGGGCAGAGGGATCATGCCACATCTGGTGCAAGTAAAAGCAGAAGACAATCACAGCCCATTGCAAAGTCAATACAGGCCACACTGGAAGATTTTGGCGGGTTTCATTCCAAGGGGATGTGCAGACAGCAGTCCAGGAAAATTACACACCTCATTGCACAGCTTATAGCCGTTGAGGGTGTCCCATTTAATTTGGTGGACGGGGAGCCCTTCCATCAACTTATGGATGCGTTGCACCCCAATATAAAATCCGATCCTGAACCACATTTAGTGGAACTATAGTGCCCTTACTCTACCGGTCATGCTTGGGTTTTTGAAGGAACTGCTAGGAAAGGCTGGTGGCCAGTCAGTGCACTTTAACACTGACTTATGGAGTGCTCAGAGTGGCCAGCATGGCTTCCTGTCATTAACAGCGCATTGTTGGCAGCCCAATGTGTTGCAAGACACATTACCAACAACAAGTTCAGGTGCAGTAGCCAAGCAGGCAGGGCACCGCTCTTTCCTCCTCCATGCTGAAGTAATGGATCAGTAGCACACCTCAGATAACATTCGCAAAGCACTGCAGAACATGGTGGCACAGTGGCTACGGGAGCAGGCAGGCATACAGACGCAAATGGGGTTTATGGTTACTGATGGTACAGCTAACACGATCAAGGCTCTCCGGGATGGCAGATTTGTGGGTGTGCGCTGTTCAGCGCGTGTCCTGCATCTAGTAGTGAAGGCTGCTCTTGAGGATGGCAGTAACACTGGAAGGTTGCCAGCACTTACGGAATTGTGCCGACAAATTGCTGGCCACTTCCATCGGAGCATCAAAGATAGCCAGCTCCTCAGAGAGGAACAGAAAAAAGCAGACCTCCCAGAGCACCGCCTGAAACAGGATGATGGGACCAGGTGGAACTCTACCTTAGATATGCTAGAGCGTATCCTGGAGCAGAAAAAGGCAATTCATGCAAGGTCATGTCACCATTTCATTGGCAGTAACAGAACACTGGGCAGGGCTGACTGGGCCCTGATGGAACAGGTGGTGACAGTCCTTATGCCTTTCCGTGCTTTGATGGAAATTTTGAGCAAAGAGAACACTAGCCTGGCATAAGTCATTCCCCTCTTCATGCACCTCTCCTTAAAACTGGACAATTTCCTTGCCCATAGGGAACACTTGCCTGGTGCTCAGGGTAATATACTTCCCGATGTTGCTGCCCTATTAACGAGGCTGATGAAGGAACTGACTCGGTGCGTGGAAGAGCGCATGGACAATTGTCCCGACTTAATGCTCGCCACAATTTGCGATCCTCAAATGAAAGGCAAGATGGCACTTACTTCCAAATTCTCTCACTGCCTGGAGGGAACAATTGATAGTGATGGTGCGTGAGAGGCAAAGAAAAAACAGGATGCAGTCACAGGAGGCAGGAAAAGATTCTGAAGATGAGCTGGAGGAGTGGGGTAGTCTTCCAGGACCTATCAGTAGCAGCGCCAGTAGCACTTCATCTTCTTCCGGTGGAGCAGCTGATGTTTTTTATGCTGAGGCAATGGACAGATTATGCTTCGGACAAAACAGCTCCCCATCAATAGAAAAAGTGCTGAGTTTGAGGTTAAGGCTTACCTTGCAGAACCTTCTTTGGCCCCAAGTATAGATCTCTTGACTTTCTGGGATAACAAGAGGGCTATGTGGCCTACATTGTCCCTGGTAGCCCAGGAGTTGCTTTTTTGCCCCTCAACCACTGTCCAGAGTGAAGGGGTATTTTCCGTAACAGGAAATATACTTAGCGCCTATCACAGCGCCCGTGATCTGGGCGTCATTCTGTCCATCTCGATGATGCTGCTCTCCTAGTGACAGCCTTTTTATACCCTGGGCTGTCACTCGGCTAGTGCCCTTTCGTGGTGTACCTGATGTCTAGCGCTAGTTCTGTTATCCTGATACCAGTGTATGACCCCGGACTGCCTGACCACACCATTAGTCTCTGCTCCTGATTCTGTGTACCGATTCAGATTGGCTGACGTTCCTGCTTCCTGTTCTGACCCGGCCTGGCTGATGTTCCTGCTCCGTGTACCGACCCGGTGAGACCGACGTTCCTGCTCCGTGTACTGACCCGGCGAAACTGACGTTCCTGCTTCCTGTTCCGACCCGGCTTGGCTGTGGTTCCTGCTCTCAGCTTGCTTGACTGGGCAATCCCTGGCAGTTCCGGCTGCAAGGTTCCCTCAGATTGTATCTCACGACTCTGGTACCTTGTCCGATCCTGCCAGATGGCTAAGAGTCTCAGTGTGCCAGTATCCTCTCACACCGTGCTGCATCGCTTGGTCTTTACTTGGGTTCAGTTGGGCGCTTCCCGTGGTTGCCATTATCCAGACCATTGTGATTATTAACCCCTTCGGGGGTGTTGCCTCATTATCTACTTGCTATACCAGTGTGGGTTGCTTCCAATACCTTGTGCGTACTGATTCCATAGGTCAGTTGGGCGCTTCCGGTTGCCATCCATTTTATGTGAAGTACATTAACCCTTTGGGGCATAGCAAGAGCATTGGTGTTGACCGCTCCGTTTGGCACGAGCTCTGACCAGTCTATTGTAGTCCACAGTGGGCGTCCACCGTAGTAGAACCGTGCTAGTTATCATCGTCTGCCGTTACACTTCTGCCATTGTCGCCTCCTGCTGCGTTAGGCGACATTGTACCGCAGCTATTGCTAGCCACTCTGCCTGTGGCTCCACTGTACATATCGGACTCACACTGTATCAAGATATTACCTGACCTGTGTCAGTATTGTGTTGTGTACCATACTGGACCAGTGTGGGTAACCCGCTTGTAACCTGTCCTGTGTCAGTCCTGTGTCAGTTTGATGCTATTTACTGGACCTGTGAGGGTTACATTATTTCTTGTGTGCTTCAATAAAATTGTGCTTTTACCTAAACCTAACATGTCCGAGTGTACTGAACCGTAACAGCCCCCAGCGCTCTCAATTGCCCCCCCAGCTCATAGAGCAAATTACTTTTTTAAAAGTCACCTTGCCAAAGCTGGGTTACTCTTCTCTCAGGTTCGATGCAGATTAGAAAAACAAAAAGGACTTCAGACATCAACAATCATCAATGCTGCTGTCATCCTGAGTCCTCCTTGCACCAATCATCCTCAGTTGCTGTATCTATTCTGCCTGCTCCAGTTTTGCTGTCATCCTGAGTCTGCCTTGCACCAGTCGGTTCCCTTTTGAAACGTCGTTGCGTTAAGACAGCTGGGCAACACATGGATGCTGGGAGTTGTGGCCAGTACATAGTGTAAGCCACCTCGACTCAGATGTGGAATCTGGTTTCTTGACTTGACAGGTTGCAGCACGGGACAATCTTCTTACTGTGAGCATATGGAAAACCCTGTTCCCCCTTGACAGGTTTTTCCTTAAGCTCACTGAAGATAGTCCCTTGCTGAGATCAGTCCACACAGTCTTGCTGCTCTGAGGTGAACAGTGTTACATCAGTAAAAGAGGCATATTTATCATTCAATTACTCTTGAACTATAACTCGGACAGTATTGAAATAATATCCTCTGTCTATCAAAACCCCTTATGGGCTGCCCAAAAAGCCTTATAAGAATTGCATATCTGTGAAATAAGTTTGGCCAAAAATAGTAAAATGAGTCTACTAACACATTACATGGTACGTACACATAAAAAAAACTCCAATCAATCAAGGACACTTAACATTCTTTTAAATCAGAAGGCTGAATAGGCTTTACAATGAACTGACTCTACATTTAACATTTGCTCTAATAAACCATGCTATGCTAGCCAAGAGACAGTCCTGCAAAACCAAACAAGAACACCCAATGCAATTAAAATTATATTAGTTGGGGAGACCAGGTCTGTTCTGATTTACACAATACACACTATGCATTCTCCACCTAGAATTCCTCTTCTAACATGCTCTCCCTTCCTTTCCTCCTGAATTCTAGGTCCTCAAAAATGAAACCATTGAGGATATGATGAAGTATGCCAAAAATGCAATGCTCCCTTTCAGCACTTCACTATAAAAACTTTCAAGAAATTATCTTCTCTCATGTTTTAATTACATTTTTAAAAAGTTGCAAACATCACTCAGAATTCAATTTGGCTACTATTTCCTAGATTCCTCAACAAGGGCAACACTACAAATTACAGACCTATTTCTGTTCTTAATTCTCATGTCTGTGCACCTTGCGTATTTCATCCATGGTCTCCTGACACAGTCTGCTGTGGCTCTATTCTATGCGTTTGAGCTACAAAGCTAGTGACATGACACCAAACGCTGAGCCCCCAGAAGATTAGAGAGAAGTGGCAAGGGTCCAAGAGAGAGGGGGAATCGGATCATAGAGCAACTTGGTGGATGGGGTGCGAGTGGTGAATGTGGATCTAAAAGAGAGAGAGAGGGAGGATGGGGGTCTCTGAGAGGGACAGACTTAAAACGAGAGGATGGGGGTAAGACAGACAGAGGATGGGGTCATAGCGGGATGGAGAAGCCGAGATAGGGATGCGAGAGCTAAGAGAGTAATGGGGAGCTGATGAAGGGTTAGAAGGAATAGAAGAGAGGGACTGGGAGAGTTGAAAGACACAATGGAAGAGCCAAGAGAAGACATAAGAGATTAAAAGCAGGTTGGTGGAAGGGAAAGAGAATGAGTCAGCGAGAGGAAGGGAAACCAGAATAGCAGGTGGGAGAGCAGGCAAACAATGGTACTGGCAGATGCAGCATGGGGCTGGTAATAATAATAAGGAGAGAGGGAAAATGTGCGAGGCAAGAGAATGGGCAGAAGTGTTGAGCATTGGGAGGCAGAGCATTTAGCAGAAGGGGAGGAAAGTGGGCCATCAAAAGCTGTGGGAAGTAGAGAGGGGAAAAAGAATGGGAGGTAAGAAGAATGGAATGAAGCCTGTGTTTTCTGGGAGCAGGATGAATAGAAGCTTGCTGGGTTATTGATTGGTGGGACGAGGAGAGAGGGCAAAGGGATACATGGTACTGGCTGGATTTTCAATTGGTGGGAGAGATGACTGAAGGTAGATGAGGGCTCCTATGACAGCATCCGCTAACCTCACAACACTCTAGAAAAGCACTGTAGCGTCACACTCCAGCTGTGCTTAGGTTCTGATGGGTATCTCTTGGGTAGATCTCAAGTGTGTAACACTGACATTAAATTATTAGCTAACATTTTCTCTCACCCTGACCAAAGGAGATTTATTTCAGGGAGGCAGGAGCCTGACAGTGTTTTGCAGCGTTCTGAATGTAATCCACAACAGTAATATTCACTTCTTTCAGTGCTTATTACTTCTAATACAGCGAAAGTCTTTGACATCTTGAATTGGCATTAATGTTTTTAAACTTTAGCCTATTATAAAATTCCCATGTCCTTACTTAATTGGTTTGGCTCTTGAACTTTTTGCTAATTCTATCCAAAGATTTCAGACATTCAAGCAGCTTAAACTAAATATAATCACACTTTGTTGGTGATTTCTTACTTATCTTAAACTTCTCTACGCTATTCTGTCAATTGATTTGTCTCTTTGTCTAGCCTAAAGGTAAATCCGATCAGATCTGAATCCCTGAAGAAGCTATCCAAATGCAACTTTGACCTTCATTGTTGATCTGAGTGGATGGAATACCTAGGCATTAAACAAGCTCCCCCCATAGCTTTAATTTGTATAAATAAATTTATATTGTTTCATAAAGTACCTAGAAATAAATACAACAGCATAATCCATACTAAATACAAGGGGTGGTGTTAGTGTTCCCTGTCGTCTGAGTTAATTTTGTGATTCTGATTTGTCACAGTCGATTCAATATCACCATTAATTCAGGTCCTACCTGTCATGTGGACCTTGAGCGAACACATCTCACTCAAACCCGTCTTTACTATATTCTTTGGATTTGTTAAGCTTCATAAAACATTAATAACTAGGAAAAATATCATACTTAAACAGGTTCAAAACTTGATTTTCACTACAGTTTCCACAAAGGGAATTTCTCACTGGCCTGACATCTGATGCTTTGTCTGGTTTATTAAGGCCAGCTTTGCTTGAATCAGTTATCTGATTTTCTCACTCTAAATTTATACACTAAACCACTGTCAAGGAAAACTACGACTTTCCCCAAGCTAAGATGTTTTGGTATTCCCAACTAATACATTTAAATGACTGAACTCCAGTGGAATGTGGTTTAAATTTACTTGTTTATTATATCAGTCCAGGTGAGGTACCATTCCTTCTACATCGATATAGATAAACTTTAGGAAGCAGGAAATGCTCTGTAAAATATGTGTTTTCATAAAAAAGTTTATTGCTCCTTTAATCGGTGAATAGGCAAAACGTGTTGGTGTTACAGTCACCCTCCGGTCACATGAGGTGTTCTAATTATTTGTGTTCAGCGTTGGCGCAATGGCCTTTAGCGTGTGTGTGGCTTGTCCTGTGGCTCAGGGGTAGTGGGCCAAAATTTATACATATCATGAGAACCTGGGTATGGTTTCCCCATCCAAGCTCTGCTCTTCTAGGCAACAAACCAAACCCCTGAACTCAGACACATTCTCCTAGCAGGAAGGTGTGTTCTGGTAGCCTCTTGGCTACAATTACACACTGCATTTTCTAAATTCATAACTACCTTTTCTATTAACTAATGAGGAAAATGTATCAGCTTCTCTTCCACACAATAAATGTTTAAATACGTGGTCCATGTGATTGGGTCACGACTAATACCCCCCCAAGAGTCAGTCCATATGCAATTCTTTCTCTTTAACTACTCCCCTTTACTATCTACTCTGGAGTGTTACTGATAGCACAAATACAGAGTGAAGCAAATTTTACATTTCATATTAAATTCAGTTGTGCGTGTCTTCTCCCCCTCCTTTTTCATCTCATTCTCTTTATAACAAAATAATTGTGAAACGAGGACAGACATTCTGCATCTCTTATTATGTCATGCTACTTTCTTGACATGTTCATTTTCATACACTGTATATTTAAATGTTCATCCAAGACCATTTATAATCATATATATTTCCCAATAAACATTGTGTTTATATTAAAAAAAAAAATAAAAATAAAAAAAATAATGTCATATATGTGTTGTTCACAGAAAAATAGCAGGGAGGAAAATGACCCAGCAGTTTAAATGTTGCTATGTATTACATTTACTGCAGTACCCCTATCAGTGTACCATTGTGTATATTTCTTTTAGAAACCGCAGCTGAGCCAAGATCGCGTTATCTATAAAGAATTAATAAATTGGAAATGTCTACAAAGTGTGCTTGCAAACCAGGCACACTTTGTAGATCTTTTCAATGAATGAATTCTTTATAGATAACGCAACCTCGGCTCTGCTCCAGAGCCTCCTCGAGTAGCAGGACTCTATTCTCCTGCTATCAGCTTTATAGCCGACATCAGGAGAAGGGGAGAACTTTGAATCCCTATATCGGAGAGATCAGGTTTGCAGCAGATTTATTTATTTTTTTAAAGCTTACAAAACTGGATTTTTTTTGGGGACATTACTGTCCCTTTAATTTGGGTCATTTTATTTATTTTTTATTAGAAATCTAATGTCCCTAAACTAGTCAAAGTATATTGAAAATGTTGTTCTTATCATAAGTCCTGCTCTTTAAACAAGTATATGTTTCTAATAAAATGTACTTGCTTTGTTCAGCTTAAAAAACTATATATATATATATATATATATATATATATATATATATATATATATATATTTTTTTTTTTTTTTAAGCTTCATATAGATATGCCAGTTGTCGATGAAATGTTTAATGGACACTACCATACATACATATAGTTTATAAAATGTTGCTTCAAACAGGTTTTCTGGATTCTACAAGTAGCAAGCACATCAAGCTCATTTGGCTGGTTAATGTTCCGATTTAGAATTAGTCATGAAGTATGCATGGTTTGATGGCTGTTTGGCGTTTCAGTGAGATTGCGAAGTTCCAGACAAAATATGAAACCCGTGAACTGGACACTTGCAGACATTTAAGCCTCCGGCTGGAGTTCTTTCTTCTGCAGTTGGTGAAGTCTGTTTCGTGCAGTTCTCTGAACAATTTCCAGTCCTTCTGTGTCCAGATCTTTTAACAGTAGTAAAATAGCATTAAGGATGTTATTCTGAAGTAAAACAAAATGAAAAATTAATATATTAAATCCCATCATGTAAAGCAGAGACATGCAATTACATAATCTTTCACACAGTCTTTAAACAGAGTTCATACAGTAGTCAAATTTCTTAATCAACTCTCAGATGACAGTCTGATTGCTTATGCAAAAGTACTGGACAGAGATGCTCAACTAGGAACGAGACTGCTATAGAATTTAACAGGCTCTGTATGTATGTATGTATGTATATCTTTATTTATATGGTTCCACACAGTGTACACAGCGCCTAACAATAGACAATGTTACAATCGATAAGAGGGGATAAAATAAGTGACACATTCATAGAAACAATAGGTGAGAGGTTCCTTTCCAAAGAAGCTTACAGTCTAAATGAGTAATAGGAGACAGACAACAGGGTATGAGGGTGTCAAGTGCTGAGATTACAAGTGCTGATTTTGGTGTAATCTAGTTTAGTTCACTAGTGCTTTACACAGAGAGAGAATATCCTAAAGCACCTCACACTAATCCTACCAAAATGGTAGGCCAGACACAAAGTGCCAGGCAATTTCTCTCTGAACAAGAGAAACAGTCAACCACAGTCATACATGTGGGCATTGTTTAACCTTGTCACAGAGATGTAGCTCTGTAGGCACTGTTTTGCTTGTTTTGAGATAAATTGCCTGGCATGTTATGACTGGACTGCTATTTTAGTTAGATCAGTATGATGTGCTTTAGGATAATTTCTCTCTATGTAAGGTACTAGTAAGCTAAAAGATATGGGTAGGGCACTTTTCCTATAGAGCCTGCTAAATTCTATAGTAGGCTCATTTCTAGTTACGCATCTCTGATCAGCTCTTTGCAGAATGATTGCTTGTCATGGAACCTTCATCAGTATTTAAAAGTAAAGGCAAGAAGAGGATTGGACGCTTGTTGAAATTTTAACATCTCAATTTATATAGCTCCCATCCCCAGGTTACTCCTTCAAAGAAAGCACATTGATTACAAAAGTAAAAAATTCTAATATTTGCATTAGACCAACATCACAGACACAACACCTCATAGCAAGGGAGGGCTGGCAACTTGTGGCCCGGAGGGCAAATACAATCAAGTGGCCCATTTCTACTATTGTTTGAGCCCACTGTCCCAGCCCACACCCGTTTGTCAATTTTAAAAGTGGCATTAATATCATGAAGTAAAGCAATACCACGTAGCTCACAGTAGAAATGGGCTACACTACTGATACCACAGAACTTATAATTTAAGCAAAGCTACACTAGTAATACTATAGAGCTTACAAGGCAAATACATTATACTACTAGTGTAGCTTAATTTGGATTGTAGCTCTGTGATAGAATTTGTGTAGTTCTGTTTCAGTTGGAAGCGCTGTGGTATCACTAGTATAACTTGACTTATAGCAACAAGATGGAGATTAAGTGAGGCAGTGGCCCACTGGCCCAGACATATGGCTGGCCCAGGGGGCAATTGCCTCCCTGTCCCCCAGGCCAGCCCTTCCCTGCCTCATAGACTGCAACACCAAGACTTTGGTTATGATCTAACCAGAAAGTATATTGAAAAAAAAAAAAAAAAGAAGAAAACACTCGCTAGGTGAAGAAGTGGGTGGGTACAGTGAGGGAAAAAATGATTTGATCCCCTGCTGATTTTGTACGTTTGCCCACTGACAAAGAAATGATCAGTCCATAATTTTAATCGTTTATTTGAACAGTGAGAGACAGAATAACAACAACAAAAAAATTCTGAAAAACGCATTAAACAAAAGTTATAAATTGATTTGCATTTTACTGATTGAAATAAGTATTTGACCCCTTTGCAAAACATGACTTAGTACTTGGTGGCTTCTTCTTGAGCCACTCCTTTGTTGCCTTTACTGTGTGTTTTGGGTCACTGTCATACTGGAATACCCATCCTCGACCCATTTCCAATGCCCTGGCTGAGGGGAGGAGGTTCTCACCCAAGAATGGTACATGGCCCCGTCCACAGTCCCTTTGATGCGGTGAAGTTGTCCTTTCCCCTTAGCAGAAAAACACCCCAAAGCATAATGTTTCCACCTCCATGTTTGACAGTGGGGATTGTGTTCTTGGGGTCATAGGCAGCATTCCTCCTCCTCCAAACACGGCGAGTTGAGTTGATGCCAAAGAGCTTGATTTTCGTCTCATCTGACCACAACACTTTCACCCAGTTCTCCTCTGAATCATTTAGATGTTCATTGCAAACTTTAGACGGGCCTGTACATGTGCTTTCTTGACCAGGGGGACCTTGCGGGCGCTGCAGGATTTCAGTTCTTCATGATGGTGTAGTCTGTTACCAGTTGTTTTCTTGGTGACTGTGGTCCCAATTGCCTTGAGATCATTGATAAGATTCTCCAGTGTATTTCTGGGCTGATTCCTCACTGTTCTCATGATCACTGAAACTCCACGAGGTGAAATCTTGCATGGAGCCCCAGACTGAGGGAGATTGACAGTTATTTTGTGTTTCTTCCATTTGCAAATAATCGCACCAACTGTTGTCACCTTCTCACCAAGCTGCTTGGCGATGGTCATGTAGCCCATTCCAGCTTTGTGTAGGTCTACAATCTTGTTCCTGACATCCTTGGACAGCTCTTTGGTCTTGGCCATGGTGGAGAGTTTGGAATCTGATTGATTGCTTCTGGGGACAGGTGTCTTTTATACAGATAACAAGCTGAGGTTAGAAGCACTCCGTTTAAGAGAGTGCTCCTAATCTCAGCTTGGTACCTGTATAAAAGACACCTGGGAGCCAGAAATCTTGCTGATTGATAGGGGGTCAAATACTGATTGATGCTGATTGATAGGGGGTCATTCAGTAAAATGCAAATCAATTTATAACTTTTTTGAAATGCGTTTTTTAGGATTTTTTTGTTGTTATTCTGACTCTCACTGTTCAAATCAACCTACCATAAAAATTATAGACTGATCATTTCTTTATCAGTGGGCAAATGTACAAAATCAGCAGGGGACCATATCAAGTAAAGGGTAATACATAATTCCTCCTCATGAAATGATCAAAGTGCAGCCAAGAAACACAAAGAGACTGTAATAGATTTTATTTATGTTTGCTTTTAACTTAAAAAAATAAATAAATAAATAAATAAAAAAAAAATAGGATTTTAATTCCAGCTTGTTGGCTGGAACTGGATCTTCAGCCAGTATCGCAGAAACCCTGTGGGCGATCTGGTGAGCCACCTCGTCTGTGAGAAACACCATGTTCTTCTGGGTATCGAAGCGGAGGCTCAGGAAGACCAGATGCTGGGATGGGACAAGATCTGATTTGTCCAAGCTGATGATCCACCCATGATGGGTAAGAGCATGAATGCACTGCTGAACCTGCTGATGAAGAAGTTCCACAGAAGGGGCTTTCAGAAGCAGGTCGTCCATGTATGGAGTAACTCTGATGTCGTCTTGGTGGAAGACGGACACTAAGGCTCCCAGGACATGGTTGAAGACCTGAGGAGCTGTCGTCAGACCAAATGGAAGAGCTGAAAACTGAAAAATGTCCTCGGTCGCAGGCAAATCGGAGGTACTGCTGGCTCTCTGGATAAATGGCAATGTGTAAGTACGTGTCTTGAAGATCCAGAGGTGCACGGAATTCCCCCTGGGACATGGCAGCAATCACCGTTCGTAGAGACTCCTGGTGATAATGAGTCTGGATCTCAAAGGAATTGAGATCCTTTAAATCCAAAATGGGATGACAGTGGCCGTCCTTCTTGGAGACCACAAAGAGGTTTGAGTAAAAACCCATACCTCTGTCCTGAACTGGAACCGGCTCTAGAACACCCTTGTCCAGAAGAGTCTGAACAGCGCCGTCAAACAGACGGCTCTTCTCTGCTCCCTGAGGTGTATGAGAAGAAAGGAAGAGAAAGGGAGGAAGAGAGACGAAAGGGATCCTGTACCCTTCCGTCACCACCTGTAAAACCCATGAGTTTGTCACTGAATCCTCCCAAATGCTGTGATAGTGACTCAGACGGCCACCCACAGCACAGTGTGGACCCGGTTCAGTGAGTTATGCAGAAAAAAGGCTTGGAAGCCTTGGGCTTGGAGGAGACCTTGGGCTTCCATTGCTGTTTGGGCTTGGAGGAGGTACACGGAGCTGAGGTATCCGTCTGGTTCGCCAGACGTGACTCATTCTGAAAGGAACGAAAATACCGGTTACGCTTAAGCGGTGTTTTCTTCCTAGGAACTAAGGGTAGAAATGTACTCTTACCCCCTGTAGCCTCACTGATCAGATCCTTAAGATCTGTCCCAAACAAAGAAGTGCCTTGAAAAGGCAAGGAGAACAATGCTTTCTTAGAAGCAGTATCAGCAGACCAGATCTTGAGCCAAAGAGCCCGTCTGGCAACCACAAACATGGTGGAAACCCTAGCCACCAAACGGATGGCATCAAATAAGGCAGCAGAAACATAGTGCTGTGTCTCAGAAATGTTGGCAAGGAGACGCAACTTATCCAAAGTAAGAGCACCCTGATGGACAGCAAGAGTGAGCTGTTCAGTCCAGACCGCAATGGCCCGGTTCACCCATGCTGCTTCGAATGCTGGATGAATGGCAGAACCAGCAGTGGCAAAGACAGACTTGAGGGAGACCTCAAGTTTCTTGTCAGTCCAGTCCTTTAGAGCAGACGCATCAGACACTGGCAATGCAGTAGACTTGGAAAGCCTGGAGATAGGAGCATCCACTTTAGGAGGATGAACCCACTGAGCAAGCGCAGCCTCAGAAAAGGGATAAAGCTTGGCAAATTTCTTGGAGACAGAAGGTTTCCTGTCCAGAGACTTCCACTCTTCGGGCACAAGGAGGTCAAGAGTGGGATTAGGTGGAAAGCAAGTAAGGGGCTTTTCAAGCTCCTTAAATACATCAGAAGGAACTTCCTGCACTAAGGGAATGTTTAGGGTATTTAAAAGAGCCCTGATCAGGCCCTCAGCCGGGGGCTCAGGATCAGCCTCAAAAGGGTCCCCCAAAAAACTGAGAGGAGCCCACCGCAGAACATTCTTCAACATCTGAACCTACCAGCAGTTCCTCCTCAGAGGAATCTGACACGTCAGGTACACCCTGAGGCTTTGGCAGGGAAGACTTGACGAAGGAGGGGGTCTGCCAAGAATGAAAGACCCCCTGTAACGGGGATGGAAAGAGTTGCAAAGTAGACCTAAGGTCCCTAGTAGCAGCCTTGAACTCTTGCACCCAAACTGGCTCTAATGCATGGCTGGAGGTCCCTGAAAGACTCTCAGTGACATCAGAACATGCTGGGCATAAAGGACCTGAGAATTTTCTAGGTAACCCTGAATGCCAGGAAGAGCAATGTGCAATAGGGGATACAGAGACCCCAGCATCCTTAGTCTTCGGTCAGGCCCCAAGCTCCAATGGTACAGACATTCTCACAGTGTCAATAACCTTACTGTATAAGAAATCACCCATTTACAGTGTGTAGGATTAAAGTTTCACTCCAGAAATCACTAAGATAGACTTAGCTGGCAGGCAAAGGGTTAATCAGCAGAGGAGAGAAGGAGAGTCCAAGCCCTGCGTAGGATACTCGTTCTGGAAAGAGTACAAAATGGCTGCTTTGGCGGGAGCCAATCAGAAACGAGCGCGCAAAGCAAACTGTCATGGGAAATGTAGTTTTCCCAGAAAAGTTACCCAAACAGTGCCCGAAGCCCCCAGAGCTCCCCAACACACTAGAAACATGAACCGGATGATAGAGAAAGGGCAGACAAATAAAATGAGTCATCTCTGAAGTCGCTAGGTTAAACGGTTGCAGAGATATGTCCCAAACTGATGTATTTCAGGAGCCTAAAAAGCCCCTTACTTGCTTTCCACCTAACCCCACTCTTGACCTCCACAGGAGTTCCATAGGAGTGAATGGAGCAATGGCGCCTATGCGGTAAAGCGAACCGGAACTCAGATTTTACAAAATTTAAAGTGTAAAACTAAAAGACATGAAACATCACTAGAACATGTTAGAATACCCAAAAAAAACACTGAACCAGTAGGAAAAAAGTGTTAGAAAACCCCCCAAATGAATGCAAAACCAGCAGCTAAAGGGTTAAATACAACATAAACCTGCTCCAAACACCCAAAAGACATACAGATAGACCCAACGAGTGCAGGAGTGTGCAACAGGAACTCCAAATGAAAAGCCCCTGTGCGGAGGGGCACTGTGGGACATGTGGACCTGCAGCACTCAAAGGGTTGCTCACCTTTCCTGCAGATTTTCTGTCTTTAGATTACCATGTTTTAAGAAGAAGCCTCGGTGGGCAACTCCTGAGGAAAGAACTTGTAGCCAAGATTTTCCCCCCAGGGCTTAAGGTCCACAAAAAGCACCTGGTCACTGAGCTAGCCACATCTAAGGGCATTCTCAGTTATGGTAATCCGCCTGATGGTGGTATTCCATTTCTAACAGAAAAATAAAAAACTTCTAAAGCTATAGCAGAACTGTTCTCTTGCCTGTGTTACCTTCACCAAGGAACAAATCTTTCTGGAGCTGGTTGGCTAGATGCAGTCAAGGAGGGAAGGTAGGCTCCACCCACTGCATACAATTCTAGAATTGCTCCTGTCTACAATTAAAGGGGCAGATCGCCTACCCAGAGTTACCAGTAACCTGTATCGGATAACAAAGAAAGTCCCCTGTTTCTTGATGTGGAACTTTCACATAAATTAAATAACCCCCATAGCTAATTCACATCAAATAATTTCAATAAAACTCACATTTCGATCGCTGTTCTTCAATTTGGCCGGTTCTCATCTCCATAGAAATACAGGGTATTGTAAGCTTAATTGTTGGCTCTAAGCTTGTGACAAAGAGCTAAGGGAGGGATTGAAAACTGTAGCAGCTTGGACCGCACAAAGGGACAGTTTGCCGACACAAATTAATGTTTTCACAAGGCGGCAGAAAGAAAAAATAAATAAATTACACAATAACTCTAATTGCTAATAGAGGAACAAAGGAATATAAGCTTTACAGGATGTGAGAGTTCCACTTTAATGATAACCTTTCAACTTCCAAGCGGTTATAACTGAAATATATATTTGGGTTGGGATGTAGTATAGGGCCCTGCGTCAATAGATCTGGCCTGTTTGGAAGAGTCCAAGGCTTGTGTAGAGCCATCCTCACTAACTCTGAGTACCATCTCCTCCTTGGCCATCTGGGCGTTATGATGATCACCTGCACATTGTCCATTCTTACTTTCCTCAACACTTTCTTTATCAGTAGAATCCGGAATCAAGGTATGCGGCCAAAAGTTTCTCCCACTGATGTGTAGTATTTCAAAATATATGTCTCTCTTGCCCACAGATCTTAATGCCTGGAAAGGGGATAGCAACCAGACAGTCTATGCTGATATTTTTAAGGGACTTGACCCACATACAGAATCCAAACCTTATGAAGCGTTCTGTCTCTAGCGCCTTCCAAAACTCTACATGTTTCAAATAATAAAAGGATATGACAGAGGTTTCCAACCTCCCTTCCTCCCGCTACTAGCACTGAAGAAGAGAGGGGGAGGAGCATCCTTAATTCGATTTTGATTATGTCCTACCAGTTGTTGGGAGGAGATAAGCCCGGGAGGAGATAAGTCGTAGAGGACACTTAAGGAAAGAGGGATTCTGGGTAATGTAGTTTTCTATGTACTTTTTATATGGAGCAAATGGTGGCTTCCCAGCCACTAAACACAGCATAATAAAATGCACTAGACATAATACATGCTGGATAAGTGATAGATAATGGTCATCTGTAAAGAAAGATCCCACTCTGCCCCTTATGCCACAAATGGGTGCAGAGATATGTCCCACACAGCCGTTCCCATTCAAGTCTATCAGGCTAATTTTACAAAGTTAAAAGAAGCTTTAAAGGATATCCAGTGGGATGTAATTTTCAAAGATAAAAATGCACAAGAGTCATGGAATGTATTTAAAATGCTCTTGGGCAAATATACACGTCAATATATACCATTGGGGAATAAGCACAAGAGAAGTAAAGCAAAACCAATGTGGATTAATAATGTGGTTAGCAGGGAAATGAGAAATAAAAAGCAGGCTTTTAAGGTGTTTAAGTCAAATGGGTCAGATGCATCATTTAAAAAATATAAAGAATGTAATAAAATCTGCAAACAAGCAATTAAGCTAGCTAAAATAGAAAATGAGCGAAACATTGCAAACGAGAGTAAGAAAAACCCTAAACAATTCTACAAGTATATTAACAACAAAAAAGTTAAGGTTGATATTGGTCCTCTTAGGACTGAAACAGGTGAATTGATTAGTGAGGATAAAGCTATGGCTGAGACCCTAAATACGTTCTTTGCTTCAGTATATACAAAGGAAGCAGAAATGACAAGCTATGGGCAAACAGACAAAACCATGGAATTTCCTCCAACATCTACATGGCTTACTGAGGACAAGGTCCAAAAGAGACTGGAAAGGGTTATAGTGAATAAAGCACCTGGACCGGACGGTATACACCCAAGGGTACTTAAGGAACTTAGTTCAGTAATAGCAAAACCATTATACTTAATATTTATTGATTCGCTTTCATCAGGCATAGTGCCCTGTGATTGGAGGAAAGCTGATGTAGTTCCATTGTTTAAAAAGGGAGCAAGATCCAAACCAGGAAATTATAGACCTGTGAGCTTGACTTCCATAGTGGGTAAGATACTAGAAGGGTTATTAACTGATAGTATTCAGAACTATGTGAAGACAAACAATATCATTAGTAGGAATCAGCATGGTTTCATGAAGAACAGATCATGTCAGACTAATTTACTTGCATTTTATGAAAGAGTGAGTAGTAATTTGGACAGGGGAATTGCTGTTGATGTAGTATACTTGGATTTTGCAAAAGCCTTTGACACAGTGCCTCACAACAGGTTACTGAATAAATTAAAAGGCTTCGGTTTGGGTGGTGGTATCTGTACATGGATTGAGAACTGGTTAAATGATAGATGGCAGAGAGTTGTTGTAAATGGAACTTTTTCAAATTGGTCTAGGGTTATAAGTGGGGTACCGCAGGGTTCAGTCCTGGGCCCAATGCTTTTTAATTTGTTTATTAATGATCTAGAAGTGGGAAATGAAAGTAGTATCTCAATCTTTGCTGATGACACTAAGCTATGTAAGGAAATACATACAGAGCTCAATGTTTTTTCCCTACAGAAGGATTTAGATAAACTAAGTGAATGGGCAGAAAAGTGGCAGATGTCATTTAATGTAGATAAATGTAAGGTTATGCATTTGGGTTGTAGAAACAAACTTGCTACATATACTCTAAATGGGAAACAACTTGGGAAATCCTCATTAGAGAAAGATTTAGGTGTACTGATAGACAATAGTCTTCACAGCAGTGTGCAGAGTCACTCAGCTGCTGCAAGAGCAAATAGAGTACTAGCCTGCATAAAAAGAGGTGTAGAAGCAAGGGATGCTAATATTATCCTACCTCTGTATAAATCCTTGGTTAGGCCTCATCTAGAATATGGAGTACAATTTTGGGCGCCTGTTCTAAAAAAAGACATTACTGAACTGGAAAAGGTGCAGAGACGTGCAACAAAACTGATAAAGGGATTGGAGGATCTGAGTTACAAAGAGAGACTAGCCAAACTGGGTTTGTTTACATTAGAAAAGAGACGTCTAAGGGGTGATATGATTACCATTTACAAATACATTCAAGGCCAATACAAAGAACTATCCAATGAATTATTTATGCAAAGAGCTGAGCTAAGAACAAGAGGTCATCCATTAAGACTTGAGGAAAGGCGCTTTCGACTAAAACACAGGCAGGGATTCTTTACAGTAAGGGCGGTAAGGCTATGGAATTCTTTGCCTCGGGATGCTGTGCTTGCAGATAATGTAACTGCATTCAAAAAAGCAATGGATGCCTATCTAGCACAGAACAATATTGACAGTTATGACAGATGGCTTCAAAGCAAATAGGATATTGAGCCGGGGAACTATTTGACACACTCACACACACACCTACATTGGAAATTGCTCCAGAGGGCTTTTTTGTTGCCTTCCTCTGGATCAACAGGGGTGTTATTGGCATGGGCTGGACTTGATGGACGTATGTCTTTTTTCAGCCTTATCTACTATGTTACTATGTTACAAAGATGGGCAGCGTACAGGCTCCTGTTCTTAAAGAAAACAAATACCATAAATTAAAATAAAAGAAAGAAGAAGTTTCAAAACCAATTTAAACAACTTAGCAACATAGATGGGAAGCATAGGGGAAAGAATAAGCCTTAAATGTTATAACCTGACCTTTAGAGGGTTAATGCAAATAAAAATAGGATTTTAGTCTTACCTGTTAAATCCTTTTCACTTAGTCCATACAGGTCACTGGTACTCTGGGAGGCGTAAGTCCCCTTTAATAGGCAGGAACAACTATGCAAATGATTTGCAAGGGGCGGAGCCTCCCCTCTTACTTAAGCCACCTTCTGGCCAGAGCCACTTAGATTGATTTGAGACCCTAAAACTGACCTCAGGTAAGCAAGAAGAAAGACTCCTGTGAGCATGCCCGAACGGTCTCCCACTGAATGCCACAGGAGAGCCAAGACTGGTCCCTTGACAGGGTGGGAGACCAGTGACCTGTATGGACTAAGTGAAAAGGATTTAACAGGTAAGACTAAAATCCTATTTTCACTGTCGTCCAATATAGGTCACTGGTACTCTGGGATGTACAAACATTGAGCTGACCCAGAGGCGGGAAGTAAGGCAAGGACCAGGCGCAAGGCCCAAGTCACTAGAACTGCTATGACCCAGTTAATAACATAGCCCAAACTGTAAGTGTCAACGGACACCAACCAAGGGAAACCATCCCTGAACTAACACAGCACACGGAACCAGAGCCAACCGGGCTCAACAGTAAGGAAGCACTAAGAATCACAGAGCGGAAGACCTACACAGGCAAGACCGCCTCCAGGACCTTCCTTCCAAAACTGGCATCAGCCGAAGCCAGTACATCAACTCGATAGTGCTTAGAAAAAGTGTGCACAGAGGACCAAGTGGCCGCTCTGCACAGTTGATCAGCAGAAGCCTGATTCTTGTAGGCCCAAGAGGCCCCAATAGATCTGGTGGAATGGGCAGTCACTCGAAAGGGAACATGCTTATTCCTCAACTTATAGGCTTCACGGATAGTAGCCTTAATCCAAGAGGCAATGGTAACTTTGGAAGCCGGTCTCCCTGCCCTAGGCCCCTCAGGAATGACGAATAGAGCGTCAGACTTCCTGATAGACTCGGTGCGATGAACATAAAACTTGAGGCAACGCACCACATCCAACAGATGGAGATCTCTTTCCTTGTCAGATGAAGGATTAGGGCAGAAAGAGGGAACCACAATCTCCTGATTGATGTGAAACTCGGACACAACCTTGGGTAAGGATTCCTTGGTAGTGCGAAGCACAGCCTTATCCTTGTGGAACACCAGGTAAGGAGGTTTACAAGACAAAGCCTGTAACTCTGCTACCCGGCGAACTGAAACAATAGCCAAAAGGAAGGCCATCTTCCAAGTCAAGAGACGTAATGGAATGGAAGCCAAGGATTCAAACGGTGGTCGCTGGAGAACTCCCAGCACCAAATTGAGGTCCCACTGGGGAGCAGGACTCTTGAAGGCAGGTCGAACATGAGTCACACCTTGGAAGAAAACTTTCACATCAGGAAGGATAGCGATCCTTTCCTGGAAAAACACAGACAAGGCAGAAGTCTGAACTTTCAGGGAACTCAGACTGAGCCCCTTATCCACACCGTCCTGCAAGAAGGCCAGGACAGTGGGAAGATGAAACTCAAGGGATAACTTGTTATCAGAGCACCATGTCACAAAAGTTGACCATATGCGATGATAGATCTTGGAAGACACAGGCTTACGAGCACTGAGCATAGTCGACACCACAGAAGGAGAAAATCCTTTCTTTGCTATAATCGAGGATTCAACCGCCATGCCATCAAATGGAGAGAGTGAACATCCTCCTTCCACAGATATCCCTGAAGAAGTAGGTCCGGACGGGCAGGGAGCGGGATCGGATCCGTCACTGACATGGCCATCAACTCCGGATACCAGGACTGGCGAGGCCAGTTTGGAGCGATCAGGATGACAGGACAACGCTCCCTCTTCAACTTCTGGATAACTCTGATCAATAGAGGAAGAGGAGGGAAGATGTAAGCCAGGGAGAAATCCCAAGGGATCGACAAGGCATCCACTGCTAGAGCAAGGGAGTCCCTCAACCGGGAGAAAAACACCAGAACCTTCCTGTTGTGTCTGGTAGCCATCAGGTCCACCACAGGCATCCCCCACCGCTGAGTGAGCATGTGAAACACCTCTGGATGAAGAGCCCATTCGCCGCTGTCGACGGTGTGACGACTGAGGAAGTCGGCCATGACGTTGTCCACGCCTGGAATATGAACTGCAGAGATGACAGGCACGTGATCTTCTGCCCAAGACAAAATATCCTTGACCTCCCACCAGGCGGAACCGCTTCATGTGCCGCCTTGCCTGTTGATGTAAGCCACCGCCGTGGCGTTGTCGGACTCCACTCTGATCGGAAGACCGGTCAGTTGAGACTCCCAGTGCCTCAGGGCAAGCCGGACAGCTCGAAGTTCCAGAACATTGATGGAGAGAAGGGATTCCTCCAGACCCCATTTCCCCTGAGCACTGAAGCGACCCCAGACTGCACCCCAGCCCCGAAGGCTGGCATCCGTTGTGACTGTGGTCCAACGAGGAACTAGAAAGGATCTCCCTTTCAGGAGATGAGAGAGATCTAACCACCAGTGCAGACTCGACTCGACATGAGGAGGAAGAGAAACAGACAGATGTTGATGATCTGGATGATTCCTGCACGTCTGGATCACAAATCTCTGAAGTTCCCTGGAGTGGGCCATGGCAAATGGGACTGCTTCGATCGTGGAAATGAACTTCCCCACTAAAGACGACAACTTCGGTACCGGAATTTCGTCCATGTCCAGAAACCCAGCCACTCTGACGGCAATCTGGTGAGCCACGTCCTCTGGAAGAAACACCATGCATTGGCGAGTGTTGAACAGGAGACCCAGGAACAGAAGCCTCTGAGATGGAACCAAGTCCGACTTGTCCAGATTCAGGATCCAGCCATGACGGTTCAGGGTGTGCATGCACTTCTGTAATTGCTGACGGAGAAGCTCCGCTGAGGAGGCTTTCAGTAGGAGATCGTCCATGTATGGGGTCACTCTGATCCCATCCTGATGAAGCACCGCTATCAAGGAGCCTAACACCCTCTGGAAGACCTGAGGGGCTGAAGTCAGCCCAAAGGGGAGCGCTGCAAACTGAAAGTGTCCCTTGTGGCAGGCAATCCTGAGATACCGCCTGCTCTCCGGGTGAATAGGGATGTGAAGATAAGCATCCTGAAGGTCCAGGGAGGCAAGAAACTCCCCTGGAGACATTGCTGCAATCACAGAACGCCGGGACTCCTGGCAGAAGTGGGAAGTCACCACATAGGCATTGAGATCTTTGAGATCCAAAATGGGACGAGCTCCTCCGTCCTTTTTGGCTACCACAAACAGGTTGGAATAGAATCCTGAACCTGTGTCCCCTTGAGGAACCACCTCCAGGACCTCTTTGTCCAAGAGATCCTGAATAGCGTCGTCGAACAGACGCCTTTTTGTGGGTTCCTGAGAAGGACGAGTAAATGGAACCGAAAAGGAGGAAGGGAAGAGAAAGGGATCCTGTATCCCTCTGACACCACCTGAAGAACCCATGGGTCCGCCACTGACTCCTCCCAAGTCCGGCGAAAGATGCGGAGACGACCACCTAAAGCCGGATGCGGACCCGGGTTCGGCGAGTCATGCCGAAGCAGTCTTCGAGGTCTTGGCCTTGGGGGCAACTTTGGGCTTCCAGGACTGTTTGGGCTTGGAGGAGGAGCGCGTAGTGGGAGGACCCGTTTGGGCCGAGGAGCGTGTCTCAGTCTGAAAGGAACGAAAGGACCGATTGCGTTTGGCTGGAAACTTTTTCTTAAAGACTGAGGGTAGAAGAGTACTTTTACCGCCAGTAGCCTCACTGATCATTTCTTTGAGTTCAGACCCAAAAAGCAAATTCCCCTGAAAGGGCAAGGAAAGCAAGGCTTTCTTAGAGGCTGTATCAGCAGACCAAATTTTCAGCCAAAGAGCGCGTCTAGCCACCACAGAAGAAGTGGAGGCCCTCGCCATCATGCGCACAGCATCAAAAGCAGCGTCAGCAACATAGTTCTGAGCTTCAGTGATATTAGCAAGGAGCTGCAACTGTTCAGATACTGGCGCATCCTGGCGAACTGCTTCAGTCGTTCAGTCCAGGCCGCAATGGCTCTATTAACCCATGCCACAGCAAAGGTTGGGCGCATGGCAGTGCCAATGGAGGCAAAAATAGATTTAAGAGAAAGCTCTAGCTTTTTATCCGTCCAATCCTGCAGGGCAGAGGCATCAGAGACAGCCAAGGCGGTAGACTTGGATAGTCTAGAAACCGAAGCATCCACCTTGGGAGGATGAACCCATTTTGCCAGCTCAGCCTCAGGAAAAGGGTATAGTTTAGCAAACTTTTTAGAGACAGAGGAAGATCTATCAGGATTCTTCCATGCCTCAGAGACCAGACGGGCAAGAGTAGGGTTAGTTGGAAAACAAACCACTGGCTTAGATGGCTTTTTCTGAAAAACATCAGTAGGATCATAAGTGGATTCCTGAGTCAGAGGAAGGTTGAGCGTATTCAGAACCGCTCTGATCAGACCCTCAGCCGAGACTTCAGGGTCACACTCATAGGGGTCCCCAATGGACCTGTTAGATTCAATAACAGTACGTTCCTCAGCATCAGAATCCTGTAAGAGTTCTTCTTCAGAAGAATCAGTGACATCAGGAGCTCCCTGTGGCTTAGGCAGGGAGGTCCTGATGGTAGAGGGGGTCTGCCAGACCTGGAGAGCCCCCTGTATCTGAGAGGGAAAGAGTTGAAGCGTGGATCTGAGATCCCTAGTGGCAGCTTTAAACTCCCTCACCCAAGATGGCTCAATAGCGTGGCTGGAAAGCCCAGAGTTGCTATCTTGACCAGTACAATTAGGGCATAGATCCCCCACATTATCGGTAGACAGCCCAATGTGGCAAGAGGAGCAAAACGCCATGGGGGTAGCAGACCCCCCATCCTCCTTAGACTTGGGTCTAGCCCCTAGCTCCAGTGAAGTAGACATGCTCACAGCATCAATATACCCCACTAATAACACTATCACCCAGAAAAAGTGTAAATGATTAAAGTTTCACCCCAGAAATGTCTAAATTCGGACTTATCTGGCCAGCGAAGGGTTAATCTGTTGAGGAAAGAGAAGGCTCGGTCCCTGCGTAGTGTACTTGCTTAGGAAAAGTACCACAAAATGGCGGCCGTCATGACAGCCAATCAGAAACGAGCGCGAACGAGGCGCTCATGGGAAATGTAGTTTTCCCTTACAAGTACCCCAAACAGTGCCCGAAGCCCCCCTGAACACCCCACATACATAAAACACATTCCGGATGATAGAGCAGGAGCCTAGCATTAAAATGAGCCCTCTCTGAAGTTGCTGTGACAAGCGGTTCCAGAGATATGTCCCACACTGTGAATTCTCATAGCGAGTAAAGGAGCCCTTGCGTCTGAGCAGGAAAAAGCCGCGCTTAAAGGCGCGGAACACCATTTTTAATAAAGTTTAAGAAAACATTAAAAAGTGCCCAAACAAGTATGAAACACATAAGAAACATGAGTAAACGAATACCAAAAGCTCCAAAACCCAGAGAATACCACAGAAATTGCATTAAACAGTAATAATGCAATAAAAACACCCTATGAGTGCTGGAGTGTATTGAAACTCCCAAATACAAACCCATCAAAGGGACACTGTGGGGACAAGTGGACCTTCAGCACTCAAAGTGTGACTCACCTTTCCTGCAGGACTTCTGTCTTCAGGTGACCATGATGAAGTGGGAAAGAACCAGAGGTAAATTCCCCAGTAGGGAAGCTGCTTAACACAAGCTGTCCCCTCTTCAGGGCATAAGGTCCACAGAAAATCCCTGGAAGCTGCACCAGCCACTTTAAAGAGGGCAATTCACAGCCATGGTCACCCTCCTAATGGTGGTATTCCATATTTGAATAAAAAAATAATAAAACACTAAGATGCATAGATGTTCTCTACCTGGTGTGCAAAGCACTCCAGGAACAAATCAATCTAAGTGGCTCTGGCCAGAAGGTGGCTTAAGTAAGAGGGGAGGCTCCGCCCCTTGCAAATCATTTGCATAGTTGTTCCTGCCTATTAAAGGGGACTTACGCCTCCCAGAGTACCAGTGACCTGTATTGGACGACAGTGAAATAAGAATAGCAGCCACCTTTATGACACAGAAATATGTATAGAAAATAACACAAGAAAGAGAGAAGTGCCAATTAATTCCAATGAAAGTGGATGCCAATGCGTAGTGGGACATAATTACATAGGGCCATGGAATTCTCAAAGGGTTAACTTACAAGTTTTCTTTCAGCAGACTCCCATTTTAAAATGTAGATCTTCAAAAAGGTTCAACTATGAGGAACAGACTTAAAAATCAACCTCCACAGGGAAATGGTCCAGAAATACTCATGTGAAGTGACCAGTCCAACTCAGCGGAAGCCTACCTAATGGGGGATTATACAGCCTCATATCTAAGATAAAATAATTAAAAAAGTAGACCTAAAAACTAAGAACAATACTGACTTGCTTCTCCTTGCTTGAGAGGCCACTTGAATCTGGATAGGCAGGGGGGTTGAGCTGGAGGAAGAGGAGGGAGTCTCCTCCTCAAAGAACCTATCTTTTTTTAGTGACTTCCATCTGAAGGAGGGAAACTCAAACTCGTGTTTCCGGTGTCCATATTGGATGTCAGAGGATACTTTTGCACATGCATTTTTACTGCTGTAAATTCTCATGAATATATATTAGATATTCTAGCTTATCCAATTGTAATATGTTTTTTATTAACCCTTTGAGTGTAGCAATTATTTGCATACCCCTCTGGCACTCAAAGGGTTAAAGTTGCTGGCATAGTAGTTTCTATTTTTTATTTTAGAGCTCTTTAAATTAGTGCTCAACATTATAGCAAGCTTTTGGCATATGCTTTTCCATAGGAGAGTTATCTATATACATGCATTCTCACACAGGAACTCACATGTACATATCCCACTGAAAACAGAAAGTATATGGCTCAGTGAAGAAAAAAAGGGCAAAAATAACCAATGGTCTGTTTATAGTTCATTGACAGTTTGTTAAAAAGTACAGCATTACCCACAGAGATGCCACAGTAACAAACATAACATTTTATGTAAGAGACTAAAGAAATCAGTCACTACAGTTAAAAAAAAAAAAAGGAAAAAAAAAAAAAAGAAATGGTGACACCTAGTGACTAAAAAGGAACATGCCATGAGCAAAAAAAGCCACAATGGGACCTAATGAAATATAAATAGTAGAATATGGGTGAAAATGTGAGCAAACACAGAATAAAACGTTAAAACAATAATTAGATTATATCTGCCAAATTATTAAAGAGATAGTAATGTTTCAAAATAAAAGCAGCTCCAATTAATCTTTATAGTATTTGGGCCACGGAGTGTGATATTTCAATACTGTCAGAGTTGTAGTTCAAGAGTAATTGAATGATAAAGTATCCCCCCTCCCACCCCTTTTACTGATGTAACACTGCTCAACTCAGAGCAGGAAGACTGTCCAGATGGCTTGCAGAAAGGGGCAATCTTCAATTAGCATAAGAGAAAAACCTGTCAAGGGGCAGAGTTTTCCTTAGGCTCACAGTAAGAAGATTGTCCCTTGATGTGAGCTGTCTGGTCTCAGGACCAGAATCCACATCTGAGGGGAGGCGGTTTAAATTAGGTAAAAGGGGTGGGAGGGGGATAATTTATCATTCAATTACTTTTGAACTACAGCTCTGACAGTACTGAAATAACACTTTCCATGGGCCAAATACTATGAGGGCATTAATATTTTGAAGTCAGAAATGGCAGCAACCACATTCATACTCTAGTGGGCATGTATCTGAATATGAAAAAGGGCAATATGTTAACCTATCATAATAAATGAGAAAAGGCAATGTCATACTGAGTAAGACCAAATGAAAAACACTCAAGTACATAAAGAGCAATAAGATGCAGAGATAATGGTGGGCCTTGGAACGTCTCTATAGGTAAGATAGAGGCAATAATGTGCTGTAGATGTATCGGAGGGAGATTCACAAAGGCGTGATAAAGTGGTGATCACTGCTCCAGTGGTATCACTTCTCCAATCCCTATGTTATTCTATGGAACCAGTTCACTAAGATCCCTAGAATTTTGGAGATCATAGTGCATAGGCTCTATAGAATAACATAGGAACTGGAGAAGTGATATCACTGGAGAAGACATCACCACTTTATCATGCTTTAGTGCATAACGCCCAATATTTCCTTCATTTCCAGTAACACCCATTGGTCTTACTGCTGTTCTGCAAAAACAAAACACGGAGCCGAATGACTTAGTTGGAGGAGACTACAAAAGTCATAGAGTGCCGACACCTGCTGCCACCACAACTACCTATACAACTACACTGTTAAAGCAATTAAGTTACACAGTTGTACCACCTATGTACCACCAACCCGCAACCCAAATATGCACTTGTCAACATGTTAGCATTAGGGGCTGTATTCTATTAAAGAAATGATACATGGGATGTGCTACCCCTTTGGTATATACTTAGCTGCAGTTAGTTTTCAAGGTTAGCTGTGCAGGTTGTACAAACAGGTGATTAGTTTGGTAGGCAAAGGGCTGCAAAGCTTGTACGGAAAGAACATTCACATGACAAGATAAATGGGCAAGTGGCCAGAGTACAGACTACAGAGTACCACACATGGTTTTGAGACCTGTATTTTGGTCCTATTTGTTGTTTGCATTATGTCTCTTGTAGAACTGTGAGAAACTTTGATCATAGTGCAAAGGTGCTCAAAGCTATATCGGTTCAAGTTAGAGAATATAAAGCAATTGCTGCACATGGACTGTAGTGTATTTTCCTTATGTAAGTCATTATTGCTTGTGATCAGTTTTACCATTTTGAGAGTTTGGTTGTGTATACACATAAGTCATGTGTTTAGGCAATAAGGGAGCGATGATCATCTTTTTCTAGTGAATCACAAAGCTCCAGGAAACTACCCGAAGCACTACAGATAAAAAGTCACCCTTGCTATAGAACACGAACACCTGTAAGTGCTTCATATATTAGACATTGGTATACTTATAATAAAGCATGGATAAATCCTTTCACAGACTTTATAGTTGCCTTAATAATCATACTAAACATGTCCCCTGTGAAAACTGATACAAAGTATCCTAATTAATAGTATCAATATAAGTTGGAACATAGGTGCAATAGAAATTGTAAGTGCTAGGCATCCAATCGCTGCGGTGTCTCCATCACATCGCACAGCACTGTATCATGAGCTTTAGCACTGACAGAAGTGCTGATGGGGTGAGATGCATCCACAGAGTCTGTCTACAGACAATATGATGACATACCTTGCTTCTGCGTCCTATGTACGTTGGAATTTCAAAACCGCATTACCTGTAAATCTGGTACTTCTGCTCTCTGTGACCTACCACGGTGGTATTGCTTCATCTTCGTGTAGGATTACTGAGGGATCCAGATACTAGGAAATTGTAATCCAATAGGCTTGTAATTTGTAATTAACCAGGTCTCTTTGGTCCCTAGGTCATGAGCACAGTGGGGATGCCCTACCCCACTGTGGTCTTAGTCCTGGGTATCCTCTGGTGACCTTCATGTTGGTATAGATGTAGCCATGGTAATCCATTTTCGGCCTCCAACTGGTTGCAGACAAGGTGAGAAGCTTATGTCACGATCCTCATGTATGGATATCCATGTGTAGTCTAAGTGCATTTCCACTTAGTGGTGAAGACATTTATGTTGTGCATTGAGGCATTCCTTAGGTTATGATAATAACATATTCCTTGATATGTATTATAAAGAGAGCTATAAAAAATAGTTCAGCAATAATTAGTTACTAAGTGTAATTAAAAAAAAAAGCAAGCATATGAGAGAATCTCGTTAAGCCCTTTTGGGGACTGTGTTTGGAGTTTTCTAATCCATTTAAATTCCTTTTGATGTAGGACCCTGGTGCTATCCCCTCCTCTTGAAAGTGGAGGCACATGGTCAAACGCCATGCATCTTAATGTTGAAGGGGGTGTTTTAAGGTCAGCCAATATCTAGCTACAGGTTTATCACTTTTTTTGGTCCGCAAGGGCCTTTATTATTGTGGCCCTATGATTAGCAAGGCTTTCTTTGAGCATGGTCATGGTTAATCCTATATACAGTTTATCACAAGGGCATCTGAATAAATGGATCACATAAGTGCTTGTACATGTAAGCCAATGTCCAGTCTTCATCACAGTACTATCTCCTGGGTTAACAAAACTAGGCCCAGTTATCAAACTCCTACATGTAACACAATCTGGACATCTGTAACACCCAAGTTTAGGTGTGGATAGCCAGGTGCTTTCAGTTTTATCATAGCAATCTCTGGGATCTGTTTTAACTAAAATATCCTTCAAATTTGCTCCTTTTTTATAGCTGAAAAGTGGTTTGATTTTAAAGATGTCTGGTAATGTGGGGTCAGTTGCAAGTATATCCCAGTAGGTATTGACAGAGTTGGTGATGTACTTAGTCACAGTGGTATAGTTCATAGGGAAGACCACTCTCTCTAGTGATGTTTTATCCTTTCGTTTGTGTAATAAGTCATACTGGGTATTCTGTAGTGCCCTCTGAAGCTGTGTATCCAACTCTTGCTCTTTGTAACATCTTAGTCTTAACCTATTGCATAGATCAGTCAGTTGTATAAGAGCTTTGTTAGGGTCACTGTTGTTCCTAATTATCCTCAGCATTTGTGAATATGGCATGCTACTATTGTGCACAGGATGAAAGCTGTTTTTATGCAATAGTGTGTTCCTGTCAGTCATTCTTCTGAAATTCGTGGAGTGGATTTTATGTTCCTCTATCCATAACATGACATCAAGAAATGCAATAGATTGTGAGTCAATTCTATATGTGAATCTTATGAGTGTAGACAGTCCATAAAGACATCTTACAAAATCCATAAAGTCCTCGACTGTGCCTGTCCAGATGATCAGAATGTCATCGATAACGCGGAAATACCTACATATTTTATCTCCACATTTAGACAAGATCTGTTTCTGTTCATGTTTATGCATACAACAGTTGGGATATGCGGGGGCCACATTGCTCCCCACAGTAGTCCCAGAGAGTTGTCTGTAATAAGTGTTGTCAAATTTAAAGAAGTTTAGGGTTATACATAATTTTAGTAAATCAATCTAAATTTCATCTGGAGGGCGAGTGTTCTCAGGGTGTTGGTGTAATAACTATCACAGATTCAATGCCTTCCTCTAGGGGAATTACAGTATGTAGACTGCTGACATCTAGAGTTACTAGAGAAGTATGGTCAGAGAGTTCCACAAGTTGTTCTAATTTGACTAAGTCTGTGGTGTCTTTGATGTAACTGGGTATAGTAGGTAACAGTGGTTGTAAATAGTGATCAACAAAAACACGTCAGCGGTTGTAGAAGTGATTCCCTAGCCAAAATTATAGGCCACCCAGGGGGTTGAGTAATGTTCTTATGTATTTTTGGCAAGGTGTACAAAACCTGACATTTAGGGTGGGCAGTAGTTAGATATTTTAATGTAGGAGCATCAATCCATTTATTAAGTTTGGCTTGTTGGAGTACTTGGTCAATTATAAGTTTATCTCCTGGTTGTTGGGTCTCCCTCTAATGTTTTATAAGTAGTGTGGTCCGCTAGTTGTGATAAAATCACTGTGCGGTAGTAGTCATAGTCCATTAGGACTATCGCTCCTCCTTTGTCAGCGGGCCTTATGACGATTTGTGTGTCTTTGGATACGGATTGTAAGGCCTCCCTTTCTGATTTTGCAACGTTATTGGCTTTTGTGCTTGAAGCAATATTTTGTACATTAGTGCTCTCAATGAGTCTCGTAAAAGTCTTAATAGAGGGGTCAATGTTAATGGGATCAGAGGTACTCTTAGGTTTGAATATGGAATGTTTTTCTGTATTATCTTCAGAGTTCTTAAAGAAATCTTTAAAGGGATAGTACCACTTAAAATGTAAAGAAATATATGTTGTAGGGTTTATCCCCCTGAGTAAAACAAGGGTACTCCCACAGCTGAGAGATATTTTACTAAAAAATGATAACAGCTCAAACTTTAATTTTTTAAGTGCAATATCACACTGGCCCGAAAATTTACAGTGGCGCTGTTGCTACACCATCCAATGGACTGCTCTGGTCTGTAGACCATAAATCTCCATAGAATGGTGTAGCAACAGCGCCACTGTAAATTTTCAGGCCACTATGATATTATACCTAAAAAATTCAAGTTTGAGCTGTTATAATTTTTAATAAAATATCTCTCAGGACATAAACCCTACAACATATTTTTTTTTACATCTTAAGTATTACTATCCCTTTAAGTTTCAGATTCTGTTGAAATGTATGGAGTTCTTTATCAAATTATACAGGGTTATGTTTGACTGTAGGAACAAATCTGGGGGTGTGAGATGTTGTTTACTCAAATTAAAAATTATTTGTTCCTGTTCTTTGTTTTCTTTCCTATTTTGCCTCCTCCCGCCCCTTCTGGTTTGAGATCTTCTTTTAGCGTGTGTTTGAGATTGTGTGGTAACGCCTAAAAAAGTACTGTTACTACTGGCATCAGTTGTATTACCTTCACTATAAGAAGCTGTATATGCTGCTGAGGTTTTGTCTATAGTTTCTATCGTACGTGTGGATGGTTTAGGTTTAGTATATCTTCTGGTGTATGGCTTCCTTTTATTTTGTGTGCACGTTAGCCACCACTAGACCAATTTATTTTTATAGTCAATTTCTACTTTCTCAAACTTTCTGTTGTTTAAATGTCCTCTTTATATGTGTTAAACTGTGTTTCCAGTTTTTCCAGCCAATTTGTGCTTTTGTCAGCCAGAAGTGTATTTTTATACTTCTGTTCACAAGTTTCAAGTTCTGTATTGAAATTATGTAGTTCTTTTTTTTACTTCCTCAATAACTAGGACCATTAGGTCTAGCGAACATTTCTTAAGTATTCTGCACCACCTCCTGCAAAAGTCAGTGTTATTCGAGCCAGTAGTAGGAATATTTGTAGTCCTAAAGCCTCTTGCCTTCCTTCTCCCATTGGGCTGTATGACTACGCCCAATGGGAGAGTCTGGTTGTCCTGTGAGCCCACTGGACATGTCATAAGTCCATTTGGGCTAGTTTACCAATCCATTGTTGTTTAGGCCAGTTGCCCATTTGGGCTGGAATCCGCCTCTTCCTCCTATTGGAGGACTATTCTTTAAATATACAGTCCTCCCTTTCCTTCTTGCCCGTTCCACGAGCTTGTTTGTATTTCTTTAGTTACTGTGTATCCTGACCCGGCTTGTCTGACCTCCGTTGCTATCTGGTATTCTGATCTGGCTTGTCTGACCTCCGCTGCTCTCTGAAATCCTGACCCGGCTTGTCTGACCTCCGCTGCTCTCTGAAATCCTGACCCGGCTTGTCTGACCTCCGCTGCTCTCTGAAATCCTGACCCGGCTTGTCTGACCTCCGCTGCTCTCTGAAATCCTGACCCAGCTTGTCTGACCTCCGCTGCTCTCTGAAATCCGGATCTGGCTTGTCTGACCTCCGCTGCTCTCTGAAATCCGGATCTGGCTTGTCTGACCTCTGCTGCTCTCTGAAATCCTGACCCGGCTTGTCTAACCTCCATTGCTCTCTGGTATCCTGACCCGGCTTGTCTGCAATTTCCCCTTCTGGCCTAAGGTTCTGGTCCACACGGTTCCCAGATACTCCTATCCTGGTTGCACCCCGGCTCAACTGGGGTGGAACAATCTGGTTTCATGACCAGCACCTTTATCCAGCTTCGACTGCAGCAAGGGAGTATCTGGCATGCCGTCTACGAACCCGAGCATCTTTCCCTAGCGTCAAACCCCAGCATCAACCAGTATCTAGGCAGCGAGGGTCCCTACTCCCCTGTAGTGACAATGAGAAAAGGTAGTGCAAGTACCGTATGAAACAGTCAATAATATTAAGTCTCAGTATATCAGGGTGCAGTCCCAAGAGAAAAATAAGTTAATATGGAAAATAGTTCAGGAATACACTCACTGTTTAGAAGCAGAATATATCACCTGGATGTTCATCCAAAGGCATAAGTATATTCACGGAGAGATGAGGAAAGCACTCACAGGAAGCTTTTAGTGCAGTGAACAGGTGGATTTATTCAAATTGACGTTTTGGCCAGCACCAAACTTCTCACCTTGTCTGCAAACAGTTGGAGGCCGCAAATGGATTACCACGGCTACAGCTCCACCAACATGAAAGTCACCAGAGGATATCCAGGACTAAGACCACAGTGGGGTAGGACATCCCCACTGAGCTCACCACTTAGGGACCAAAGAGACCTGGTTGAATTACAAATTACAAGCGTATTGGATTACTGATTCCTAATATCTGGATCCCTCAGTAATCCTACACAAAGATGAAGCAATACCACCATGGTAAGTCATAAGGAGGAGAAGTGCCAGATTTACAGGTAATGCGGTTTTGAAATTCCAACGCATATAGGACGCAGAAGCAAAGTATGTCAACATATTGTCTGATTTTATTTGAATATTTCTTTGGAACTTTCGTATTGGTCCTGAACTACCTGATGCACACAACAGTAGTCTTTTGCAATCCATCATGGGATAAGCAATTTGTACACTTATTTCATTTTTTCATATATATGTGCACTGTATTATTCTTAAACACTGTATCATGACACTGTTTGAATTACTAATTGTGGCATGTATATTTGTCCTTCTTACATCGGATTCCAACGTATGCTTTCATTGGATCATACTTAACATCCTTAACCTCTTAACGACCCTTGACGGTCAAACTACGTTATGGGTCGATCTGAGTTAACGACCCATGACGTACTATGACTGTCATGGAATTCCAGGCTGCCCCTGCGGCTGAAGGAAAAAAAAAAAGATCTGTGGTCCTTAAGTGACCGTGCCGCGCGTTGTTAAGGGGTTAAATATATGGATATTTTGACCCTCTCAATACAGGGATTCTTCCCTTATGCTTTACTAAGACGTCTTAAAGGGGAACTTTCACCCCGCAATAACTTAATGTTCACTTACTGCTCACCTGGCGACTAGCTGCTTAGTAGCGCTAGTCGCCAGAAATCTTACCCGGTTCTTCAGATATCGGCGTTTTACAGGAGCAGGAAGCACGGACGTCTCTTCACAGTGACGTCCGTGCGCCTGCGCTGTCAGTCCCCTGTGCACCCTTTAAACATTATTATGAATAATTTGATTTCTATTGACTTTTCTACCATGGAACACTATCTAAATCTCAATGGGAAATATTCTGTTAATTACCATACCCACGGGACAGACAAATCTATGTATTTACATACTAGTATTGATATTGGTGCCAGACATAAGCTTTATTTATAAAATGTATGTATATGCCATACATGTCATTTTGCTATAGTTGCTTCAGGTACAGCATAAGTGTAGTGTGTTCAGACCTTAGTTATAGCGCTTATATTCGGGTTTATAATTATTTATTTATTTTGAGTGGATATTGAGATGTATCATACCACAATTTCATACTATACACGGTAGACAGACTCTGTGGACGCATCTCACCCCATCAGCACCTCTGTTGGTGCTATAAGTTCACGATACAGTGCTGCGCGATTTGATGGAGACACCGCAGAGCTTGGATGCCTAGCACTTACAGCATCTATTGCTACCCATGTTCCAACGCATATTGATACTATTATGTATCAACTTTCACCAGGGACATGTTTAGTGTGCTTATTACGGCAACTATACAGTCTGTGAAAGGATTTATCCATGCTCTATTATAAGTATACCGATGTCTAATATATGAAGCACTTATAGGTGTTTGTGTTCTATAGCAAGGGGTGACTTTTTATCTATAGTGCTTCAGGTAGTTTCCTGGAGCATTGCGAGTCACTATAATGTTTTTATTTATGCATCTCACCCTTGGGGATTTCTTTAAATGCCAGTATGTTGGCGGTCTTTCCTTTGTATGGTCACGATAAAGTGCTTCTAAGGTGTGAAATGCATTGACCCATACACATTGCACCACTTCCCACCTTGCCACTCCATAAGTCTCCACTCGATACCATCTCTGTGCGAAGGCATAGGTATGATTTTAATTATGCTATGCAATAAAGTTTAATGGATTTTACAACTGTGGTATTATGCTGCTGAACTATTCTCTTCTAGTGCGATCCACTATTTTGTTTGTGTGGATCTATAATGGATGTAGTTGGAGACATCCAGAATCAGCACGGTTTTACACACATCTATTACCCCCCAAGACAAAGGATACATAAGTTGTCACGTTTGCATATCATTGTATTTATACACTCCCCAATGTTATTAACATAATACTAGATCACACAATGGAACAGCTTTTCCTTGTTTTATTTGCGTTGACATTTTCTACCCTGGGATATGGAAGACAGAGACCCAGAATGTGAACTTTTGCCCAGAGGAAGATCAAGTGTGCCTCAGATGATGTGGCCGCACTTTTGATGCCTCCCTGGTGGCCGATGTACATCAATGCTGTTGCATTGTTGGACTGGATTCGCACAGGGGATCCCTGGAGGAAATTAGATAAATGATGCAAGGCTAAGCAAATCGCCTAATGCTGCAGAACATCGTTAGCCAGAAGACTCTCAAGACCCTGAGCCATCTGAGAACCCAATGTGGCACCCCAGCCTAGCACCCACATTTAGAATAACCAGTGGCCATCCAAGCAACAGACCTCTGCAACTACCAATGAAGGACTGCCGTTGTTCAGTTGGACAGGGGCCTGACACAGAAGAGGTGACACCTATACCTGGGTCAATTCCTGAGAATCTCCAGCTGCAGCTCCTACATATGTAATTGTGCAAATGGGACTGCCCCTAAGGCAGAGACCAGATAACTCAGGGCCTTCATATACTACCTCCCCATTGCAGTCAGGTGAAGCAGGGTTTGAGAACCCTGGTGAGATGACAGTATCTTGTCTTCTGTTAGGTAGGCCACCCCCAGAAGAGTTTCAAACCTAATACTTAGAAAGAGAAGAACCAGGGACAGAAACAGAGACTATTTCTTGGAACTGAGAACACAACTATGTTGTTCTGAATCTGAAGGAGCAAAGTCTCCTATGAAGAACCTAAACAAAAGAACATCCAGATAGGGAGTCAATGAGATCTCCAGAGACAGCATGTGCGTGGCCAGGGCTGCCAAGGTCTTCTGTAAAAGACCCATGGAAAGGAGGCCAATACGAATGAAAGGGTGATGAACTGAAAATGAAGGCCACAAAATGCAAACCGCAGGGAGCGCTGATAATCTGCATGGATGAAAATATGCAGGTAAGCATCCTTTATGTGTAGGGATGGTAAATATTCCCCTGGACACATCTTGAACCATGAAGCAGGAACAAAAATGGTTTTTGTTTGGAAGCCGTGATGAAGTTTAAATAGAACCCGATAAAACTTTCCTGTGAAGGAACAGGTAACAAGACTTACGTATCTACTAGAGAAGAGACTGCGTCTAGAAACAGAAAGCTCCGCATGGGATTGTGAGGAACTCTGGACATGAAGAAGAAACAGGTACAAAGGGTCTTTAAGTCTATGCATTACCCTTCTGAAATTACCTGCAAAATGCACTGATCCACCCTGGGAAATATTTAGACTCTGTGGAAAAGGTACAAATGACCTCTTATTGCCCGAGGTACAGCAGAACCTCGAGAAACATGCAGAGGTAGGCTTGTCAGCTTTGGCCATCTAAGTAGACTTTCTGCCAGTCCAGGCCTGTTTGGGTTTTGGGGTACAGTGCACCAGGGCCACTGTAGGAATATGTACCCTGGGAACATACCCATACTTGCGAGGATAATGAAATGCATGGGTAAGGAAAAAAAAAAAAAAAGAAACTGTAAGAGTAACCTGTCAATACTATTGCCTCCAGTGGCACATCATAACCTTTCTCCAGCTCTACAAACACCTGCTTGCCTGTGAATGAAGAGGACACTAAGGACTTCTTGGAAGACTGGTCAACCAATCAAGTATTGAGACACAGATTGCAATGTATGGCCACAGAGAAAGAGGAGGCCTTTCCAGTAACCCTAGTGACATCAAAGGCAGCTTCTGCAAGATACGCCTAAGCCTCAAGGATCTTAAAGGCAGCTGTAGCAAGATCCTCCCTCTTTAGGTGCATCCACATGGACAGCATCCAAAATCTGATCCCCCAAACAGTCATAGCCCTAATCACCCAAACAAAAGTAAAGATGGGGCATAAAGCAGAACCAGAAGCTGCAAAATTCATCTTCAGAGCAAATACAGGTGATTATCCTCTTGTGCTGCTGCATCTGAAAGTGGCAATGTTGTATTCTTAAGTGAGAGAATGAGAATGGGGGTGGGGTCCACAGTGCACTGTTGTAAAGCCAGAGCAGAAAAAAGTTACATGAGAGAGAGATGTTCCCAAGAAGTAACAACCTCTTGATAGGCATCCTCCATGAGTACCTGTTTTAGGGAATGATGAGGAAGAAAAATGTCAGCCTCTTTTATAAAAATATCAGGGGAAGAAAAACTAGAATCTGAGGCTTCTGTAACCCTCAGCAAGAAAATCAAGGTCTTCCTCAGAAGAATCCAGATTGTTCACCAAGGATTCCCCTTCCGCAAAGAAGGAATCCCCAACCATGCAGACATTAATCTCTATAAAATAGTAAAGCCTTTTGGGACCAAGACTCTAAAATCAATTAAATAGATGAAGGAATAGAACTTAAGAATATATAACCCTTTACTGTAAACTCTCAGAACATACTTGAAAATGAGGGAAATCTTCCTGGTAAAAATGTTTCTAAATAAAATTAAAAATAAATAAATAAATAAAACTCACTGAGGAATTTAAGGCCTTAACCCATACAGGCCCCCCTGTTCACAAGATGAGGCTGTAAGAGGGCCACAGAGGAAGAAAAACAAAAACAAAAAACAAATATCCCTAGGACAGGGGATCCAAGTTTTTCCAATCATGGACCACATGATCAAAAAGCCTTGTGTAAGGGACACATATGTTTTTTTTTTTTTACTGATAACAATGGTGAATATAGCCTGTCGGATATTCAAAGATAAGCATTTATTTATTTGTCAAGTCAATGAAAATCCCGCGGTTTAACAGACAACTGTTATTAACTGTACTTATAGATGGCTGGGCATATCTAGTCTACTAGTTAATAAGGTTTCCATTAAAAGTCTTAGGTGGGCTGCACCCTTTGTAGCCCAAGTATGGCCCATGTCTGCCTTAGGCTTAGAGATAAACAAGAGACCCATTAAAATATAAAGCAGAACAGTAAAGAAGCAGAATAAAACTACTTACATAAAGTCAAAAGTACGTATCTCACTGCAAAGGGTTACTGTGGCAAGCAAAGGGAGAGAGAGCGAGAGACTGGCCTCATACGTAACAATTCAAATCTAAAAATGGAAGCATGAAGTGTAGCACCAAAGTTCCCAATCATCGCACAAACACACCCTGAGATATCAGGTGGGGGTGGGGGGTCCCCTCGGGGAACCACTATGTACAGAGAAAGAAGCCTCATTAGACCCACTGAAATTCCACTGGTGGCAAGAGAAGTCCCATATACAAGACAAGCTACACTACCACACTACAAGAGAGAAGTCAATCTGCCTTCTCCTTCTGAGCTCCAAATGCATGGAATAACCTGCCAGAAAAAAATCAGATCTTCTCCGATTCTAAAATAACTGCTTCTTTATATCTAAAAACAATATGTAACTGTATATAATGTTTTAGTATATATACGTGTGTGTGTGTGTGTGTGTGCGTGCGTGCGCACGCATATACATGTTTCTCTGTGTGTGTAAATATGCAACTCTTCAATGGAAACTTTCCAGGACATACTTCAAAATGAGAGAAAGCTCAATGCATTCTTCCTGGTAAAACATTTTCTAAATCAATATACATGTCTATTATATTCCAAACCAAAATGGCCACTGCGCGTGTCCACGCAAAAAAGTGCCACAACCCACCAAAAAAAAAAAAAAAAAAAAAAATGTACATAAAAGAACACAGAGGTACCTAAAATTGAAGAGTGCCAGTCCAGCCAAAGCTGGAACTGTGGCTGCCAGACTGACAGGGACATGCTTACAGGACCTGTGCACTCTGAATGAAAGAAAGCTTGTCCTCTTCAATCTCCAGGCTCTGATGTATCATTAAAATGTCTGCTCAGATCAGCTTACCTTAGAAACTGGGAAGTGAGGGCCGCAAGCCATCCTCGAATGGACTTAGGTTCCTTAAGTCTGTGCTCTAGTTAAAAACAACAATGGAGGGAAAAGAAAGGAGCCCACCTAATGGGGATTACATAGCTCTATCGTAGCATAAAACAAAAAAGAAGGCCAACTAAGATATCTGCCTTGATACACTGCATTGACGGTAACTTATAAAACTGGATTAGACTGGTGGGGGGTAAAGTGCAGAAGGGAGGGAATATCCGACATTGAGAGCCTTTTAAGGCAAATGTCCCGTGTTCCACATAGGACATAACAGAAAAACTGGTAAGGATGCTTGTTTTTGTTTATGGCGACACTGGGTGTTTACACTGGTAATAATGCTTGCTGCTCTGCATATTGACCCATGGTGTTTATACAATGGTAAGAATGCTGGCGTTCAGTATATGATACTAAATGTGTGTTCTGTTGCGGCCACAGAGACTCCGCTACCCTGCAAGGCCAGTGTGAATACATATATACTGTCTGTGTATCAGCATACTCAGAGTGTGCCTCATGTAACAAATTCTGTTAATTCTTTGTTGTTCTTTGATAATGTTACAAAAGCCTATTTGATAAATATTTGCAGGGAGCTATATGCACCCCAGTCCAAAATGTGGAGTAATTTGTATTCCTATTGTTCAAAAGTTAAAATTACATTCTAAATATGTTGTACTTTTATGAGTCACTGGGTTTAACCTTATTTATTAAAAATAAATAAATAAATAAATAAATAAAATAAAATTCTAAAATATCTGGGGTTTAATTGCCTTATTTCAGTTGGCAATGTGTTAAGGCAGTCCCTGGTATCAAAAAGGCTGAGAACCACTTGTCTATACCACAGCCAAAGCAAATTTTCCTAGCAGATTTCTGAACCCAGTGAGGATCAACTAAATAGCAACCAAGAAAACGGCGTATATAAGGACAGCTGGAAAACAGGAACCAAATTAGTCACAAAACTGCATGTTAGACAATGGGAGAAAACAATTTTGATCACATTCAGTATATTTATCATTGCAAAAAAAAAGGTTGGCTAGACTTCTTAAAAGACAGCTTCTGAAAAGCCATGACAGATTATAAGATATTATTCATTAATCTAAAATGAATGAAGAGAATACTAGAGGAAGGAGGCAAGGCGAAATATATAGTTAATTTTAGCAAAAAGCAATTCACTTATGCTGGCACATTTTAGCTTCTGAAGTCTGAAAGCAGAAAACGTATGGCCAGACCTTAGAAGGTAACAGATGAGCTCTAGTGGTTGACCACATCGTTGTCTGCATTTTACAAATGTTTGCTCACTGCATCAGACAGTGATGTGATATTATTTTGTAGAAGCTAGAGACAGTCAACCTCCTATATAGATAAATATAAAAGCAAATAGACAAAGCACTGGTGCAAATCCAAATTTTAATCAATATGGATCCTTTACTCTGCAGCATTTTGCCTGCATATCACTACTATACTAAAGAGGAGGATTTAGTCACATTATATGGCCATAGAATGCTAAGCGTGCCACCACACCAAGGTACCTCATTCTTAAAGGCAAGTTCCTAATCTTAATATGCTTTGTCTTATGAGCTGAATCTCTCCTGCATTAGGGTTAACTAACCTTAATTTACTTTATCCTGAGAGCTGAATCTTTGTCAACTGCACTCATTGATGGAGAGAGACTTTCTGACAGGCGTTATATAGTGTCCAAAAGACAATGAATATTGCACCTGGGGATGGTAGAGGTGCTTAAACCAACAGAAGCTGGTCAAAACGTCCAAAAATACAATTCCAGTACAGGATTTGGTAAGCACACCCGAAGAGAAGAAAAAGCACATTTAAAGTTGCTGGAGTGCAACCAATGTTGACCAAAATAGCTAAAATAGGATTTTAGTCTTACTTGTTAAATCTTTTTCTCTTAGTCCATACAGGTTACTGGTAACGTTGGGTAGGTGATTAGCCCCTTTAATAGGCAGGAACAATTCTGAGAAGTGACTGCTGGGTGGAACCTACCTCCTCTCCTTAGCTTGCAGCTAGCCAATACCCAACCAGTAAGATTTACAGACTAACTACAGACTAGGTATTAAGAAGGTAAAGGAAGACTCCTGTGAGCATGAACCCAAAAGGACCCACACGTTCTGCCGCAGGAGAGCCAAGCATGGTCCCTTGACAGGGTGGGAGACCAGTAACCTGTATGGACTAAGATATTTAACAGGTAAGACTAAAATCCTATTCTCTGTCATCCAATACAGGTTACTGGAAACTTTGGAATGTCCAGAAAGGCAAGGACCAGGAGCAGGCCCCCAAAGTCACCAGAGCACCAATGAACCTACAGATCATAAATAGCTCTACACTAACCGCAAAGTGTCAATGGACACTAAACAGGGGTAAAACAAACACCATGAACTGCTGCACAGCACACTGAACTAGAGCCAACAGGCTCAAAAGTGAAAGAGTACTGAGAGACTAAAGAGATCCTAGACAGGCAAGTCTGTCTCCAGGATCTTCCTCCCAAAACTGGCATCAGCCGATGCCGGCACAGCCGCACGATAGTGTTTAGAAAAAGTGTGCACAGATGACCAAGTGGCCGCCTTGCACAACTGATCAGCTGAGGCCTGGTTCTTGTAGGCCCAAGAAGCCCCAACAGACCTCGCAGAATGAGCCGTGACCATGAAGGGAACAGGCTTCTTCCAAAGTTCGTAAGCCTTATGAATCGTGGACTTGATCCAAGAAGCAATGGTTACCTTTGAAGCAGGCTTTCCTGCCCTAGGGCCCTCAGGAATAACAAAAAGAGTGTGAGACTGCCTCAAGGACTCAGTGCGATGCACATAGAACTTCAGACAATGCACAACATCCAACAGATGAAGATCCCTCTCTTTGTCAGAAGTAGGGACCACAATCTCCTGATTAATGTGGAACTCAGACACCACCTTCGGGAGAAACTCTTGTGAGGTGCAAAGCACCGCCTTGTCCTTGTGAAAGGCCAAAAAGGGTGGTCTACAAGACAGGGAATGCAGCTCCGCAACTCGACAAACAGAAACAACTGCCAGGAGAAAGGCCATCTTCCACGTCAGCATACGAAGACAAATAGTAGCCAAAGACTCAAAAGGAGGACGCTGAAGAACTCCTAAAACCAAGTAAAGGTCCCACTGAGGAGCAGGGGACTTAAACACCGGACGGCTGTGAGCAACACCCTGGAAGAAAACCTTGACATCAGGAATGATAGCAAGAAGCCTCTGAAAGAAGACAGAGCAGCAGTCTGAACCTTAAGAGAACTCAGACTGAGACCCTTATCCACACCATCCTGGAGGAAGGAAAGAACTGTAGGAAGGTCAAAATCCTGAGACAGGTCTTTGTCAGCACACCAAGGCAGAAAAGCAGAACAAACTCAATGGTAGGGAAGTGGAAGAGGTTCCGCCACAGAGGTCCAGAAGCTCCGGAAAACAAGTCTGCCGGGGCCAGTACGGAGCAATCAGAATGACTGGGCAGCCCTCCGGTCTCAGTTTCCGAAGTACTCTGTTCAACAGGGAAACAGGAGGAAAGATGTATGCCTGAGGAAACATGCACGGAATAGACAAGGCATGTACTGCCAGAGCCAAGGGATCTGCCCAACGAGAGCCTGGTTGTGCCTGGTTGCCATCAGGTCGATGCAAGGAAGACCCCACTGCTGGATGATGAGGTTGAACACCTCTGAATGCAGCTTCCACTCTCCGCTGTCCACTGTGTGCTGACTGAGGAAGTCTGCCAGAACATTGTCTACACCAGGAATGTGAACTGCGGAAATGGTAGGGACATGCTCCTCTGCCCATGATAAAATGGCCTTGACCTCTAGCCAAGCTGCAAGACTTCTTGTTCCACCTTGCTTGTTGATGTAGGCTACCGCTGTGGCGTTGTCCAACTGTACCCTGACCAGGCAATCCTCAAGTTGCCGTGTCCATTGCTGCAGGGCATAATATATCACCCAAAACTCCCAGACATTGATGGGAAGGAGAGATTCCTCTGGAGACCACCGGACCTGAACACTCAATTGCCCCAGCACTGCTCCCCATCTGGAGAGGCTTGCATCCATAGTCACTGTGGTACAGAAGACCACCAGGAAGGGTCTGCCTTTCAGGAGATTCTTCAGGTTGAGCCACCACAAGAGGCTCTGCTTCACTTGAAGAGGGAGAGATAGGGATCTCTCCAGGAGATCTGGACAGCCCCTGCATGCCAGGATTAGAAACCTCTGAAGTTCCCTGGTGTGAGCCATGACAAACGGAACTGCTTCTATGGTGGAAATGAACTTTCCCACCAAGGATGACTTCTTCTTGGCTGGAACCGGATCCTGAGATAGGATAACCTGGACCTTCAGTGCTATATGATGAGCCACTTCGTCAGTGAGAAATACCATCCCTGAGTGTCGAAGAGGAAGCCCAGAAAGACCATCCTCTGGGAAGGAACAAGGACTGACTTGTCCAAACTGATGATCCACCTGTGATGGGAGAGAGCATGAATGCAGTCCTGCACCTGCTGGTGAAGGAGTTCGTCCATATACGGAGTCACCCTGATGCCGTTTCAATGTAGGACGGAGATCAATGCTCCCAGGACTCTGTTGAAGACTTGAGGAGCCGTGGTCAGGCCAAAGGGGAGGGAAGAAAACTGGAAATTCCCTTGGTCACAGGCAAACCGGAGAAACTGACCACAAAAGAGTTGAGATCCTTCAGATCCAAAATGGGACGACAGCCACCGTCCTTCTTGGAAACCACAAAGTGGTTGGAGTAGAATCCCAAGCCCCTCCCCTGAGGGGGAACTGGCTCCAGGAACAGCTTGTCCAGAAGGGCCTGAATAGCTTCCTCGAAAAGGCAGCGCTTTTCTGCTCCCAAGGGAGAACGAGAAGCAAAGGTCCTGGGAGGAGGAAGAGAGGTGAAGGGAATCCTGTATCCCATACCCACCACCTGTAAAACCCAGGGGTCCGCCACAGAGGCCTGCCAAGCTGAGAGGTAGTGGTGTAAGAGGCCACCTACCTGAGGGTGGTGAACCTGGTTCGGCGAGTCATGCAGAAGAAGATTTGGAAGCCTTGGGCCTCTATTGCTGCTTAGGCTTGGATGAGGAACGTTTAGCCTGAAGGACCGTCTGGCAGGTGAGTACTCTTCCCTCCAGTGGCCTCTTGAATGAGATCCTTGAGCTCAGGCCCAAACAGGGAGAACGCCTGAAAAGGCAAAGGCAGGAGAGCCTTCTTGGAGGCCGTGTCAGCAGACCAGATCTTGAGCCAAAGAACACGTCTAACTACTACAGACATGGTAGATGCCCTGGCTACCATACGCACAGTGTCAAACAGGGCAGCAGAGACATAATGCTAAGCCTCAGCAATGTTAGTGAGAAGTAGCAACATGTCAGAAGTAGGGGCCCCCTGACGGACAGCAGATGTGAGCTGTTCAGTCTAAAGAGCCACAGCCCTATTTACCCATGCAGCAGCAAAGGCAGGGCTGAGGTCAGAGCCCGCCGTTGCAAAATTAGCCTTGAGAGAAGTCTCAAGCTTCTTATCAGTCCAGTCTTTCAGAGCAGAGGCGTCAGCCACCGGCAAAGCAGTGGACTTAGAAAACATGGAAACTGGGGCATCCACTTTGGGAGGATGGACCCATTGCGTGAGGGCCGTTTCAGAGAACGGGTAATGTTTAGCAAACTTCCTAGACACAGATAGTTTCTTGTCTGGAAACTGGGGGACACAGACACCCCAGTATCCTTAGTCTTAGGTTTAGCCCCAGAGTCTAATGAAGTAGACATTCTTACAGAGTCAAGTGTGTCAAAGTATCAAAGTGTGTATGATAAATAAATGCACTCCAGAAACACTAAATAAGACTTATCTGGTAGGCAAAGGGTTAAACTGCAGAGGCGAGAAGGAGAGTCCAAGCCCTAAACAGGATACTCGATTTGCGAATACACAAAATGGCTGCCACAACGGGAGCCAATCGGAAACTAGCGCGAGAAGCGAGCGCTCATGGGAAACATAGTTTCGCTGAAGGAGTACCCAAACATTGCCGAAGCCCTTTAAAGCTCCCAACATCCCCAGAACATTGACCGGATGACAGAGCAAGGGCAAACCCACAAAATGAGCCATCTCTGACCTCGCTACGAGGAACAGTTGCAGATATATGTCCCAAACTGTAAAGTCCCATAGAAGTGAAAGTAGCAATGGCGTCTATGCGGTAAACGCACACCTTAAATGCGCGGAACAAAGTTCACAAGGTGAACACCAAAACGTAAAACCACTCAAAAGCCCACTAGAATAAAACAGTAGACCCAATAAACACTGGTCCCAATAGGGAAAGTGTCCGAATCCCCCTCAAAATGTGCTAACCAGCAACAAAAGGTTACCATAGAAGTTACCATAGAAACTTGCTCCAAACACCTCACAGACATATAGAATAAACCCAATGAGTGCATGAGTATGTAATAGGAACTCCAAATGAGACCCCTGTGCGGAGGAGAAGTATGGGACATGTGGACCTCAGCAATCAAAGGGTGCTCACCTTTTTCAGCAGATCTTCTGTCTTCAGATTACCATATATCAAGAAGAAGCCTCAGTGAGCAACTCCTGGGGAAAGAACTTGCAGCCAAGATTCCCCGCCCCAGGGCTTAGGTCCACAAAAGCACCTGGTAAACTGAGCTATCCACATTTTGGTGATGGCAATTGTCAGTGATGGTTATCCCCCTAATGGTGGTATTTCATATCTAACAGAAAAATAATAAAAAAGCTAAAACTATAGTAGAACTGTTCTCCTGCCTTGTGTCTTGACCAAGGAACAAATCTTACTGGTTGGGGATTGGCTAGCTGCAAGCTAAGGAGAGGATGTAGGCTCCATCTAACAGTCACTTCTCAGAATTATTCTTGTCTATTAAAGGGGCTGATCGCCTACCCAAAGTTACCAGTAACCTGTATTGGATGGCAGAGAAAAGCAAATACACAAAGTATTGGTGCACATGCAAATTTTTATAGAATAAAAAAAAAAAAAAAGCACTCAGGACACCAAGAAAGGTTACGACACTGTAACCGAAATGTTGATCAGTAAACTTGGATTGATTTTTCAACCTTTGAAGTCCTGAGAGTGTTTTTTTGCTTTTTTATTCTTTCAATTTACTTGATGGCCCTGAAAATAGCAACCAGGCACATACTCCTGTAAAGCAAGAGTGCTCCCCTTTCGTAATATAATTATATTATATATCTGGCGCACAAGCACCCACCCACCCAGGGGTGGCAGTAAGGTTGTGATATTCAAATCTCTTCCATACTGCCTGTCCTGGATATACAGGCGCGGTGTGCACTCCTCTCAAAATCTGTGCAAGGAGTTGACCCACCCTCAAGTTCCGCGAGAAACAAAACCACAGCCAACACAGTTCGCTACCCAATACACACAAACCGCTGAACGGAATGCATGGATAACAATTAAATAGTTCTCATTTCAACTTGGAGCACAACAAATGTCCAAACACCCCAGGCACACAAAGCATTGCAGCGCAACTATGAGGCACTCAAAGGGTAAAAGCCTTCCACCCTCCTTCCCAGTCCTCTGTTGGCCGGGAACAACCACACAGGCAGTGCAGAAACAGCCCCACCCAGATAACCTAGCACAACACTCACCCACGGCTGCTGCCGAGCCCAGTTCGTAAGTTCCAATTACAAACGTACTTGTAGCATTCATGAGTATTGTTAATTAACCCTTTCAGTGCCAGTGTTTCAAATGCATAAACAACAACTCTGCTATAGCAGTGCATGCTGGCACTTTATATTCAATGTGATGTCACTGGGTGCCCCCTTCTGTAACTTTTGTGTTCTTTACTTTTTGGGATTGTGCACCTGGGCATTTGTCTCCAGATGAGTGAGGGCTTTCATTGAACATGCTGAATTTCTGTTTCGAGCGAGTTTACCAGTCAGGGACTGCGAAAGTGTTATTTAATGCTGCAGTCTTTCTGCAGCTCAGTGTGATCTGTATGCTTTAGGAGTAGTTTTTTCTAACATTTCTTCACTGTCTATTTTTTTATTTTTTTACACTGTTGCACTCTCTCTGCTTTCACAGTCTCATGTGGAAATGTTTCTGGAAATACATTCAGACAGCTGTCTGCGACAAAAAAAATGTAAAGAAAAAAAGATTGTATTTAAGCTCCTGCCAGGTTAACCCTTTGAGTGCCAGAGTGGTATGGAATGCAATGCAAAGCCGTTCCTTAAAGGGTTAAGCAGGTGCCAGGGGTGGAGAGACTTTTTCCATGTCTGGTGGACTTGTCCAGTAGCCCAGGCATTCTGGAATACGGTGGTTTTCTTTATCCATTCAATCACTAAAATTTGTAAAATATGGACCCTTGGTGGCTACTTCTGGGACTTAATCCCAGAGATATATCTAGACATACTGGAATACAGAGTTCACATAATATACTTTCAGCCAGAAATCTGTTAGCATCCCACTGGAAAAAGTCATAACTCCCTCACCAGTCTGCTCTTGTTTAGGGAATTTGGAAGATGTTCTTCATGGAAAAATGTACGTCAGTGTTCTCCAACTCCTGATGTACAAATAAAGACAGTGAAGAAATGTTTGGGAGCCCTGGTTACAGTTTGCGGATCTTCAACATGATATATTAAGCATTTAAATTGCTTTAGCTTCTTTTCCACCATCTTTGACTTTTGTCCTGGTCCCTGAGGGCTCCCCACTCTTCCCCCTTTTTTTTTTGTCTTGCATATACAGACTTTCTACGTTTTAGACAGCAGTTTGTAGCCAAAGTCCACTAACGTTCAACTGACTGAGTGACTTTTTCTGATTTTGGATAATGTACACGAATGTTGCTTGTGTACATCTGCAATATCTCATTATGGACTCCAAACTCCCCCTTGCCTCTTCAATAAACTAAAAAATCTGTGAAACGGTTTTCCTATCAACTACAGCAACACAAACATAATATTATTTACAGAAAAACAGTACAACTAAATAATTAATGACATACCCTTTTCTTTCTGACTCCATTTCCTTCCACAGGAGAAGAAAAAGAAGAAAACTTGTCTCTTGGGAGTGGCTTCATACCTAGTTGTTCACGAATTTTGCTAAGAAGACAAAAGAGAAAAAGGTGAAAGAATTGACATAATGTTAATGTTCATTATTGTTCACAACAACACCTTTATGACCCTTGACGGTCATGACACACCATTTGTTGTTTTTCATTAACGACCCATGACGTGCCAGGACCGCCATCGAATTCCGGGCTCCCAACGCAGCTGCACACCTTTCGGGGAGCCCGGAACTGGGAAAAAAAAGGTCAGTGGTCCTTATGTGCCAGCCACGTGTGTGCATGGCCGGTCCTTAACACCTTAAGGATCGGCCGCACACGCACGGTGTGGTCACTTAAGGATCAGGGACCTTTTTTTTTTTTTTTTCCCCAGAATCCGATTCCGGACTCCCTTAACGGAGTGCAGCCATGCGGGGAGCCCGGAATTTCATGACGGTCCAGGACCGTCATCGGTCCTTAAGTGAAAACAAGCCATGATGGTCCTGTACCGTCATGGGTCCTTTAGGGGTTAATAAGAAATATTAACCTTGGGTAGCAGTGATGTTTAAAAAACATTAGAAGAGCGCGTCTGGCAACCCAATTACACAGTAAATCATGTAGAAACTAAGACTGAAGTCCATCAAGTTCAACAAAGAAAATGAGAATTAAGTAAGCCTTCCCGACTCCTGAATGGGTAATTACTCTGTTTACCAGAACTTTGTTTTACTTACTAATACATATTATAACCATGTACCTTCCCTCCTGCTAGAAATGCATCTAACTTTCTCTTAAATGAATCCGTTGTATCTGCCATTACCACATGACTGGACAGAAAATTCCATAACTTAACAGACCCAACTGTAAAAAATTCTCCTTTCCTCTAAACATAAGGGGTGCCCCTGGACATTTGATCAGGCCGTGAAATGACAAGCTCATCAGATAGACCCTTCATAAACCAAGTTTTTCTAGATGATCCTCATATGTGAAGTCACCCATTCCCTTGATTAATTTTGTTGCGCTTCGCTTTACTTTCTTCATTTCTACAATATTCCTTTTACAGAACTGGTGCCCAAAACTGCTCTGTAAATTCAAAGTGAGGTCTGACCAATGATTTTCTACAGATGCAAAATTATGTTATCCAATTTTGCTTAAATACCCCTTTATTTTACAAGGATTCCCAGATCTTACTCTAGAAACCAGTCTCCTAAAATGATTCCTTAAGGACCGGCAAATCTGAGGTGGAATTCACTTAAGGACCAGAGCAATTTTGACTTTTTTGACTATGTCTTTGTTCAGGCATCTCTAATTCCTTTAATACACCCACACAAATTACATACTGTTTTTTTAAGCACAAGTAGGGCTTTCTTTTGATACCACAATTATATAACTACCACTTCGGTTAATTTGATTAAAAAAGAAAAAGAGAGGAAAAAAAAAAAAAAAAAAAAAAACACCAACCTTTTGCTTACATTTTCCTCTCAGGATTTGTATACTATTAGTTCATTACAAAAAAATACCCCTAAATATATTAATTTGCTTCTCCTGAATATGAGAATACCCCATATGCCTGGTATTTCAATCCCTTTCTCACATTTACAAGGTAAATATTACAAGATTGACACCATTATTTCCAACCTGTAATTTTTCAACAATTGGCATGTGAGTATCATAGCTTAGTTGACGGAGCCAGAACCCAAAAATGTCCCACAAAGGTACATGTTTCTGAAAAGTAGACAACATCCTATATAATAATTCGCTAAGTAGTGTGTAACGCCCGACATGCGCAGTAGACACTGCTGCGCGTGCGGCAGTCATGCGCAGTACAGACTGCCCGCGCCGCGGCTGATACAGAGCTGGGCGCTCTGAAGAAGCGTCCAGCTCTGTATCAGCAGTGGCGCGGGCAGTCTCTGCTGCGCGTGACTGCCCCGCGCCTGGCTGCCAGAGGCACTGTGGCCCGTGTAACGGGCTGTTCAACTAGTAAGATAAATAATCAATAGAATTTTGGAGTGTTTTATGTAGCTATTTTTCCAGAAATATGTTCCAAAATTGTGTCAATATTTTTTTGGCAGTTTTCACACTTACATTTCAACATTACTGTTGATATCAAGCACTGGATAGGTGAAGATTTTTAAAAATGCCTTGTTTAGTGTTCAGCTCCTTCTTCTGAGTACGGCAATACCCCATATTCATAGGTTTCTCGAGGTTTGGGGGAGCCACAGGACCCAAACTAGAACATGTGCATTTCCAGTTTCACACTTTGAATTTTCACAGCTTGCATCACTGGTGCCATGTCAACTACATTTTCTGAGTATGGCAATGCCCCATATGCATAGGTTTGTCAGGGTTTGGGGGATTTACTGTGTTAAATTGAGAACATGCACGTTTCAATTTTCAGATATGGAAAAAACAGGGTTGTTCCCATTAGATTTTCATAGTTTTAGATCTAAGGAGCGATGTGTTTTGGAGAAAAAAAAAATAGGATATTTCAGGGGGAATGTGTGGCCAAATAATTAAATTACAGAATTACTGCATTACACGTAAGTGATACTGTTTGAAACAGTCACCAATGCAGAGCCCAGGTTTTGTAGGGCAATCAGGACAGTAGAAGGTGGTTTCTGTCCGTTTGCCATTGGCGTAGCACACCCTGCAGCGTTTCTGTGGGTTACTCTTTTGGTGGGTTGGGGGGAATTTTAAATGGAAAGTGTCCTAAACGGGGTCTCTGATGTAAAACTGCTGTTTCCCCTTCAAACAAAAAAGTGTAAATGACATGCATTTGGAATTGTAAAATAGTGATTTTTTTTGAGTGGGGTTTGCCAGTTTAAAAATGATATAGCAATTATAAACTGCAGTCTGCATCAGGAAAATAGCAACCTTCTTATACCAGACTCTCGATTTTCTCATGGTGAGGTAAAGCTGCATGTTTTGATCACAAAGATCGACACCCCCATGTGTTTATTGTAGTCTCTGATGCATACTGGTTTCCTGAGGACCGTGCCATGGACAGAGACTGGCACAGTTCCCTCGTCATGCATAGTTGTCAGCATGTACGCGTCCTTTTTGTCTCTAAACTTCACTGCCAGTAGCTCCTCTTGGCACAAAGCTAAGGATGTTCCCTTTTATAGCTTGCAGTTGATCATTTGTTCCACAGGCCACAGTGTCAAAATAAAAAAGTGATTTGAATAAAAGAGGGCTTGTATAATAGTTATCTAGAAATAATTGGTATCCTTTATTTAATAGGGGGAGATGAGATCCCAAACAATTTTGCAGTTGGTTCCCAGATATTCAGGACAACCAGGAGGATCAAGCTGGCTGTCCTTGCCCTCATAAATGCGAAAAGCATAAGTGTATCCTGTGGCGCTTTTGCACAACTTATAAAATTTGACGCCAAACTTGGGGCGCTTGGAGGGGATATATTGATATATTGTTTAAAGCCCAACCTTCCCTTATATTTCATTAAGGACTAATCAACAGATATTTGTTTTTTGGGGGTATAGTTTTCAGAAATTTTTTTTTGCAAATGAGTTATAAGGGAGCGAATTTTATACAGCCTGTCATACTGGGGGTGATCTTTGGGGAGGCACAGGGTGTTATCGTTGAAATGCATGAAGCGCAAAAGCATTTCATAGCGTCTCCTGCTCATTTTTTGGCCGAAAATGGGGGTAACGTATACCGGATTTTTGCTCCATTATGACTTGATACTTGGCTTTTTAATTATCCCCATAGCCATAGTCAGGGCCCAGAATATCTTGAATTCAGCAACATCTGTGGGGTACCAGGATTGCTGCTTGGAAACATAGCGTGTGGGATTGGCTGTAATGTATTGGGCAACATAAATATTTGTTTGTGCTACAATCTCCCCCAAAATGTCTTCCCCCAAAAATAAATTAAAAAAACTGGTTAAAACCTGGTTAAAACCGGCCACATCTACATTTATTCCTGGGTTGCCTGTGAAATCGGGTATTTCTGGACTTAATCCCACTGGTGGTACCCATTCTGTAGACTCTGGATGAGGGGCAGGCCTTGTGGCAGGTCTCTGAGCATGTCTTGGAGCTGCTTCTGGGGCATGTCATCTTGGGGCTGCTTCTGGGGCATGTCATCTTGGGGCTGCTTCTGGGGCATTTTTTGGCTGCTTCTGGGGCATTTTTTTGGCTGCTTCTAGGGCAACTCTTGGGGCAGTACGCCTCTTCTTAGAAGATGGCCCAGCAAGATCACTGTAGCTATCACTGTCGTTCTCAGTGAACTGTGAGATATCAAAATCAGAGGCAGTATCCGTGGCTTCTGAATCAGAAGCCAAAAAGGCGTACGCCTCTTCAGCACAGTATAAACGCTGCATCTTAAACTACCTACCCTAATTTTTTCTAAATAGCTTCTAATTAAACCTACCTACCCTAATTTTTTCTAAATAGCTACCCACCCACCCAAGTCCCTATTCCTACGTAAATACTATATATAGTTCTTTTTTTTTTTTTTTTAGGGGGGGTTCAGTGCCTAACTCTAACCCTAAACCTTACACTAACCCACGTCAACCCTAATCCTACCTAACTTAACCCTATCAGTCACTATTCCTACAATAAAATTATATATATATATATATTTTTTTTTTTTTTTTTTTTTCTTCTGTGCCCAACTCTAACCCTAAATCTTCCCCTAAACCTTACCCTAACCCACGTCAACCCTAATCCTACCTAACAATCCAAACAGTCACTATCCCTTTAATACAAAGTTATTTAATTTTTTTGTTTTTTTTCTTCTGTGCCTAACTCTAACCCTAAACCTTACGCAAGTCAACCCTAATCCTAACTATAGTTACTATTCCTACAATAAAACTATATATTTTTTTTTTACAAAACCCTAATCTTTAAACCTAAATTCAATACTAAATCTTACCCTAACCCACGTACACTCTATACCTACCAAGCCGCACTAAATGTAACTATCTAAACTACCTAAAAACCATAAATATTTTAATAAATACAATTTTTATTAAAAAAAAAAAATTCCCTAAACCTAAATCTGACCTAAAATTACCCTAACCTACGTGGACACTGAACAGGGGTAACAACACCCGAGGAACTGTTACACAACACACTGAACTAGAGCCAACAGGGCTCAAAAGTGAAGGAAGCACCAGAGAAGCGAAGAAGATCCTAGACAGGCAAGACTGCCTCCAGGATCTTCCTCCCAAAAACGACGTCAGACGATGCCAGCACATCAACATGGTAGCGCTTTGAAAAAGTGTGCACAGACGACCAAATGGCAGCCTTGCACAACTGATCAGCTGAGGCCTGATTCTTGTAAGTCCAAGAATCCCCAATGGATCTTGTAGAATGAGCCATGACCCGAAAGGGAACAGGTTTCTTCCTTAGCTCGTAAGCCTTATGAATAATGGACTTCATCCAAGACGCAATAGTCACTTGGATGCAGGTCTCCCTGCCCTGGGCCCTCAGGAATGACAAACAGTGCGTCAGACTGTCTAATGGACTGAGTGCGATGTACATAAAACTTGAGACAACACACCACATCTAACAAGTGGAGATCCCTCTCCTTGTCAGAGGTAGGGTCAGGGCAGAAAGAAGGTACCACAATCTCCTGATTAATGTGGAAATCAGAGACAACCTTTGGGAGAAGCTCCTGCGACGTGCGAAGCACCACCTTGTCTTTGTGAAACACCAAAAAGGGTGGTCTACAAGACAGAGCATGTAACTCTGCGACACTATGAACAGACACAATCGCCAGGAGAAAGGCTATTTTCCACGTCAGCAGGAGTAGAGGAATAGTAACCAAGGACTCAAAGGGAGGGTGCTGAAGGAAGTCCAAAACCAAGTTAAGATCCCACGGAGGAGCAGGAATCTTGAAGGCAGGACGAGTATGATCAACTCCCTGGAAGAAAACCTTGACATCTGGAAGAATAGCAATGTGCCTCTGAAAGAAAACAGAGAGAGCAGAAGTCTGAACCTTAGGGGAGCTCAAACTGAGGCCCTTAGCCACACCATCCTGCAAGAAATTCAGGACCGTAGGCAGATAAAAAAAATCCTGAGAAAGGTCCCTATCAGCACACCAAGATAGAAAGGTCGAACGGGGGGGCGTTGCTGACCGTCGGAGAAGATGGCTGCTTAATTTCGGAGCTCCGCTGCCTTCCCTAGTTTAGAAAGCTACCTGACTGGTGTTTTGCACTATGGGCCACACCAAAAGTGGTACCTTGGGTTCTTCAACCCCAGGCGGTAGGGACAAACCTACAGTGGGTTCCCTGAGAGACTTTTTCCACTCGCAGGCCTTGGTCGACTCCCAGGCGGGCGACGACCTCAGAACTGGATCACCATCTTGCTCGCATTCCTCTGGGGAGGAAGTCCCTAATCTACGGCTTGGTGACGCACCCTCACCGGGACCATCTATATCTAATACTACCCACAACATCATCTCCTCCGCTCTGTGGAAATCGGATTTCAATAAACTGCTTTTAGAACTAAAGCACACGGTACAGGACGAGGTGGCTAAGCTGCGCACCGACCTGAGGGGCCTTGAGAGCAGAGTGGCGAAGCAAGAAGAGGTGTTCTCACAGCATACGCGTAAAATCACCCATCTAGCTCAAACCTCTATGCAACACTCTCGGTACCTGGCAGAATTTAGGAGCAGATTGGAAGATTTGGATAATCGTGGCCGACGCCATAACATCAGAGTGCACGGTGTTCCGGAGCCGAACAACTCGGCGGAGAAAGACGTTGTTTCCCTTTTGACCAGCATTTTCAACTCAACGGATGCTACCATACGCATGGACAGGGCCCACAGAGCACTACGACCAAGAAGCATGGATGGGGGTCCCCCCAGGGACATTATATGCTGCCTAGTGGATTTCCAGTTGAAGGAGATCATGCGGAGAGCTCGCGCCCTGGGAACCTGGCTTCACGAGGGTTCTGAGCTTACCTTTTTTCAAGACCTATCGGACTTAACTCTTCAAGCTCGCCGGGCCTTGAGGCCCCTAACTAGTATGCTGCAGCAACGGAATATCCGATATGTTTGGAACTTTCCTTTCGGTCTGAAGGTCTTTTTGCCTGATTCGATGCCTATCTTGCACTATTTCCATGACCTGCCGGCCTTCCTGGACCAGCTGGGGGTTCCGGACCTGAGGATTAGGGACTGGTCTCTCCCGGAGCAACGCTATCCAGTTCAGGCCCGTGTCCGACGGGCTGTACGGGATTCTGCCCCTCCAAGGGACACTCAATCTATGGTTGAGCCGAGCTTTAGGAGTGGGGTAGAAATCGAGCAGTAACTGCGGGGACACTTATCCACTACCACCTGGGCTGATACAGCTTATCACAGCAGGGACACCTTGAGAGCTTTGGTGCTCCTATATTTACATATCTTGCTCACTCCTGTTGTTTGTTATTTTGTCCCGTTTCTATGGACCTGAGGACTTGTTCCCTACCTTATGCATTGTATTTTCCACTGCTGGGGGACTTTTGGGTTACATGTTCATGCTATATTTAGTAGTTTTGTGCCTGTCCTGTACTTCCCTTTGCGTCTGCACCCTTCCCTTCCCAGTAGAGCATTATTCCCCTCACGTTCTTTATCCTAGAGGGCTTTTTACTCTATTTGGGGTGTCCCTTCTGCCTCTGTTTTTCTGGCCTTCCCTCCCCATGCCTTTCTGCCCACTTTCCCTATTCCGACGCCTGGGTTGCTCTTGCGTTCCCTATCTCTCCCTGCTTTCCTTTGCCAACACCTCTCGGGTGTCCCTGCTTGTATTTGGGTTGCCTTGGTTTATAGCTACGGGGGATTTTGCTGGTGGGTGGGAGGCCTTGGGAGGGTTTGCTCTCGTTTTGGGGGCGCCCTCTTGCCTGCTGGGGGGTAGTCGAGGGTACCTGGGGGGGGACTCCTCATACGGGAGCTCCTGCTCTGGGGTGGGTTACCGCAATTCCCTCTAATGGGGAGTGCTTGGTTTTACTTTATGGTCTAATACTCTGTTTCAAAAGTGGGGGCAATGTTTATAATGCATGGTTTTGCTTCGGGCGGGTCTAGGCCAGGACCTGTACTTCTCCCCCATTGCGCGCTCCTTTGGAGGGTCGTCGGATTCTCTGGTGGGGTGTGCGGGTTTGGTGGACACGGGGGGCCTGGGGATTTGGATCTTTGTCCGTGCTCCCGGACTGGACTTGCCCTATTATCTATCCCCAATTTTGTTCATTCATTTATGATGCCCTTCCTCTGCCCGGTCGCACTTGGGGGGCCGGTGGTCGGTCGGGGGGTAGGCCTGGTTGTGGGGTCACCTTCCGCCGGTCCCGGCTCCCCAGCTGTGGTAAGGGGAAGAGAGTGAAATGTGCGATACCCTCGCTGACATTATGTGCAGCTTGGGATCTGCATAGTGGTTGTTTGGTTTCTCAGTTGCTATGTTGCACCTAGTTGTATTGGTTTACTTATTACTGCATTTATTTATTGATGAGAGGGCAGCGGATCTCGCTTTTTTGGTGTGGTCCTCTGCACTCTTTTGACTCCCTTTTGGAGTCCATGTTCTTCTCCCTCGGTTGACATTTCCATATATACTGAGGCCATTTTTGTATTGGTGTGAACGTAGCCCTGCCCTTATTATTGGGTTTGGGACTGCCTTCATTGTCCGATTGGACCTCAGTGTATACGTACAACTACATTTCTCTTGTTGTGTCTTTCCTTTTTGCTGTTTGTCTTCCTTTTTGTGTTTTATTCTGCTTTCTCTGTGTCTTCTCCTTGTCTCATTTGTCTTTTCCCTTTTTTGTTGTTTGTCCTTTTTTTGTGTTTTACCCCTCCTTTCTTTTTGTCTTCCCTCTTTTCTTATTCTTCCCTTTCCCCCTTCTTTTTTATTGTTTGTCCTTCCTTTTTGTGTGTTCCTCCTCTCTCTCCTCCTCTTATTTCCCCCCTCCCCTCGCTCCCCCTCTTTTTTTTTTTTCTTTTTCCTTCTTACAGTCTGTGGCTGAAAATGTCTGCGGGTTCCCCCTTTGTGTCAGCTGATTTCCGGGTTCTGACAATTAATGTCAAGGGTCTCAATACCCCTGAAAAAAGGTCACTTCTTACGTGCGATCTGCGGAAACAGCGTGTTTCAGTGGCTTTTGTTCAGGAGACTCATTTTCGGGGTCCCTCTCCACCCAGTTTGGTCTCCCGTGACTTCCCTCATTGTTTTCTCAGCTCAGACTCTCACTCTAAATCTAAAGGTACTGCAATTCTCATTTCTAAACAGGTTCCTTTTGTTGAGCTACAGCATCTTTCTGATCCCGAAGGTCGTTACATTTTTGTCAAAGGCACTATTGCGGACCGTGTTTATACTTTTGCGTCTATCTATCTCCCTAATACCCACCAACACAAGTGTTTTGAGGGTCTATTGACTTCCTTGAGGAGTTTTCGGGAGGATTTCCTAATCCTGGGTGGAGACTTTAATCTCCCTTTGGATCCTTCCCTAGATACATCGGTGGGCGCTAGCAGTGTCCCGGCTCATGTCTTACTGAGGATCAGGAAGTTGCTCCATGATAATCAACTGGTAGATTGCTGGAGGGCTTTACACCCTGATGATAGGGACTATAGTTTTTTTCTATGCCTCACGCTAGATATTCCCGTATTGACTATTTTTTTTTATTTCCCACTATCACCTGCCGCTCCTGCAGGCATCCTGTTATGGACCGATGACTTGGTCGGATCATGCTCCCTTGACGATGCGCCTCTCACCTCCGCTGATCCGGCCAACCCAGTCGTCCTGAAGAATCAATGTCTCCCTGCTCTCGGATCCAACTGTCTTCTCTTCTACTAAATCGCTTTTGCATGATTATTTCATCCCTAACAACACTCCTGATGTTTCCGCGCCTACTGTGTGGGAGGCTCATAAATGCATGGTACAAGGTCATTTCCTTAAACTTGCTTCAGCCACGAAGAGAGCGCGTTCAACGAGGCTTGGTGAACTTTACTCGCAAATTGCCCTTCTTGAACGTCAGCATAAAGATACCCTGGGGGCGGCTGACTTACAGCGCCTTCTGGTCTTGCGTCATGACCTCTCCTCTCTTTTGAATCAGCAAGCTCAGAAACATCTTTTTAAATATCGTGCTGTGTTCTATGAACACGGAGACAAACCCGGGAAATACCTGGCAAGGGCACTTCGTAAGCGCAAACAGCTCGCTTACATCTCTAAAATCCGCTCTCCAGGGGGTTCTGTCAAGAGGCTTCCTTCTGATATCGCCAAGGAGTTTGTTTCCTTCTACTCTACTTTGTATAATCACTCGCCGACCTCCTCTGATCCCTCTCATACGGCTCATTTTCGGCAACGGATTTCTTCTTATTTACATCAACATCTGAAGCGAAAATTGTCTCCCGCTGATTCGGAAATGCTGGATCGCCCGATTTCTGACACGGAGCTTTTCCTGGCTTTGAAGAATGCCAAAGCGGGGAAGTGCCCGAGTCCAGATGGCCTTGCCTGCCTCGTACTACAAAGTTTTTCGAGAGGTTCTTGGTCCTCACTTGCGGAGAGCCTTTAACGCCGTCCTAGATGATCATTCCATACATCCTCATACTCTCTCGGCCACAATCTCTCTTATTCTGAAGGAGGGGAAGGATCCAGAACATTGCGGCAGTTACAGGCCAATATCCCTTCTCTATGTGGACTTAAAACTTTTTTCCAAAATCTTGCCAATTGTATTGGCCCACTCATGCCATCCTTGATCCACTCTGACCAGGCAGGATTTGTCCCGGGTCGGGAATCCATGGATTGTACGATTCGGGCGATCACCCTAATTCAACGTGCCCGGACCACCTCCACTCCCGCTATCCTACTGTCAACAGATGCCGAGAAGGCTTCTGAGCGCCTGGATTGGTCTTTTTTACTGGAAGTTTTGGCCCAGGTGGGCTTTGGCCCCCACGTTAGCATGGTTCTCTTCCTTATACTCTCGTCCCTCTGCCAGGATTCGGATCATTGGAGTCCTTTTGGACTCCTTTGGGATTTCTAATGGTATGAGGCAGGGCTGTCCTCTATCCCCCTTGTTGTTTATTCTTTCACTTGAACCTTTCATGAAGGCGATTCGACAGAGTCCAGATATTGGGGGTTTGTCGGTTCTTGGTGTCCAACACAAGGTACTGGGGTTTGCTGACGATCTATTATTTGTCCTCACTAAGCCTAGGCTCTCTCTGCCGGTCCTTATGAAAGACTTTGGATTTTATGGATCCCTTGCGAATCTTAAAATCAATTTTTCCAAATCCGAAATTTTGAATATCAATCTCCCACTATCAGAAGTGGCTCATCTATCCGCGGCATTCCCATTCAAATGGTGCAAGAATGGACTTAAATATTTGGGGATATGGTTAACGGATGACCCTGAACACCTGTATCTCCGTAACTTCCCCCCATTTCTTGAGGTTTTGCGACGTGATTTCGCAGCCTGGTCTCCCTTGCATATTTCGTGGACTGGTATAGTTAATGCTTGGTCTGGAGATACTTGTAATACAGCGCACATATAAAAAGAGAAGAGGCAGAAAGGTAGTAATCTAAGTGTAGCAATTTAATAATAACATTTAAAAATCCAATAAAAGTTGCACTCACATTAGCCCTTCTTGGGCTTTAGACACATCAGACGGGTTTTCTCCCAAATTCGCCAACGGACTGCGTCCTCTAATTCCACTGAGTCCCGGTCCAGGTATAGCAATGTTATCTCTGTTCTGTCAAACCAATGTCCCAACAGTTGGAAAAGATAGATAATCCACTCAGTGGTGTGTCCATACGTGGTACAAATAAATGAACCTGGGAGTACTATGGTTGTATGTACACCTTAAAAGGGTTTGCTTTAATCCAAAGCTTCGTAACACGAAGCGTTGATAACGCTCCAGAGGCCGGTGGACGGACCTGTCAGGGGTAGAGGAACCTCGCAGGGGGCGTGGGGAAACCCGGTAATCCGATGGAATAGCTTTAATGACTCATTAGGGACTCATTAAAGCTATTCCATCGGATATGGACCTTTCATCCCCAACATAAGACTTGGATAGATGTGGAGGCCTCTAATATTCGAACCCCATTACGGGTGCTTCCATGGTTGAAGCGCACCATGCCAGACGCCTTTCATCTGGTCACCCTTTGACGTGGGCAACCCTTTCTGTGTTTTTTTCTACCTCTAAAAATCTCCAGTTGTCTTCCTATCCATCGCCCTTGACACCTCTGCGCCATAATCCAGATTTCGTTCCAGGAACTGGTCCAGGTGACTTTCTGACCTCCTCCCTAGATAGCCCAGTCGCTATTGCGGATTTCTTGACCCCGGATGCTAAGGTCAAACCCATTTTGGAGCTGCTGCCCCATCTGCCACCCACGCCTCTTGATTATTTTCATCATACCCAATTGAGTTACTTTGTGAGATCTTTACAGGGTAGACGCGACCTACTGACTCCGACCACTCCATTTGAGGAGTTGTGTCGAGGTGGGTCGCTGCCTCCACGGGGCATCTCCTTTCTGTACAACTTGCTTCGCTCTCAAGGGGACTCCTCCATGCCGCCTTTCATGAGGAAATGGGAATCTGCTTTGCAGATTTCCTTGAGTGCCTCACAATGGGAGAAGATCTTTTTCTTAACCCATAAATGTTCCTCGAGTGCTAAGACTCAGGAAATGTCTTATAAACTACTTACCCACTGGTATTGGACGCCTGATTTGATTCATCGCTTCTCCCTGGATGTGTCAGAGTTGTGTTGGAGATGTAAGTCTGAGCCCGGTACTTTTCTCCACATTTGGTGGGACTGCTCTGCTCTTACTCCGTTCTGGTCGAGTGTCCACTCGATTATATGCAGGTTTTCGGATACCCCTCCCCCATTTCTGCCGGCGTCTATACTACTACATCACACTTCTGTGCTGCTTTCTAGCTATAAGAGATCGATTGTTAAACACCTGCTGAATGAGGCTAAGGCTCTCATTCCCTTACATTGGGGAGAGTCTACACCCCCTTCTATACGTGAGTGGGTCCAGCGAGTGGAGAGAACACGATCTTTAGAGGAACTTGTTTCCCGAACTGACTTGCAGGGTGACAGGTATCTTGGCACTTAGTTTTCCTGGCTGCAATTTTTGGAGAACCCGTAGACACAGTCACTTTTTGACACTGCAGCTCCTTAACGGAGTCAGTTGTCAGGGTTTTTTTTTTTTCTCTCCCCTTTCATGTGTTCCTTTTGCTGTTTGTTGTCTGTCTATTGAGCTCTTATTGTCGGTCTTATGTTCTGGTTTGTCTTCTTCGCATCATGGTGCTTTTGTCATGCTTCTTATCTTCGAATCTATGCTTAGTTGCTGTGCTACTTTGTGTTTTACTTCATGTACAATGTATAGTATCTATGAACACTTGTGCTGAGCATATATTGTGAGTTTATCCATGCCATGTATTTCCCTTTATCTTGTATTCCCGGTTTTCTAGTCTACTGTGATGTTCTGTCTTGTTAAACTTTCAGATAAAACCTCAATAAAACTTGATTTAAAAAAAAAAAGTCGAACAGACATGATGGTAGGCCTTAGAAGAAACAGGTTTGTGGGCACTAAGCATAGTAGCCACCACACCAGAAGGAAAACCTTCTTCAGTATGGAGTATTCAATTTCCAAGCTGTCAAAGCTAAACGATGAACATCCTTCCACAGGTAACCCTGTAAAAGAAGATCTGGACGGCAAGGGAGCGGAATGGCTCCGCCACTGACAGACCCAGAAGCACCAGGATCCAAGCCTTTCGAGGCCAGTATGGAGCAATCAGAATGACTGTACAGCACTCCAGTCTCAATTTCCATAACACCCTATGCAACATGGGGAGAGAAGGAAAGATGTAAGCCAGAGGGAATAACCAAGGAATGGACATGGCATCCACAGCTAGAGCTAGAGGATCCCTCCAGTGAGGGCAGAACCTGGGAACCTTCCTGTTGTGTCTTGTCGCCATCAGGTCGATACAAGGAAGACCCCACTTCTGAACAATGAGGGTGAACACCTCTGGGTGCAGTTCCCACTCTCCACTGTTTGTCAACTGAGGAAGTCTGCCAAGATGTTGTCTATGCCAGGAATGTGCTTCTTGATGTAAGCCACGGCCGTGGCATTGTCGGACTGGACCCGGACTGGGCATTCTTCTAGCTGGGATATCCTTGATGGGAAGGAGAGATTCCTCAGAAGACCACCGACCTTGAACACTCAGGTGACCCAGGACTGCTCCCCAGCCAAAGAGGCTGGCATCAGTTGTCACCGTGGTCCACAAGGATACCAGGAAGGACTTGCTCTTCAGCAGATTGGAGAGGTTGAGCCACCACAACTAACTCTGTTCCACATGAAGAGGGAGGGACAATGACATACTCAGAAGGTCCGGCTGACCCCTGCACACCTGGATCACAAACCACTGGAGTTCCCTGGTATGAGCCATGGCAAATGGGACCACTCTGGGGTGGAGATGAATTTCCCCACTAGAGAGGACAGCTTCTTGGCTGGAAATGGATGGGAAGCCACAACAGCAGAAACCCTGTGGGCGATCTGGTGAGCCACCTAGTCCATGAGAAACACCATGCTCTGCTGAGTGTCAAAGAGAAGGCCCAGGAAGACCAGACACTGGGATGGGACAAGATCTGACTTGTCCATGTTGATGATCCACCTATGATGGGGGAGAGCATGAATGCAGTCCTGAACCTGCTGATGAAGAAGTTCCGCAGAAGGGGCTTTCAGAAGCAGGTCGTCCATGTATGGAGTAACTCTGATGCCGTCCCGATGGAGGACGGATACTATAGCTCCCAGGACACGTTTGAAGACTTGAGGAGCTGTAGTCAGACCAAAGGGAAGAGCTGAAAACTGAAAGTGCCCTTGGTCGCAGGCAAATCTGAGATACTGCCGACTCTCTGGATGAATGGCGATGTGTAGATACGCGTCCTGAAGATACAGAGAGGCAAGGAATTCCCCTGGGGACATAGCAGCAATCACCGTCCTTAGGGACTCCTGGTGATGAAGGAATTGAGATCCTTCAAAACCAAAATGGGATGACAGCCGCCATCCTTCTTGGAGACCACAAAGAGATTTGAGTAAAAACCCATACCTCTGTCCCGAACTGGAACAGGTTCCAGAACATCCTTGTCCAGAAGGGTCTGGATAGCGCCATTGAACAGACGGCATTTCTCTACTCCCTGGGGCGTAACAGAAGGGAAAAACCGAAAGAGAGGAAGAGAAGCGAAAGGAATCCTGTATCATTCAGCCACCACCTGTAAAACTCATGGGTCCACCACTGAATCCTCCCAGACGCTGTGGTAGTGACGCAGATGGCCACCCACAGCCGAGTGGGGACCTGGGTTCAGCGAGTCATGCCGAAGAAGGCTTGGAAGCCTTAGGTTTGGATGAGACCTTGGGCCTCCATTGCTGTTTGGGCTTGGAAGAGAAACACGGAGCTGAGGGAACCTCGTGGTTCACCGAACGCGCCTGTCACGGTTTACCAATAACGTTCAGGACTCAGTACGGTATAGCTAAATGCAAAATTTATTAATAATAGAATAGTAGAGCACACTATATACACAAGTAGCAAGCAGAGGGTTACAAGCCAGTGAGCACTGCTATCAGGAATAGCAGGCTGCCAAGCTTGACCACTCTGCTGGAGACTAGGCCTCAGCCACTGGTAGTCTCTGAAGGAACCAGGAGCAGGAACACTGGATCTTGATCTGATGAAGCGAGAGTACTGACTCACGCCTGCAATCAGTAGGGAGCAATATCTGACTCACGCCTGCAGTCAGAATAAGGAAAGGGATACCTGAATCATGCCTGCAGTCAGTATCAGAGCTAGTCTACCAGAGCCCCAGGTCCACACTAGACTGGGTGTCTGCTAGGTACAAGGAACAAATGTAAGAATAGTCAGACAGAGCCACAAATCAGCACCAGAGGGGGTAGTCAGACAAGCTAGGCCATGCATGGTTCAGGTAGTCAGCCAGAGCCACAGTTCTGTACCAGGTTGGGTGTCCACTACAGGGATAGACAAAAGAATAGTCAGACAGAGCCACAGGTCAGCACAAGGTTGGATGGAAGACTAGCCAGGTCATACACAGAGCCCAAGGTAATAGAACTGCTATGAACAACGCAAGGGCAACTGAGTCAGGAGTCAGACTGCCCTTTAAACCCCTCCTCAGGAAGTAGGTAGGAGGAGCAGCTCAGAGGAAGGAAATAGGTAGGAGGGACCTACAGGAAAAATAGCACATAAAACAGAGGCCTGCTGCATGCTTGAAGTCTCGCACCTACAGATGACGCTGAAAACAAGGTAAGCTGTAACAGTGTCTCAGTCTGGAAGGAACGAAAAAGCAGATTAAGCTTGAGAGGCGTCTTCTTCCTGGGGACCATAGGCAGAAGGGTACTGTTGCCCCCTGTGGCTTTACTAATCAGATCCGTAAGATCTGGCCCAAACAAAGAGGTGCCTTGAAAAGGCGATGAGAGCAAAGCTTTCTTGGAAGCAGTGTCACCAGAGCAGATCTTGAGCCAAAGAGCTCGTTTGGCAACCACAGATATGGTGGAAACCCTTGCCACCAAACGGATGGCATCAAATAAGGCAGCAGAAACATGGTGCTGGGCCTCAGAAATGCTGGCAAGAAGCCGCAACATATCCGAAGTAGGAGCACCCTAACGGACAGCCAGGGTGAGCTGTTCAGTCCAGACCGCAATGGCCTGGTTTACCCATGCCGCAGCGAATGCTGGATGCATGGCAGCACCAGCAGTGACAAAAATAGACTTGAGGGAGACCTCAAGTTTCTTGTCAGTCCAGTCTTTCAGAACAGACAAATCAGCAACTGGCAAGGCAGTGGACTTAGATAGCCTGGAGACATGAGCATCCACTTTGGGGGGATGAACTCATTGAGCAAGTGCCGCCTCAGAGAAGTGGTAAAGCATGGCAAATTTCTTGGAAAAAGAAGGCTTCCTCTCTGGAGACTTCCACTCATCAGCCTCAAAGGGGTCCCCAAAAAACAGAGGAGCCCACAGCAGAACATTCCTTAACATCCGAATCCACCAACAGTTCCTCCTCAGAGGAATCTGATCCGTCAGGTACTCTCTGCGGTTTCGGCAGGGAAGATCTGATGGAAGAAGGGGTCTGCCTGGAGTGGAAGACCCCCTGTAACTGGGATGGAAAGCTTTCAAATGTAGACCTAAGGTCTCTAGTAGCAGCCTTGAACTCTTGCACCCAAACTGGCTCTAATGCACGGCTGGAGGTCCCTGGGAGAAACTCAGGGACATCAGAACATGCTGGGCATAAATGACCTGAGAATTCTCTAGGTAACCCTGAATGACATGAGGAGCAAAGCGCAATAGGGGACAAAGAGACCCCAGTGTCCTTAGTCTTAGGCCTGGCCCCAAGCTCTAATGGATTAGACATTCTCACAGTGTCAAAATGTTTAAAGTATAAAGAATCACCTAAATACAGCGTGTAAGATTAAAATTTCACCCCAGAAATCGCTAAAATGCACTTATCTGGCAAGCGAAGGGTTAATCTGCAGAGGCGAGAAGGAGATTCCAAGCCCTGCGTAGGATACTTGTTCAGGAAAAGGCACAAAATGTCTGCCGCGGCAGGAGCCAATCAGAAATGAGAGCACGAAGCAACTGCTCATGGGAAATGTAGTTTTCCCATAAAAAGTACCCCAACAGTGCCCAAAGCCCCCTGAGCCACCAAACACACACAAAACGTTAATCGGATGACAGAGCAAGGGCAGACAAGAAGAATGAGCCATCTCTGAAGTTGCTACGTTCAGCAGTTGCAGAGATATTTCCCCAAACTGTACAGTCCCATAGAAGTGAATGGAGCAATGGCTTCTATGAGGTAAAGTGCGCCCACAAATTTTTCAAAGTTGAAACTGAATAAAAATTACATGAAACATCACTAGAACATGTTAGCAGACCCAAAAAAATACTGAACCCAGTAGGGAAAGTGCCAGTAAATCACCAAAAGATGCAAAACCAGAAGCTAAAGTGTTAAGTTACCACAGAAACAACTTGCTCCAAAACACCCAACAGACATACAGATAAACCCAATGAGTGCAGGAGTGTGCAACAGGAACTCCAAAGGAAAACCCCTGTGTGGAGGGGCACTGTGGGACATGTGGACCTGCAGCACTCAAAGGGTTGCTCACCTTTCCTGCAGATCTTCTGTCTTCAGATTACATGTATTAAGAAGAAGCCTCAGTGGGTAAGTGAGGAAAGAACTTGAACCCAAGACCCCCCCCCCCCCCCCCAGGGCTTAAGGTCCACAAAAAGCATCTGGATACTGAGCTAGCCACATCTAAGGGCATTGTCAGTTATGGTAATCCGCCTAATGGTGGTATTCCACATCTAACAGAAAAATAAAAAAAATAGCTAAAACTATAGCAGAACTGTTCTCTTGCCTGTGTCTTCACCAAGGAACAAATCTTACTGGAGGTGATAGGCTAGCAGCAGCCAAGAAGGGAAGGCTCCACCCCCTGCATTCACTTCTAGAACTGTTCCTGCCTACTTAAAGAGGCGGATCGCCTACCGAAAGTTACCAGTAACCTGTACTGGACGACAGGGAAAAAATGTTCATAACAATCACAGATACAAAGAAAATTCTGCAAAGCATACCATTTTAGAAAATAGACACTGACTTGAATCAAATGAGGGGTTCACTTGCCTTTTTAACCATAGGCTAATGTACACAACTATTTCCAGAAATTGGTGCTATAGGAAGAAAAAAAAAAACATACCCTGTTTCCACTTCAGAAGTTACTAAAATCTTTCAACACCATGGAATTTCTTAGTATATTCAGTACCAATAACCTGCCTGAGAAAAATGGTACCCCATTAGTATGGGGTGCCAGAAGCATGGCTACCAGTTGAAGGCGGCGGTGGAAAAGGCGGTTGAATGAGATTGGGGGAAATCAGAGAACGCATGCAGCAATTCCTGACTAATAGTAGGCAGTAAATCCAAGCCGGGGGGGAGGGTGTAATTCAGTGAATCAGTGTAAATTAGTGAATGTGGGGATCTGTGACTTTCACTGGGTAGTGAAACCAGGCTTGGGGGTCTGCTACTGCATATAAGGATATGTAACTATTAGTCTGCAGTGCTACAAGACGGGGGGGGGGGGGTAAGGGTCAGGCAATTTATGCGGGGATATGTGAATACCAGCAGGCAGTGAAAAAAGGCTGGGGGTACAGTTCACCTTCCATCGATTTAAAATCTGCTTAAGTTACCTATGAAAAAGTTAATATGGAATAAATACATTTTTTAAAGGTAAATCAATGTTCTGATATTCCATGAAAATGAATATACCCATGTATATTGTCTGAAAAGTTTCCCAAAGGTTTGTGTGTGGCTTCTACAAACGAGATCTATATCAGAGTGCTAAAGAATACGGTTATGTTCTTCTGTTAATTTACTTGAATTTAGTTATAATGTTGGTGGAAGCATTTTATGGATTTGCTTCGGGAGGGCAGGGGTGCAATGCAGAGTCCTCCTGCTGCTCACGTGGATGGGTACATGTCTGGCCTTCACGTCTTGGCCTCCTTTCTGGCCTACAAGTGCTTTAATTCTTTTTCACATCTGCATTATGCACCACAGCTATGTCTCATTTAACATGACTCAATCCATTACTAGCACATTGATGATATCCATCACTGTTCGACCACAGAGACATGACTCAGGTCTTATGGGATTGGGTTCTCACCAAGAGTTCATCTTCTAGGGGAAGGTGATTGGATCTGTAGATGGCGAATAATCAGATGTGGGTTTGACTGTCTTGTATGATTGTTATTCCTCATATGTATACACTATACCTGAATAAAAAGTTTTCTAAATAAAAGAATACTGTATGTATTAAAGGTGAACTTTATTGTAAAATTGTCTCTACAGTTGTTTAACACACAGTACTTACTTATATAGGGATCCTTCAAACAGCTAACAGATATATGTATATATTTTTTTGCTGAAGTTTCTGAACTTGTGCATTTATGGATGTTCATTTTTATATGTGTTTTATTTCACAAATCTTAACAATATCATTCTACCACATTAGTCTGAAAGATTTGGCAACAAAGAGTCCACCCAGGGCTCTTTAAAATTCCCTAAAAAGGCAAGGCCTCCTGCGGAAGCAAGAACATGGACAAAGTAGTTTTTAGCAAAGGTGTACAAGGAGGACCAAGTAGCAGCCTTGCACAACTTCTCAGCCGATCCTTATGGGCCCAGGAGGCCTCTACAGACCTAGTGGAGTGTACTGTGACATTGAAGGGAACAGGTTTCTTACGCCTGGTATATAGTAACCTTGATCCAAGATGCCACAGTGACCTCGGAAGAAGCGTGATCTGATCTAGGACCCTCTGTAATGAAAAATAGAGAGTCAGTCTTACAACGGCTCAGTGCGGTGCACATAAACTTTGGCAAAGCACAATGTCCAAAAAATGAAGATCCTTCTTGTCAAAATTAGGGTCATGACAATATGAAGGCACAACAATCTATCTATTGATGTGGAATTCCTAGACTACCTTAAGAAGAAATTCCTGAGAGGTTTGAAGCACCACCTTATCCTTGTGAAAAAAAGGAAGGTTGCTTGCAAGCAAGGGGCTCAAAAGGATGTCTCTACAAAGCTCCCAAAACAAAATTAAGATCACATGGAGAAGTGGGAGCCTTAAAGGCAGGGAAGGAAGGCATGAGACATCCCTTGAAGGAACACCTTGACATCTCTAATGGAAATATGTCTCTGAAAGAACACAGTAAATGCAGACGACTGACTGACAGACTTACCCCTTGAAGCTGCTCGCTTGGCTGCCAGAGACCGGAGGTGTCAGAGACCTGAAGCATCTCCAAAATAGCCCCTCAGCTGTGGGAAGGGGGTCAGACTCATAAGAGTCCCCATAGGAGTAAGAAGAGTCCACATCCTCTCCTCATATTACCCCTCCTCAGTGGAGGCCCCAAGGATCTGAAAAACACTCTGGGATATAGGGGCTACATATTTAAAGGTAGTGTGGGGCTTCCAAGATTGGAGAACTCCCTGAAGGGTGAAAGGAATTTGGGCTACTGAGGACAGAAGCGTTTTTAGATAGACGGACTCTTGTTCAGTGCTGGAGGGTCCCGGTGGGGCAGTAGAGGCCACACTCAGGAGGGACAGAGAGATCCGGAATACTCTCTAGGAAGCCCCATTTGACATAAGGACTAGTAAGCAAGGAAGGGTCAAGGATGTCCCTGAGTCCTTAGTCTTGGATATACTCCCATGACTCTCAGAATCAGACATCCTGACAGTAAAAATATCTTACACTAGTACAAGACCAGTAATAACACCCCTAGATTAACATTGCACCCTATAAAGCCCCCAAGAAGTACTTATCTCACAGGCAAAGGGTTAATCTGTAGAAGGAGAGCAAGGACAGTCTGATAAGCAAGAGAGAAGTAAAATGGCGACTGCAAAACTGACAGCTAATCAGAAGAAGGCCTGCAAAACTGGCATTCTCTATTGCCTAGCAATGCTTACAAGTCCAGCAATGGATTGCCACGGGCCCCAAGACACTCAGGACATGAACCGGATGAAAAAGCATGAGAAGACAAGAAGAAAGAGCCCACTCTGACCTCTGTATGTCAAACAGAGATATGTCCCAAAGAAATTTTCCCATAGAAGTCAATGGAGCAAAGATGTCGGTGACGCTGACACAATTTCGATCAGCACTAACGAAGGCAACCAAGAATCCAAAAACCCCAGGGAACATGTGAGGGCAACCTAAAATGAGACCCCAGAGAAGAAAAGAGCGGAAAGGCAGAGCACAACACTAGAAAACTAGTAAAAAAAAAATCAGCAGAGAAAGGGTTAACTCTAATAAACCGCAGCAATCCTTGCTTCAAAGCACTGGGAAAGTACAGGAAGTATGGAATAAAATTACCCAACATGAATGCAGGAGTCACAAGGACTCAGAAACAACCTCCCTATGGAGAGGCACAGTACTGGGACAATGTGGAACAAGGGTTACTCACCAGTCTTCAGGTTACCATTGTGAAAGTAAGCAGAGCCCCAGGAAACTCTGCTTGTAGGGAAAAGTTGGTCTATAAGACATTCCCTCCACAGGGCTGCAAGGGCCCAGACAGCACCTGTACTAAACTGGCAATTAAGTGTAAAACGTTTTGCGACTTATGTGACTTTCAAAGCTAACTGCTTTGTTGATCATCTATGTACAATTGAAACATCTACCTTTAAGGCATTTAAAATTGCCTCCTGGAGTGGATGACCCAAAAATACCTAACTATTTGAATAAAAGTTTTTGAACAGCTGAGTGCCAGATGTCCTCAAATAATTTTGGACTGTTTCTAAACTATTTGGATTTTATCTACGATAACATGTTTAAGTAAGGGGCCCTGAAGGAGGATACCCTGATGAGTAGACAATATCCTGGCAACTGTACCTGCTGCTGCATTGTATTGGATTATAGTAGGTGGTCTTCGCTTTATGTTTTGATCTTGTTTTTTAGGGATAAGTAGTTGTTTCTTATACAAATTCATAGCTTTAGCCATAGACCTTTCTATATGGATCTTCGAGTAGCCTCTTTCTAGAAACTGGCCTTGAAGAATTTGTCCCTTCTTCTTAAAGTCTTCCAAATTTCTACAATTTCTACAAAAACAATGATATAGGCCTAACAGCATGTTTTGAATCCATTTATGATCATTGCAGCTGTGTGCTCTTAAGTATTGATTTCTACGGACACCCTTTTGGTAAATGGAACAAGTAATAGGGGACTGATCTTCACCACTGTCTCAAATCGAGAAAGTCTATATAATCTGTCTTAATGGAGCTGGTGAAATTTAGACCCATACAGTTAGAGTCTTCATTATATATAAATGCATAGATCATGTGTCACGGGAACCCCATGGCCCTTGGCTCCTGGAGGGGCCTGGGGGTCAGCCCCCTCCCTACAGATCATGGATTCCACTCACGGGGAAGCTTCTTCGCCAGCTTACCAGTCCCTTCTCGGGTCTAAGACACCCTGTGCTTATTGGGGGCACAGGGTGACTGGGAAAACCCGCCTGGTCTGCCCAAAGCAGACCCAACAGACTAATCAGCCCTGAGGGCTGTGTGCACCTCACCAGGACCAACCAACGGACTCTGTGGACTGTTTTAACCAGTGTTACAACTACTGGAGTTAATATTGCTATGTAGAACTTTGGGACGTTATATTGGCGGACAGCTATGCCAAAAGGACTAAAAATAATAGCCTGCTTTCAGGGGACTGGGCCGTTAGGGGTTAAGTATTTGAGTTGGGTCAGGGATGCTGCAAATGTATATTGCAGTCCCTCAAGCCTTTTGTTTCATTGTTCACCCTCACCCAAGCTCTGTGTATATTGTAGCCACTCCAGTCACTGTAGGTCTGTGAACTGTACTGAGACTCCCTGTGGTGTACTAACCTAATCATGTCTGGCCCTTTGTATTGTATTGTACCACTTGTTGCTAGCCTTTTGTGTAGTAATGCAATCATGTCTGTTATTGTAATTGCTGGAACCTTCTGTTTTTGGTCCTTTGTCTTGTATATTGTGATTATATATTCCTTGTGAATCACCTACTGTATCCTGCCTGCCCATGTATTTCAATGTATGTTTTGTGTATAAATGTGTGGTTTGTTCCAATAAAGTCAGTTGTTATTCTTTTTTTTTTTATTTTAAATATCTTTATTCATATTTTCAATTTATAAACAAAAAAACACAAATGCAGACTAAAAACTTCATACAGCCATATACTTATATTATACATAAAAAAAACAACAAACAACACAAGCAGAAGCAGTCGAGAGGTACCATCTTAACTATTTACCCATTCTACTTCTTACTCTTCTTACACTAGGGGCCACAGTCTAAAACGGGACCCCACCCCGTTGAACCAAAGCGAGGCAGAGACCAACCCCGAAACAACCCCAACCCCACTAAAGGTCTTGGCCGCATGGAAACTGGCCGCCCATCGCAACACCCAAAATCCCACACTGTCGTTCCCAACCTAAAGGGACCGACTGTACAGGCCCACAATCAGGCCCTCGGTTCCCAGGAACCAAGAACCCCCCACATTACATCACCCCCCAAAAAAACCCATAAAACAACAACATCTCCTACTCCGTGTCGGTCTCTGTCTGCTCTGTCAGCCCCATAACAAACTCAAACAACGAAAAATACAGCAAAACACACACAGAAGCTCAATCTGGGAGATGTTCTTTTATTATATCGTATGCTTTTCTACTGGTCTTACCTAATTTACTATCAGTGTTCATTATCCAATTTCTTCCATTTTCCATTTTCAATTACCATTTCAATTGATCAATCAACACTGATCTTGAAAATTCCCCACTTTTTTGTCCAGTTTCTTGCTATAAGAATTTTTACCTCCATACATATATGTATTATCATAAATGTTTGTTCCAATGTTCCCCCATCATTATTCAAATTCAAAAGAGTAAGCATTGGTGACTTATTAATTTTTTTCCACTTAATGACCTTATTTAAAAGGGTAAAGGCCCATTCCCATACCCACCATATATGGTATAAAGATCCTATATCAACTTCACAGCTCCAACACCTGGAATTATAGCTAGGATACATTTTTGCTATTCTTTCTGGAGCATAGTACCAATTGTTCATTAATTTGTATTGGGCCTCTAACAATGATATGTCATGTACAGCATAATTAACTTGTTTAAATGCTCTATTCAAATCCCCATCTAATATACTTATCCTACAAACCTTTTCCCATCGATTTATATTTTTGGTTCTTAAAGTTTGTTTATCAGTGCTGGTTATAATCTCCAGTGCTCTAGCATACATCTTTTTGTTACTCTGAGTCGTAAATAATTTTTCACATCTACTTCCTAATTAAATATTTTCATTTTTCCATATATGTGTCTGTATAAATGCCGTTACTCTTAAGTAATTGAATATCTCCAATGAAGGCAGACAAAACTCTGTCTGCAAATCCGGAAATAACTTAATTTTACCTCTTGAGCATATCTGGCGTATGGCCTTAATTCCCAAATCCTTCCATTTTGTCAAACTCAGATTATCCAGGTTCACTTCAATATGTTTTGTGTTTTTTTTTTTTTTGTTTTTTTTTTTTTAATATTTTTGAGAGGACAGTAATAATACATTACAAAATCATAGATAATGCACATAGTAATCAAATAAGAGATTCAATGCAGACAGTCAAATAGGTATCATAACATGGAGATACAGCTGTCCAATTTTAGTTTTCATATTTGAAAAACCAAACTAAACCAGAACCAACCCCCCCCATCTCTTACCCTAACCATATCTCTAACAGAACTAATCCCTCCCCAGAAGACGAGCAAAGCCCCTCTTTCGACGATCAGTATTAAATGTAGCAGATAAACATATAAATAGATAAGTAAATAAGTAGCCAGATTCCCCAGGGACACCACACGCGGAACATAGATAATTATGTATCACATAGCCCTCATTGGTAGAGAATTCTAGAGTTACAGTAAGAGGTCCATAGACCCCATCCTTGGTGAAATTTGTTCGGGGTGCCCCTATGCAAGTAAAGTCCCTTATAATGAGGAAGATTATGAGTTACCAAGGCCATCCATTGGTCATGCTTGGGGGGGGGTGTTCTGACATCCATGATTGTGCCAACACCTTTCGTGCCATAATCAACAGTTCCCTAATTAGTACAGTATCATAATTTGAGTGAAGTTGATCAGGGAGAATAGAGAATACACATGTCTTTGGGAAAAGCGACACATCCCACTGCACTACAGCTGATACAGTACGGAACACATCCACCCAAAACCTACTGACTGGAGGACACTCCCACAAAAAGTGTAAGAAAGCGGCGCCTGCCCCCGAACACCTTCGGCAACGATCACTATCCAACCTGCCCATCTTGAAAAGACGCACAGGAGTGTAATAAGATCTGTACAAGATCCTGAGTTGGATCAGTTGATGCCTGGCAGTAGTAGCTACCAGTTCAGGAGTTCAAGGCCATTTCCCATTCATAGTCCTAAAAGGCACCCATATCAGCCTCCCATTTAAGCCTGAGCCTGTCCTCCGCCACTACAGAAGCCCTGTCTAGACATGTATATATTAACGAGACAGGTTTAAGGGATTGTCTCTTCCCAGCAAACGTAACCAGTGGGAATTCTTTTATGCTTGGAATATTAGTACCCCACAAAGCATTCAAAGCGTGTCTCAGCTGTAAATACGAATATAAGAAGGTAGTAGGAATATCGAATTCCTCACGCAGTTGCTCAAAAGTTTTTAAAACATTGCCCTGGTACAAGTGTAAAAATATCGTATGTCGACCATGATCGACTGAACTCCAATTGCCGAAGGTGTATCAACCCCTCCGACCCCCAGAGGGGAACATCAGGGTCCCTTGACACAAAGCTGGGAGTAGATTGAATAGCTGACCATACGTCACAGGTCGTCCGAGAGGTGACAGGGGGATCCTAAGCACTCCTGGACCTAGCAAAAGGAATATGCGACAAAGAGTAACCTGGTTTGAGCAGAGATTCATCAATTTTATGAAAGGTATGCAGGGTATCAGGTAAAACATATGCGAGTGCAAATTGTCCCTGTGCAGCCAAGTAATATTTATAGAAATCAGGGAGGGCTATTCCTCTCGCACTCACTGGATGCTTGAGAGTGGACAACTTAATCCTACATGGGCTGCCTGACCAGAGAAAATTCCTAATAATCTTGTCAATTACAGTAAAGTATCGCTTAGAGACAGATATGGGAGAGTCTTGAAAAACATACAAAAATCGTGGTAGAAACACCATTTTAATCAGGTTAGAGCGACCAATAACATTCAGTGGCAGTGTAAGCCAAGATGTAGTTTTACACCGAAGTTGATCAATTAGCGGCTCCAAATTGTCTCTAACATAGCTGCCCGCGGAGGCAGTCACCAGAAGCCCTAGATACTTCACCAAAATTTTTGTATTTTAAAGGAGCAGACAGTACAGAACCCCCATTCACAACCGAATCAACAGGGAAGATGGATGATTTAGCCCAGTTTATTCGCAATCCCGAGTAATTGCCATAGGTATTTACTAGATCTAGAACACGTGGAAGAGATCTAGAGGCTTTTCTCAAAAACAGAAGTATATCATCAGCGTATAATGCCAATTTCTCCTCCCTACTGCCCATCACAAATCCCTCCACCATTGGGTCACTATGGATCAACCTGGCTAGCAGTTCAATGGCCAGTGCGAACAAAGCCGGAGACAAGGGACATCCCTGTCGCGTGCCTCTCTCGGTTCAATATGTTTTAACGTAAGAAAGTCTGGAATTTTATTATCTAGATCTAATTTTCTTTTTATTTTATAGCAAGGGGATATTATCTGTTCACTGCACCAACACCTATCTTTGTAGCTCTCACCACTCTTTTTCCTTTATTTTCCATAGTACCAGGGTCAAATCATCAGTCTCACGTACCTCCCTTTCTATCCTATACCACATCTCCTCCCTATTATTAATATTTTGCATTTTATTAACGTGATAAATAATACTAGCTTCATAATAATTAGGTATTACCGGGGAACCTAAACCTCCCGCTTTAACTGTTCTTGATATTGTAGTTATATTTATTCTAGGCACCTAGCCTCTCCATATAAAATTCCGAAAACTTCTCTAAATCATGTCTAACCAATGTTTTGATATCCCCATAGGTATCATTATAAATAGGTAGATCCATTTAGGCAAGATATATGCTTTTATAGTATTAATTCTTCCATACCATGAAATTCCTTTGTTGTTCCATTCTTTCAATTTTCTGTTCATATATCTCACATTATTTATTATATTTATTTCCTTTATTTTTTTTACATCCACTGTGAGTAATATGCCTAAATACGGGATGACTGTTTTTGAACAGCCCACCCCATATATATAGTTCTTATTTTCTCCCTCTCATTCCTATTTACATTTGTAAATAATGCAGCAGTTTTAGTGATGTTTAATTTATAATTTGAGATCATTGAAACCTGTTCTAACTCTTTCATAAGAGTCTCCATAGATTTCATCGGATCTGTCAATGTTAAAAAAACTTTGTTTGCAAAGAGACAGATTTTTGCTTCCTCTGCATTTGTTGGATATCCCTTTATATTTATTTGATTTCTAATCCTAATTGCCATTGGCTCCAAAGCTAAAATGTACAGTATTGGTGACAGGGGACAACCCTGTCTAGTACCGTTGTTTAACATAAACCAATCTGTACAAAGATTTGAACCCATCACAGCTGTTGGAACTGTATACACAGACTTAATGGCATCAACTATCCAACCCTCCAACCCACATTTAAACAGTGTTTGAAACATATATCCCCACCCGGTCCTGTCAAACGCCTTTTCAGCGTCTAACGACAGGGCCAGGAGGGGCATCTGATTTTTCATTGCACCATCAAATATGTCTAAAATACGTCTAATATTATTTCCAGAGTCTCTCTCAGGTACACATCCTACTTGGTCTCTTATGCACCACCTCCATAACAATGCCTTTCATTCTCTCCGCGAAAACCGCTGCATATATCTTACTATCGCTATCGATAAGTGATATTGGGCGATAGCTAGCCAGCTCTGTTGGTTCCTTATACTTTTTTAATATTGGCAACATATCAGCTCTAAGCATTTCTACAGGGAAGGATTTCTTTCTTACTGCTTCATTAAATGTTTTTGTCAATTGATCCCCCAAATGTTTTTTAAATAGTTTATAGAAAGAATTATCCAATCCATCCCTAGAGCTTTTTGTAATGCCATTCTTTCTATCGCCTTAAATTACTACTTCTACCTCAATTTGTTTATTTAATTCTGTTAATTGAATACTAGACACTTTTGGAAATGGAATCTGCTTCAGATATTCAATTGTTTCTCCCGTTATATCTTGTTTAAGATTATATAAATTACTATAGAAATCCACAAATGCTGATCCTCTCTCTTTTGGCTCCATACATACTTTATTTTCTACTCTAATACAAGTTATAGCTTCCTTAGCCCTTTAATTCTTTATTTTATTAGTTAACATTTTGTTAGCTCTATTCCCCTTATGATAGAATTTCATCTTCATAATATCTAAATTCTTAACAATTCTATCCATTTCCAACTGATTGATCTTTTTCTTTATATTATCTAGCTTATTTAAATCATCTGCTCTAATCTGTGTTTTTTTTTATCTTGTGATGTCTTATAGAATTGGATATATAAGTCAGTCTTTCTTCAATCTTGCTTTCAACTCAATTAAATAGCTCCTAACCCCAGCTTTAAAAGCACACCAAATTATTATTAACTGAGCTACCTCTTCCGAAATATTCTCATCAAAATAATGGTCAATCAACTTTCCTATGTGCTCTCTACGTTCTTGTTTTTGTAATAAAGATCCATCCATCCGCCAAGTGGCTCTTATTTTATTATCTCCTCTTTCTATAAATTCTAACATAACTAAGCTATGGTCGGACCATACATTATCTTTAATTCTTACTTTTTTAGTCTTCTCAACTAAAGATACATCCCCCAAAAACATGTCTATTCTTTAGAATAACAAATGTACTTTTGAAAAGTGTGTATATTCCCTTTTTCGAAGATTTTTTACTCTCCATACATCAAACAGACTCATTCCTCTTAAACATTTCTCAAAAATCTTAGCTTGTTTCTTCAACTTATTATCTGTTTTGAATTTTTTTTTATCTAAATCACAATCCATTACCATGTTAAAATCCCCTGCTATAACCAATTGTCCTTGTTTTACCCTATTTATTTCTTCCAGAATCACATTGAGGAGCTTTGTTGGGTTTTTATTTGGGAAATATACATTTACTAAGGTAAACATCCGCTGGTCAATCTTGCATACAATTATTATATTTCGATCCTCTCTATCTTTCAATGTTAATTTCTTCTCAACTTTTCTACTATTTGAAAAAATAATTGCCACACCCAGTTTCTTTTTTTCTAGAAAGCAAGATGTCTCATAATTTTTAAATTTGCCAGCTAACCACCCAATGTCACTGCTTTCGCACCCATGTTTCTCTTTCATCATTGCTAGATCAATAGATTAGTCTTATAATTTTATTTAACATTGATCTTTTATAATTTGTGTTAAACCCCTGTTTATTAACTGTTAATATTTTAATACTTTTTTCACCCCCGACATACACATTCCTGTCCTCTCGACTGCTTTTGATATTCACATACACAACATTTATAACATAAAAGAACACCGCAGGCCCTAATTCCCCGACTGGAGGTGTTCACCCTTACCAACATCACCCCCGCCCTTCCTGGGAGGATGTTATTAAACCCTACCAACATGTCCTAAGTTCATATGAACTCACAGTGGAGACTCACACTGACCAGTCTATATAGATAACAACCCACCATATACCAGGGAAAGGAGGAAATAGCTGCGTCTACCAATATCCTTTCAGGAAACCCTTACTTATTTCCACCCCAACTCTATAAGAGAGGGAAAAACCTTCACATTCCTCCTTTGCCCATATCCCACTTATTCTATCAAGTGATTTCCTCTGCCCTCCAGAGTAGTGATAACCTCTTATTTAACTCGTGTACAACTTCCTCTACTCCATTAGCCTAATTCTCCCCTCGCCATAATCCTATATCGGCGCAGTGCATCCACCCAACTACCTTCCGCCTTAAACCCCCCCCCCCACTACCTCAGGGCGGTACCGCTTACCCCCTAATCTGGGAGTCTAGACGGCTCAGTGTAGCACTCCCATGGATAGATGAGGGAGCCCATACTCAACCTCCCATCCTATTAAACCTCAAAACCCCTGCACATGATCCCGCCATGTGTCGACCACCCCAGAGGCCCCTTTTCCCTCTCTTATTCCTTCAACATTTCCCCATTCAAAAAAAACAAAAAAAAAAACAACTCCATCACTTTACTTTGCTAAAATTATTGTTTCTATCTGTGTTCCTATGTGGTAAATGACTTATAATCCTATCCTTCCCTCCTCTTTCCTCCAAAATATTTCCTATATTATTTTCACCCTAACCCCCCTAACACGTTTCTTCTACATTATACATATTATAATTATTTTAATCTTGTATACTCATAGATTCTTAAAGTGACATCCTATCCCTATGGTGATTCTCCCATCTAACTGTTGCTTATATATCTACTCCCCCGGGTGATAACCCCCTGTGTTCCCTTGGTCTCATCCCTGTGATCAATATCTATTACCACCCCCTCCAAGTGTACTATTCCCTCACAAAAGTTGTGAGTATTTTAATCTAACAAATGTATAAGTTCTTAATTCCCTACCATTGAAACGTCCTATCACAAAGTGGTTCTCCCTACTATCTCTTATTATGCATATTATAATTACTTTAATCTACATATACCCATAGGTTCTTAAAGTGACATCCTATCCCACTAGTATTTCTCCTGTCTGTTTCTTATATAACTAATTTCCCCCAAGTGATGACCAACTGTGTTCACTTAATCACATCCCTGTGAACAATAATCCCATGTAATAAAACTTATTTTCCCCTTTCTCTAACACTCCTGAGCTCCACCATACACTACATGTTTAATCACCTAAAAGAAATCTGATCTTACTACTCATTCTAATTTGTGCAATCCACCACCCACTTTTGTCGTATTCTAACACACCCTCCAACAAACAATTATACATTACTACATCGACCCATCATTCCAAATTGTTTTCTCGCACCCATTTCATTAACCATTCTGGTATATAAAATATAATTCTTTCCCTTCCCACACCACTCTAACTGAGACCAGAAAACCCAATTTATAGGTAACATTATGGTGCCGTAGTTTTCCCAAGGATGCTGAAAAAGCTCTCCTACGCAACCTAGTTGCATGCGAAAGGTCTTGGAAGATCTCCACATCTCTATACATTTCTTCCATGTTCTTTGCCTCTTTTTGCTTCCATTACCTCCTCCTTATACTGGAACGACAAAAAACTAGCAATCACATCCCTTGCTGTATAATCCAGAGTGTTCCTTGCTCTGTATACTCTATGAACCCACTCCAAATTTTGATTTAAACCGAAGTCTTCCAGACCTAGCGCTTTAAAGTATGCATATAAAACATTTTCCTGTGCCATGGATTCCGGTATATTCTTAAATCTCAAATTCAACCCCCGCACCCGATCCTCCAAGTTACTGATCTTACTTTCTAAATTATCCATCCTTTTCAGTAAATTTAAATTCCCATCTTTACAGTGCGTTTATTCAGCTTCCAGACTGCTCATCTTCTCCTCCAAATATTGTGTTCTTATGGATAATGCTGTTATTTCTGATTTTATTTCTAATATATCTTTCAGAATTTCAGTTTTTAATATCCGATTTTGTCTATCCATCCACTCCTTCAACACCTCTTTTAAAAAAATCTTGGGTAACCACAGACTGCTCTTCATTTCCAGTGTTAAGAGACCGCCAGTTGTTTATTGTGAACTTCTTTAGTCTTAGCCTCTTTATTCGTTTGGGGGAAAAAAGTCATTTGCAACAATACTTTTCCTCTACTTTGTCTTTCTCTCTCTTTCTTTCTTGGTGTGTTTATTATTATTTCTCTTGGATGCTATCACACCCCCACGCACCCACTTAGAGTGTTCCGCCACTCCTCAACAAAATAGTGGCAGCTGAGAGCGAAACTTAACTTTTTCCTCCCCTTTGTTATTGTTTTCTAGCCGTTCCGGTTTTTTTCTTATAGGCCCAGTTCGGGTGCACAGTCCACCTTGAACCATAAGGTTCACTTCCAGTATTTATAGCGTTCACATACAACAGTTTATTACATATGTCGTCTTCTATATATATATATATATATATATATATATATATCCGGACTCTAGGGCAATGTACATATATACTGAGTAAAATAAATAAATGGAGAACTCACTTTTCCCCTCAACTGTCCATGTACCCTAACATACACTTGGGGTCATCACCACTTTGCATCTGCCAGGTGATCGCTCAATTACTCCTTTATTCCGGTCAACCAGCTCTTTTCAAATACCATGTCCCAGTCCCGCCTTGCTTTAGGATGGCGTACATTAAATTCTGTTCTAGATAATACCTCCAACGTGGTTATCTCGCGTCCGTGGTCGCTACTATTCCACGGCACCCGAGCTGCACAGGCATCTAGCTCTCTTCAGATCAGTTTCCACCATCCAGGACTGGCATAAATCCCGTTTATAATGGATCTTGAACGCCCCGGCCACAACTACCAAAACCTATTCATGGGGAGATAAGCCACCCTACATCGCTTAGCTCTTGCGTGGTCAGTTGCTCCACCTCCTGACGTGCACCTCACATCCTCACGTCTCCTCTCACCATACATTTGAGCCGTAAGTCAAATGTTATTCTACCCCAAGACACTGGTGTTGTCTGTTGCTTGGGGTAAAGTTTGCTGTATGCAGAGTGTGTGCTCTTGGTACCCTGACACTAGTTTTGCCTAGTCTGGGGTATATTGCGGTATGCTGTTGGATGTCCATCTGGCTCGGAGCGGAAGAAGTGACCATTGACGGGGACACCAAGGCTAGGTGTCCGCTGGTACCGTCACATCATGCACTTAGTGTTTTTTCCCAAGATTTCCTGAGGGAAAAAAATAAATAAAAAGAAAAAAAGTACTTTTCGTCCATCTCTATTCATGAAGACCTTGCACTGTCTTTGAGGCTCTCCTTTGGACTGCCTCCAATTTATTGATGTCCTTTTGGAGATGTGGTATCCAGAAATGTACCCTGTACTACATATGAGGCCTTACAAGAGATCTATAGAATGCCATTAGTACCTCTCTCGCTTCAGGCTGCTAATGCCTCTTATACAAACCAGTAACCTGGTGGCTTTCCTCACTGCTTTATTGCATTGCTTTCCTACCTTCAATTAATCTGAAATTACTTCTAAGTCCCTCTCCTCTGATGTTTTTGTTAGTAAATTACCATTAAGCTTGAAATACCAACATATTTGTTTCTGTTCTGAAGAGATCATCTTGCTCTTATTCAGCATTTATCTTTAGCTCCCATAATCTTCTCCATTATTCCAATTTTCATAAATACTTGTGCATTTGGTTTATCCCTACAGGTGTGTCAACACTGTTGTATCTTTCATCTGCAAAAAGGCACACCTTACCTTAAATACAACCAGTAATATCACTAATGAGCATAAAGAGAACAGGCCCATGTGGCACTCCACTCGTAACTTGAATGATCATTAATACTTAAGTACTTGATACAAATGCATATGCAAAGTAGCAGCAAGAATAGTATTTTTCATAACTGGGCAAAGATAGTAAACAGTTGTACCATAATTAACAAATATGTATCTAAATGGCAATGTAAACTTTTTCTTATCTCAAAGGGCTACCACAAAATATATTAATACATAAAATTCTTACTTTGTTTCTTCCATACTAAAATTTAACAAGTCATTTTCTGACTCTGTGTTGACATCAGAGCAATTCTGAAAGGTGGTTGGCTCAGGCTGATCATTGTCTGTACTGACGATTTTAGCTGCAGGAGCTATCAACTCTTCACCTTCTGTAAGAGCTTGTGTGATCTCTTCCTCTGTCACTGCTGAGAAAAAAAGATGTGTGTTCATCGATGTGCAAAAAATACAGGATTATTTATTTAATAAATACATCATTTAAGATATACTTTTGATCACATTGTGTATAAGGGAATGGTATAATAAAAGGTTGTATCTGAAATACTAAAGAAAAAAACAACCACTCCTAATATTATCTCCCCACACTTAACCCCTTAACGACTGTCCAATCAGGGAGGAATCATTTTAAAATGTTGCAAACAAAACATCATGGAACTAAAAGGCACATTAAGCATGTCGTCGTGTTGAAAAGGGCAACATGTGCATCTCGCCATGCATAATAGCGCAAGATTCTTATGTTGCCTCCTTAACCCCTTAACAACTAGCCAATCAGCGCGGCGTGGTCAGTTAAGGACCACAGAGCTTTTTTTTTTTTTTTTTCCAAAAATCCGCTTCCGGACTCCCCGAATGGCATGCAGCCGTGGGAGGAGCCTGGAATTCCATGACGGTCATAGTACATTATGGGTCGTTCAATCAGATCGACCCTGAATGTACTATGACCGTCAAGGGTTGTTAAGGGGTTAAATGTTGATTGCAATCCGGAAAGCTATTTTGCTTGCATCCATTAACTCTGACGCTTAGAGAGGCTGCATTCCCACTGCTTGTACCTCTCTCGGTCTTTTCCTCAGTGTTCTCACCGCTTCGTTAGCTTGCTGTATTAGTTGTCCTGTACCACTTACTGGGCCTGTTACTGTCCTACCCAGCACCTTAGCCACCCAGGATCTGGCATTTGCTCTGAGGGCATGGAGTCAGTAAAAATGCACTGGGCTTGAATGAACCCAGCTAGCACCTCCATGATCTTAAAAATTCTTGGCACGGAAGCCAGGGCAAACAGCAGAGAGATGAACTGATAACGATTGCAAACGAAAGCAAAAATACAGGTAGTGTAGACTGTCCAGGTGGATCTGGACATGTAAATACACGTTCAGTATGTGAAGGGAGGCCAAATACTCCCCCAGGCATATCACTGCGATGACAGAATACAAACATTCCATCTTGGAGAGAGTAGTGACCACATACTTTGAGGCACTTGAGGTCCAGAATGGGGCAGCAGCTGCCGTCCTTGTGAGCCACAACCATGTTGGAATAGAAACCTGAAGAGTGCTAGGGGACTGGTACCAGCACTTGTTTTTTCTAGTAGAGCTTTTAGGGCCACATCTTACTTTGTACAGATCCTTTGGAACTTCTGACGAGAAGAACCAATATGGAGGAAAGGATTTGAAATCTATACGGTACCCTTCTGATACCAACTGCAAAACCCACTTGTTCATCACCAAGGATGTCCAGGCACCTCGAAAAAAGCAGAGACAGCCCACTACAGGGAAAAACAGACCACGATTCCTCGAGTCATGTGGAAGTAGCTTTGCCAGACTTAGCCTTTACAGCTGATCGCTTGAGCTTCCAGGTCTGTTTGGCTTTGTGGCAGGGCATGCGTGAGAGGTTTGCGGAATCTGTGCTCTCTGTGCCCCTGAAAAATATGCACCTTCTACGCCAAAAAGGAAAGCTTAGTGGACAGCTGAGGCAACAAGGTATCTTATTACACATAGCTTCACGATGATCTGTTTCAGTTCATGTCCATAAAGGCACTTAGCTTAGAAAGGCAAGGAAACCAGCAACTTTTTAGAAGATTGGTCCTCAGACAAATCTTAAGCCACAGGATACAGCGTGCAGCAACCAAAAAGTAGATGCCTTAGCAGAGAGCTTGGCTGTGTCAAACAGTGCCTCAGTGAAATAGTCATTTGACTTTGTGTTATTGGCCATCAGAACCAACAATACTCTTTGGCAACATCAGCATTCATAGCATCAGATTTGCTCACTACTGATCAGCGTATCACTAGATGGCTAATTATTTGGGGTGACAGCTCCCCTTTAATCAATGCAGGCTCCTGATTGGTGCTAAAGGGGCCTGGTGGTGTAGTAGGGTCCACCACACAATAGGGGCTCAGAGACCCATTACATTCCTAAGAGAGCTCTGTACGGCAGGAGGAATAGTGAGAGAGGTGGGGATAAATGAAGCTCCTGATTTTACCTCACATTTTACCCCATGCCCCTTAGAGTCTGATATGACTCTGAGAAAATGTCCCAAACCTAGTAAAAATCTAGATAGGGGAGTTGAGCTGGAGGAGAAGGAGGGAGTCTCCCCAAAATATGTTGTGTTTTGTGATGTACACTCAACCCCACAGCACCAGAGTTCCATACTGGACGCAAGAGAAAACTGATGATACTTTGCAAACTGAACCTATTAATTTGCTAGTTGTTGAAGTGGACTTGTCACGCTAAGACAAGTTTACTCTGTTTTACAGAGAAGTAATAACTGCCAATATGTTGTAGTAGCCATTTTTCTGTAAAATAAATTGCTCTTAACCCTTTGAGTGCCAGAGGGGTAAGCAACGCATTGCTTTGCAATGTGTTGCGTACCCTTCTGGCACTCAAAGGGTTAGGAAAATAATATTGGTACTTTAGTGGCACAGTGTGGCACTTTATGCTAATTATTCGCAAAGTAAGCTAATTGGTTATGTTTGAGGCCAAACATGTCTTACTGGGCTATTAGTAATGCTCCTAAAATTTACCTTTACCTTAACGTGTCTGATCAAAAGGCAACAAACCTAAATTTCATAACAAATGCAAGTCTATTCTCAGGTGCATGCCACTCTTGTTTATTTAGTACATACACCATATAAGGGACAGGAAACACTTCAGGTATTTTCTACTACACCAGATACAGCTCAGCTGCAATAGACCTATTTTATCATTATCTTTAATTTTCATAGACACATGAACAGTTTAAGCCAAGGTCAATTCAGTGAGCAGAGAAGTTGTATTTATTATCTCTGAATCCTTCCTATGAAGGCCTAAGAATTAGTATCAGCCACCAAAAGGGAGGTAGATGGCTATGGAACCCCTTGCCACCAGTATTTTTGAAATTAGAAGTCTTTCTGTGGAGGTCTTGAAACATGATACCATGGAGGATATGCCCTGAGGCATGCTTGGCCGATGATATTTAATGAATGCAGAACACAGACTTTTAGACAGTGCATCATTTATTAATCAAATATGTAGCTGTGAATGGTCTCTCCTCCTGGAGAAGCATGAATCATAAGAGGGCACAAATATAGAAAATACAAATATAAGTATTTGAATACTAGAGATGTAAAGACAGTACCCAAACCATGACGTGGTCTACAAAGCTTAGGAGATTGCAGAAAGCAGATGGCTGGAGCCACTTTCATTTAAGCTGAAGTGCAGGAGAGGAGAGGCTGTGACAAGCACAAAACAAAAAAACAAACCCGAACAAGGATGTAATAACATCTTTGTGTAAACCACTGGTATCCAGTACCCAAAGGAACCCAGCAGGATCCAACATGACTGGGGATGGCTTAAGGACTAACCCTGGATGCAGAGGTAGGGAACCCATCTGGGACCTCCGCAAAATTAACTGGGAGAAGCAGAAATACACAAAAAAGAAAAAGAACTGGAAATGATGACGGTGGGAGGTCCAGTTAAACATTTTTCCTGAACTAGAGAGATGTGTCTACCTCAGGTATGCTAAAAGGAGACCCTGAAGGAAAAATGAATGGATGTAGACATGTTCAAAGCAATATAAAACGAAGATTAAGACAAGGTGCAAAGGAAGAAAGATGCAGAGAAAATGTGCATAATACGAGACCCTTCAGAGACTGCATAAAGGAATCTCCAAAGCAGTAACACTATGTTTCACCTTCATAGCTACAGAGTATATTAAGTTAAAAAAAAAGACAAAAGTCCAACCTTTGCCACAATATAACACAGAAAATGAGAATATGTAATCCTTTCCAACTCCAAGATAGGCATTAGTCTATTCCCCAGAACTTACTTTTTAAACTATTAATACACAGTATAATTTTGCATGTTCCTTTCTGCTAGAAATGTAACTGTCTTAAACAAACCCATTGTATCTGCTATTGTCACTTTTCTTGGCAAAGAATTCCAAAATTTAACATACGTTACTGTAAAGAAGATCCTCTTCCTCTGCTGAAGTTGAATCCTCCTTTTCTGTAATTAAAAGGGGTCCCCCCATGCAATTTGAGCTGGCCTTGCAAATAATAGTTTACTACAGAGATCCTTGTACAGACATGGCATAGACTTATGCAGTGCAACAAGATCCCCTATGTGTTTTTTCTGTACAGTAAATAAACCAAGACTGGCTTTTCAGATGTAAATTCCTCCATTCCCTCAATTAATTTTGTTGTTCTTCTCTGTACTTTTTATTGGTGCCAAATATTTTTTTATCCACTCTTGCTTCAAGAGATAGTAATGTCATAATATAAACATACATGGAATTGTTAAATGTAATTTTACATAATGCATAGTATCTTTCATAATGTCTGCATCTTTGTGTTGTTCATGAAAATGGAGTCAAAAGTCTCCCCTTCCCACCCCTTTCGATCAGGTTATTCATAGCTCCCCAAGATATGAAAGTTGGTCCAGACAGAAAGGAGCGGAGGAGGAAACAGTTGACTTGAAATTCAAGAACAATACAAAGATACAGAAATTATGAAAAATATTATGCATTATATGAAATTACATTGAACAATCCCATGTATGTAATGTTTATATTATGACATTACTACTGTTGTTTGAAACTGGGCATTAATATTAACTTCACAGTTTACAAGTACTTGCGATCTTTATCTAGCATCAAGTCCCCAAGAATGCCCCTTATTTCATAAGTAGCATGACTATTTGGTTGTACACTTTCCTATATTAAAACTCATATACCAACTGTTGTTCAGTGAGTGATGGAGGTAATATTTGTACCTTGGTTGTCAAGTTTGTGAAGATTAGGAAGGTTTCGAAGAACAGTCATTCTGTATTTGTGAGGGTCTGCACCACAACAGGGATTCTCTGACAACCATAAGATCTTTAGCCTGGGAAGCTGTTTCAGGTAGCAAAGCTCTGTTAAACTGGAAATATTATTCTTTCTCAGGTAGAGTTCAGTTAGATTTTGACACTGGCTTACTGGTTCCAATGTGGATATGCTATTTACACTAGAACGACAGAAATCACAAACCAAATCATCAGCTTTTTGAGAACTTATGCTAAAATATATATACTTTGTATTACATGTACCATTACAAGAAGCAACAAAGGCATTCCCTAGTTACACAAAAAAAAAAATGTCCTCAATTAACTTTTTCACTAAATTACTTTAAAAAACCATAAAGATTTGTGGAACACCACATCACTAATACCTGTGATATACATATTTTGCTACAGCAAAATAAAGTAGATTTACCTACCTCAATGTCATAACTTCAATATTAGGGAGCTCATGACATATTGAGATCTAAAAAGACAAAGTATGTTAAAAGAAAATATATAGGCATTGTTATAGTAGCACACAAGCACATGTCTATATGTAACAAAGGCTTTTTGACCCAAATGCTTTTAGATTGTTAATATAGGCAGGACGGTTTGTTGTACAATGCACTGTTTGAGAATATATTCAATTATAGGCAATTAAAAAGTCAACGAATAATAAAAGCCATTAATGATCAGTGCTGGACTCACATGTTAAAAAAACACAAAAGACAACATCTAAGCAAACCAGATGAGTGGATGTTGGGCAATCTTCCTTTGGTTCCAGTTACCTTTTCTTCTTAGACACAGTTAAGTAGGTCTCTAGCTGTTTTCAAAGGTCTCATGAGATGAAAACAAAACTTCTCCCAACCTAAAAGCTCCATGATCATAGTTTACTTCAACAAGGACATGTACCTCTACAGCTACACCCCGAGTTCATTGACATTATTGAATAATTTGATATATAAGCGATACAAGATAAACAAAAAGAAAATGTATACAACAATATCTATAGACTGGTCAACACTGAAATTGCAGAACCATTAAAGAGGTGACAGAGATAAACAAATCACACAGAGCAATGGGATGTCAGAGATATGCAAGTTATTACATTTCAGCAAAGATGGGTCGTGTGGGAAAATAATTAGGTAAAATGAATGGGCTGATCAGACTTTGTTTTTGGCTGTGGGATGCTTAGAATTTGAGAACATCAAGAATACAGTCCACTGACACAATGCTTGAACTATGCAACAACGTTAATTCCTATTGGGTATGAGAAAACCAAAACACTCTGAGAGCAGGGACAGATGGACAATATCGGACAAAAAGTTGTGAAGACTGTTATCTAAGAAGAATGGTGCTGTAAAATTCTTTGTAACAATAAGCACATACAAATGTGATGCCCACAGATCCACTGCTATGACTGAATTCATTAAAGTTATTCTAGGTTGCTTACAAGACTATCTCTCACTTTGAGGCCCATACTGAGGGTTACCACTACTGACATTTCACAGGATCTGTTGAAAAGTAGTGCAAAGCCTGATGACACTAGATACAGAAATGAATATCCATGCTTATTACTGTTGAGTAAATTATGATGACCACACAACAGCTTGGAAGAATGTTAATCAGATACATATGGATGTATATATAAATTTGACAAATGACACAGTGGTCCAGTTACCGGTCTGTGTGGAGGCATTACTTATGGAACATTTAGTGAACATTCTGGACACTCCGTCAGCCCAAAGTACATAGAGGCAAATTCTCCCGAACATTCACAGTAATCTACAGCAGCAGGACAACGCACACAAACAAATCAAATGTGTCAATATGCAAAACTTAGTGGCTTGGACACCCTGTCATGACTTTTAATGTCCCCTGTCTTCCATCAAGCAAGCTTTTCATCTATCTTGAACAGTATGTCTTGTCTAACCATCTGTTTCACCTTTAGAGATGTGTAAAATTTGCTACTGCATAAAATACTTTATTGTTCATATTTTTTGTACCAAAAAAAAAACAAAACTATGTTGACTTTCATCATTTTTTGGGAAAAACATAAAATATTTCAACTCTTCTCTTAAGGTACGTGAGAGCCCAGCCTGCATATCCAAAGTGTTCAAATGATACTTTTTGGAACTGTATAGTTATATTGAACTGATATTTATAGACTATTTTTATTTTGCAGTTGCTGCTTCATTTATAAACCTGCATGACTACAGGTATGACCTGCTTGTCGATTATCAGCTTTATGCATTATATTTCAGTATAGTATTTTTACTACAGTGCTTCATACTTAACAACGGATTATTGTAATATACACAAGAACATAAGTAAGAATAAATCCATCACCAGCTGACAGATATGAAATCTTTTTGCATGAAATACAGACTTCAGTGTATAAAGCTAGCACATTAATCACTTCATTAATATGTGAGGAAGGAAGTGTGATCCCCTTCCAAAACTTTACGTTAAATGCATTTCAGAGAATAAATGGGGAATGGTCTCCATTGGCTTATATTTGGTGTTACGAGGGGTGAATCTGATTGACCAGTGGAGTACCACACAGACAAGTTTAAGTTAGGAAGGAGAAGCTTTGTATGGATTATATATTTTTTATTTGTCTCCAAAGGTGCAGTTGGTTTGCCCTATCGTTACTCCAGTTCCAATTAGACTCCAAAAGATATTGCCTTGATCCTTCTGAGATTCTTCTCCCAACTTGTAGAAAGTTGCTGCACAAGTAAGAAGTTCCTTCCACTTGGACCAAAACATTGCATAATAGAAAATCACCCACAGTGTGCAAAGTGCTTAAAGTGAAAGTGTCATAAGGGTCAACACCCCCAGATAGCTTACACCCTACAGTATAAGGCTTACACAACACCAGAGGTTACAATCTAAAATGGTCTCACATTACATAAAATAGTTGGCAGTCTAAGCATAATTACCCACTGTGGGTCAGTACCTGTGAATTACCAAGTCTTGGTGCCATAAGGGTCACCTACTTGAAACTATTACAATCTACACTTTATGACCTATATGACACCACAGACCTTAAAACAAATTAACCACTTTGCACCATTCAAATGTTGTCATGCCATAGGAATCACAACATGAACTTAAAAAATATGACCCATAAGGTACCATGCAGCCAACAATGTAAAGGGAATTACCCACTGCAGATCACATTCTGAAAAGTAGAAGTGACCAACTGTGGTTAATTCCTTTAGATTGTAACCTCTGTTCTGCTATGATGATTTGTTGAAAACACATAATACATGGAAAGAACCACCAATGTGGCCACATTGACCACCAATGTGAGTTCCAAAATGGATGCAAAATAGTTCTCGTCAATTGATGCACTGCCCAAAGATAAAGGACACAATGCATGTTCAAAAGTCAAGACCAGTGCTATGAGCATCAGAATATTATGTAGAACAGCGGGCGAATTTCAGTGGCAAAAATCTAATTTAAAGTTTAATTTATACACTAATATAGCTGCTTGTCCTAATTCAATTACTAGGATTAAAAATTAAATAAATAAATAAATAAATGAATAAATAAAAGGAAAAACAAAACAACTCATATAGTAGTTACAGTCATTTTTATACAGTCCCTCCATTTTAGGGAACCAAAATTAACTGGACAAATAATCTCAAACACAATTGTTATATTTAGCACTTTATTGCCAATCCATCTCTTTCACTGACTGCTTAAATGCGCAATCCACAGACATCACCGGATGCTGGATATGCTCTGTCAGGCCTGTAGTGCAGCCTTCTTCTATACCTGCATGTATTTTGGGCATTCTTCTCTTCAGTCTTGTCTCAGGCAAGTGAAATTCATGCTCAAATGGATTCAGATTGGATGACTGACTTGGACAGTTAAGATCATTCCTCTTTTTGGTCCTGAAAAACTCCTTGGTTGCGTTAGCAGTATGTTTGGGGTCACTTTTTTGTTGTAAGATAAATTGCCTTCCAGTAAGTTTTGAAGCATTTGGCTGGATCTGAGCAGATAACAGGATTTTAGTCTTACCTGTTAAATCCTTTTCTCTTAGTCCATACAAGTTACTGGTAACTTTGGGTAGGCGATCAGCCCCTTTAAATAGGCAGGAACAATTCTGAGAAGTGACTGCTGGGTGGAGCCTACCTCCTCTCCTTAGCTTGGAGCTAGCCAATCCCCAACCAGTAAGATTTGCAGACTAACTATTGACTAGGTAGTAAGAAGGTAAAGGAAGACTCCTGTGAACATGTACCTGAAAGGACCCCCATGTTCTGTCACAGGAGAGCCAAGCATGGTCCCTTGACAGGGTGGGAGACCAGTAACCTGTATGGAGACCAAAAAGGGTGGTCTACAAGACAGGGCATGCAGCTCCGCAACTCGGCAAACAGAAACAATCTCCAGGAGAAATGCCATCTTCCACATCACCATACGTAGAGGAATGGTAGCCAAAGACTCAAAAGGAGGACGCTGAAGCACTCCCAAGTCAAGGTTAAGGTCCCACTGAGGAGCAGGGGACTTAAACACCGGATGGGTATGAGCAACACCCTGGAAGAAAACCTTGACATCAGGAATGATAGTAAGACACCTCTGAAAGAAGACAAAGAGCATAGAAGTCTGAACCTTAAGAGAGCTCAGACTGAGACCCTTATTCACACCATCCTGGAGGAAGGTAAGAACTGTAGGAAGGTCAAAATCCTGAGACAGGTCTTTGTCAGCACACCAAGATAGAAAGGTAGACCAAACACGATGGTAGGCCTTAGAGGATACAGGCTTACTGGCACTAAGCATAGTAGCCACCACACCAGAAGAAAATCCCTTCTCCTTCAAAACTGAGGATTCAATCTCCATGCCATCAAAGCCAGACGATGAATGTCTTCTTTCCAGAGGTAACCCTATAGAAGAAGGTCCGGACAAGCAGCCTTGCTTGTTGACGTAGGCTACCGCTGTGACGTTGTCCGACTGTACCCTGACCGGGCAATCCTACAGTTGCCGTGTCCAGTGATGTAGGGCATGAAATATCGCCCAAATCTCCAAGACATTGATGGGAAGGAGAGATTCCTCCTGAGACCACCAGCCCTGAACACTCAAGTGCCCCAGCACGGCTCCCCATCTGGAGAGGCTGGCATCTGTCATCGCCGTGGTCCAGAAGAGCACCAGGAAGGGTCTGCCTTTCAGGAGATTGTTCAGGTTGAGCCACCACGAGAGGCTCTAATCAACGTGAAGAGGGAGAGATAGTGATCTTTCCAGGAGATCTGGTCAGCCCCTGCATGTCAAGATTAGAAACCTCTGAAGTTCGCTGGTGTGAGCCATGGCAAACAGAACTGCTTCTATGGTGGAAATGAACTTTCTCACCAAGGATGACAACTTCTTGGCTGGAACCGGATCCTGAGACAGGATAGCCTGGACCTTCAGTGCTATCTCATGAGCCACTTCGTCCGTGAGAAATACCATCCCTCTCTGAGTGTCGAAGAGGAGGCCCAGAAAGACCATCCTCTGGTAAGGAACAAGGTCTGATTTGATGATCCACCCGTGATGGGAGAGAGCATGATTGTAGTCCTGCACCTGCTGATGAAGGTGTTCCGGAGAAGAGGCCTTCAGAAGGAGGTTGTCCATATATGGAGTCACCCTCCTGCCGTTCCAATGAAGGACGGAGATCAATGCTCCCAGGACTCTGTTGAAGGCTTGGGGAGCCATGGTCAGGCCAAAGGGGAGGGCAGAAAACTGGAAATGCCCTTGGTCACAGGCAAATCGGAGATACTGTCGACTCTCTGGATGAATGGTGATGTGCAGATAGGCATCTTGGAAATCCAGAGAGGCCAGAAACTCCCCAGGGGACAAGGCCGCTATCAGAGTGAGTAGAGACTCCTGGCGGTATTGGGACCGGACCACAAAGGAGTTGAGATCTTTCAGATCCAAAATGGAATGACAGCCGCTATCCTTCTTTGAAACCACAAAGAGGTTGGAGTAGAATCCCAAGCACCTCTCCTGAGGAGGAACTGACTCCAGGACCGCCTTGTCCAGAAAAGTCTGCATAGCTTCCTCAAAAAGGCAGCGCTTTTCTGCTCCCAAAGGAGAACGAGAAGAGAAGGTCCTGGGAGGAGGAAGGGAGGTAAAAGGAATCCTGAATCCCGTAGCCACCACCTGTAAAACCCACGGGTTCACCACAGAGGCCTGCCAAGCCGAGAGGTAGTGGTGTAAGTGGCCACCTACCTGTGGGTAGGGACCCGGGTTCGGCAAGTCATGCAGAAGAAGGTTTGGAAGCCTTGGGATTCGTGGAGGACTTGGATCTCCAGGATCAGGAGAGCTTTATGGAGGCCGTGTCAGCAGACCAGATCTTGAGCCAAAGAGCACGTCTGGCTATCACAGACATGGTAGATGCCCTGGCTACCATACACACAGCGTCAAACAGGGCAGCAGAGACATAAGCTGAGCCTCAGCAATGGTAGCAAGAAGTCTCAACATGTCAGCAGCAGGGGCTCCCTGACAGACAGCTGAACTGAGCTGTTCAGTCCAAACAGCCACAGTCCTATTCACCCACGCTGCAGCAAAGGCAGGGCAGAGCCAGCCATCACAAAAATAGCCTTGAGAGATGTCTTAAGATTCTTATCAGTCCAGTCTTTGAGAGCAGAGGCGTCAGCCACCGGCAAAGCTGTGGACTTAGACAGCCTGGAAACTGGGGCATCCACTTTGAGGGGATGGACCCACTGCGTGAGGGCCATTTCAGAGAACGGGTAAAGCTTAGCAAACTTCCTAGACACAGATGGTTTCCTGTCTGGAAATCACTGTTTAGTGACTGAGGAGTGGACAAGGGTGGCGTTAGGTGGAAAACAAGTATGGGGCAGAACAGGCTCCTGAAACACATCAGAGGTGTCAGAAGATACCTCCTGCACCAAGGGAATGTTCAGGGTGATAAGCACAGCCCTGATCAGGTCCTCAGCCGAGGGAATGGGGTCAGCCTCAAAGGGGTCCCCAAAAAACTGAGATGAAGGAACAGCTGGTCATCATCATCATCCTCATCCTCATCATCATCATCATCATCAGAGTCCACCAATAATTACTCCTAAAAAGAAATCAGACATCAGGTACACCTGGCAGTTTAGGCAGGGAAGATCTGATAGGGGCGGGGGCCTGCCACAAGTGGAAGACCCCCTGTAAAGTGGATGGAAGGAGTTGTAATGTGGACCGGAGGTCCCAGGTAGTAATCTTAAAGGGATAGTAATACCTAAAATGTAAAAAAAAATATGTTGTAGGGTTTATCCCCCTGAGTAAAACAAGAGTACTTCCACTGCCGAAAGGTGTTTCATTCAAAAGTTATTAATTTTCAAAGTTGAATTTTTTAGGTGCAATATCACAGTGGCCTGAAATTTTACAGTGGCGCTGTTGCTACACGATCCTATGGACAGCTCTGGTCTCAGGACCATAAATCTCCATAGGATGGTGTAGCAACAGCGCCACTGTAAAATTTCAGGCCACTGTGATATTGCACCTAAAAAATTCAACTTTGAAAATTAATAACTTTTGAATGAAACACCTTTCGGCAGTGGGAGTACTCTTGTTTTACTCAGGGGGATAAACCCTACAACATATTTTTTTTTACATTTTAGGTATTACTATCCCTTTAAAGGGTTAGTAATGTCCACTAACAATGCGCCCTAGTTTGAATCAGTAAAGTTTTTAAGCAGTTATGGTGCTGTTTGTAAAGTCTGTACCTTTACCGTTCGTTCTCAAATCTGTTCTGAAGTCTCCCCCTCCCGCCCCTTTCCATCAAAGTACCTGTAAGTCTGTTGGAGCTGACTTCGTGTCGGCCGACACGATGGCTCCTATAGAGGCACAAACTTCAATGCAGGCTATATGAAAGCCTGCCCCCCTAGCAGTGATGTGTCATTCTTCTTTCATATAAAGCCATCCGCTCGCTCTGGAGCTTGGAGTGACGTCACCAGCACGCAAGAAGTACTCTCCCCCCTCCCATCGGGTATTTCATGAGAGCGTGTGTCCAGGACTGCAATATAACGGGCACACGCTTGATCTTAGGATTTTTAAAGATGGCGCCCGGGCTTCGCTTGCCAGTAAACTTTAACAGGTAATATCTTGTGAATGAATTTACCCTCAACAAAACTATTAGTAGCGATTGACTTTATATAGCATAGTGAATGCTCAATAGAGTTTTCAAAGTAGGACAATACTAACCCTTTAAACTCTTGCATCCATACTGGCTTTAGTGCATGGCGGGAGGCCCCTGCAGGAGATCCAGGGGCAGCAGTGCATGCTGGGTAAACATGACCTGAGTATTCGCTAGGTAACATGAGGAGCAATGAGGAACACAGACACCCCAGTGTCCTTTGTATTAGGTTTAGCCCCAAGGTCTAACGGAGTAGACATTCTCACACAGAGTCAATAAGTCAAAGTATCAAAACACCCACAAAACAGTGTGTATGATAAATAAATGTACCCCAGAAACGATAAATAAGACTTATCTGGTAGGTGAAGGGTTAAACTGCGGAGGAGAGTCCAAGCCCTGCGTAGGATACTCGATCTGCGAATACACAAAATGGTTGCCACGACGGGCGCCAATCAGAAACGATCGCGAAGCGAGCGCTCATGGGAAACCTAGTTTAGTTAACAGAGTACCTCAGCAGTGCCCGAAACCCCCAACATGCGCAAAAGGTTGTCCGGATGACAGAGCAAGGGCAAAAATCACAAAATGAGCCATCTCTGATCTCGCTACATGGAGTGGTTGCAGAGATATCTCCCAAACTGTAGCAATGGCGTCTATGCAGTAAACACGCGCGGAACATAAAGTTAACGAGGTAAATACCATACCACTCAAAAGCACACTAGAATAAAACAGTAGACCCAATAAACACCGATCCCAGTAGGGAAAGTGCCCAAAACCCCCCTAAAAGGTGCTAACCAGCAGCAAAAGGGTTAAGTTACCACGGAAACATGCTCCAAATACCTCACAGACATGCAAATAAACCCAATGAGTGCATGAGTATGTAGTTGGAACTCCAAGCTCTGTTTACCATGCTAAACGGAGCTTGTTGTAAGGTTAGCCAGCAGAAATACACCTCCGAAGGGAAGCGTGAAAAAAAACAAAAACAAAAACAACAAAGCTTACTTAGTTTTACTAAGTAAATCATCCGGACTCAAGTTTGGTGAATGTGAATGTTCCCCTTTAAGAGACCCACTCAAATGGGTGAAAATCTGCACCCAGTTTTTCTGTCCCTTTTGAGAAATTCTCCCTCCCTGGGGATAAGTGGATTCACCGTGCCCAGCATGCGTTCAGGGAGTACACAGCACAACACGTTTCTGCCTGCTGCTCTTACACATATGAGACAGCACAACAGGATGGAGAGAGGTCTGTTGGACCAGGGAGGCCACAAGAACATGTAAGTACCTGGGGGAAGACACCTACACTGTATATGTGCTTCTGTTACCAACACGAAACTGTGGAGTGATGCTCTCTTCCATTGTCTATTCTCAAACGGGTAATGCCATGCTCATTTTTGCTAGTATATTAATTAGATATAGAGCAACCAGTTTGTCCTATTTTCTATACGCTCCCTAAAATCCATAAAGACAATGAAAGGCCCCCTGGACACCCTATTGCATCTGCCAGGATCCAATTTCTGGACTACTGGCTGCAACAACTAGTAAAGCAACTACCATCTTTTGTAAAGGACACGGGTGACTTTATCGCAATAATCTTGTGCCTGAACAAACTGGATGAACATGTCCTTCTCGCCACAATTGACATAAAATCATTGTGTACTGTTATACCCATCCCTGAAGGTCTTCAAGCTCTGTAGATAGCACTACACCCAGCACTGAAACAATCTAAACACCCACCTACTGGTTTCCTTTTGGAATTACTGGAACACTGCTTAAAACTGAATTATTTCAGATTCAAACTTAACTATTTTCTTCAGATTCCTGCAACATCAATGGGGTCCAACGCAGCACAAACTTTCACAAATTTATACATGGCACAATAAGACAATACACATTTCACCTCTATTGCCCACCCAGATCACGTTTTACCAATGTTATATAGATTTTTTTTTTAATCTGGAAAGGCAGTATGGACTCCTTTACCCGGTTTGTAAACCATCTAAATGGTCTGAATTCCCCTATTAAATTTTCCCAGGTTAATGTTCTGGATCTCACGTATTTACTGTGACGACCATTTGGGCAACGCCAATTTTCATAAAATTTACCGATAGGAACACTTTATTGCACTTTCAAGGCTTTCATTCCACACATTTGAAACAGGGTGTACCTTACATTAATTTTTGCATATCATCAGAAATAATGCAGATCCTAAACTTGCGGTAGTACAATTTGATAAACACTACCAGAAATTCCTTCAGAGGGGGTATAAAGTAAAGGTCTTGAACAGAACCCTGACACGTGCAAAATCTAAAAACAATCTAAACTATTACAACGTAAACCTAACAAGGACATGGACGACTCACATTCATCTCTACCTACACCACCTTAAAGGGGAACTACCACCCCGCAATAACTTAAGCTTGACTGATTCTTCATCTGGCGACTAGCTGCTTAGTAGCGCTAGTCGCCAGAAATATTACCCGGTTCTGAAGATTTCGGCATTTTAGGGATGCTCACAGCAGCAGGAAGCACGGACATCTCATCACAGTTTGTGACGTCCGTGCGCCTGCATTGTCAGTCCCTTTTGAGCTGGCCGGCCGTCACTGTGATGAGATGTCCGTGCTTCCTGCTCCTGTGAGCATCCCTAAAATGCTGAAATCTTCAGAACCGGGTAATATTTCTGGTGACTAATGCTACTAAGCAGCTAGTCACCATATGAAGAATCAATCAAGCTTAAGTTATTTTGGAACTACAACTACTGCTCTTTATAACACTTTAAGCACTGTGTCTAAAGAATCCATTTATTTTCAGTTCTATTTTTACCTGTATATCTGAACCTGGACAGTGTCCTAGGTGATGTGGACTATATCATCGCACATGGACTACATGACTATATTACCTTGGGCTCATGGTCTCAGGGACAACGGGTCTACATCCTCAGCATTACTTACACCCCAGTGTGGGCCTCAGTATTGAGGTTTTGTTTATGTCTGTTTTTTTATCTACAATGAATCACACAGCTGATACTATGCCCTTGGACTACTACTACGTGTCCTCACTGCCGCACAAGCAAAATCGTTGTCTCTGCATAAAGGAGGTGGCAGTCCTATTGGAGTTGCGGTGGTGCACTTTGTCTCTCATTTAAAACTGCGGATCACCCATCGCACACATAGCATGTATGGGAGATGGCACAATGGCGTGCGGCCCAGAGTTGGATTCTACTGTCAGCTGACGATGCCTGCTTGGCAACACACACACACAGTTCCTCCACAGTTCTTGCCAAAATGGAGTTGGCAATGGTATCCTATCCACTTTTCAAATATTACACACTATCTTCTCACATAAGCAAAGAGTGCCATTAAGGCAGTACTATACACGCTCGCCCAATCATTCCCCTTTCTGTCATAGATGTCAGGCATGTATGCCTATGGGGCTCTTCGTCTTCCTCTGGCCAATCAGAAGCGGTGCAGTGAATACATCACTAGCATCACTGATGAAGGTTAGGGTTTATAACACATGAAGTTGTTTTGCTCTTGTGGTCTTGATAAAGGTGTCATGGAGTGACTAAGAAAAATGACACTGACAAGTACAGATACAGTAAAATCAATATCTTTATTAAAAATAAGAACAGAAGAGATACAGTCAGTACTTCCCCAACCCTCACAGGACCAGGTGTGGAGACAAACTTCACTTAGCCAGGTATGGAGACAGCACAGGATCCACTGACAGAAGAGAGGCTGATCTAAATCTGACTACAGACGGTACTGGTAGCAAGTATAGTAGTAGCTACTAGTGTGTGTGTGTGAAGCGGAAACACTCAAGCAAAGCAAGAGAAAATTCTCTAGAACGCTAGGGTAAACCTACAGGCAATGGCAACTCACAGGTACCCCAGAACGCTAGGGTAGCGATAGGCAGTGGTGACTGGATTCCCTAGAACGCTAGGGTAGTGATAGGCAATGATGACAGAAATCCCTAGAACACTAGGGATTACTTAAGGCACTAACCGGTAGTAACAAGCAGGATGGAATAGCCAGAGACAAGGTCCGGCACAGCAGGAGAACAGCTTGTACCAGAGGGAACAGCTACAGCACGGTCTAGTGAGAGAAAGGAGTCAGTCAGGCCAAGGGTCGAGAACACAGAGCAGTAAGTCAGCAACGCCAGGATCAGTCAGACGGAGTCAAAGGGTCAGACCGGAGCAGATGGCGGCAAGTCAGGGATCAAACGTAACCGGAGTCAGATGTAGCCAGAGGTCATACACAAAACAGAGCATAGGAATATCACAAGAGCAAAGGCGTAGGTACACCACGAAAGGGCAAAGGAGTACTGATAGACTGAGGCCTATAAGGCCTAGCAAGTAGGCGGGAACTCACTCTGGCAATTAACCATAGGCCTATAAGAATAGTAAACGCGCATAAGAGCGACACTAAGGAAGTGAAAGACAATGTCACCCACACCTAGCAGCAGCGCTCTCAAGGGCAATCACGGGCACCATGATAAAAGGTCCCATAGCGGACCGAAAAGTCGACCTCAAATCACTATTTTTCCACTTCCTCGATAAAATTGTAATTGATACAAGTCCCAAGGTTAAGTCGCTGCCTTCTATGAAATTATAAGTCTGAGAACTATGCCATCGGAAGCATATACTCCTGGCAGCGTCACCTGAGGTGGACAGACCAAAGCAATCACACCAGACTAAATTGTTCCAAAATCTGCCAACCCGAACTGGACCAGCATAGCAGATTGTGGTCCATTCACTAAACATGGCTATACAACAAGAAAAAAAAAATGACTTTCATTGCATGGAGGACTTCGGGATACTTCCTACGGCAGCAGGAATACCAGGTAAATAGCAGAGGGTACCAAGTATCACTGGGTTCTCCCAAGCTACCTTTGGTCTTTAGACATAGGAATGATTAACATTTCATCTATGACTATGGTTTCACGCTTAGAGAAACTATTACAAGAACTAAATCAGATCAACTAGGATGTCATCGGCTTATGTGAGACTCTTAAAGTGAAGATTCAGTCAAATTAGAAGATGTACACTGGCTATACTATAAAGGATGATTTGGAGGAATTGGATTCTTGATTAACAAAAGACTGACAGACTCCGTTGTAAAAGTAGAATGTAATAGAATATGTACACTAAACTCAATGCACCACAGTAAGTGAACAAAAAATTATCTTCTATATTCAGTAAAATAAAATAATCACAAGGCAGCAACAGAATACAAACTAACACCACCACTCTGGGTGTTATAAAAATATATTTTTTATTATTAGTAAAAGTAGAATGTATTTCATAAAGAATCGCTTCAAGTGTTATCAAACTAAACAGACTCTATGTTCTTCAAATCATTCATGTTTATGATCATACAAGTAGCCACAGTGATGATGAAGTTGAAGAATTTTATGATGATTTATTGGGTTGCAAGACTCTCCACGGTGCTGCTAAATCCCACACAGAATTTGTACACTGGTCAATCCACTCCAGTGGAAGCCCAGTAATGGTAACCCGCCTAGTGTGGGAATTTTGACAGACCCATATCTAACAGAAAATAATAAAAAAATCTAAAAACTAAGAAGTGTCCTGCCCATGTTTTCAACTCAGAGAATACATCTTAGAAGGAGGTGGGGCAAGGGTTGAGCTGGAGGTCTCCACCCACAAGACTGTGTTTTGAGAAGGTGTTCTGCCCTCCCAAGAAGGAACTCCATTGTACCTGTGTTCCATATTGGACGATAGAGAAAATTTAAACGTTTACATTTGGGAAATACAAATAAGCATGATACTTATGAATTTAATGCAAGAATTGCAGAAGACTAGAAAAAGATCTTAGAGTGCTTTATACCACAAAACTGGCAACAGTGATCATCACTTTCAAACAGTAGTAGCAAATGCAAGCAAAACACTATCTGCCATAAAAAATGGGCAGCCATGCAAAGGTTAACAGACTTGCTTTGCTCCTGTGCATGTTATTGGAAATAGCTCACAGACCAGTTCTGGCACTTATTCCTATATATATATATATATATATATATATATATATATATATATATATTCTAGAATAAGAAAGTGCAGAGAACAACAAAATGAATTAAGAGAATAGAGGAAATTAAGTATGAAGAACATCTATCCAAACTTGGTATATTTATTACAGAGAAAGGAGCTACAGCTTAGAAGGGGATCTCTAATGCAAGCTCTGTTAAATTGTGGAATTCTTTGCAACATGGATACATTTAATTGCCAATTATCTACATTTCTAACAGAAAGGGGTATGAAGGAGTCGGAGTGATTTAGTTTTTATTTTCTGGGAGATACGGTGACAAAGGCTGAACTTAATTGCTTGGGGTTTTTTTATCCTAAATTACTATATGACTGCAATTGAATCAAGAACTTATATTTTTGTTGCATTGTTTGGCAATGTTTAAGCAAGTATTATCTCATATTAATGTTCATAGCTAATATTTAAAAAACAAAATAAAATTAAAAAATAAATAAATAAAACCTGAGGAAATGCATTGTAATAAAAAAAAAAAATCTAATATTTAAAGGAGCAGTAAACTTTTTTATGAAAATATAAACGCTGTAGTGCTTTTCCTGTTACAATAAGGGTACTCCCACTGCCAAGAGATGCATATTTCCAGAGTTACTACAGTTTAAACACAAGTTTTTTGGGGTTTTTTTACACTAGAAATGCCCTCTAGTGGTCAAATTCCAGTTACTTTTTCTGTTACATTTTAATGGAGAGGAAAGTCAATGACATACAGTTCTCCACAGAATGTGATAGAAACTGCCTGTCATTTCCTGTCAGTTAGTTAGAACTCACTGTAAATTCACTTCCTGATTATTTGAACGTTTATAAATGTTGAATAAAACAACTGACAGCAGTAGGAGTGCCCTTGTTTTACTCATCAGGAAAAGTTCTATAACATATAGGTTTTCTTAAAAAGAAAAGTTTACTGCTCCTTTAAATGTTTAAAAATACTCAGAGTAAATGTGTTGGCATTAAAAACATCTTACAATAAAATATTTAGTATCCTCATGATTAGACTGCAAGCATTCAAACAGGTATCTGCAGTGAGTGAAGGGGGACCCAAATGGACTGAAAAACTTCCACCAGTCCCTTTTTATAGGTCCCATTAAAAACTCTGCAGTATACCTGCAATATATCATGTTTTCAATGTTAAGTATTACTATCCCTTTATTAAACATGTAATTAGGAAGCTTCTCCTGGATAAAAACCTTTAAAAATGTAGTTAGGTGTTGGTACCCCTCTGAATTTCTCCATGTCCAGTAGATTCAACCGGTCTCGTCTAGCTCTTGCTCCTTTCTTCAAGTCACCCATTGATGATCAAAGTCATGCCCATCAAAGGGAAGTTTAAAAGGATAGTAATACTTAATTATTACTAATCCCTATATTAAAGTCCTATCCTATAACATAAAGTGGTAGAATGCGTCGCTCACTGTGAGCCGTAACCGCACATGTGCAGTAGAGAGTCTCGCACACAGGGAGCTTCGCTGTAAGCCGTCTGGAGCTCCCCGCTAAGGATCAGCGCGTTCAGTGAGTCTCTACTGCGCATGACTGCAGTGCACTTTAGCCCGTGTATACGGGCTTTCATACTAGTTAAATATTGCCCCCAGTATCATCTCTCAAACCTTTATGGTTTGAGAGATTATCGCTCCTAAAGTTGCCCTCTCCCTCCCCCTTAGTCAGCGTTGTAGCTGACTGAAGGTAAACCTGGTCGTAGATCGTCAGGCGGTGCAGCAGCAGAGCCGCAATCGCGTTAATAAAAAAAAATTCACTAAAACGGTCTTCTACGTGTGCTTGTAAATCAAGCACATGTAGAAGACCATTTCAGTGAAAGATTTCTTTTTTATTAAAGCGTTCTTGGCTGTGCTGCAGAGCCGCCTCAAAGTCGTACGATTGGCTTCCCTGCAGTCAGCTAGAACGCCGACTACAGGGAAGCGGGAGGGAAAGCGCAACTTTAGGAGCGATTATCTGTCAAACCATAAAGGTTTGACAGATGACACTCAGGGCATTACATTTATTTTTAATAGGACTTTAATATAGGGATTAGTAATAATTAAGTATTACTATCCTTTTAAGGGTCAACATGAACTTAGAGTGTTGGGTGGGATTTCAGAATCTGAGATCCCCAGAGTAGGAAAAATAGAGAAATTTTGCTTACCGTTATTTCCTTTTCTTCTGTGTATCTCCACGTCACTGAAACAATGGGATTACTTCCTGCCTCCAGCTGGTAGGACCATAGAAAGTTTAAAATGGACTCCTCCCCCAACCTCCTCAGTTATACCTTTGTCCAAGCTGAAACGGTACATAAGCACATATTAAGGTTAAGGGTGGGTGTGACGTGGAGATACACAGAAGAAAAGGAAATAACGGTAAGCAAAATTTCTCTATTTCTTCTGTGTACTCCCCGTCACTGAAATAATGGGAACTTCCCAAGCAAAAAAACATAAGGGGGGGGGGAATCCACATAAATATAAGCAGCATTATCACATAACATCAGAGGATAATAATAATAAAAATAAGAGAAAAGATGGGGAGAATCTTACCCTTTTATTGAGGGATCACTGCTTGCAGGATTCCTCTTCCAAATTTTGCATCCGCAGAAGCCTCTATATCCAACCTGTAGTGCTTAATAAAGGTTGAGATAGAGGACCATGTAGCTGCCTTACATAAGTCTTCGGCAGAGGCGTTGGCTCTTATAGCCCATGAAGTGGCTACAGCTCTGGTAGAGTGAGCTTTTAATTTAAGTGGCGGCTCCAATTTTGCCTCTACGTAAGCAGAGATAATGCACTGTCTAATGCATCTAGCAATAGATTGTTTGGATGCAGAATAACCCTTTCTTTTCCCATAGTACTGAACAAAAAGGGAGTCTGATTTTCTAAAATCTGCTGTTCTCTGAAGGTAAGTGGAAAGACACCTGACTAAATCTAGAGAATGCAGTCTTACCTCTTTTACACCCTTTGGGGAAGAACAAAAGGAGGGAAGAACTATTTATTGATTCTGACTGAGCTCCGAAACTACCTTTCCCCTAAAGGATGGCTTCATCCTGAGAACTACTTTATCCAGATGAAAAGATAGATAAGGAGCCTGGCAGGAAAGGGACTGTAACTCATTAACTCTTTTGGCAGAGGTTATGGCTGTAAGAAAAATTGTTTTCCAGGTTAAATGTTTTAAGGATACAGCGTCAATTGGTTCGAATAATGGGGAATCCACCAGTTGTGTCAGGACCACATTTAAATCCCAGGACGGGATTATTTCTCTGAGTCTTGGACGAATCTTCTCTATTGCTCTGACAAATCTCCTTATTAGGGCATCCTCAGCCCAGTGTTTTGTCATAACTGCTGAAATAGCGGAGATCTGGACTTTCAAAGAGGCTGGGCTTAGCCCCATATCAAAACCCCTTTGTAAGAAATCCAAAATTATTGGGGCAGTAACCTGATCCTTACTGATCTTATTCTTGATGCACCAGGCTCTAAACACTTTCCAGACTCTGTCATAGATCTTAAGAGTGGATTTCTTTCTGCCTGAAAGAATCGTATCTGCTACCCTGTCTGATATTCCCTGGGCTAATAGAGCTTGCCGCTCAATCTCCAAGCTGTTAGACGGAAAAATTTTGGATGCGGATGAAATAGAGGTCCCTGTGTTAACAGATCTGCTCTCTCTGGCAGAGTCCATGGATCCTGACTTGACATCCTGACCAGGTCTGAGTACCAAGTGCGCCTTGGCCATTTCGGGGCTATCAATATGACCTCTGCTTGCTCCAATCTCACTTTCCTCAGAACCTCTCTGATTAGAGGAATTGGCGGAAAGATGTAGGCTAGGGAGAATTTCCAGGAATGCCTCAAGGCATCCTGGCCTAGGGCCGAGTTTGTTTTCCATCTTGTGAAAAACTGCTGACATTTGCAATTCTCTGGGCTTGCCATAAGATCTATTACAGGGGCTCCCATCCTTCTGGTAATCTGGATAAATACTTCCTGATTTAAGGACCATTCTCCTGGGTGAATTTTCTTTCTGCTCAAGTAATCTGCCTGAACATTCTGAGACCCTGAAATGTGGGAAGCCGTGATTGCTACCAGGTTTTCTTCTGCCCACTTGAACATGCTGGTCAGCTCTTTGTTTAGAGCTGCACTCCTTGTTCCCCCTTGATTTTTTACATACAGGACTGCTGACATGTTGTCTGACCTGATGTGAACCGCCGAGTTTTTTAAGAGATGCTTGAACTTTAGTAGAGCGTATCTTATTGCTCTGAGCTCCAATACATTTATGTGCAGGGATCTCTCTTCTTTTGACCATAACCCCTGAGTTGATCTTGATGCCCAGACGGCTCCCCAGCCTAGAGAACTGGCGTCTGTGGAAATGATGTTCCATGCTGGCTCTGTTAGAGATGTGCCCTTTCTTAGGTTTTTTTCCCTTGTCCACCATAACAATTCGTGGCGAACTTCTGGTGTTAGTTTTATTCTCTGCAGAGGGTTTTGATGATGCTTGTCCCAATGATTCAGGAAATAGCACTGAAGATGCCTCGCATGAAACCTGGCCCAGGGTACCACCTGAATGGCTGACATCATGATACCCAGACACCTCATGAAAATGTGGGCAATATGGCTTTTCTTTTTTCTGAAATTTTTCACAATATTCCTGATCCTGTCTTCTGTTAGTGATATAAGAGGTACTAGGGTCCTGAATCTCATACCTATGAAGACCAGATCTTGAGTTGGGGACAGATGGCTCTTCTGTTTGTTTATTACCCAACCCAGGTTTGACAGATGTTCCAACACTATCTTTGTGTTGATAGTTGCCTGGTTTTTTGACTGGGACACTAACAGAAGGTCGTCTAGGTAAGGAATGACCAGGATCCCCTTTTTTCTTATTGGTTCCAGGGCTGCAGCTAAAACTTTTGTAAACACCCTTGGGGCCGTGGAGAGCCCGAAAGGGAGAACCCGAAACTGAAAATGCTGATCCCCCAAGGCGAATCTTAGATACTTTCGATAATGTTTTCTTATCTGAATATGAAAGTAGGCATCTTGAAGGTCTATTTTGGAGAGGAAACTGCCAGGGGGAACTGATCTTATTACTGAATTTACTGATTCCATCTTGAACCTTTTCTTTTCCAGGCATGAATTGACTGCTTTCAGGTCCAGGATGGTTCTGATTGAGCCTGAGGGTTTTGTAACTGTGAACAGGACGGAATAAATTCCCTTGAACCTCTGATCTGCTGGAACCTGTTGAATGGCTCTCTTTTCTAAAAGGGACTGGATCTCCAGGAACAGAAGCTTTTTCTTCCTGGGACTGGAGGGAATTTTTGAATTTAAAAATCTGTGAGCTCTCGGGGTCTGAATGAAGGGGAGCGGGTATCCCATTTCCAGAATTTGGTGGACCCAACGGTCTGAAGACTCCCATTGGGCCTGAAAAAAATGCAGGCGACCCCCTACCTGCTCTGGAAATGGCCTCCGCTGACCTTCAGAACTCCTTTTTAAACTGCTTCTTGGGGAAATCCTTCCTGTAAGTTCCCCTGGATGACTGATAAGAGGATTGTCTCCTTTGGTCAAATTGCCGACCTTGATACCTTTTGGAGTCACGAAAGGAATATGACTTATTCCTATAAGACGAAGATCTAGGAGGAGATCTCTTCTTTCTCTCCTGAGGGAGAAAAGCACTCTTTCCTCCTGATAGTTTTTTAACTATCTCCTCAAGTTGTTCACCAAACAACATTTCTCCCTTAAAAGGGAGGTTGACTAATTTTGATTTAGAAGAGACATCCGCGCCCCAAGGCCTCAGCCATAGAGCCCTTCTTGAAGCAATGGAGAGAGATGAACTTCTTGCCCCTAATTTAACTGAGTCCAGAGAGGCATCACAAACAAAATTATTTGCTTCCTTAATAGCAGCTACTTCCCTGGCTAGTTTAGATCTTGACACCCCTGATTCAATATTTTCTTCCAGGTTGGTAAGCCAAATCCTCATGGCCCTAGAAACACAGGCCAGGGCGGTAGCAACCTGCATGTTGCTCCCAATGAGGGTAAACTGCCTCTTAAGGGAAGACTCCAGCTTTCTGTCCATGGCATCCTTAAGGGATGAACCATCTTCTAGAGGAATGGTGGTATGCTTGGCTAATCCAGATACCGCTGCATCTACCTTAGGAGGAGACGTCCAGCTCTTGGTTTGGGCTTGATCAAAAGGATACATCTTTCCAAATCTTTTAGTGACAGAAGATCTTTTGTCTATCTTCTGCCATTCGTCTGTAACAATATCTGTGATAGACTGATGAACTGGAAAAGTTAGGGCTGGTTTCTTGGAACCCACAAAAGCCGCATCCATGATGCCTAACTCCTTTTGTTCATCTACTAAACCCAGTGATTTACGCATAGATTTTAGAAAAGCCTCAATTTTATCCAGGGCAAATTCACCTGAATTCTCTGTAATCTCTCCTTCTTCTTCCTCAGAGACTGAGTCCGAATCTGCTTGACTATTCTTTTCCTCATTATACAAGGCCCCAGGGGAAGAGGGACCTTCACCCGGATCCTCTAACCTTTGTCTTTTTTTGGGGTTTAAGGAATCCTGCATAGCTGAGAAGGTCTCTTGCATTGAGACCTTCATCCAGGAGAGGAAATCCTGAAATTGTCCTGGCATATCCTGCAAGGCCATTTTTTTCATACAATCCTGGCAAACTTTAGAAGAGTCAGCAACTGGAAGTTTTTTATCACAGTTGGCACAAGATTTCATTTTTTGGGATTTTTCCTCCTTAGGGGGGCCTGCCTCAGCCTTGTCCTTACTAGAAGAGGGCTTACTAGAAGACATGGTCTAAAACTTAACTTTTAATCCTAATAACTCTAAAACATGTAAAGAAAAATATTAATCCTACCTGCAAGGTGCAGCCTGCTTCTTTTATCCGGCGTGCGTTCCACAGCTGAACCGCTCATGTGACTCAGTGGAGACAGAAGACTCCGTCCACAGCCAGCACTTCCCCTCCCGTTTTGTGCGCACAGCGTGCGACTCACGCTGGAACGCAGCATGCATGCAGCCCTTCCTGCCAACAACGTGTTTTGCTCTTTCCCAGGCGTCGCTCCTGTGCTGGCTGAGCAAACAGGAGGAAGATCGCCTGAACGAAGGGGAACCCTTGTCTGATCTTGGACAACATCACTTTCCTCTGCTGGGGCATAACCGAAGAGCACTCCGGTGCTTGTGCGGCGTGGAGCAAGATCAACCCGGCCGCATATGAAGAAACGGTACGCTTTTTTTTTTTTTTTTTTTAAACAAAACGGAGGCTCGCGCCTCCTGTCCATCCAGCTGCTAGGACCAGAAAAAACTGAGGAGGTTGGGGGAGGAGTCCATTTTAAACTTTCTATGGTCCTACCAGCTGGAGGCAGGAAGTAATCCCATTGTTTCAGTGACGGGGAGTACACAGAAGAAATTGAGAGAAAGCAGTTTCACATTTGCCATGGAAACACATGAAGTTTATTTATTTCTTTTAATTTAATAATTTATGGAATAAGACATTAGAACAAAAGAAAAAAGGAAAGAGAGTTGGATGTCTCTCTGGCGCTCAAAGGGTTAACAAGACTCTACATTTATCTCAGTTTTGTCCTATGATGAACTCCCTTTTTAAAGGGATAGTAATGCTTCGAAATTAAAGCAGCTCCAATTAATCTTCATAATATTTGGGCCATGGAGAGTGTCATTTCAATACTGAGAGAGTTGCAGTTCAAGAGTAATTGAATGATAAAGTATCCCCCTCCCGCCCCTTTTACTGATGTAATGCTGCTCACCTCAGAACAGAAAGGTGGTGTCCAGATGGCTTGCAGAGAGGGCCAATCTTCAATTAACATAAGGGAAAAACCTATCAAGGGGGGACAGAGTTTTCATTGTTCTCACAGTAAGAACTGTGACCTGTCTGGTCCCAGGACCAGATTCCACATCTGGGGGAAGGTGGCTTACACTAGGTAAAGGGGGCAAGAGGGGGATACTTTATCATTCAGTTAATCTTGAACTACAAACCTGACAGTACTAAAATAACACTCTCCATGGCCCAAATACTATTATGATTAATTGGAGCTGTTTTATTTTGAAACATTACTATCCCTTTAACTCTGCACCCTCTGATTTCTGGAGATCTGGCATTGCAAATTTCATCACTGATCACATAAATCACCAATGACATCATCTATCAGATCAGTCATAACTTAAATACAGTTAAGATTATGTATTAAGCAGAGTTTCCACATACTTCTTAGTTAAAAATGTTACATAGTTACATAAAGGTAAAAGGTGGTATCTTGTTACTTGTGGATAAAACATGAGAGTACTACAGTAAAAGTGCTACCTTTTATTGGCCAAGTAGCTTTATATTGCAAGCTTTCAAGACCACTTATATGTTTTCTCAGGCATGTTATGGAATGACAGCTGAATAGTTTATTTGTACAATATTTCTCACATAGGTTGTACAGTAATCACCTCACTTTCATAATGGTGAGAATCATCACTTTGTTTTTTGAATAAGTAAATCAACATTGGTATATTATATGCTCAGTGCAGGGTTCCCATATTGGTAATTTATGTGGAGCAGCTCAGGATTACTTTTTTCACATGTACCATCAAGCTTCAGAAATGTTTCATCCAAAAAGTTATTGCTGCTCAAATGCACATTTTTGGGGGTCTGTGCTACTAACCTTAAAATAAAATTATATTTGTATATATTTTTCAAATAGGAGGCATTGTCCCATTAAAGTGTTAGTAATGTCCAACAAAATGTTTTTTGCATTTAGAAGAGCTTAAAAAGCTGAGCTAAATGCAAAAAAACGTATCTCTCAAACCGCTATGGTTTAAGAGATACAGGCGTTTAAAGTTCGCAGATCTGTGTTGGCCGACACAGAGGCGCTTGAGAAGTGCCGCGATCTCGTTATTTACCACAAATCCCTTCACTGGAATGGTCTAAAACGTGTGCTTGAACACCAGGCACACGTTTTAGACCATTCCAATGAAGGGATTTGTGGTAAATAACGAGATCGCGGCACTTCTCAAGCGCCTCCATGTCGACCAACACGAATCTCCTGCTGACAGCTTTACAGCTGTCAGTAGGAGACAGCGAACTTTAAACTCCTGTATCTCTTAAACCATAGCGGTTTGAGAGATACGTTTTTTTGCATTTAGCTTAGCTTTTTAAGCTCTTCTAAAGGCAAAAAACATTTTGTTGGACATTACTAACACTTTAAAGGATAATGCTAACTTTAGATCTTATTTCTAAGCTAGAGAGTGCTTGCATGTGAAACATAATTATTAGCATAACTTTTTTTTTTTTTTGCCTTTGACATGCAACACACAAATATACAAGCTTTCAACTTAAATTAATAGGGTTGTGTGTTGGCATTTTGATGCCAACACTATTTCCAGGTAATACCTGAAACAATGTCTGCATGATTGATTCCTGCAGTACTATTAGTACTATTTTTTAAAGTAAAACTACACACAAAAATCCAAAAAGATACACTACCTGCATTTAGCTTGTGTACATTGTATAAAATTAAATAAACTTTATAAGCTAATCATTTTTGCAAAAGACAGTACATTTCAGTTACCCAACTGTTACTTACATCTGTAAGACGGCTGCCCCTAAAAACAAGAAAAAAAATGCAATTAATAAATATCCTAAGAAAGCCTACTTCATACATAAACATATACATACATTGTTTACAATAATAAATAACAAAAAATGAATTATGTATATAATATGTATGGGTGTATCATGGCTCGACAGACACTGATCACCAGGTAGCCATGGTGACTAGAAAACGTGACCTGGCACCAGGGGGAGACATTCCAGCATTATCCACGTATGATTTACTTAAAGGGATAGTAATGTTTCACAAAAACAGCAGCTCCAATTAATCTTCATAGTATTTGGGCCATGGAGAGTGTTATTTCAATACTGTCATAGTTGTAGTTCAAGAGTAATTGAATGATAAAGTATCCCCCTCCCGCCCCTTTTACCTAGTGTAAGCCAAATCCCCTCAGATGTGGAATCTGGTCCTGGGACCAGACAGCTCACAGCAAGGGACAATCTTCTTACTGTGAGCATAAGGAAAACCCTGCCCCCCTTGACAGATTTTTCCTTATGCTCACTGAAGACTGTCGTTCACTGTAATCCATCCAGACAGTCTTGATGCTCTGAGGTGAGCAGTGTTACATCAGTATAGCTGATGTAGGGCCATTCAAAAATTGTTTAAAAGGCTCTCTTTCCTCTGTGTTCCCTCCCACAGCTATACCTTTCATCCTTTCCTCTGTGTTCCCACCCACAGCTATAGGTGTGAGAGATACCCAAGCAGTGAGCTATAGGGTGGGAAGAAGATTAAAAAAAAAAAAAAAAAAAAAAAAAAAAAAAGGTACCTGCTTCCCCAGAACAAGCTTAACCCAGTATGTTAAAAGAACACAGAAAATGTGTGGGTCAGGTAGGCAATACACTTAAAGAAAGACTCTACCGATGCATACACATCTAGCCGGTAGTGTTTTATAAATGTCGATATTGATGACCAAGTGGCTGCTCGACAAACATCTTCAGCAGATGCAGAGGCTCTTCATGCCCAGGATGTGGAGACTGCTCTGTTAGTGTGTGCCCAGAGAAGCTTTGGAGGATCCAAACATGCTTCCAAGTAAGTAATTTTATACATTCTGTAATCTATCTTGTGATAGATGATTTTGAAGTAGTAAGGCCCTTGTTTCCCCTAAAAACATACAAAGAGAGAATCTGACTTATGGAATTCTCTTGTTCTTTCCAAGTATGAAGAGATTCATCTGACCACATCCAAGTTGTGGAACAGTCTTTCTTCTGTTTCTGGACAAAAAGATAGGAGGAATATTTCCTGATTCAGATGGAAGACTGATACTACTTTAGATCTGCATACTGGTCTCATATGTAATACCACCTTGTCTTGATGAATGACCAAGTAGGGAGATTTTGCTGAAAGCACCTGTAGTTCACAAACAAGTCTGGCTGAGGTGATCACGGTTACTGGAACCTGCTATATGTTTCAGGACTAGGTTCAGATCCCAAGGAGGAACTACTTTCTTGATTCTAGGTCTTGTTTTTGAGACTGCAAATAAGTATTTCCTTATTAGGTTGTCCTCTGCAAATTGTTTCTCCAGAATATCTGAGAGGGCCGATACCTGTACTTAAGAAGGCTGGACTTAGTCCGATCTCGAATCCTGCCTGAAGAATATCAAGGATCTTTACTTAAGAAATAGGCTTCTCAATAACATTATTTTTGATGCCCCATTTCCTGAAGGTCTTCCATACCCGACAGTATATGTTAGATGTTGAAACATTTCTTCCTGCTAGGCTGGTCTGGATTACATGTTCTGAGAGAACCTTTTGTCTCAGAGAACACCTCTCTACCTCCATGCCATCAGCTTTCCAAAAGAATGGATCTGGGTACAGAAGGGGTCCCTGATAAAGAAGATCCGGCCAGCTGGGCAGCATCCAGGGGGGCTTCTATTGACAGCTTTATCAATTCTGGGAACCAAATTCTCCTGGACTAGTATTGTGCAAGCAAGATCGCATTTACCTTGCCTGATCTTATTTTCCTCAGTACCAGAGGAATCAAGGGAATGGGCGGGAAAATGTATACCAGCTTGAAGTCCCACTTGAAGTTCATAGCATCTTCCCACAGTGCTTTTGGCTGATGGAATCTGGAAAATAATTTCTGGCACTTTGAGGCCATCAGATCTATTGATGGGTTCCCTTATTTCTTGTAGATGCTCAGGAAGATCTCCTGACAGACCATTCCATTTGATCCACCCTGTTCCGGCTGAGGAAGTCTACCTGGATGTTTTCCTTTCCTGGAATGTGGACTGCTGATAATTCCTCTAGGTTTCTTTCAGCCCATCTGAGAATCCTGTGAGCCTCCCTGCTGAGGGACTCGCTCCTTGTTCGTCCTTGATTTTTTTTTATGTACATTGCTGCAGCAATGTTGTCTGTGAGGATTCTTACTCTCTCTCCCCTGACGCAGCTATTGAGGTGTTCCAGACAATATTGGTGTTCTAGGAGATTTATGTGAAGTTTTCTTTCTGATTTTGTCCACTTTCCCTGGACCGATTTGTTGTTCCAGCATCCTCCCAATCCATATAGGATGGCATCCATGGATGATCTTCCCTTTTTTAGTTTACTTGGGTCTAGCCACCATTTTAGTTCCTTCTTTATTATCTGCGGAATGGAGATCCTCTGAGGTGTTTTGGGAGTTTCTGTTCCAGTTCTCTTGAAAATAGGCCTGGATTGGCCTCATGTGAACTACTGTCCAAGGAACTATCTGAATTGATGATGTCAGGATTCCAAGGACCTTCATGAAATTCTAAGCTGTGGAGCAGGCTGACTTCAGAAACTGTTTTATACCTCTGATTTTCTCCTCTTTAATGGGATATGTTTCCAGAGACTCTCTGGTGTTGAATAGTATTCTAAGGAATATTAACTGATACAAGGGGGTCAGCTGACTCTTTTCCGGATTTATTATCCACCCCAGTTTCTGTAAAAAAAAAAAGGTGACTGATCTTTGGGTTTCCTTTATTGCTTCAAGACTGAACTCTGAGATTAGTAACAAGTCATTCAGGTATTGGACAATGCATATGCCCTCCATCATTAAGGTTTGCAAGACAACTGCTAACATCTTTGTGAACATCATCGGGGCAGAGGAAAGACCAAAATGGAGCTTAAAGCGGAACTTTCAGCATACATAAAGTTGCCCTGCAATAATTAGGCAGGTGGCGACTAGCTTAAGGATAGTTAACTTACCTCTTAGAATTACTCCTTTCTAAAGAAATCCTTACTCTTCCGAGACCAGAAGCCAGACATCTTGTCTGCATGCCTGTGTTGTCAGCCCCTGTCTCCATTGAGAACTATTCCACTGTGCCACAGGGTAACCGGAAAGGACTGACGGTGCAGGTGCACAGACTGTACTAACCTGGCCTTCTGTCTCAGAATAGTAAAGATTTCTTTAGAAAGGAGTAATTCTAAGAGGTAAGAGATAATTATTAAGCTAGTCGCCACCCGCCTAATTATTCGACTGGCCCTACATCAACTAAGGAGGGGAGACTATACAACACCTACAGCTGTGGAAGGGAACACATAGGAAATATTACTATCCCTTTAACACAGGCAGATGTGCCCGGCCTTTCATGGATGCTGTGGATTAGTCCGCTGCCAGTAAAAGTATATCAATGCGGTGTTAGTTTGCCAAATTTTCAGGAGCTCAGTCTGGTATACATTCATTCTGCCTCTGGACTGGTTGGCTGGAGGTGCAGGATGTATTTTTCATATGCAAATCTGGAAACCACATTGGGTTAAGAACATCCTAGTGCAGTTCCTGCAGCTTTGGCCAGTCACCTCAAGCTGTTTTGGAATTACAGTTTATAGGTAGCAGGCCTCTGCCCTGTGTCTATGAAAGGCCATCTGCCTGTGCTAAATAGGAAATAAGAAGAAAAATAAGAGCTAACCATAGATAATTTGGTGCACTGAGTACAGAACAATGGGTGTCAATAAAAACTGAAGAACACAGTGATTTGGAATTGAAGTAATATTAAATCAAATGAGCATAATTGCCATGTCTTAAACCACAAACATTAAGATAAGTATTAGAATGTCTGAAAGTAGAAACAACCAAAATAAATAACAGAAATGTGGACTAAATTGACTGGATTTATGTGAATCTTCCACCCAGCCATGTGGTATGGTCCTTGACCCTGTAACATAGAATATGTGCTATGATGTGGAGTCTGGCTCCTAAAGGTGAATTATATATATTATACATACACATACATATTTATATATTATCAATATATATATATTAATTATAAAGAAAAACAAAGACAGTGGCATTCACAAGGCTAAATACCCCCAAAAAACAAACATATAGGTCCACGTCCAATAAAAAGAATTAAATAGATATTCAAGTGTACTCAGCCTGGGAGACTCCTGGCCTCGCAACAGACAGCACACTGGACCAACGGAAGTATCAATAAAATGAAGTTAATTTGGAATGGATGAAATTAAGCCCTTTTGAGAAAGACTCAAAATAATTTTACAAGACAAGTCCTCCAACTTAACAACGTCATCTACAATATAGCTCATAATTTTATGATTGTAATTTTTGCTCTCATTGTTTTATTAATTTTTTCAGATATATTTTATATATTTTTTCTTTTTGGTGTCAAGTGTAATTTTTGAAGTATATTTTTTTATCAGTGCTGTACGATTGATTGTCGTATTTTCGTTGTTTAACATAGTTTGTAACAGACTGTTGTGTGTTGGCTCTTTTTCGGCCCACTTGCTGTTCTGTTACATATTCAACCTTACAATTTTAGTATTGTTTCTGGATTACACTTTTTCACCTGGAATATAGCACGGTGAAACAGACCGCCGTTGTCAGTAACACTGCATGGTTTTGACAGATGATAAGGTTTAACCCATTACAATAGTGGCATTTTAATAGTCCAATTGGATGTTTTAACGGTTATATTTCATTGATAGGATTTGGGAAGATTTAGTAAATATACCTTGCTCGATTTGCTATTTATGGATTTTATTAATACATTTCCATTTTATGTATACTCTACTTTTCTTGACATCCTTTTGTTAACTTTATAGATAAGGTGTGAAAAAAATGCAGTAAAGTAAGAATGCTTTCTAAAATAGACACACTCATAGTTTATTTTTATCAATTAATAAAATGCATAGTGAGTGAACAGAAGAAAAATCAAAATCAAATCACCACCCTCTGCCTTCAAAACAGCACTAAATCTTCTAGGAACATTTGCACACAGTTTGTTAAGGAACTTGGCAGGCTGGTTGTTCCAAACATCTTGGAGAACTAACCACAGTTCACACAGTTTTTCTGTGGATTTAGGCAGCTTCAGTTGCTTCTTCATGTAATCCAAGACAGGCTCTTTGGGGGGGGGGGGGGCCTGCCATCACTTCCAGGATGCCTTGGTAATGACTTTGCCTGTATGTTTGAGGTCATCGTGCAGCAGAATACATTTTGGGCCAATCAGATGCCTCCCTGATGGTATTGCATGATGGATATGTATCTTCCTTTACTTCTCAGCATTGAGGAGACTACTAATACTGACCAAATCCCCAAATCCATTTGCAGAAATGCAACCCCAAACTTGCAAGGAACCTCCACCATGCTTCACTGTTGCCTGCAGACACTCATTCTTGTACTGCTCTGTAGCCCTTTGGCTAACGAAAGGCCTTCTGCTACAGCCAAATACTTCAAATTTTGACTCAGTCCAGAGTACCTGCTGCCATTTTTCTGCACACCGGTTCCTGTACTTTTTTGTGCATAGTTGATTCAATTTGCCTTGTTTCCACATCAGAGGTATGGCTTTTTGGTCACAAGTCTTCCATGAAGACCACTTCTGACCAGACCTCTCCAAACAGTAGACTGGTACCAGGGTCCTACTGTTTTCTGCCAATACTGAGCTGATGGCACTGCTAGACATCTTCCAATTGCTAAGGGAAATAAGCATGATGCATTTCATTTGCTGCACTACGTTTCCTTAGCCGACTACTACGTCTACGGTCCTCAATGTTGCCTGTTTGTTTGTGCTTCTTCAAAAGAGCTTGGACAGCACATCTGGATACCCCTGTATGCCTTGAAAAGTCTGCCTGGGAAAGACCTTGCTGATCAGTACAAATACTTTGTGTCTTGTTACTGTGCTCAGTCTTGCTATGGAGTATGATTTGACATTAAACTGTCTTCAGCAACCTCACCTTGTTACCCAAATTTGGCTGTTCCTCAATCAGTTTTATTTGTCCTACATAGGGGTTTCTGTTTCAGTTAATGATTATGTTTCAACCTACATTTTTTCTTGTTCTTTCTTTTTGAGTCTGAAAAGATGTTTATTGAGAAAAAGAAAAAAGTACATCAGACAAGCAATGCAGAGAATGAACAAGGCACAAGCATATCCCACATATTACAAATAATGAAAGCAATAATGGAAAGAAGAAGATATTGTGTCATACAAAATAATAATACTGACATACTGAGCATGGAAATAAAATGGTTAACAAAGATCCCAGAAAAATAAGAGAGAAAGAGAGAGAGAGAAAGAGAGAGAGAGAAAGAGAGAGAGAGAGAGAGAAAGAAAGAAAGAAAGAAAGAAAGAAAGAAAGAAAGAAAGAAAGAAAGAAAGAAAGAAAGAAAGAAAGAAAGAAAGAAAGAAAGAAAGAAAGAAAGGGGAGGGACAGACAAGGAAAGGTGGGAAGGGAGCGAAGGGACTTGGGACCATTAGGATCAAACTCCAAAAAGGCCAGCAGGGGAGGCCATTAACTAGCTAAATAAGAGAACCAGTCACCACAGAGTCTCCTAAAAGCGGGTAAAGAACACATGGATGAGTGATAAAAGCGTTCCATGTCAAGAATCATATTTAGGCGTGATTTCCAGTCACGAATCGAGGGGGGCGCGTGGGATTTCCATAAACGTGGGATACAAGCTCTGGCTGCTGACATTGCTAGAATCCACAGCTTCAGCTGAGTCTTAGAAGTAGCAGGTATCAGAGAGAAAGGGAAGACAGACAAAAGGAGGGATTGTGGAGTGCCAGGAAGGTGAAGACCTGAAAGCATGGGGAGTTGTAAACTCACTTCTGACCAGAAGGATAACAAAGCTGGACAGGACCCCCAAATATGGTATAGAGAGCCTTCACTCGAGCCACATCTCCAGCAGAAAGGGGAAGTTCCATAAAAGAACTTAGCAAGCTTTGCGGGAGTGTGATAAGACCGCAGCATAATTTTATTATTAGTTTCTCTCATGAGAACATTTGTCAAAAATTTAGTATGAAGTCTGAAAGAACGTTCCCAGTCCGAGTCAGAGATGACAATATTTAAGTCTCTCCCAGGCTACCTTTTGGGAAGAACAAAAGGGCAATTGAATGAATTAATATGTTTATTTATATAGCTCCACAAAAGTGTATGCAGCACTTTACAATTTAAAGGGGAACTAATACCCCTTAATAAGTTGTTTTTTTTTTAAATATATTTTATTATCAGATCACTCCATACACATACAAAGAAAAAGGGTTCATGTAATATCTGTCAAGTACAACAAGAGTATGCAAACATGTATAATAGATAAAAGAAACAGATGCATATTAACAGGGCGTACAGAGTCAACCTGAGGTTTTTATAGAAATTCAACCCAAACATCTAACCAAACTAAGCTAAATCTATACCCCTCGATCCCAGTTCCTCTCTCCCGAGCCCACAGCACCCCCCAACCCCCACCCACCAGCCAGTGCCACCACAAAATCCCGACACACATAAGAGTCAGACACAAATGTGTACAAGTATATGCCACAAACATCCACACAGCAAGCAAAAATTAATTAATTCGATCAGCTCCAAGAAGTTACACATCGCCGGGAGCTACAGTAGTGTTTGCTCTAGCTATCCACCAGGTCTGCCACCATCCCCAGATCTTATCAAACTTAGCCGGAGTACCTCGGTGTAAGTAGACTAATTTATAATGTGGAAAACACTGTGAAACCAAGTGAAAACACTGTGAAACCAGGTTAATCCACGCCCTGCAAGTGGGAGCTCTGTCTGACATCCAGTTCAAGGCCACCACCTTTCTCGCCATCACCAAGAGCTCACGCAGAAGACATTTGTCTTCTCATCGGGGAAGACAGACAATAAGCAAATCTTTCGAGTCGCAGGAACAGGTCTGCCCAACACCATGGTCACAATACGCATTATCTCTGACCAAAACATCCCAACCTCAGGACACTCCCAAATCACATGCAAATATGTGCCTCAAACATTGTCACATCAATGGCAATGGTCAGTACCAGAATTCCCTATTTTAAACAGTTAGATTGGTGTATAGTAAATTCTATGCAGAATATTAAACTGTATCATTTCATGCCTAGTCGACATCGCCATCTGAGCTGGCACCTCCTTAGCCATGTTCCACTCCCAATCCTCCAATGGGCCCAGATCCAGTTCCCATTTATTCAGTGAGGGAAATTCCTGATATTTCATGCGAGATTCCAACCACTGATAAATAAAAGAGAGAGGTCTCGGTGGCTCAAGGGTCATCAATCTAGTAAGAAGCGGGAATGTAGCAATCATCGGTGCTCTATCACCCCACTGGGCTCTAAGAGCATGTCTGGTACATAAGTAAGAATAGAAAAGATTGTGTGGCAGATGGTATTCGTCGTGTAGCTGTGCAAAGGATTTCAGCTGGTTATCATGATAAAATTGCCCAAGAGTATTAATCCCAAATCTAGCCCACAGAGGACCAATCTCACTACCCAGTAAGTGATGTAACCCCGCAGAGCCCCACAGGGGGGACTCTGGGTCCACGGCCACATATCCCAGCAACCTCTTCAACTCCCCCCAAGCATCATATAGAGTTACAGCTAATGTAGTTCGAATTTTAAAAACTGCGGGGCCGCCATGCAAGAACTGGGGTAGTTCATACGCAAGCTGCAATAACAGTGCATCTATCTGAGTAGTTTAATAGCGAGGCCTGGGGGAAACAAAATCAAGCGCATAATGACATTGAGCTGCCAAGTAATACCTGTAAAAGTTGGGCAAGGCAATTCCTCCCTCACGCTTCGGTCTCATAAGAGTAGTCAACTTGAGTCTAGCCCGACGCCCCCGCCATATGAAATGTGAAATTATTTTGTCTATTTGTCGGAAATATTTTTTTGGAATAGGGACAGGTGTGTTCTGAAAAACATATAAAAACTTGGGCAAAAAAATCATTTTAATATGATTCGACCTACAAATAACATTTAAGGGCAAGTGAAGCCATGCCATTGTTTTATCATTAAAAGATTGAATAGTAGGCAACAAATTCATCTCCAAAAAGGAATCCGTCGATGCTGCCACCCGAATCCCCAAATAGGTACAGTCAGTCACATAAGAAAGTGGAACATCCGGTGAGTGAGTCCCCCGCAGACCATCATCAATTGGGAGCAAAGAGGACTTAAACCAATTGATTTGAAATCCGGAATATGTACCAAAATCGTCCACCAACCGCAACGTAGTCCTCAGGGAATCCCCGTCATCACCAAGAAAGAGTAGAATGTCATCGGCATACAGTGCAATCTTTTCCTCTCTGCCCTCAATACTGAGTCCCCGGATCAAGGGATTAGCACGAATCAAAACAGCCAAAGGCTCCAGGGCCAGGGCAAACAAGCCGGGCGAGAGAGGGCAGCCCTGTCTAGTACCACGATGCAAAGACCCCGCAATAACTTTACATGAATGCAGTCTTCATCTTGCGAATATCTGCTTAATAGCGCTAGTCGCCAGAAATATTACCTGGTTCCAAAGATTTTGACGTTTTTCCGAGGCTCACAGGAGCAGGAAGCACAGACATCTCGTCACAGTGACATCAGTGCGCCTGCGCTGTCAGTCCCTTATTGCGGGGTGGTAGTTCCCCTTTAACGGTTTAAACAATACAGGGTTACAGGTGCTTTGTAGAGTGAAACATTGGGTGGGAGGTCCCTGCCCGAAAGCTTACAATCTAAAGCAGAAGTAAGCAATTTGACCACCAAGGATAGATTACCCTTCTTAGGAGAGGGAGAGAGAAGAAAGGATTCGAAGGAGTAGAGAGGCCTAGGGGTAAACTGGACTGGTAAGGAAGAGATAAATTGACAGACCTGACCATATCTAAGTAACTCCGAAGGTGGCAGGTTGTGTGAAGCACAAAGAGTAGAGAAATCCGGTAAGGAGCCTGCCAGAAGAAGGTGATCCAAGTCAGTCAGTCCACAGTTGACCCAGGCCAAGAAGGCTCCCCTATGTAAGCCAGGAACAAAAACCGGGTTGCCTATGATAGCACAAAGAGGGGAAGTGGAGGTAGAAAAATGAAGAGAGGTGTTACAAAGCCTCCAGATAGATAGAATGTGCGAAAGCAATACACTGCTACGTAAAGAAATGGGAAGTTGTGAGGGAAGGTGCCATAAGAGTTGTAAAGGGTCAACAGGGCCCAGGAGAGGTCTAGCAACCGATGGCCAGTCCAAGGGGCAGTCAATCATCACTAGTTCCCTAAACATGGACAAAGCAGTAGCTCTATACAAAACAGTTATTGGAGTCAGGCTCAAGCCACCTTTCAAAACCAGGAGGGCTAAAGTAGTCACACTAATCCTAGGAGAATTCCCTTTCCTGATGAAACCAGATATGTGCTGGTCAATAGAGCGGAGAATTCTACATGGTATCTGAAGAAGAAGAGATCTAAGAAGGTATAATACCTTAGGGTGTATGACCATCTTGACCAGATTGGATCAACCAAACCATGAGATAAATAGAGGAGACCATTTGTTAAGGTCCGAGCGAATCTTTGACAAAAGGGAAGAGAAATTAGTAAGCTTATCAAATAAATTCTTAACCCCATCCATACGGACGCCACTGCATAGCCTCCTTTTATCCCACTGCACTGCTCGTGGTCTGCATTCGCGTACGTTCCACTGGTGACACGCATACGTGAGAGCACTTCCTGTTTCCGGTTGTTATGAGGCACAGATTACCCGCGCGCTATTCATATATATGAAAGAGAGAGAAAGAGAGAAAAAGAGAGAGAAAGCAAAAAATGGCATAATACCATTTAACGAATGCACATGCAGGTCTTGTGAAAAAAGTGCTAGTTTATAGTCAATGTTTCAGCCCCCTGGAGGGCCTTTATCTAAAGTGCTAGTTTATAGTCAATGTTTCAGCCCCCTGGAGGGTCTAAAGTGCTAGTTTATAGTCAATGTTTCAGCCCCCTGGAGGGCCTTTATCTATATATATATATATATATATATATATATATATGAATTCATATGTTTATTTACATAGCGCCACAAGTGTGTGCAGCACTACAGGGTTACAAAAGTGCTTTGCAAAGTGGAAGTGAGGTCCCTCCCCAAAAACTTACAATCTAAAGTGGTAATGGGAGACATATAGAGTACATAAGGGTCAAGTGCTGAAGACAGTGCCAGAGTACTGGTTAGGATAGGAGACAAATCATACCGTCTAGTATTTTTAAGTTTTGTTAAGGAAGTGTAGTTTCAGCCGTGACTTGAAGATCATAAGAGAGATGCAGTGGTGCAGGGTGGGAAGAAGAGCATTCCATAGATAAGGAGCAATGAAAGAAAAAGGTGTGCGATGAGAAGGCTTTAGGCACAAAAGAAGCTGAGAGAAGACCGTCCTTGGCTGATCATAAGTGGCAGGATGGGTTATAGCGGGAGATCAAAAGTGGAAATGTAGAAAGGTGCAGAGAAGAGTTTTGAATGAGTGAAGCACAATTCTGTAAGAGATACAGAGTTTGAAAGGCAGCCATTGGAGAGATTTGAGGAGGAGGAGGGGGCAGGGACAAACCTAAGTGACAATGGGGTAACTGGTGCTGCAGCATTCTGTATGGATTGAAGAGGATGGAGTTAGGAGGCAGGAAGTAGAGAGAGAATGTTACAGTAGTCCATGCGGCAAAGGATGAGTGCTTGTGTAAGAATTTTGGCTGTGGAGGAACAAAGGAAGAGACAGATTTTAGCTATGTTACATAAGAGAAAACTGCAAAATTTAGTGATGGCGTTAATACGTAGAGAAAATGAGAGAGAAGACAGACAAATAGATGGTCCTCTAGCTCATCCCAGCCCCAGATTGCGAAGTCCTTATGGGGTTAAGGTCCACCACTATGCATGGAGTAACCTAATGTATCAGTGAAAATTCTGAATTAATTAATACTTATGACAGAGGAACTCTGGCACACTGCTGATAAGTGTGGTATAGTTCAGCTGTGTGCCAACTATGGGCTTTTTAATGACTGTTCTCTTTATGAATTAGTCTCAGTTGCCTGTTGTTACACCATCCTATGGACAGCTCTGGTCCATAGACCATAAATCTCCATAGAATGATGTAGCAACAGCGCCATTGTACAATTTCAGGCCACTGTGATATTGCACCTAAAAAAATTCAACTTTGAGCTGTAATAACTTACGAATAAAACACCTTTCAGCAGTGAAAGTTCCCTTGTTTTACTCAGGGGGATAAGCCCTACAACATATTTTTTTTACATTTTAAGTATTACTATCCCTTTAAGAGCTGTGGGTGCTTTTAGGATCTGTTGGGAAAGGTACTGGGTGTCACCCTACAAGTTGAATGGAGAGAATGACTTACCACATATGAGAGCTCTGTGGCCACTCGGGCGCAGTACAGAGCAGCACCATTGGGGGAATCATCCATCAAGCAGTCAGACCATATACTTTCATATCCTGGACACACAAAACAATGCACCACAGGTGGGAACAAGCGATCCCAGCATATATTTGCATATTGTGTGCCATGCGCACAGTATGCAAGTGTATGCTGTGACCAGTTGTATGTGACAAATGGTCACAGCATACACTTGCATACTGTGCGCACGGTACATGATATGTAAGCGTATGCTGGGATCACTTGTAGGACAGTCCCACCGGTAGTGCACAATGTTATGTGGCCAGGATACGAAAGTGTAAGGTCTGCCCGCTTGAAGGATGTTTCCCCCAATGGTGCCGCTCTGTCACGCGGGCCTAATGAAAAAATATTGTTTGTTTCCTTAAGCCCTTGAGTGCTGAGTACCACAGAGGCTCAGCAATGTGTTGCATAACCCTCTGGCATGTGTACCGGCACTGCTTCCACTTTGTGTTGAAGGCAAGTTAAAATGAACTATGCCAGAAGGAAGGGCAAAAGGTGGCACAGATGTGCTGAGGGGGAGGGAGGACTGGCCCTTTGAAGAGGGGTAGGAGAGCAAAGTGTAACCCTTTTGAGTAGCAGATGGGTACACAACTCATGGCAAAGCAATGCACTGCGTACCTCACTGGCACTGAAAGAGTTGATATCATGTTGGCAAACAACTGGTAGAAGGTGAGGGGCAGTCATGTGCCAGGATTGCTACATACGGAAAAGTGAAGTTGTGGAGTAAGCAAGGCATGTGTGATTTTTTTCATATACAAGATAGTGAGGAGTTCCGACAGTGATGAGGGGCCAAGTCCTTGCAGACAGTGAAGGCGGAGGGGACGAAGGACAAAGAATACTTGACAGAAATGGTAACATGTAAGTCACTGGAATATATGGAGGAGGTTTAAGTCAGCCATGTTTTATTTTGTCAGCAAGAAGAGATAGTGAGGAGTGGTGACATATGGAGGAGGTTTCCAAGTCACGCCCCCCCTGTATGCTGGAAACAGGCAGAATGGAGGAGGTATGCATAGCTCCTCCTTGCGCCCACCCGGGGAGTCAAGTCTGGAGAATTTGTGGTTACATGACCACCTTCTCTTTTATAGTACAGATACACCAAGGAGGGATATAGCCTAACTCAAAGGTGCTCCAATTAATCTATAACAGAATATAATTAAGAGAACTCACTGCCTGAACACAAACAGGACTTTCCTTCTGCCTTTTTAGTAGAAATGAATGCAGTTAATTAGTGCAGATCATGTAGCAGGTACCACTATTCACCCTGAGAATATTGCCCTTCACTCCTGAGATTTAGGTCAAAGCCAGAGTTTTTGCCCTTTAACAGATCAGTGTGGAATGTTAATTTTAGCATTTAAATGGAGGCAACGTCTGTGAGTGTACTTTCTTGTGGAATGTTGAGAGTATGGGGTGTACAACGAAATGTGAAGCAATGCGTTGCACTTCCTCCTTCACCACTTCGGATATACCATAGCTACAGAGTGAACGTTCAACGCAAATGCTTGTCTTTTGCGCGTACCGCTTACCAACAATTCAGCTTTCTCACGCTCTCCAGCTCAGAAGCCTTGGCTCTTGATAAAACCTGCTTACGCGTTAACTTCATCACGTCTTATTCATTCACCTAAAACCGATGCAGGACTTTTCCGTCTAGTATCTAAGGGCTGAAATTCCGCCAGCGTCAGGTCTCTAAGGGGTGCGGCCTAGCGCTACATCCTTGCCAAATATTTTGCGTATCATGCCTCGATTTCATTTCTTACCGCAAGACTTTTATGTGGGTTTCTAAACGCTAGACGGTGGGTGTGCAGATTACATCTTGACGCCAAAATTGAAGCGAAAAATGCCACTTTCTTGTAGCGTAAGGCTACAGTCAGCGTTATGGTTGTAACATGCGCACTGTATTATGTATTTTTTTTTATTTATAATTACATATATGTATTTTAGCTGCGTTTCAATTCCAAGGGCTTGGTGTTTTTCATGGGACTTCGTAGCCATTTTCCTGTAGTCTGAAATAGTCAACAATGTGTTTGTAACGGCAGTCATTGGATTGTACGTTTCCTTCAGTGTTCGGAAGGCTGTGGTTCTACGCAGAGCAGCAGAAGCTGATTGACTCCAACGCCCGCTGTTTGGCTCATATTTGATTTATACTAAGAAGCCCGACATGAAAGATTACGTTTTTATCATGTACATAAACCAGTTCAGATATGCATTGCAAGTTTCTCGTTAGCGTCACGCATTAAATGATGATTTAGTCCAGGGTCTCCAACCTTACTTTTAATCGATGAAACATACTAAAAATATATGCATTTACAACTGAATTTAGTAAACAATCTAATTCGTTCCTTTGCAATAATAGAGTGCTCCAGGAGCTTTTAGCTGCTTCATGATGATGGGAGTTGCACTCTCCAGCAGCTTGAGAGTCAAAAGATACATACCTTTGTTCTATAGGTAAGCTAGATTTCTCATTCTCAAAACAGCCACAGCAGTGCAGCAATCTTTATTGCAGTGGTTCTCAATCTTTTTTGGTTTGGGGCACCCCTAACAACCTAGAAGATTTGGGGCACCCCTGACATACTTAATGTACTTTATCAAGGGCATAAGAGGGGTACAATACATAAATATACTGTTATTATTGGGTCTTTTAATCCTAATAACAAAACTAAACATATTGTGCATAGCAATTTCTATAAATCTTTATTTAAAAATACATTTCTGTTAGCGTGCCCCATGTTTTCTATGAAGACTAAGTTGATGTCTGTGGCACACCAAAGTGCCACGGCACCCTGGTTGGGAATCACTGCTTTATTGTCATAGTTTGAAGAACCACATTTGAACATTGTTTTGGTTCTAACCTAGTTGTCTTCATCAGATATATTGATGATCTATTAATCATCTTTCATGGAGTAGTAGATTTACATCATTAATGTATTCAACAGATTAATGTGAATAATTCTGGTTTCTGAAGTACATTCCTCTACTGTAATCAGCTGGTGGTCTTTCTGGTTTTGGTTAGAAAGGATGTGTTGTAAGTCGGGTAGGTTTGCAAGACATCTGAACGGAGAAGTATGGTCCTTCAATCACCACAACAATCCTGTGTCCCAAGTGGCGGTTGGGGGGGGGGGGGTCAGTTGCACTTATTTGGACTGTCCGCCAGGCAGCCAACTACAATATACAGACCCACCTCTCAGCAGGTCCTGTCTTCCAGTGGTAAAACCAGACATCCTGCTGTATAACTGAGTCTACGTACTGGAAGACAGAACCTGTCAGATGCTGAAGGGGCAGAAATAAAAGCAAGGCAGTAGGAGGCAAATTCAAACGTCACTCGCTGGATAAATATTCAGTAACTCTGCATGCTCTGGATAGAAGTAGAAAGAGAGGAAAGGCGCATACCTGGGACCTTTCAAAATAAGCTGACCTTGAGCTCTTTGATATATTAACCCATAATGCAGTGGTGAAAAATATGAGGCCCACCGGCTGCTGCCAGACTACATTTCCCATCATCCCTCCACCAGCCATTGGCAGGCAGAGGGTGGTGGGAGTTGAAACCTGGCTGTTTCTGGAAGATCTTGCATTGTCCACCTGTACTACTGTATCAGTAGTGCATCTCAATGTAAACTCTGTGGTAATGAATAGAGATATCACAGAGCTAACAGTTGCAATGGAGCTACATTATTAATTAGTCATACCACAGAGCTTATAATTGAAATGCACCTATACTAGCAATACCACAGAGCTTACTGTTAAAATGGAGCCACAATTGTGAGACCACAGAGCGTACAAATGAAATGTAGCTACGCTAGTGATATCACAGATATTACAGTTGATATGGAGATCCACTAGTGATAGCACAGATCGTAAATTGAAATTGAGCTATATTAGTAACACCACAGAGCTTATAATTTAAATGAAGCTACATTAGGGATACTTAAGCGTTTACAGTCGAAATTGAGCTACACTAATAATAAGCACAGTGCTTACAAATGAAAGAACTACACTACTAATGTAGCTCATTATCAGTTGCAAGCTATGTGATATCACGTGCCCAGATCCATGTATTAGAAATCAGCCTCTTTTTGTGATGATCAGACTAGGTGCTCCCAATGTAAGCTATCTGGGTAAAGGTTTACAGAGTGGGATCCTCACAAATAGACTGCTATAAATAAATTTTATGTATGTATATATACAAATACAACAGATAATAAAACAGGAAATACTACTCTATAGGCCTCGGTGAGCTAGATGCTAGAGTGCTCTGGCTGGGGAACATAGCGAGCTAACGGGCTGTTCTAGGGAAGTCTTGCTGCAGCCTAGGCTGTGTTAGATGTGCTGACCTCAAAGCCAGAAAGCAGGATGACAATCCTAGACACAGACAGCTACTCACTGAGTGTGGAATCAGTGTGAGTAACTTACTGGTAGTACAGTTGTCTCTGTCGTAGTTTAGGAACAGCCAGTTATAGACTCGAGGGGTCTCAAGGTTCTAACACGATAGGAGGTCAACAGCGCCAAACTCGACAGGCTGGTCGACAGTGTCAAACTCTGCACAAGAGAACCTCCAGAGTTGGAGGAAGAACAGTTGACAAGCCAAGCTGGTAACCAGCAGGCAGATATGGTACCAGGGATGCAACAGAAGAATAGTCAGGCAAGCCAGGGTCAGAACCACTTGAGCAAAAGTAGTATACAATCAGCAGTCAGAAGAGTAGTTGAATAAACAAGCAGAAGTCAAACCACAGTATACAAAAGAAAAATCAGCAGACAAGAATGACGTTGAGGGAAAGCCAGGTCAAACACTCAAAATAACAAGAACTCAAGGAACTAGATCACAACAGGAACTCTTTGATTGCATGCCAACACAAAGTGCCAGTACTTGATAAAGGCTCACAAAGAGCGTCATACAACAAGGTGGAGAAAGGCGTACAAGGGAAAAACAGAATATCTGGCAAAAGATGCCAGCAAAACCTGGAAGGACATGACGCTACTTCCCCCCAAGAGATTGGATGGAAAGGACCAGTGAAACTGGCAGATTGGAGACAGAGCATGGAAGTCTGAGGTTGCCACCCACAAATGCTTTTCCGACCCGTAGCCCTTCCAGGTAACCAGATACTGGAGAGTACCACAAGAGATGTATGAGTCAAGCACCGTATCTATGATAAACTCCTCAGAGTCGACCACAGAAACAGAAGGTGGAGGAGAAGAGGTGGGTTGACTGGCATATGAGCCCTTCACATAAGGCTTGAGTAAGGCTAAGTGGATGACTGGATGGCTCTTCAGTGTCTCTGGAAGGGTGAAGCAGTAGGAGACCGGCGAGAGATGGTTCTCGACCTTGAAAGTCCACAAATAATGGGGACCCAGTTTGTCGGATGGTTGTCGAAGTTTGACATTTTTGTCAAAAAGCCAAACCAAATCCCCAGGATCATACCTGGGTGCCAAGGGTCGATGGCAATCAGCTGCTATTTTCTGCCGCATCTTGGATGAGATAAGTGTGTGGTGAATAGCCTGCTAACGAGTCGCCAGGTCTCAAGTATGAGACTCCTCCAAGGGGACATCCGACACAGGAGGACAAAAGACAATAGCTGGAGGATTGTACCCAGTCATCCCGCTGTTGGGAGCAGTGACACTGGAGGAAGTGTTCCATGTTCTGTTTCAAGCTCTCTGTCTGACCATTTGTGGGTGGTATGCAGAGGAATGTTGTAACTAGATTCCCAGCCTATAACAGAACGCCCTCCAGAAACAGGACACAAACTGAATACAGCGATCGGACATGATATGGTGCGGTATTCCATGCAGGTGATAGATATTTTGTATAAACAGATTAGCCATCTCAAAGGAGGTGGTGAGGTTAGGCAGTGGCACAAAATACTCTTGTTTAGAAAACCGATCTACAACAGAACGGAAGGTAGATCTGCTACAAAGGCCATGGAGATTTGTATCCAAGGAAGAGCTGGCACTGGTAAGGGTTGTAAGAGACCCAAAGGCCAGTTTCTGGGTGTTTTCATACAGGCACAAACAGGACAGGAGGAAACAAAAGAAGACACATCAGCCTTAAGTTCAGGCCACCAATAGTACCTGGTGATAAGATCCTAGGTACAAATTAGTCCAGAATGACCAGTCGTCACAGAACAATGCCCCCAAAGGAGGATGCCGGAACGGTACTTTTTAGGTAAGAAGTACACGTGGGAGGTAAAGAAACACCAGATGGTCAGTTGGATTGGGCCTTCTTAAATCTGGTAAGAAGGTTAGTAGACAATGAAGATATGATTCAAGTAAATTATGGGTTCTGGGGCATTTGGGCCAAGACTAGAGAGCTTGTGTTGATGGGATAAGGCATCAGGCTTGACGTTCTTCATCCTAGGAATATATGAACTAACAATCAAAACAGGAGAAAAACAAAGACTAACTAGCCTGTCAAGAATTTGGGAGCTTGGCAGATGCCAGGTACAAGTTTTGGTGATTGGTTAAGATAGTAACCGTATGGGGAGATCCCGCCAATAAATACCGTCACTCATCCAGAGCCAACTTAACAGCCAACAATTCCCTGTTACCCATATCGATGTTCCTGTCAGCAGAGATAAAACACATGGAAAAGAAGGAACAGGGATGGAGAATACCAGAATTGGTGGATCGCTGTTAGAAGACTGCTCTGCCCGCCCGTCAGAGGCCTGTACCTTGAGAATGAATCGGGCTAGATGGTCAGGGTATTTGAGAATAGGTGTAGAAGAGAAGGCACTTTTCAAAGTCTCAAATGCCTACAGTGCCTCAGAAGTCCTATGGTGAGTGTCCAACTCCTTTATGGGTCATGACAGTGATATAGGCAATGATAGACAAAAAACCTTTGATGAACTGGCAGTAATAATTGGCAAAGCCAATGAACTGCTGAATGGCTTTAAGGCCATGGGGCAAGGGCCACTTAGTGAACAGCAGACAATTTACCAGGGTCCATGGCGTGACCTTGTGCAGATATAATATAGCCTTAGGCTAGAGACTTGTTCTTGAATTCACACTTCTCAATCTTAGAGAACAGACCATTCTCTAACACCTGTCGGATGTGATCACATTGCTTCTCTAGGGATGGGGAAAAACTAAGATGTCATCCAAGTATACAATGACAAAGGACAAGAGAAGGTCTCTAAAACATTGTTGACAATGCCCCAACCTGGAGTTGAACTCTGTCTTCCATCCGTTTCCCTCTTGCATCTGCACCAGGTTATAGGCACTCCTGAGATCGAGCTTGGTGAAAAACCGGGCTCCCCTGAGCCTATCTAACAACTCGGAAATCAGGGGTAAAGGGTAACAATTCCTCCCTATAGTCCACACAGGGATGAAGACCGCTGTCCTTTTTCTTTACGTAAAATGTACCGGCTCCAACAGGAGAGGTAGAAGAGGCATATGAATCCAATAAAAAGAAGAAATAAAGGCGATCCTACCACAGTCCACTTGGAAAATATAAAGATTTTCTTATAGGATACTTTAGATGTGCTGCTACTCGTCGTGGTGTCCTCATTATCACCTCCCAGTCAATAGCCAACATACAAAGAAAAAGACAAAAGCGCGACTTCTAAATGTATACTGTATAAAAATAGGATGAAAGTCCCCTTCGGTAAATATATGCACTCACCAAAAAATTTCTTGAAGATGTGCTTATAAATCATAAATAAAAAGATCCTAATGTTGTTGATCCATTGAAGATATCGATTCTACCGTGGTTCTCAGTAATCTGTTGCAGAGTGTATTCACGGAGTCGGACTCTTCCGATTTGGTTCCAATCTGCTATGACGTCTGGTGCTTTGTTCCGGTCTGATCGGGTCCCGTAATAGGATACAGTGTATCAACTGCAACAAGAAGAAACAAATCGCTCTAAGTGTAGCATCAGAGACACACTGATCTGCTACACAGACCCCCAATAAGACCGCACTCACAGAATGAAAAGAAAGGTTATAGCATATAAGTGGGACTCTGCGAACCCGGCAATACAAAGATTTGCAAAAACGCTGCAATACAGATAGAACAATCAATATCTGACCGGAACAAAGCACCAGACGTCATAGCAGATTGGAACCAATCGGAAGAGTCCGACTCCGTGAATACACGCTGCAACAGATTACTGAGAACCACGGTAGAATCGATATCTTCAATGGATCATCAACATTAGGATCTTTTTATTTATGATTTATGAGCACATCTTCAAGAAATTTTTTGGTGAGTGCATATATTTACCGAAGGGGACTTTTATCCTATTTTTATACAGTATACATTTAGAAGTCGCGCTTTTGTCTTTTTCTAGGCATATGAATCCCCTGGCAAGACAATCCTGGATATACTTCTTAAGCTCTTTAGTCTCGGCCTTTAACTTACAGAACACGTCTGTGAACTCATGGCACGGTTTAGGAAGAGAAGGAGGAACAAGCTTCAAGGTGTTCTAGGCAGACAAAGAAACCCACTGTGAATCCATCAGAACAGCAGGAAAGGAAAGGGTACCAGAAGCTCAATCAATAGCAGAATTGTTCCTTTGGAGCCAGGGAATATCCCAGAATGATTGGGTTGGCAGGACATGAGATAAGATCAAAAGAGAGGTCATCAGAATGGGAAGAGCCCATCCACAGTTTAAGGGGAACGGTTGACAGGGTAATAAGTCCAGCCCCCAATGGGAACTGTCAATAGTAACAATGTGGATGGGAGCTTCCTTAGATATAGACAGAATGCCATGTTGGGTAGCAAAGGTAGTGTCCAAAAAAAGTCTGCTGCTCCGGAATCCACAAAGGCCAATGCTAGGATACTGCTAAGGCAATAGGAGTGACAAGCTTGTTGTCTTCCTTCCAGGGAACAGAAAAGAGACTCACGGTGGGTCCCTTGCCAAACTCTACATCCGGGTGTTTCTCTGCTTGTTTGGGCAAGAATGGGCAAAATGCCCAGTCTGAGCACAATACAGGTACAGACCTGAAGTATGCCTTTTGGCTTTCTCCTCCTCGGACAATTGAAGAACTGTCCTACTTCCATAGGTTCCTCGGCAGACTTAGAAGTAGTTACTGGGGTTTGGAATTTCGGGGCTGGGCATATGGTTAGTTTCACTGCCAGACGTCTGGTGCAATTCCTATGCGCTCGGCTCAACATTCCTGAATCCAGTGTTCCAGGGTGGCACATAAGGTAATGAGGTCTCTAATGAATCAGGAATAGGACTAGTAGTAAGCTCCTCCTTGAGGTGCTTGGACAACCCTTCCTGAAGGTATCCTTCAAGCTGTTATCACTCTACTCGGTGTCATACGCCCAAGTCCGAAATTCAGCGGCTTCCTGGAGGAGAGTCCGAGAATCCTGCCAGCAATCCCATTGTCCAGGGGTATCAAAAACTGACCCAAAAGCAGATATTAATGTTGAAGTCCGCTAAGACGAGAGACTGGTGGTCTAGGAGAGGAAAAAAACAAGCAAGCTATGTACTATGGCTCTGTATCATTTTCTTTTTCTCTCTAAGGGCTCGATCCAAATGTTGGCGTCGCCAGAAAAAACTGGAGATGCTGGTTTTAACGTCAATTGAGCAATGCAAATGTTCTACTAGAAACAAGCGACACCAGTTCTGAAACAGACATCGCCCGTCGCCAGAACAGCAAGATCTCACCCATAGAGGATAATGTACAAAGGACGCCAAAAGCTATTCAAATGTTGGAGTTAGGGCTAACTCGCGTTAAATTGCAACATTTCTCTCCAGAAATCTAACGCCTATTTTTTTTGGAGTACAGTCCACAAGTAAGAGTAGAAAACCAACGTCTCCAGTTCTGAACAGCATTCTCTGTGCTTTTCCCTACCCAGCCACTAGGGGAACACAGAGAAGGCTTTCAGCACCATGGACAGCTTTGAATGCCATAGGGATGTGCACTGCTCACCCCTGTGGCATTCAAAGGGTTAAAATCAATAAAACTAGTACACCAAGCACTACACAATGCCCCCTTCCACATCCCCCCCTTAGTATGTCACATATATTGCATATATGGGACATACTAACCCCATCCACCTCATGGACTTCCATGTAGTGGACAAATCTGCCTTTTATTCCACAATTAACCCTTTGAGTACCAGAGAGGTAGGAAAGCATTGCTTAGCATGTTTCCTACCCCTCTGGTACCCAAAGGGTTAATAGGCAACGTATGGACTACATACCTTGCCTATATATATATATGTGTGTGTTTGTGTGTGTTTGAAACTTTTTTTTAATTAAAATAGTATTATTAGACAGTTTAACTTACATCTCATTCATTGTTAACCCCCTACCTCCTGTGTCCCATTGCTATTAGTACTTTTGCTCCACTCTTCCTCAAACTGAGAGTGGAGCAAAAGTACTAAAAGCAAAGGGACACAGTAAGTATGGCATCATTAATGGTTGAGATCTAAGTTAACCCTTTGGGTGCCAGAGTGGTTCGCAACGCATTGCAAAGCAATGCGTTGAGTACCAATCTGGCACTCAAAGGGTTAACATACAACTGAGGGAGCAGCCTGCACTGTGAATGCAGGGCTTCCCTCAGTTTTAATTATACATTCGTTATTTTGTATTAATTAATTTATTTGTCATTTATTTTTACTTAAAAATCATGTATTTATTCCCTTGCTGCGGGCGGCTGTGAAGCCCGCAGCATAATAAACCCCTGTGCATAGAGGCATTGTCGACAGCGGAGGAGGGGACAGAGACATTGGAGGAAGCGGGTGGTAGGCTTGTACTTGCTGCCCGCTTCCTCCAATACCTCTCCTCTAGCGGTGGCATTGTGCCAGGCTGCCTGATCGCCTTGTGCAATTCGTCCCTTTGCACAAGGCGTTGTACAACGAATGTATAATTAAAACTGAGGGAAGCCCTGCATTCACAGTGCAGGCTGCTCCCTCAGTTGTATGTTAACCCTTTGAGTGCCAGATTGGTACTCAACGCATTGCTTTGCAATGCGTTGCGAACCACTCTGGCACCCAAAGGGTTAACTTAGATCTCAACCATTAATGATGCCATACTTACTGTGTCCCTTTGCTTTTAGTACTTTTGCTCCACTCTCAGTTTGAGGAAGAGTGGAGCAAAAGTACTAATAGCAATGGGACACAGGAGGTAGGGGGTTAACAATGAATGAGATGTAAGTTAAACTGTCTAATAATACTATTTTAATTAAAAAAAAGTTTCAAACACACACAAACACACACATATATATATATAGGCAAGGTATGTAGTCCATACGTTGCCTATTAACCCTTTGGGTACCAGAGGGGTAGGAAACATGCTAAGCAATGCTTTCCTACCTCTCTGGTACTCAAAGGGTTAATTGTGGAATAAAAGGCAGATTTGTCCACTACATGGAAGTCCATGAGGTGGATGGGGTTAGTATGTCCCATATATGCAATATATGTGACATACTAAGGGGGGGATGTGGAAGGGGGCATTGTGTAGTGCTTGGTGTACTAGTTTTATTGATTTTAACCCTTTGAATGCCACAGGGGTGAGCAGTGCACATCCCTATGGCATTCAAAGCTGTCCATGGTGCTGAAAGCCTTCTCTGTGTTCCCCTAGTGGCTGGGTAGGGAAGCACAGAGAAAGCTATTCAGAACTGGAGACGTGGGTTTTGGATTTTCTGACTGAACTTGATAGTTTGCAGTGCTGTGATTGGCTGTGGTGCTAGGTAACATTTTTATCGTGTGTTTTTAGGTAAGATTTTCTATGCGACGCAGGTTTAAGGTTAACGTGTATTTTGTTGGTTATCGCTCCTTAGGCTTTCTGGGTAAGGAAGATTTGAATCTCACGTTACCTGGTCTTGCTTAAGGAGCGAAGGCAGTTTTTTTCTTCACGTTGGTTTTAACGCCAACATTTGGATCGAGCCCTAAGTCTCTCATACTCAACCCCCCCCCACACACACACACACACGTTCCTTTGTGGGTAACTTAGGTGATTTATTACTTATCAGTTGGTGCTTTCCTTAGCATGGCAGTGTTTTCTCCTTTAAAACCAGTATGCTTTTGACTTGAAAAAGGAGTATCACTTTCCAAAAGCTTGTCTATATAACTGAATGTTATATAACATTGGGTGCAATATAATGGATGAAATAATACATATAATAAATATACACTCACGGTGCATAGTCTATAAATCTCAAAATGTATTAAAGTAACACCATTCAAGAAAACATACAGCAAGCAAAAACAGCAATGTTTCAGTCCTCTATCTGGAACCTTTGTGAAGGTTGAATGGTGTTACTTTAATACATTTTGAGATTTAGAGACAACATGCCATGAGTGCATATTTAAAAAAAATAAATAAATAAACATATATATATTTATATATATATATATATATATATATATATATATATATATAATCATCCTCAGCTGTTGTCTATCCACCAGGATCAAAGCCTTCTCAGCAAGCCTCCAACAACTTCTGTCCTGTGCTTTTTGAAGCCATTGCATGCCAACAAATTTGGTAATTTCCTCTACCCATTGATTGGGATCCATTCCGAAATTAATTTGGTCCATCTACCATCAGATCTTCCTGCTATGTGGCCTGCTTATTTCCATTTCAGGACCTTTACTCTTTCATTGTCATAGACATTTGCTGAAAAATTAACGCACACTTTTTTTGGTCTCTTTTTGTTTTGTTCAGAACTCGACACACTATACTTCTCTGTGTAATCTTACGTTTTTGTCTGGCTTTGGCATTCAGTGTCCATACTTCACAGCCATACGTAAGGACTGGGAAAACACATTGGTCAAAAACTTTTCACTTGAGGCAGTGGGGTAAACTTGTCTTAAAGACAGTACTACTAAGTCTTCAAACTACTTGCCATCCCAATTTTAGTTGTTGCTCATTTTCTTTCATTTACTGTCCAAGGTAAACATACGTGTACACTTCTTGTAGTTCTTGCCCATTTATTGTTATTTTGCTTGGTATGGTAAAACATGACTTGTGTTTTAATTATGTTCATCTTCAGATCAAAAATTTTGCTTTCCTGTTTTAACTCTTCTTGCAATTCTTCAGGTCTGCTGGCAAAGAGTATGATATTGTCTGCAAAATATAAATGATGTAGGTAGTCTCAATTGATCTTTTGTCCCAATTTAGGACTCAATGGAAATGTTGGCATCGACAGTAAAAACTGTAGTCTGTGTTTTTTTAAGTCAAGTATGCAATGCAAATGTTCCCACAAGTAAGAAATAACGACAGTTTTGAAAACACAATACCCTTAACATGGATAGGCACTGGGACATATAAGGTCACCTGTAATTATATATATATCTCAATGATCAGGTGCACTCAAGAGTTAAATAATATCAAAAACTAAACTCGTGGGAGCAAGGGAAAAGTGACCACAAAAAGAATGCCCTCCTTCCCCAAGCAACCACCAAAAGAAACTCTAATAAAGAGGCACTCACACACAAGCGACCAAAGAATATATCAAAAATATAAATAAAAGATTTGGGAAGAAATGGAGGGACGTGGGAATGGATTTGAAGAAAGAACTATTTTGTTTGTGTATTTGATGTAGAATCAACATTAAGATTTATTATAAGTGAAAACAGTGTTTTGTTTTGACTGTGTAACATCTTATATACTCTGCTTCACTTTATTATTTTTCAGAAATATGTTGAGTATAAATGTTCCAGGATTTAATCTTTAAAGGAATTACCTAATTACAACGCTGCATTCGCGGTAATCAATATATGCTGATTGATTTTGGAATTCAGCATTTTATTTAAAATTGGGGGATGACCCCCGAATACTTAGAATGGGAATCTGAAACCCATGGGGTACAGGAAGTCAATAGTAAGAGGAGTATATAATTGGATTGTATTTATGTATTTACGTGCTCTTTACTATAATTGGGAATATAATGAGAAGCCTGAATTGGAATGATATATATTTTTTCTATCTGTATATGTTCCTTATTGTAGTTGGGAATATAATGAGGACTTTTTGGAATTATATTCTTACTTACCTGTATATGTTTTATACTGTGAGATGTGATCATAATGGCAAGCGTTATATTGGGACCATATTCTTATACTGGGAAACTTAAAGTTTAGGATGTAAGAACTTTACTCATATGTTAAGATGGGACATGGGATTATTTACATGACCATATGTGCGTCGTTTATTAACAACAATACGGTGTGTGTACTTTAATGAATACAGAGTAAAAAGATTTTTTAGAGTATTCTCTTAAGAGGTCGCTTTTCTGATCTTACCCTGTTACGTAATAAGCGTCAGAAAACTATACAACTATGTTTGTTGAATGAGTGGGTGTGTATGGTATTTGGTAGTTTGAGCCATGTTAACATGGAGATTGAGAGATTGTGAAGTCTGGTGTTTTGTTACAATGGTTGGCAATGTCCGACGCAATAAATAAAACTGATACTTTCAAATATTTGTATTCGGATATACTATATGTTTGCGCATGCGCAGTAAGACGTCTCAGGGTTTGAGAGCTGATTGGGTGTATAGCATCATGTGAATGTTGGAGAGACGAGCTCGGGGAATAGAGTTGGGGTAACATTAATAATAATAATATCGCCGTTACTTTGTGTTTATTATCATATGGTCAATGTTTATTTGATATCTCATTGTAATAGAAGCCTCTATTTTGATAGGCGTATCATGGAGATATAATGTGATGCTAATTTTATGTCCACCTTGGTTATAATGACATTAGAAAGAAGGTTTACTGTGAATGCAGCGTTAAGAGACCACAATATTTACATATTTATTGATGGGGAATGGTCTCTTGTGTGTATAGGTGGATTGTCTCTGGTTTGTTTACATGTCCGTTTCGCGTGATGTGTGTCACGTGATCGGAACATGGAGATGAATAACATGACGTCCTTTTCCAGTGTGATTGGCTCTTGGAACATTTAAATTATACGTTATTTTGTTTGATTACTATCCCCTGATGAAGCCGTTGGGCGACACGCGTTGGGAGAGTTAGTCATTCCAGTTGAGAGTTCCTGTGCTTTTGTTCCTATGATCCAGTTAGGGATACTGAGAGATAAGTATATATGTTGCATCTTTTGGTGATTTTTTATATACACTACATTTGTTTATTATTGGGATATGGTAATACACTGTGTATTTAAAGTCAAGGGAGTTATACCTTGACATTGAGACATTGCACTTTATGAAAAGAGTATATATATGGATTGATGTATCCCTTTTTGATCTGTTGATCTATCCTATAGGATTATTATATGAGCTCTAGCACTTTTGAGTATTTACTGTTTATATTTAGGAACTCTATCTGGATGATTATGTTTTTAAATGTTTTTATGTACTTTATGTATTTCTGAGTGTCCAATAAACATTTATATTTTTGATATATTCTTTGGTCGCTTGTGTGTGAGTGCCTCTCTATTAGAGTTTCTTTTGGTGGTTGCTTGGGGAAGGAGGGCATTCTTTTTGTGGTCACTTTTCCCTTGCTCCCACGAGTTTAGTTTTAGTTTTGAAAACACAACACTCGTCCCCAAAAAATAAAAAAAACGCCCATTGAGAACAATGTGAAAGCGAGCCCCAGAGCAATTCAGTTGTTGGAGTTAGGAATAATGCTAGTTAAATTGCAACATTTTTCTCCACAAATCTAACACCATCTTTTTTTAGGCGAACAGCACACAATTCAGAGTAGAAAACCACCATTGAGGAAAACAAAACAGAGAAGCAGGTCATTCAAGCACATAAGCATACAGAGGTCATATATTAACCCCTGCAATGCCTAGTAAATACAACAACAAGGCCAAGACCAGTGGTTCACAACCCCTCCACCTAAGACACCCCTAACATGCAATCATGATGTTCCAGGGCACCCCTTGAAGGCACAAGGAAATTCCTATATAGAAAATAACATATGCCTAACATCAGGTCCCACTGCGTCAATGACAATGTGGAGAATATAGTGCATCATATGTCCCATACACACATCTCCCCAAAAAATGTGTAAAATGAATATTACTAATCGCCAGTGCAGAACATAGAAACATGGGAAAAGTAATGCACCCTGAGCTGGCGCGCTTGGTACACCAACATGACATGACACCCTTGTTGTGATCCACTGGCCCACACCATACAAACAAGTCACATACAAGAATCCAGCAACCGCACGGGGACAGGGGGGACACAAAGCAGCACAACATAAGTCATCCAAACACCCCCTGGAACAACAGGGGTTAACCAACAACACAACATGCACACCTGAACAAACCAAGGTCACCTATGTAACCTCAGCAGTCCATGAAGACAAAACACACACACACCTGACAGGTGCATACCAATTACACATAACCACACCACTAACCACAGACACACCAGAAAACAATTACCTGGATAACACACACCTTACCATTAATCCATAATGACCACATGAACACCACCCTTCTGCTGTTAAGAAGTGGCAGCCCACCCTCCTCAGATGTAGTGTGAGAGAGACACTGACAGAGAGACGGACCAACACCAGTATGTACACATGCTTGTACCTAAGACGACGGTGAAGGTGAGAGGGCTAGGGCTCACCATCCTCCTCCAAGCACCTCTGTCCAACAGCTGTCACCTCCTGTAACTGTTCATGCTCCTGCTGAAGGCCTGCCATGCTGACTTGTTTGTGTGTGTGTAGCACAGTGAATATGCCACTCCATTGCCTGTCAATGTCTTGTCTAGGCTTCAGGACCATGTGAGGTGTCCATCAAGGGGATAGCAAGCAGTCATATGTATGTGTGTGACTTGGACCCTGAGCACACACCTCATCAGTATGATCCATGAAATAGCTCCTCTGTTTCGTGGGTCTTGGTTTACACACCGATTTGTGTGCCCACTCACATATACATATGTCTGCTTGCCATACCCGTGATACAAACCCCATTAGGTCATGATGGCTAGACAATGCCTTAACAAGCAATGGATTGTGCACTCCGTGTCACATAACCAAGCTGTGTGCCAGTAAGGTCTCCAAAGCATTGCTGAGCAATGTGTTGGCTACACCTCTGGCACTCAAGGGTATGATGATGGGTCTGCAAAAGCATAACTGTTGTGTTCATAGTGCACCTTCCAATCCTGTTTTCACTCTCTGCATGCATCCATGGCATGACCTCTCATGGTCCAGAGGTTTGTTCCGGTGACATGTTGACTCCCATCCATAAGGATCATCTGTTAGTGTTGATATTAATAAAACATATGATCGTATATGACTATCTTGTGTCATTGTTTACCTTTCCCTCATCAGGAGAAAATCTATGCAGTAGGGTTTATCCCCCTGAGTAAAACAAGTGAACTCCCACTGCTGAAAGGTGTTTGATTCCAAAGTTGTTCCAGGTCAAAGTTTACATTCATAGATCAAATATCACATTGGCCTGAAAGTGTCAAATGGCGCTGTTGCTACACCATCCTATGGACAGCTCTGGTCCCTGCACCATGAATCTCCATGGATGGTGTAGCAACAACGCCACTGCACAATTTCAGGCCACTGATATTTCATCTTTCAAATTCAAGTTTGAGCTGCAATAACCTGTTGATGAAACTCCTTTCAGTAGTGAGAGTTCCCTTGTTTTACTTGGGGTGATGAACCCTTCTACATATGTCTTTAAACATTATAAGCATTACTATCCCTTTAATTGAGATCATGGATCTATCTAATGTGTTTATGTTGTTCAAGTCACATCGTGGAACAACACCCTGATGTTGTTTGGCTTTGATGTCTGTGAGTTGAACTTGTACAAACATGTCTTTATGTGATGTGTGTGTTCACCCCTGCTGTAAAAGCTTGTGACGCCATTCATCATGCATGAGTTGTGTTCACTGCATAGCTGTGCAATGCATTGGAGACAACTCTGCCACTAACCGGGTCTGATAAAAAACAGAGAGACATGGACATGTATCGAAGCAACAACTGCGTATTTATTTTTTTCTTGGGGGGTGCTTTGGGCGGGGCTGCAGGGGTGGGCTCCTACACTCAACACCGTGAGGCCCTAGTGGGTCTGGAGGATGTGGGTGGCAGTGGGGAAGTTCTGGCAGGGGTAGTGGCACTAGAACTGGAGGCCTTAGCCTGGCGAAGGGTCTCCAGCCTGTTGCATTCCCTCATCTCAACAACCACCTGGTCAATCGAAGCTGACATTCGGTTTGTGTAGGTGACCAGGTGGTTGGTGAGGGTTAACTGCTGGGCCTCCATTGCCCTCATGCTGTCCAGGAGGTGTGGCTCCCCAATGTGTTGATAGTCCAGGGGCCACACCTCGGATGCCTCCTGGCTTCCTGAAGTCCACGTGGGTGGCTGAGGCCTGGCCCATGTGCTGTACCCCACCTGGCCTGGCATTTGGACAGTCTGTGATATCTTGTGCCTCACCATAGGCTGCGGTGGTGGAGGAACCTGGAGGGCAGGATCAGGCTGTGGCTGCTGCTGCTGTGGACTCTAAGGGCCATGCTGGGGACACTGCTGCTCTGGATGCTGCTGGGGGCCACTGCTGCTGGGGGTCATGCTGGGGCCACTGCTGCAGCCGCTGCTCAGGTGGTGGACCCTGGGGGCCATGGTGCTCCCACTGCTGCTGTGGCTGCTGTTGCGGTGGACCCTGGGGGCCACGGTGTGCCTACTGTTGCTGCTGCTGTGGTGGTGGCTGTGCCCTAAAGGTGGTGGCCTCCTCAGAGGAGGTTTCCCCTGACTCCTCCACTCTTGCTGACTGGTATGCTGTGTGGGGAAATTATATGATGTAATTAGTGATGTGATTTATGACAGGAGTGCTGCAAGTCTATACCATTGACAAGTGAACCATTGAGTGGCAGGATGGTATCTATTGCTTTGCTTTGCTATGCATTGGTTACCATCTTGACACACATTGCTGAGCTTGACATGATCTCATACATAGGTTCTACTAACCTACAGTTGTGTAGATTTGGTCACCTTGTGTACCCTGAGCAGTGAGGATGGCAAGGCATATACCTCCTTGCTATCCCCGTTCATCAGGATAATGTGGTGAGCAGAACTGAACCATCACACCTTGAGTGACACCAACCCATTGCATGTCCTACACCGAGGCCTCAGCAGCAAATACACTAGAACCTCTAAACACAGCAATGCACCAGTGATGACCAATGACTACAGAGTCCAACCAATGATGTCTGCAACAGTAACAGAAACACCAAGCACAACAACCAACATGATCTGTGGAACCCAACAACCCAATCAGCTGGAGGACACATGAACACACCCCAGGACAGCTAAAATCCTAACACACAGCAAACATGTGCACAGTTATACTGTACTATTGGAGCTTCTGCCTTTTCCTATATTATCCTATGGAGCCTAAGCACTGGTATGTCACGAGTTGTTTAGATCTCATTTCATTGGCTCCACAGAATAACACAGGGATTGCAGTGTGATGACACTGCAGTTGTCATGTGCACATTGTCACCTCTTTCTGACACTCTAGTTAATGTCCCCCCCATCATGATTGAGCCTTGTGAATCACATATGTCCTGCAGAGTGGTGATGGCGGTGAATACCCCCTGGCCATCCATGCTCTGCTGGCTATATATGATGCAGAAAGCTGAACCTTGGCTATTCCACTTGGACTAACTACCTACATGTACAATGCCTAGCCCTGACACGCAGTAAAAATACAATAGGAAACACACCAATTCCCCTCCCTGCTATTCTCTGGTAACCCTTTGGGTGCCAGGGGACTAGCCAATGTATTGCCGAACAATGCATTACTTATCCCTGTGGCACTCAAGGGGTTGTGTGCTGACCTCCTTGTCACTCTATGTATGACATCGTGATACACATAACAGTTACATCTTTGACTGACACATGACGGTGTGCTTTGTTTTTGTGCTGTGCATGATGTTGTTATAGACAGCATGAAGGGGGTTCAACAGGGACTTGACCATTACTAATCAGGCTGGGCTTGACAGGTATTCGGTCCTTGTTTGATGTCTCTCCAAGCTGTGTTGCTGAATTATGGTGTGGAATGCTGTCCATGTGTTCAGGTTTCACTGTGTTGGCCTCTGTCTGGTAGGTGTCAAGATTTGTGTGTATGTGTGTTTGAATGCATGCATTTGGTATGTAAAAAAAGTGTATTATGTTTTGCTATGTGTTCTGTCAATCTCTCCAACTCCTTCTACCTGTATGTGTGCGCCTAAACTCCCTTTCTCTTTTTCACTAGCCTCCACTTCTGGTTCATGAGATCTCTTGGAACTCGAAATCAGATAAAGGTGCGTCGGTTATTTTTCGGTCTATATATAGTTTATTCAACTGAACTTGATACTTCGGGGTGCTGTGATTGGATGGGGCACTAGGTAACGCTGGACATTCGCTTGTTTCCTTCATTAGGATGTTCCTCACGTTATTTAGCGTGTGTTTTTTTACGGAGATGAGGTCCGTTTTTCGACAACTCCAGTTTTGTAGTTTTCGTGTGTTTTGTAGGCCGTCGCACATTAACCTTCCAGGTAAGGAAGATTTGAATCTCACGTTACCTGGTCTTGGTTAACTCGCGAAGACAGTTTTTTCCTTCACGTTGATTTTAACGCCAGCATTTGCATCAAGCCCTTAGTTTGCAGAAAATGTCTTCTAAACAAGCAGAAAATAGTTTTGGGGAGATTTTCTCCTTGTCAGATGCCTTTTTCTATGTTGATGTGGACTTTATCATTGTTGACCTGTATAGATGCAGTTGCATTTTCATATATTGATTGGATGACATTGATGTAAACTGTATCTATTCCTTGGTTGATCAGAGCATTGATTATTGCTTGCTTTTGTACTGAGTCAAAGGTCATTGCATAGTCAATAAAGATTATGCCTAATGGACGGTTGTACCGCTCTATAACTTGTTGCACTGCCTGGACATGGTACATTGTACTAAAACCGCTCCTGAAGCCTGCTTGTTCTATAGGTTGTGCCACATTGAGTATTGTGTCCAGTCTTCTTGATAGTACAACTGGCCAAAAGTCTGTAGTGTTTTTAGATCCGCCTTATCACCTTTTTTCTGCAGTAGGATGACTTCTGCATTTTTCAGACACTTTTCCTAGTAGTAGATATTTTCAAAATAGTTTAGTTAGGCCTTTGAATAAGGACTGATCTCCAGCTTTCAACATTTCAATCGTAACTTTATCAGGTCCAGCGGTTTTGCCATTTTTCATTGATTTTATTGTAGCTTCTACTCCTTCTACCAAAACTTCTGGTACAACTTTAAGCTTTGCATTGCATTCAGTTGGTATCCTTCATGCTCTAAAGATTTAAATAAAATTCTTCCACTCTTTTTAGTATTTGTTGTTGGTCTTACACATTTCTACATATTCTACCCTGTTTCTAATATTGCAGCTTTGCTTAATTTCTTGTAGCTTTTTCAAACCAAGCAAATCAAGCACACTTTTTAGACTGTTCCAATGAAGTAGCTCTTTTTTCAAGATCGCAATCTCATCTCTGCTGAAGAGCCTCTACTTGTCCAGGGACCGGATTTCCCTTCCCCTGCAGTCAGCTAGATCACTGGTGTCAGGGAAAGGGGAGGGATGGGGGAACTTTGGTGCAGAATATCTCTCACACCATAAAGGTTTGAGAGATGGGACTGGTGGCATTTAATTTTATTTTTTAATGCCTACAAGATTCATGTTTGTTAAAAAATGGCAATACTATCCCTTTAAAATACGGTAAAGGACAAGTTCCTACTGTAAGAGGTAAGATTTCGGACTCTATGAAGAGATAATTCGTTAAGGCTAGACCTTCCGCCACTACTGCTAAGAGTTCAGGCATGTAGGGCATATCTTCGGCCTCTACGAAAAGGTAAGGAGTGTAGGGAATACCTTCGGCGTCTACGAAAAGGTAAGGCGTGTAGGGAATACCTTCAGCCTCTATGAAGAGGTATGGCATGTAGGGAATACCTTCGGCCTCTGGAAAGAGGTAAAGTGTGTGGTGAATACCTACGGCCACTGCGAAGAGGTAAGGCGTGTGGTAAATACCTTCGGCCTCTGCAAAGAGCTAAGGTGTGTGGTGAATACCTTCGGCCACTGCTAAGAGGGTAAGGAGTGTGGTGAATACCTTCGGCCTCTGTAGAGAGGTAAGGCATGTGGTAAGTTCCCCCACTGTGAAGAGGTAATGCATGTGGTGAATATCTTTGGCCTTTGCGAAGAGGTAAGGAGTGTGGGGAATACCTTCGGCCTCTATGAAATGGTAAGGCGTGTGGGGAAGAGGTAAGGCGTGTGGTGAATAACTTCGGCCTCTACGAAGAGGTAAGGAGTGTGGGGAATACCTTTGGCCTCTGCGAAGAGGTAAGGCATGTGGGGAATACCTTCAGCCTCTGTGAAGAGGTAAGGCTGTGAAGAGATAAGGCATGTGGTGAATACCTTCGGCCTTTACGAAGAGGTACGGCGTGTAGAGAATACCTTTGGTCTCTGAAGAGGTAAGGTGTGTAGGGAATACCTTCGGCCTCTATAAAGAGGTAATGCATGTGGTGAATACCTTCGGCCTTTACGAAGAGGTACGGAGTGTAGGGAATACCTTTGGTATCTATGAAGAGGTAAGGTGTGTAGGGAATACCTTCGGTCTCTGCAAAGAGGTAAGGCATGTGGTGAATACCTTCGGGCACTGCTAAGAGGGTGAGTCGTGTGGTGAATACCTTCTGCCTCTGTAGAGGTAAGGCATGTGGTAAGTACCTTCTGCCACTGCAAAGAGGTAAAGTGTGTGGTGAATACCTTTGGCCTCTGTTAAGAGGTAAGGCGTGTGGTGAATACCTTTGGCCTCTACAAAGAAGAAAGGCGTGCGGTGAATACCTTTGGTCTCTACGAAGAGGTAAGGCATGTAGGGAATACCTTCAGGCTCTAAGAAGAAGTAAGACGTGTAGGAAATACCTTTGGCCTCTACGAAGAGGTAAGGTGTGTAGGGAATACCTTCGGCCTCTAAGAAGCGGTAAGGCATGTAGGGAATACCTTCGGCCTCTACGAAGAGGTAAGGCGTGGGGGAATAGCTTCGGCCTCTATGAAGAGGTAAGGCGTGTAAGGAATACTTTCATCCTCTACAAAGAGGAAAGGTGTGTAGAGAATACCCTTGGCCTCTACGAAGAGGTAAGGCGTGTAGGAATACCTTCGGCCTCTAAGAAGAGGTAAGGCATGTAGGTAATACCTTAGGCCCGTACAAAGAGGTAAATCATGTAGGGAATACCTTCGACCTCTATGAAGAGGTAAGGCATGCAGGGAATACCTTCGGCCTCTACAAAGAGGTAAGTTGGGTAGGGAATACCTTCGGCCTCTGCAAAGAGGTAACATAGTAATTTAGGCTGAAAAAAGACTTGCTTCCATCTAGATCAACCCTTTTCCTATTCCTGTTTACCACTGTTGATCCAAAAGAAGGCAAAAAAAAAAACCTTCAACCTCTAGGAAGATGTAAGGCTTGGAGGGGGTATCTTTGGCCTCTAGGAAGAGGTAAGGCAAGGAGGGAAAACCTTCGGCCTCTATGAAGAGGTAAGGCATGTAGTGAATACCTTCGTCCCCTAGGAAGAGGTAAGGCATGTAGTGAATACTTTCGGCTCTTAGGAAGAGGTAAGGCATGTAGTGAATACCTTCAGCCTGCATAGAGGTAAGGTATGTAGGGAAAACCTTTAGCCTCTTTGAAAAGGTAAGGTGTGTAGGAAATACCTTCGGCCTCTGAAGAGGTAAGGCTTGTAAGGAATACCTTTAGCCTCTACAAAGAAGTAAGGCATGTATTGAATACCTTTGTTCCTTAGGAAGAGGTAAGGCATGTAGGGATTAACTTCAGCCTCTATAAAGTGGTAAGGCGTGTAGGGGATACCTTCGACCTCTATGAAGATATAAGACGTGGAGGGGTATCTTAGGCCTCTAGGAAGAGGTAAGGTGGGAGGGGAATATCCTCGGCCTCTACAAAGATGTAAGGTGTGTAGTGTTCTTTTTTTTTCACTGAAGACAACAATGGTGTTGCAATGTACTGGAATATCCCAGTGATTGTAACAATTACTGGGTGCTATTTTTGTATAATTAAATGAAGCAAGAGCCAACTTATCTCTCTGTCTAACAGCCACAAGCATCTATAAGAGTTAAAGAATAGTGGTAGCATATGCCTGGAAATATGTGTCTTGAATGATGGTACAACTCAAAGTATAAGGACTGTGAATAAATGTATGAGCTTACTACTTGAATTGTTGTCACTCATGTCTCGATATGTTTCTGTGCGGCTACCGCTATTGAATGGTTGCTTGTTACTTAACCTGTGAAGGCCATATAAATAATTTGAAATTGGGACTGTGTATTCCGAAATAGAGTGGAGGTAGTGATTAAGAATGGATGGAACTAGGCTGGAGTCTGTAGCCTGATACGGCAAGCTGCCTGACGTAAATTGGAATCGACCCCTGTCTGGGTCATCTGTTGAGAAGCCACGGTGGAGTGAAGTATCTGCAGAAGGAAGGGGCGCAGAAGGAAATTAAATATGGCGATAGCTTCGGCTGGGATGGAAGTAATGAAGGATGGCTAATATTAAACATAGACCCTTAGCAACACGCTCAGCTGTATTGGAAAGAAGGCTTATGATAATGCTTACAGGTGCAGTAGATGGCTAGATTGTGTAGTTGCTTCTGGCAATGTGTTCCACAACAGGGTGAGGTATTCTGATGACGTGTATGAACAGTGGGGAAGTAATACCAGAGCTGAGTGGAGGAGATGAGACTCTAGAGGGCGGAAGCAGTGTTATGAGTCGATGTGTGGAACGTCAGGGAATGTCAGCTGATTGCTGCCAGAGGATGCGGCTGGTTCTACTGTATGATGGCTGGGTGAGAAGGTAAGCGGGTAAAAATTTTAAAAGGGGAAAACATGCACAAGGAATGTACTTACTGTGCGACTGACTGATGCTGACGGCTGAAACAAATGGTAGGAGCTGTGAGACTGGAGCACAGCCAGATACGTGGAGCGACTGCTGAGGTAAAAACAGAGGTGGGGGGAGGAAGGAGTGAGGAAACAAGAGTAAGGAGGCATGGTGCTGTGTCTGTGGTGGCAACTATTGACTAAACGGGAGTTACGGAACTACAAGCGACAGACACTGCTCTGGAAAGAAAGACGTACGATATGATGAATTCGAAGCTGAATTCAAACCAAGGATCACTCGTGACAGCGTGAGCCCAGTGGAGGGGGCTGCTACCAACTAGTTATCGGCTTGCAGCCCCTCCCACAAATTCAGGCATAGCCGTATCCTATATAATAATCCACCAGATGTATGTTTGTCCGATGCAGTCATGCTCAGTAGAGACTGCCTGAACACAGGAAACGCAGGCCAGAGATACAGTCATACACCGTAGACACTACAGGCCAGACATGCAGAGTAGAGACTGCCCGAATGCTGCAAATGCAGGAAGCCATTGGTACATGCCGTCATGCACTTTGGCCCATGTACAAGGATTTTACACAAGTAAATATATAAAGTAGATGAATAGTGGAAAGGGTGGTGACAGAGTGGTGGAAAATAGAAAATATTATACATTAAATGTTGGTGTTGGGTAAGTTGTACAAAGGCACTATGGTAAAGTGGTGCTTGGGAACCAAGTGGTGGGACACATATTGGGCAAAGGGAAAGACACCCAGCCTTTTAACCTTTACTGTAAAAATCACCCTTCCACTCTGTATGGCTGCAATGTGTGTGTTATTGTACAAGGTAAGAAGCACCACATGGGAGTAAGCAGGGACAGTGTGTGACAAGTCATAGTGGAGCGGAGGTGTGCTCTGCTCCACTATGGCTGTCATACAGTACGGCTGCTCACTGGGATGCTGTGCTTCTTAGCTTGCACAATTACACACACAGTGTTGTGATGCGGAGCTCTTCTACAGGCATAAGCCAGTCCTGTTATTGGTAACTGCTGCAGGCAAAAACCAGAGGAAGGCCATTTACAGGAATGTGTTGGGGTAAGTGTGCTTAAATAACATGTAAGCACTAACTCTTTGAGTGCCAGAGAGGTGTACACGCATTGTGGTGCAGTCTACCAGTTTTCACAAAGTTTCAAAATAAGCCTTGTTTCCACAATAGCATTGTAGCTATCTTGACTCTACCGACTTCATGACCTGCTATGTTTCTTCTGTCACAGAGGTTTGTGAGGGTCTCTCAGTAGTCCTTTGTCACAATATTGGAATCCATCTACCCTCAGTATATTCCTGTCAGCAAGAGCTCACACCTATCAAAAATTCAGAGACATTAAAATCCAACTAGCACATAATATGTTAAAAAAATGCAAAGGAAAGGCATCTCCAATATCATAGACAGGTCTATCATTTTTGGTAATTGCGGGCACAACATGTGCACCATATGTGGATACAGTACAGACAAAAAAATACTTCTGTTTCATACTAACAGGAACCTGCTTTCCAGTAGAGGGATTATATAATCGATTTTGAAATATCTTTTGGAATTCCCTTGTTCTTAACAATATCCATTCAGTCAAGGACAGATTTTTAGATCTTAGTGACCCTATTATAAAAAAATACATTTAGCACAAAACTAAGTAGGATAAATGTACAAATACAATTCCTTGCTAAATTAAAGTGATAGTAATACTTAAAATTAATTTCATTTTATATTGTAGCCATGAAAAAAACATTAAAAACAATAT